>JAKYLM010000072.1:0-730000 GCA_023634145.1 Thymallus thymallus
GACACCGTTTGAGTGTCCAAAATCTGAAAAATATATTTTTTGTAGATTTCATGAACGTGGTCTAACGTCAACTTTTAAGCCATATGCCTCGATTTCAGCATGACAGGAGTCCGTTTGAGTGTCCAAAATCTGAAAAAAAAATATTTTTTGTAGATTTCATGAACGTGGTTTAACGTCAACTTTTAGGCCATATCCACCATGCCTCGATTTCATCATGACGGGAGACACCGTTTGAGTGTCCAAAATCTGAAAAATATATTTTTGGTAGAATTCATGAACGTGGTCTAACGTCAACTTTTAGGCCATATCCACCATGCCTCGATTTCAGCATGACGGGAGACACCGTTTGAGTGTCCAAAATCGGATTTTTTTTTTTTTTTTGTAGATTTCATGAACGTGGTTTAATGTCTACTTTTAGGCCATATCCACCATGCCTCGATTTCAGCATGACGGGAGACACCGTTTTAGTGTCCAAAATCGGAAAAATAAATATTTTTTGTAGATTTCATGAACGTGGTTTAACGTCAACTTTTAGGCCATATCCACCATGCCTCGATTTCATCATGACGGGAGACACCGTTTGAGTGTCCAAAATCGGAAAAAAAAATATTTTTTGTAGATTTCATGAACGTGGTCTAACGTAAACTTTTTAAGCCATATCCACCATGCCTCGATTTCAGCATGACGGGAGACACAATTTGAGTGTCCAAAATCGGAAAAAAATATATTTTTTGTAGATTTCATGAACGTGGTTTAACGTCAACTTTTAGGCCATATCCACCATGCCTCGATTTCATCATGACGGGAGACACCGTTTGAGTGTCCAAAATCTGAAAAATATATTTTGGGTAGAATTCATGAACGTGGTTTAACGTCAACTTTTAGGCCATATCCACCATGCCTCGATTTCAGCATGACGGGAGACACCGTTTTAGTGTCCAAAATCTGAAAAAAAATTATTTTTAGTAGATTTCATGAACGTGGTCTAACGTCAACTTTTTGGCCATATCCACCATGCCTCGATTTCAGCATGACGGGAGACACCGTTTTAGTGTCCAAAATCGGAAAAAAAAATATTTTTTGTAGATTTCATGAACGTGGTCTAACGTCAACTTTTAAGCCATATCCACCATGCCTCGATTTCCGCATGACGGGAGACACTGTTTTAGTGTCCAAAATCGAAAAAAAAAATATTTTATGTAGATTTCATGAACGTGGTTTAACGTCAACTTTTAGGCCATATCCACCATGCCTCGATTTCAGCATGACGGGAGACACCGTTTTAGTGTCCAAAATCGGAAAAAAAAATATTTTTTGTAGATTTCATGAACGTGGTTTAACGTCAACTTTTAGGCCATATCCACCATGCCTCGATTTCATTCTGACGGGAGACACCGTTTTAGTGTCCAAAATCGGAAAAAAAAATATTTTTTGTAGATTTCATGAACGTGGTCTAACGTCAACTTTTTGGCCATATCCACCATGCCTCGATTTCATCATGACGGGAGACACCGTTTGAGTGTCCAAAATCTGAAAAATATATTTTTTGTAGATTTCATGAACGTGGTCTAACGTCAACTTTTAAGCCATATGCCTCGATTTCAGCATGACGGGAGACACAATTTGAGTGTCCAAAATCGGAAAAAAATATATTTTTTCTAGATTTCATGAATGTTGTTTAACGTCAACTTTTAGGCCATATCCACCATGCCTCGATTTCATTCTGACGGGAGACACCGTTTTAGTGTCCAAAATCGAAAAAAAAAATATTTTTTGTAGATTTCATCAACGTGGTCTAACGTCAACTTTTTGGCCATATCCACCATGCCTCGATTTCAGCATGACGGGAGACACCGTTTGAGTGTCCAAAATCTGAAAAATATATTTTTTGTAGATTTCATGAAAGTGGTCTAACGTCAACTTTTAAGCCATATGCCTCGATTTCAGCATGACGGGAGACACCGTTTGAGTGTCCAAAATCTGAAAAATATATTTTTAGTAGATTTCATGAACGTGATCTAACGTCAACTTTTAGGCCATATCCACCATGCCTCGATTTCAGCATGACGGGAGACACCGTTTTAGTGTCCAAAATCGTAAAAAAAAATATTTTTTGTAGATTTCATGAACGTGGTTTAACGTCAACTTTTAGGCCATATCCACCATGCCTCGATTTCAGCATGACGGGAGACACCGTTTTAGTGTCCAAAATCTGAAAAAAAAATATTTTTAGTAGATTTCATGAACGTGGTCTAACGTCAACTTTTTGGCCATATCCACCATGCCTCGATTTCAGCATGACGGGAGACACCGTTTTAGTGTCCAAAATCGGAAAAAAAAATATTTTTTGTAGATTTAATGAACGTGGTCTAACGTCAACTTTTAAGCCATATCCACCATGCCTCGATTTCCGCATGACGGGAGACACTGTTTTAGTGTCCAAAATCGAAAAAAAAAATATTTTATGTAGATTTCATGAACGTGGTTTAACGTCAACTTTTAGGCCATATCCACCATGCCTCGATTTCAGCATGACGGGAGACACCGTTTTAGTGTCCAAAATCGGAAAAAAATATATTTTTTGTAGATTTCATGAACGTGGTTTAACGTCAACTTTTAGGCCATATCCACCATGCCTCGATTTCATTCTGACGGGAGACACCGTTTTAGTGTCCAAAATCGGAAAAAAAAATATTTTTTGTAGATTTCATGAACGTGGTCTAACGTCAACTTTTTGGCCATATCCACCATGCCTCGATTTCATCATGACGGGAGACACCGTTTGAGTGTCCAAAATCTGAAAAATATATTTTGGGTAGAATTCATGAACGTGGTTTAACGTCAACTTTTAGGCCATATCCACCATGCCTCGATTTCATCATGACGGGAGACACCGTTTGAGTGTCCAAAATCTGAAAAATATATTTTGGGTAGAATTCATGAACGTGGTTTAACGTCAACTTTTAGGCCATATCCACCATGCCTCGATTTCAGCATGACGGGAGACACCGTTTTAGTGTCCAAAATCTGAAAAAAAAATATTTTTAGTAGATTTCATGAACGTGGTCTAACGTCAACTTTTTGGCCATATCCACCATGCCTCGATTTCAGCATGACGGGAGACACCGTTTTAGTGTCCAAAATCGGAAAAAAAAATATTTTTTGTAGATTTCATGAACGTGGTCTAACGTCAACTTTTAAGCCATATCCACCATGCCTCGATTTCCGCATGACGGGAGACACTGTTTTAGTGTCCAAAATCGAAAAAAAAAATATTTTATGTAGATTTCATGAACGTGGTTTAACGTCAACTTTTAGGCCATATCCACCATGCCTCGATTTCAGCATGACGGGAGACACCGTTTTAGTGTCCAAAATCGGAAAAAAAAATATTTTTTGTAGATTTCATGAACGTGGTTTAACGTCAACTTTTAGGCCATATCCACCATGCCTCGATTTCATTCTGACGGGAGACACCGTTTTAGTGTCCAAAATCGGAAAAAAAAATATTTTTTGTAGATTTCATGAACGTGGTCTAACGTCAACTTTTAAGCCATATCCACCATGCCTCGATTTCCGCATGACGGGAGACACTGTTTTAGTGTCCAAAATCGGAAAAAAATATATTTTTTGTAGATTTCATGAACGTGGTTTAACGTCAACTTTTAGGCCATATCCACCATGCCTCGATTTCATTCTGACGGGAGACACCGTTTTAGTGTCCAAAATCGGAAAAAAAAATATTTTTTGTAGATTTCATGAACGTGGTCTAACGTCAACTTTTTGGCCATATCCACCATGCCTCGATTTCATCATGACGGGAGACACCGTTTGAGTGTCCAAAATCTGAAAAATATATTTTTTGTAGATTTCATGAACGTGGTCTAACGTCAACTTTTAAGCCATATGCCTCGATTTCAGCATGACGGGAGACACAATTTGAGTGTCCAAAATCGGAAAAAAATATATTTTTTGTAGATTTCATGAACGTGGTTTAACGTCAACTTTTAGGCCATATCCACCATGCCTCGATTTCATCATGACGGGAGACACCGTTTGAGTGTCCAAAATCTGAAAAATATATTTTTGGTAGAATTCATGAACATGGTTTAACGTCAACTTTTAGGCCATATCCACCATGCCTCGATTTCAGCATGACGGGAGACACCGTTTTAGTGTCCAAAATCTGAAAAAAAAATATTTTTAGTAGATTTCATGAACGTTGTCTAACGTCAACTTTTTGGCCATATCCACCATGCCTCGATTTCAGCATGACGGGAGACACCGTTTTAGTGTCCAAAATCGGAACAAAAAATATTTTTTGTAGATTTCATGAACGTGGTCTAACGTCAACTTTTAAGCCATATCCACCATGCCTCGATTTCCGCATGACGGGAGACACTGTTTTAGTGTCCAAAATCGATTTTTTTTTTATTTTATGTAGATTTCATGAACGTGGTTTAACGTCAACTTTTAGGCCATATCCACCATGCCTCGATTTCAGCATGACGGGAGACACCGTTTTAGTGTCCAAAATCTGAAAAATATATTTTTCATGAACGTGGTTTAACGTCAACTTTTAGGCCATATCCACCATGCCTCGATTTCATCATGACGGGAGACACCGTTTGAGTGTCCAAAATCTAAAAAAAAAATATTTTTTGTAGATTTCATGAACGTGGTCTAACGTCAACTTTTTGGCCATATCCACCATGCCTCGATTTCATCATGACGGGAGACACCGTTTGAGTGTCCAAAATCTGAAAAATATATTTTTTGTAGAATTCATGAACGTGGTCTAACGTCAACTTTTAGGCCATATCCACCATGCCTCGATTTCATCATGACGGGAGACACCGTTTGAGTGTCCAAAATCTGAAAAATATATTTTTGGTAGAATTCATGAACGTGGTCTAACGTCAACTTTAAGGCCATATCCACCATGCCTCGAATTCAGCATGACGGAGACACCGTTTTAGTGTCCAAAATCGAAAAAAAAAATATTTTTTGTAGATTTCATGAACGTGGTCTAACGTCAACTTTTTGGCCATATCCACCATCTCTCGATTTCAGCATGACGGGAGACACCGTTTTAGTGTCCAAAATCGGAATAAAAAATATTTTTTGTAGATTTCATGAACGTGGTTTAACGTCAACTTTTAGGCCATATCCACCATGCCTCGATTTCATCATGACGGGAGACACCGTTTGAGTGTCCAAAATCTGAAAAATATATTTTTTGTAGATTTCATGAACGTGGTCTAACGTCAACTTTTAAGCCATATGCCTCGATTTCAGCATGACGGGAGACACCGTTTGAGTGTCCAAAATCTGAAAAATATATTTTTGGTAGAATTCATGAACGTGGTCTAACGTCAACTTTTAGGCCATATCCACCATGCCTCGATTTCAGCATGACTGGAGACACAGTTTTAGTGTCCAAAATCGGAAAAAAAAATATTTTTTGTAGATTTCATGAACGTGGTTTAACGTCAACTTTTAGGCCATATCCACCATGCCTCGATTTCATCATGACGGGAGACACCGTTTGAGTGTCCAAAATCTGAAAAATATATTTTTTGTAGAATTCATGAACGTGGTCTAACGTCAACTTTAAGGCCATATCCACCATGCCTCGAATTCAGCATGACGGGAGACACCGTTTTAGTGTCCAAAATCGGAATAAAAAATATTTTTTGTAGATTTCATGAACGTGGTTTAACGTCAACTTTTAGGCCATATCCACCATGCCTCGATTTCATCATGACGGGAGACACCGTTTGAGTGTCCAAAATCTGAAAAATATATTTTTTGTAGATTTCATGAACGTGGTCTAACGTCAACTTTTAAGCCATATGCCTCGATTTCAGCATGACGGGAGACACCGTTTGAGTGTCCAAAATCTGAAAAATATATTTTTGGTAGAATTCATGAACGTGGTCTAACGTCAACTTTTAGGCCATATCCACCATGCCTCGATTTCAGCATGACGGGAGACACCGTTCGAGTGTCCAAAATCGAACAAAAAATATTTTTGGTAGATTTCATGAACGTGGTCTAACGTCAACTTTTTGGCCATATCCACCATGCCTCGATTTCAGTATGACGGGAGATCGTTCGAGTGTCCAAAATCGAAAAAAAATTATATTTTTTGTAGATTTCATGAACCTGGTCTAACGTCAACTTTTTGGCCATATCCACCATGCCTCGATTTCAGCATGACGGGAGACACCGTTTGAGTGTCCAAAATCGTAAAAAAATATATTTTTTTGTAGATTTCATGAACGTGGTTTAATGTCAACTTTTAGGCCATATCCACCATGCCTCGATTTCAGCATGACGGGAGACCGTTCGAGTGTCCAAAATCGAAAAAAAAAATATTTTTTGTAGATTTCATGAACGTGGTCTAACGTCAACTTTTTGGCCATATCCACCATGCCTCGATTTCAGCATGACGGGAGACACCGTTTTAGTGTCCAAAATCTGAAAAAAAAATATTTTTTGTAGATTTCATGAACGTGGTTTAACGTCAACGTTTAGGCCATATCCACCATGCCTCGATTTAATCATGACGGGAGACACCGTTTGAGTGTCCAAAATCTGAAAAATATATTTTTTGTAGAATTCTTGAACGTGGTCTAACGTCAACTTTTAGGCCATATCCACCATGCCTCGAATTCAGCATGACGGGAGACACCGTTTTAGTGTCCAAAATCGGAAAAAAAAATATTTTTTGTAGATTTCATGAACGTGGTCTAACGTCAACTTTTTGGCCATATCCACCATGCCTCGATTTCAGCATGACGGGAGACACCGTTTTAGTGTCCAAAATCGGAATAAAAAATATTTTTTGTAGATTTCATGAACGTGGTCTAACGTCAACTTTTAGGCCATATCCACCATGCCTCGATTTCATCATGACGGGAGACACCGTTTGAGTGTCCAAAATCTGAAAAATATATTTTTTGTAGATATAATGAACGTGGTCTAACGTCAACTTTTAAGCCATATGCCTCGATTTCAGCATGACGGGAGACACCGTTTGAGTGTCCAAAATCTGAAAAAAAAATATTTTTTGTAGATTTCATGAACGTGGTCTAACGTCAACTTTTTGGCCATATCCACCATGCCTCGATTTCAGCATGACGGGAGACACCGTTTTAGTGTCCAAAATCGGAAAAAAAAATATTTTTTGTAGATTTCATGAAAGTGGTTTAACGTCAACTTTTAGGCCATATCCACCATGCCTCGATTTCATCATGACGGGAGACACCGTTTGAGTGTCCAAAATCTGAAAAATATATTTTTTGTAGATATAATGAACGTGGTCTAACGTCAACTTTTAAGCCATATGCCTCGATTTCAGCATGACGGGAGACACCGTTTGAGTGTCCAAAATCTGAAAAAAAAATATTTTTTGTAGATTTCATGAACGTGGTCTAACGTCAACTTTTTGGCCATATCCACCATGCCTCGATTTCAGCATGACGGGAGACACCGTTTTAGTGTCCAAAATCGGAAAAAAAAATATTTTTTGTAGATTTCATGAAAGTGGTTTAACGTCAACTTTTAGGCCATATCCACCATGCCTCGATTTCATCATGACGGGAGACACCGTTTGAGTGTCCAAAATCTGAAAAATATATTTTTTGTAGATTTCATGAACGTGGTTTAACGTCAACTTTTAGGCCATATCCACCATGCCTCGATTTCATCATGACGGGAGACACCATTTGAGTGTCCAAAATCTGAAAAATATATTTTTTGTAGAATTCATGAACGTGGTCTAACGTCAACTTTTAGGCCATATCCACCATGCCTCGAATTCAGCATGACGGGAGACACCGTTTTAGTGTCCAAAATCTGAAAAAAAAATATTTTTTGTAGATTTCATGAACGTGGTCTAACGTCAACTTTTTGGCCATATCCACCATGCCTCGATTTCAGCATGACGGGAGACACCGTTTTAGTGTCCAAAATCGGAATAAAAAATATTTTTTAGATTTCATGAACGTGGTTTAACGTCAACTTTTAGGCCATATCCACCATGCCTCGATTTCATCATGATGGGAGACACCGTTTGAGTGTCCAAAATCTGAAAAATATATTTTTTGTAGATATCATGAACGTGGTCTAACGTCAACTTTTAAGCCATATGCCTCGATTTCAGCATGACGGGAGACACCGTTTGAGTGTCCAAAATCTGAAAAAAAAATATTTTTTGTAGATTTCATGAACGTGGTCTAACGTCAACTTTTTGGCCATATCCACCATGCCTCGATTTCAGCATGACTGGAGACACCGTTTTAGTGTCCAAAATCGGAAAAAAAAATATTTTTTGTAGATTTCATGAACGTGGTTTAACGTCAACTTTTAAGCCATATGCCTCGATTTCAGCATGACGGGAGACACAATTTGAGTGTCCAAAATCGGAAAAAAATATATTTTTTGTAGATTTCATGAACGTGGTTTAACGTCAACTTTTAGGCCATATCCACCATGCCTCGATTTCATCATGACGGGAGACACCGTTTGAGTGTCCAAAATCTGAAAAATATATTTTTGGTAGAATTCATGAACATGGTTTAACGTCAACTTTTAGGCCATATCCACCATGCCTCGATTTCAGCATGACGGGAGACACAATTTGAGTGTCCAAAATCGGAAAAAAATATATTTTTTGTAGATTTCATGAACGTGGTTTAACGTCAACTTTTAGGCCATATCCACCATGCCTCGATTTCATCATGACGGGAGACACCGTTTGAGTGTCCAAAATCTGAAAAATATATTTTTGGTAGAATTCATGAACATGGTTTAACGTCAACTTTTAGGCCATATCCACCATGCCTCGATTTCAGCATGACGGGAGACACCGTTTTAGTGTCCAAAATCTGAAAAAAATATATTTTTAGTAGATTTCATGAACGTGGTCTAACGTCAACTTTTTGGCCATATCCACCATGCCTCGATTTCAGCATGACGGGAGACACCGTTTTAGTGTCCAAAATCGGAAAAAAAAATATTTTTTGTAGATTTCATGAACGTGGTCTAACGTCAACTTTTAAGCCATATCCACCATGCCTCGATTTCCGCATGACGGGAGACACTGTTTTAGTGTCCAAAATCGATTTTTTTTTTATTTTATGTAGATTTCATGAACGTGGTTTAACGTCAACTTTTAGGCCATATCCACCATGCCTCGATTTCAGCATGACGGGAGACACCGTTTTAGTGTCCAAAATCGGAAAAAAATATATTTTTTGTAGATTTCATGAACGTGGTTTAACGTCAACTTTTAGGCCATATCCACCATGCCTTGATTTCATCATGAAGGGAGACACCGTTTTAGTGTCAAAAATCGGAAAAAAAAATATCTTTTGTAGATTTCATTAACGTGGTTTTACGTCAACTTTTAAGCCATATGCCTCGATTTCAGCATGACAGGAGTCCGTTTGAGTGTCCAAAATCTGAAAAAAAAATATTTTTTGTAGATTTCATGAACGTGGTTTAACGTCAACTTTTAGGCCATATCCACCATGCCTCGATTTCATCATGACGGGAGACACCGTTTGAGTGTCCAAAATCTGAAAAAAATATTTTTGGTAGAATTCATGAACGTGGTCTAACGTCAACTTTTAGGCCATATCCACCATGCCTCGATTTCAGCATGACGGGAGACACCGTTTGAGTGTCCAAAATCGGATTTTTTTTTTTTTTTGTAGATTTCATGAACGTGGTTTAATGTCTACTTTTAGGCCATATCCACCATGCCTCGATTTCAGCATGACGGAGACACCGTTTTAGTGTCCAAAATCGGAAAAATAAATATTTTTTGTAGATTTCATGAACGTGGTTTAACGTCAACTTTTAGGCCATATCCACCATGCCTCGATTTCATCATGACGGGAGACACCGTTTGAGTGTCCAAAATCGGAAAAAAAAATATTTTTTGTAGATTTCATGAACGTGGTCTAACGTAAACTTTTTAAGCCATATCCACCATGCCTCGATTTCAGCATGACGGGAGACACAATTTGAGTGTCCAAAATCGGAAAAAAATATATTTTTTGTAGATTTCATGAACGTGGTTTAACGTCAACTTTTAGGCCATATCCACCATGCCTCGATTTCATCATGACGGGAGACACCGTTTGAGTGTCCAAAATCTGAAAAATATATTCTGGGTAGAATTCATGAACGTGGTTTAACGTCAACTTTTAGGCCATATCCACCATGCCTCGATTTCAGCATGACGGGAGACACCGTTTTAGTGTCCAAAATCTGAAAAAAAAATATTTTTTGTAGATTTCATGAACGTGGTCTAACGTCAACTTTTTGGCCATATCCACCATGCCTCGATTTCATCATGACGGGAGACACCGTTTGAGTGTCCAAAATCTGAAAAATATATTTTTTGTAGAATTCTTGAACGTGGTCTAACGTCAACTTTTAGGCCATATCCACCATGCCTCGAATTCAGCATGACGGGAGACACCGTTTTAGTGTCCAAAATCGGAAAAAAAAATATTTTTTGTAGATTTCGTGAACGTGGTCTAACGTCAACTTTTAGGCCATATCCACCATGCCTCGATTTCATCATGACGGGAGACACCGTTTGAGTGTCCAAAATCTGAAAAATATATTTTTTGTAGATATAATGAACGTGGTCTAACGTCAACTTTTAAGCCATATGCCTCGATTTCAGCATGACGGGAGACACCGTTTGAGTGTCCAAAATCTGAAAAAAAAATATTTTTTGTAGATTTCATGAACGTGGTCTAACGTCAACTTTTTGGCCATATCCACCATGCCTCGATTTCAGCATGACGGGAGACACCGTTTTAGTGTCCAAAATCGGAAAAAAAAATATTTTTTGTAGATTTCATGAAAGTGGTTTAACGTCAACTTTTAGGCCATATCCACCATGCCTCGATTTCATCATGACGGGAGACACCGTTTGAGTGTCCAAAATCTGAAAAATATATTTTTTGTAGATTTCATGAACGTGGTTTAACGTCAACTTTTAGGCCATATCCACCATGCCTCGATTTCATCATGACGGGAGACACCATTTGAGTGTCCAAAATCTGAAAAATATATTTTTTGTAGAATTCATGAACGTGGTCTAACGTCAACTTTTAGGCCATATCCACCATGCCTCGAATTCAGCATGACGGGAGACACCGTTTTAGTGTCCAAAATCTGAAAAATATATTTTTTGTAGATATCATGAACGTGGTCTAACGTCAACTTTTAAGCCATATGCCTCGATTTCAGCATGACGGGAGACACCGTTTGAGTGTCCAAAATCTGAAAAAAAAATATTTTTTGTAGATTTCATGAACGTGGTCTAACGTCAACTTTTTGGCCATATCCACCATGCCTCGATTTCAGCATGACGGGAGACACCGTTTTAGTGTCCAAAATCGGAAAAAAAAATATTTTTTGTAGATTTCATGAACGTGGTTTAACGTCAACTTTTAGGCCATATCCACCATGCCTCGATTTCATCATGACGGGAGACACCGTTTGAGTGTCCAAAATCTGAAAAATATATTTTTTGTAGAATTCATGAACGTGGTCTAACGTCAACTTTTAGGCCATATCCACCATGCCTCGAATTCAGCATGACGGGAGACACCGTTTTAGTGTCCAAAATCGAAAAAATATATATTTTTTGTTGATTTCATGAACGTGGTCTAACGTCAACTTTTAGGCCATATCCACCATGCCTCGATTTCAGCATGACGGGAGACATTGTTTTAGTGTCCAAAATCTGAAAAAAAAATATTTTTAGTAGATTTCATGAACGTGGTTTAACGTCAACTTTTAGGCCATATCCACCATGCCTCGATTTCATCATGACGGGAGACACCGTTTGAGTGTCCAAAATCGGATTTTTTTTTTTTTTTTGTAGATTTCATGAACGTGGTTTAATGTCTACTTTTAGGCCATATCCACCATGCCTCGATTTCATCATGACGGGAGACACCGTTTGAGTGTCCAAAATCTGAAAAATATATTCTGGGTAGAATTCATGAACGTGGTTTAACGTCAACTTTTAGGCCATATCCACCATGCCTCGATTTCAGCATGACGGGAGACACCGTTTTAGTGTCCAAAATCTGAAAAAAAAATATTTTTTGTAGATTTCATGAACGTGGTCTAACGTCAACTTTTTGGCCATATCCACCATGCCTCGATTTCATCATGACGGGAGACACCGTTTGAGTGTCCAAAATCTGAAAAATATATTTTTTGTAGAATTCTTGAACGTGGTCTAACGTCAACTTTTAGGCCATATCCACCATGCCTCGAATTCAGCATGACGGGAGACACCGTTTTAGTGTCCAAAATCGGAAAAAAAAATATTTTTTGTAGATTTCGTGAACGTGGTCTAACGTCAACTTTTAGGCCATATCCACCATGCCTCGATTTCATCATGACGGGAGACACCGTTTGAGTGTCCAAAATCTGAAAAATATATTTTTTGTAGATATAATGAACGTGGTCTAACGTCAACTTTTAAGCCATATGCCTCGATTTCAGCATGACGGGAGACACCGTTTGAGTGTCCAAAATCTGAAAAAAAAATATTTTTTGTAGATTTCATGAACGTGGTCTAACGTCAACTTTTTGGCCATATCCACCATGCCTCGATTTCAGCATGACGGGAGACACCGTTTTAGTGTCCAAAATCGGAAAAAAAAATATTTTTTGTAGATTTCATGAAAGTGGTTTAACGTCAACTTTTAGGCCATATCCACCATGCCTCGATTTCATCATGACGGGAGACACCGTTTGAGTGTCCAAAATCTGAAAAATATATTTTTTGTAGATTTCATGAACGTGGTTTAACGTCAACTTTTAGGCCATATCCACCATGCCTCGATTTCATCATGACGGGAGACACCATTTGAGTGTCCAAAATCTGAAAAATATATTTTTTGTAGAATTCATGAACGTGGTCTAACGTCAACTTTTAGGCCATATCCACCATGCCTCGAATTCAGCATGACGGGAGACACCGTTTTAGTGTCCAAAATCTGAAAAATATATTTTTTGTAGATATCATGAACGTGGTCTAACGTCAACTTTTAAGCCATATGCCTCGATTTCAGCATGACGGGAGACACCGTTTGAGTGTCCAAAATCTGAAAAAAAAATATTTTTTGTAGATTTCATGAACGTGGTCTAACGTCAACTTTTTGGCCATATCCACCATGCCTCGATTTCAGCATGACGGGAGACACCGTTTTAGTGTCCAAAATCGGAAAAAAAAATATTTTTTGTAGATTTCATGAACGTGGTTTAACGTCAACTTTTAGGCCATATCCACCATGCCTCGATTTCATCATGACGGGAGACACCGTTTGAGTGTCCAAAATCTGAAAAATATATTTTTTGTAGAATTCATGAACGTGGTCTAACGTCAACTTTTAGGCCATATCCACCATGCCTCGAATTCAGCATGACGGGAGACACCGTTTTAGTGTCCAAAATCGAAAAAATATATATTTTTTGTTGATTTCATGAACGTGGTCTAACGTCAACTTTTAGGCCATATCCACCATGCCTCGATTTCAGCATGACGGGAGACATTGTTTTAGTGTCCAAAATCTGAAAAAAAAATATTTTTAGTAGATTTCATGAACGTGGTTTAACGTCAACTTTTAGGCCATATCCACCATGCCTCGATTTCATCATGACGGGAGACACCGTTTGAGTGTCCAAAATCGGATTTTTTTTTTTTTTTTGTAGATTTCATGAACGTGGTTTAATGTCTACTTTTAGGCCATATCCACCATGCCTCGATTTCAGCATGACGGAGACACCGTTTTAGTGTCCAAAATCGGAAAAATAAATATTTTTTGTAGATTTCATGAACGTGGTTTAACGTCAACTTTTAGGCCATATCCACCATGCCTCGATTTCATCATGACGGGAGACACCGTTTGAGTGTCCAAAATCGGAAAAAAAAATATTTTTTGTAGATTTCATGAACGTGGTCTAACGTAAACTTTTTAAGCCATATCCACCATGCCTCGATTTCAGCATGACGGGAGACACCGTTTGAGTGTCCAAAATCTGAAAAATATATTTTGGGTAGAATTCATGAACGTGGTTTAACGTCAACTTTTAGGCCATATCCACCATGCCTCGATTTCAGCATGACGGGAGACACCGTTTTAGTGTCCAAAATCGGAAAAAAAAATAGTTTTTGTAGATTTCATGAACGTGGTTTAACGTCAACTTTTAGGCCATATCCACCATGCCTCGATTTCATTCTGACGGGAGACACCGTTTTAGTGTCCAAAATCGGAAAAAAAAATATTTTTTGTAGATTTCATGAACGTGGTCTAACGTCAACTTTTTGGCCATATCCACCATGCCTCGATTTCATCATGACGGGAGACACCGTTTGAGTGTCCAAAATCTGAAAAATATATTTTTTGTAGATTTCATGAACGTGGTCTAACGTCAACTTTTAAGCCATATGCCTCGATTTCAGCATGACGGGAGACACAATTTGAGTGTCCAAAATCGGAAAAAAATATATTTTTTGTAGATTTCATGAATGTGGTTTAACGTCAACTTTTAGGCCATATCCACCATGCCTCGATTTCATTCTGACGGGAGACACCGTTTTAGTGTCCAAAATCGAAAAAAAAAATTTTTTTTGTAGATTTCATCAACGTGGTCTAACGTCAACTTTTTGGCCATATCCACCATGCCTCGATTTCAGCATGACGGGAGACACCGTTTGAGTGTCCAAAATCTGAAAAATATATTTTTTGTAGATTTCATGAAAGTGGTCTAACGTCAACTTTTAAGCCATATGCCTCGATTTCAGCATGACGGGAGACACCGTTTGAGTGTCCAAAATCTGAAAAATATATTTTTAGTAGATTTCATGAACGTGATCTAACGACAACTTTTAGGCCATATCCACCATGCCTCGATTTCAGCATGACGGGAGACACCATTTTAGTGTCCAAAATCGTAAAAAAAAATATTTTTTGTAGATTTCATGAACGTGGTTTAACGTCAACTTTTAGGCCATATCCACCATGCCTCGATTTCAGCATGACGGGAGACACCGTTTTAGTGTCCAAAATCAGAAAAAAAATTTTTTTTAGTAGATTTCATGAACGTGGTCTAACGTCAACTTTTTGGCCATATCCACCATGCCTCGATTTCAGCATGACGGGAGACACCGTTTTAGTGTCCAAAATCGGAAAAATATACTTTTTGTAGATTTCATGAACGTGGTCTAACGTCAACTTTTAAGCCATATGCCTCGATTTCAGCATGACAGGAGTCCGTTTGAGTGTCCAAAATCTGAAAAAAAAATATTTTTTGTAGATTTCATGAACGTGGTTTAACGTCAACTTTTAGGCCATATCCACCATGCCTCGATTTCATCATGACGGGAGACACCGTTTGAGTGTCCAAAATCTGAAAAATATATTTTTGGTAGAATTCATGAACGTGGTCTAACGTCAACTTTTAGGCCATATCCACCATGCCTCGATTTCAGCATGACGGGAGACACCGTTTGAGTGTCCAAAATCGGAATTTTTTATTTTTTTTGTAGATTTCATGAACGTGGTTTAATGTCTACTTTTAGGCCATATCCACCATGCCTCGATTTCAGCATGACGGGAGACACCGTTTTAGTGTCAAAAATCGGAAAAATAAATATTTTTTGTAGATTTCATGAACGTGGTTTAACGTCAACTTTTAGGCCATATCCACCATGCCTCGATTTCATCATGACGGGAGACACCGTTTGAGTGTCCAAAATCGGAAAAAAAATTTTTTTTTGTAGATTTCATGAACGTGGTTTAACGTCAACTTTTAGGCCATATCCACCATGCCTCGATTTCAGCATGACGGGAGACATTGTTTTAGTGTCCAAAATCGGAAAAAAAAATATTTTTAGTAGATTTCATGAACGTGGTCTAACGTCAACTTTTTGGCCATATCCACCATGCCTCGATTTCAGCATGACGGGAGACACCGTTTTAGTGTCCAAAATCGGAAAAAAAAATATTTTTTGTAGATTTCATGAACGTGGTTTAACATCAACTTTTAGGCCATATCCACCATGCCTCGATTTCATCATGACGGGAGACACCGTTTGAGTGTCCAAAATCTGAAAAATATATTTTTTGTAGATTTCATGAACGTGGTCTAACGTCAACTTTTAAGCCATATGCCTCGATTTCAGCATGACGGGAGACACAATTTGAGTGTCCAAAATCGGAAAAAAATATATTTTTTGTAGATTTCATGAACGTGGTTTAACGTCAACTTTTAGGCCATATCCACCATGCCTCGATTTCATCATGACGGGAGACACCGTTTGAGTGTCCAAAATCTGAAAAATATATTTTTGGTAGAATTCATGAACATGGTTTAAAGTCAACTTTTAGGCCATATCCACCATGCCTCGATTTCAGCATGACGGGAGACACCGTTTTAGTGTCCAAAATCTGAAAAAAAAATATTTTTAGTAGATTTCATGAACGTTGTCTAACGTCAACTTTTTGGCCATATCCACCATGCCTCGATTTCAGCATGACGGGAGACACCGTTTTAGTGTCCAAAATCGGAAAAAAATATATTTTTTGTAGATTTCATGAACGTGGTCTAACGTCAACTTTTAAGCCATATCCACCATGCCTCGATTTCCGCATGACGGGAGACACTGTTTTAGTGTCCAAAATCGATTTTTATTTTATTTTATGTAGATTTCATGAACGTGGTTTAACGTCAACTTTTAGGCCATATCCACCATGCCTCGATTTCAGCATGACGGGAGACACCGTTTTAGTGTCCAAAATCGGAAAAAAATATATTTTTTGTAGATTTCATGAACGTGGTTTAACGTCAACTTTTAGGCCATATCCACCATGCCTTGATTTCATCATGACGGGAGACACCGTTTTAGTGTCCAAAATCGGAAAAAAAAAATTATTTTGTAGATTTCATTAACGTGGTTTAACGTCAACTTTTAAGCCATATCCACCATGCCTCGATTTCCGCATGACGGGAGACACCGTTTTAGTGTCCAAAATCGGAAAAAAAAATATTTTTTGTAGATTTCATGAACGTGGTTTAACGTCAACTTTTAGGCCATATCCACCATGCCTCGATTTCAGCATGACGGGAGACACCGTTTTAGTGTCCAAAATCTGAAAAATATATTTTTCATGAACGTGGTTTAACGTCAACTTTTAGGCCATATCCAGATTGTAGATTTCATGAACGTGGTCTAACGTCAACTTTTAGGCCATATCCACCATGCCTCGATTTCATCATGACGGGAGACACCGTTTGAGTGTCCAAAATCGGAAAAAAAAAATATTTTTTGTAGATTTCATGAACGTTTTCTAACGTCAACTTTTAAGCCATATGCCTCGATTTCAGCATGACGGGAGACACCGTTTGAGTGTCCAAAATCTAAAAAAAAAATATTTTTTGTAGATTTCATGAACGTGGTCTAACGTCAACTTTTTGGCCATATCCACCATGCCCCGATTTCAGCATGACGGGAGACACAGTTGTAGTGTCCAAAATCGGATTTTTTTTTTTTTTTTGTAGATTTCATGAACGTGGTCTAACGTCAACTTTTTGGCCATATCCACCATGCCTCGATTTCAGCATGACGGGAGACACCGTTTTAGTGTCCAAAATCGGAAAAAAAAATATTTTTTGTAGATTTCATGAACGTGGTTTAACGTCAACTTTTAGGCCATATCCACCAAGCCTCGATTTCATCATGACGGGAGACACCGTTTGAGTGTCCAAAATCTGAAAAATATATTTTTTGTAGAATTCATGAACGTGGTCTAACGTCAACTTTTAGGCCATATCCACCATGCCTCGAATTCAGCATGACGGGAGACACCGTTTTAGTGTCCAAAATCGGAAAAAAAATTATTTTTTGTAGATTTCATGAACGTGGTCTAACGTCAACTTTTTGGCCATATCCACCATGCCTCGATTTCAACATGACGGGAGACACCGTTTTAGTGTCAAAAATCGGAATAAAAAATATTTTTTGTAGATTTCATGAACGTGGTTTAACGTCAACTTTTAGGCCATATCCACCATGCCTCGATTTCATCATGACGGGAGACACCGTTTGAGTGTCCAAAATCTGAAAAATATATTTTTTGTAGATATCATGAACGTGGTCTAACGTCAACTTTTAAGCCATATGCCTCGATTTCAGCATGACGGGAGACACCGTTTGAGTGTCCAAAATCTAAAAAAAAAATATTTTTTGTAGATTTCATGAACGTGGTCTAACGTCAACTTTTTGGCCATATCCACCATGCCTCGATTTCAGCATGACGGGAGACACAGTTTTAGTGTCCAAAATCGGAAAAAAAAATATTTTTTGTAGATTTCATGAACGTGGTTTAACGTCAACTTTTAGGCCATATCCACCATGCCTCGATTTCATCATGACGGGAGACACCGTTTGAGTGTCCAAAATCTGAAAAATATATTTTTTGTAGAATTCATGAACGTGGTCTAACGTCAACTTTAAGGCCATATCCACCATGCCTCGAATTCAGCATGACGGAGACACCGTTTTAGTGTCCAAAATCGAAAAAAAAAATATTTTTTGTAGATTTCATGAACGTGGTCTAACGTCAACTTTTTGGCCATATCCACCATCTCTCGATTTCAGCATGACGGGAGACACCGTTTTAGTGTCCAAAATCGGAATAAAAAATATTTTTTGTAGATTTCATGAACGTGGTTTAACGTCAACTTTTAGGCCATATCCACCATGCCTCGATTTCATCATGACGGGAGACACCGTTTGAGTGTCCAAAATCTGAAAAATATATTTTTTGTAGATTTCATGAACGTGGTCTAACGTCAACTTTTAAGCCATATGCCTCGATTTCAGCATGACGGGAGACACCGTTTGAGTGTCCAAAATCTGAAAAATATATTTTTGGTAGAATTCATGAACGTGGTCTAACGTCAACTTTTAGGCCATATCCACCATGCCTCGATTTCCGCATGACGGGAGACACTGTTTTAGTGTCCAAAATCGATTTTTTTTTAATTTTATGTAGATTTCATGAACGTGGTTTAACGTCAACTTTTAGGCCATATCCACCATGCCTCGATTTCAGCATGACGGGAGACACCGTTTTAGTGTCCAAAATCGGAAAAAAATATATTTTTTGTAGATTTCATGAACGTGGTTTAACGTCAACTTTTAGGCCATATCCACCATGCCTCGATTTCATCATGACGGGAGACACCGTTTGAGTGTCCAAAATCTGAAAAATATATTTTTTGTAGAATTCATGAACGTGGTCTAACGTCAACTTTTAGGCCATATCCACCATGCCTCGAATTCAGCATGACGGGAGACACCGTTTTAGTGTCCAAAATCGGAAAAAAAAATATTTTTTGTAGATTTCATGAACGTGGTCTAACGTCAACTTTTTGGCCATATCCACCATGCCTCGATTTCAACATGACGGGAGACACCGTTTTAGTGTCAAAAATCGGAATAAAAAATATTTTTTGTAGATTTCATGAACGTGGTTTAACGTCAACTTTTAGGCCATATCCACCATGCCTCGATTTCATCATGACGGGAGACACCGTTTGAGTGTCCAAAATCTGAAAAATATATTTTTTGTAGATATCATGAACGTGGTCTAACGTCAACTTTTTGGCCATATCCACCATGCCTCGATTTCAGCATGACGGGAGACACAGTTTTAGTGTCCAAAATCGGAAAAAAAAATATTTTTTGTAGATTTCATGAACGTGGTTTAACGTCAACTTTTAGGCCATATCCACCATGCCTCGATTTCATCATGACGGGAGACACCGTTTGAGTGTCCAAAATCTGAAAAATATATTTTTTGTAGAATTCATGAACGTGGTCTAACGTCAACTTTAAGGCCATATCCACCATGCCTCGAATTCAGCATGACGGAGACACCGTTTTAGTGTCCAAAATCGAAAAAAAAAATATTTTTTGTAGATTTCATGAACGTGGTCTAACGTCAACTTTTTGGCCATATCCACCATCTCTCGATTTCAGCATGACGGGAGACACCGTTTTAGTGTCCAAAATCGGAATAAAAAATATTTTTTGTAGATTTCATGAACGTGGTTTAACGTCAACTTTTAGGCCATATCCACCATGCCTCGATTTCATCATGACGGGAGACACCGTTTGAGTGTCCAAAATCTGAAAAATATATTTTTTGTAGATTTCATGAACGTGGTCTAACGTCAACTTTTAAGCCATATGCCTCGATTTCAGCATGACGGGAGACACCGTTTGAGTGTCCAAAATCTGAAAAATATATTTTTGGTAGAATTCATGAACGTGGTCTAACGTCAACTTTTAGGCCATATCCACCATGCCTCGATTTCCGCATGACGGGAGACACTGTTTTAGTGTCCAAAATCGATTTTTTTTTAATTTTATGTAGATTTCATGAACGTGGTTTAACGTCAACTTTTAGGCCATATCCACCATGCCTCGATTTCAGCATGACGGGAGACACCGTTTTAGTGTCCAAAATCGGAAAAAAATATATTTTTTGTAGATTTCATGAACGTGGTTTAACGTCAACTTTTAGGCCATATCCACCATGCCTCGATTTCATCATGACGGGAGACACCGTTTGAGTGTCCAAAATCTGAAAAATATATTTTTTGTAGAATTCATGAACGTGGTCTAACGTCAACTTTAAGGCCATATCCACCATGCCTCGAATTCAGCATGACGGGAGACACCGTTTTAGTGTCCAAAATCGGAATAAAAAATATTTTTTGTAGATTTCATGAACGTGGTTTAACGTCAACTTTTAGGCCATATCCACCATGCCTCGATTTCATCATGACGGGAGACACCGTTTGAGTGTCCAAAATCTGAAAAATATATTTTTTGTAGATTTCATGAACGTGGTCTAACGTCAACTTTTAAGCCATATGCCTCGATTTCAGCATGACGGGAGACACCGTTTGAGTGTCCAAAATCTGAAAAATATATTTTTGGTAGAATTCATGAACGTGGTCTAACGTCAACTTTTAGGCCATATCCACCATGCCTCGATTTCAGCATGACGGGAGACACCGTTCGAGTGTCCAAAATCGAACAAAAAATATTTTTTGTAGATTTCATGAACGTGGTCTAACGTCAACTTTTTGGCCATATCCACCATGCCTCGATTTCAGCATGACGGGAGATCGTTCGAGTGTCCAAAATCGAAAAAAAATTATATTTTTTGTAGATTTCATGAACCTGGTCTAACGTCAACTTTTTGGCCATATCCACCATGCCTCGATTTCAGCATGACGGGAGACACCGTTTGAGTGTCCAAAATCGTAAAAAAATATATTTTTTTGTAGATTTCATGAACGTGGTTTAATGTCAACTTTTAGGCCATATCCACCATGCCTCAATTTCAGCATGACGGGAGATCGTTCGAGTGTCCAAAATCGAAAAAAAAAATATTTTTTGTAGATTTCATGAACGTGGTCTAACGTCAACTTTTTGGCCATATCCACCATGCCTCGATTTCAGCATGACGGGAGACACCGTTTTAGTGTCCAAAATCTGAAAAAAAAATATTTTTTGTAGATTTCATGAACGTGGTTTAACGTCAACGTTTAGGCCATATCCACCATGCCTCGATTTCATCATGACGGGAGACACCGTTTGAGTGTCCAAAATCTGAAAAATATATTTTTTGTAGAATTCTTGAACGTGGTCTAACGTCAACTTTTAGGCCATATCCACCATGCCTCGAATTCAGCATGACGGGAGACACCGTTTTAGTGTCCAAAATCGGAAAAAAAATTTTTTTTTGTAGATTTCATGAACGTGGTCTAACGTCAACTTTTTGGCCATATCCACCATGCCTCGATTTCAGCATGACGGGAGACACCGTTTTAGTGTCCAAAATCGGAATAAAAAATATTTTTTGTAGATTTCATGAACGTGGTCTAACGTCAACTTTTAGGCCATATCCACCATGCCTCGATTTCATCATGACGGGAGACACCGTTTGAGTGTCCAAAATCTGAAAAATATATTTTTTGTAGATATAATGAACGTGGTCTAACGTCAACTTTTAAGCCATATGCCTCGATTTCAGCATGACGGGAGACACCGTTTGAGTGTCCAAAATCTGAAAAAAAAATATTTTTTGTAGATTTCATGAACGTGGTCTAACGTCAACTTTTTGGCCATATCCACCATGCCTCGATTTCAGCATGACGGGAGACACCGTTTTAGTGTCCAAAATCGGAAAAAAAAATATTTTTTGTAGATTTCATGAAAGTGGTTTAACGTCAACTTTTAGGCCATATCCACCATGCCTCGATTTCATCATGACGGGAGACACCGTTTGAGTGTCCAAAATCTGAAAAATATATTTTTGTAGATTTCATGAACGTGGTTTAACGTCAACTTTTAGGCCATATCCACCATGCCTCGATTTCATCATGACGGGAGACACCATTTGAGTGTCCAAAATCTGAAAAATATATTTTTTGTAGAATTCATGAACGTGGTCTAACGTCAACTTTTAGGCCATATCCACCATGCCTCGAATTCAGCATGACGGGAGACACCGTTTTAGTGTCCAAAATCTGAAAAAAAAATATTTTTTGTAGATTTCATGAACGTGGTCTAACGTCAACTTTTTGGCCATATCCACCATGCCTCGATTTCAGCATGACGGGAGACACCGTTTTAGTGTCCAAAATCGGAATAAAAAATATTTTTTAGATTTCATGAACGTGGTTTAACGTCAACTTTTAGGCCATATCCACCATGCCTCGATTTCATCATGATGGGAGACACCGTTTGAGTGTCCAAAATCTGAAAAATATATTTTTTGTAGATATCATGAACGTGGTCTAACGTCAACTTTTAAGCCATATGCCTCGATTTCAGCATGACGGGAGACACCGTTTGAGTGTCCAAAATCTGAAAAAAAAATATTTTTTGTAGATTTCATGAACGTGGTCTAACGTCAACTTTTTGGCCATATCCACCATGCCTCGATTTCAGCATGACGGGAGACACCGTTTTAGTGTCCAAAATCGGAAAAAAAAATATTTTTTGTAGATTTCATGAACGTGGTCTAACGTCAACTTTTTGGCCATATCCACCATGCCTCGATTTCAGCATGACGGGAGACACCGTTTTAGTGTCCAAAATCGGAAAAAAAAATATTTTTTGTAGATTTCATGAAAGTGATTTAACGTCAACTTTTAGGCCATATCCACCATGCCTCGATTTCATCATGACGGGAGACACCGTTTGAGTGTCCAAAATCTGAAAAATATATTTTTTGTAGATTTCATGAACGTGGTTTAACGTCAACTTTTAGGCCATATCCACCATGCCTCGATTTCATCATGACGGGAGACACCATTTGAGTGTCCAAAATCTGAAAAATATATTTTTTGTAGAATTCATGAACGTGGTCTAACGTCAACTTTTAGGCCATATCCACCATGCCTCGAATTCAGCATGACGGGAGACACCGTTTTAGTGTCCAAAATCTGAAAAAAAAATATTTTTTGTAGATTTCATGAACGTGGTCTAACGTCAACTTTTTGGCCATATCCACCATGCCTCGATTTCAGCATGACGGGAGACACCGTTTTAGTGTCCAAAATCGGAATAAAAAATATTTTTTAGATTTCATGAACGTGGTTTAACGTCAACTTTTAGGCCATATCCACCATGCCTCGATTTCATCATGATGGGAGACACCGTTTGAGTGTCCAAAATCTGAAAAATATATTTTTTGTAGATATCATGAACGTGGTCTAACGTCAACTTTTAAGCCATATGCCTCGATTTCAGCATGACGGGAGACACCGTTTGAGTGTCCAAAATCTGAAAAAAAAATATTTTTTGTAGATTTCATGAACGTGGTCTAACGTCAACTTTTTGGCCATATCCACCATGCCTCGATTTCAGCATGACGGGAGACACCGTTTTAGTGTCCAAAATCGGAAAAAAAAATATTTTTTGTAGATTTCATGAACGTGGTTTAACGTCAACTTTTAGGCCATATCCACCATGCCTCGATTTCATCATGACGGGAGACACCGTTTGAGTGTCCAAAATCTGAAAAATATATTTTTTGTAGAATTCATGAACGTGGTCTAACGTCAACTTTAAGGCCATATCCACCATGCCTCGAATTCAGCATGACGGAGACACCGTTTTAGTGTCCAAAATCGAAAAAAAAAATATTTTTTGTAGATTTCATGAACGTGGTCTAACGTCAACTTTTTGGCCATATCCACCATCTCTCGATTTCAGCATGACGGGAGACACCGTTTTAGTGTCCAAAATCGGAATAAAAAATATTTTTTGTAGATTTCCTGAACGTGGTTTAACGTCAACTTTTAGGCCATATCCACCATGCCTCGATTTCATCATGACGGGAGACACCGTTTGAGTGTCCAAAATCTGAAAAATATATTTTTTGTAGATTTCATGAACGTGGTCTAACGTCAACTTTTAAGCCATATGCCTCGATTTCAGCATGACGGGAGACACCGTTTGAGTGTCCAAAATCTGAAAAATATATTTTTGGTAGAATTCATGAACGTGGTCTAACGTCAACTTTTAGGCCATATCCACCATGCCTCGATTTCCGCATGACGGGAGACACTGTTTTAGTGTCCAAAATCGATTTTTTTTTTATTTTATGTAGATTTCATGAACGTGGTTTAACGTCAACTTTTAGGCCATATCCACCATGCCTCGATTTCAGCATGACGGGAGACACCGTTTTAGTGTCCAAAATCGAAAAAAAAAATATTTTTTGTAGATTTCATGAACGTGGTCTAACGTCAACTTTTTGGCCATATCCACCATCTCTCGATTTCAGCATGACGGGAGACACCGTTTTAGTGTCCAAAATCGGAATAAAAAATATTTTTTGTAGATTTCCTGAACGTGGTTTAACGTCAACTTTTAGGCCATATCCACCATGCCTCGATTTCATCATGACGGGAGACACCGTTTGAGTGTCCAAAATCTGAAAAATATATTTTTTGTAGATTTCATGAACGTGGTCTAACGTCAACTTTTAAGCCATATGCCTCGATTTCAGCATGACGGGAGACACCGTTTGAGTGTCCAAAATCTGAAAAATATATTTTTGGTAGAATTCATGAACGTGGTCTAACGTCAACTTTTAGGCCATATCCACCATGCCTCGATTTCCGCATGACGGGAGACACTGTTTTAGTGTCCAAAATCGATTTTTTTTTTATTTTATGTAGATTTCATGAACGTGGTTTAACGTCAACTTTTAGGCCATATCCACCATGCCTCGATTTCAGCATGACGGGAGACACCGTTTTAGTGTCCAAAATCGGAAAAAAATATATTTTTTGTAGATTTCATGAACGTGGTTTAACGTCAACTTTTAGGCCATATCCACCATGCCTCGATTTCATCATGACGGGAGACACCGTTTGAGTGTCCAAAATCTGAAAAATATATTTTTTGTAGAATTCATGAACGTGGTCTAACGTCAACTTTAAGGCCATATCCACCATGCCTCGAATTCAGCATGACGGGAGACACCGTTTTAGTGTCCAAAATCGGAATAAAAAATATTTTTTGTAGATTTCATGAACGTGGTTTAACGTCAACTTTTAGGCCATATCCACCATGCCTCGATTTCATCATGACGGGAGACACCGTTTGAGTGTCCAAAATCTGAAAAATATATTTTTTGTAGATTTCATGAACGTGGTCTAACGTCAACTTTTAAGCCATATGCCTCGATTTCAGCATGACGGGAGACACCGTTTGAGTGTCCAAAATCTGAAAAATATATTTTTGGTAGAATTCATGAACGTGGTCTAACGTCAACTTTTAGGCCATATCCACCATGCCTCGATTTCAGCATGACGGGAGACACCGTTCGAGTGTCCAAAATCGAACAAAAAATATTTTTTGTAGATTTCATGAACGTGGTCTAACGTCAACTTTTTGGCCATATCCACCATGCCTCGATTTCAGCATGACGGGAGACACCGTTTGAGTGTCCAAAATCGTAAAAAAATATATTTTTTTGTAGATTTCATGAACGTGGTTTAATGTCAACTTTTAGGCCATATCCACCATGCCTCGATTTCAGCATGACGGGAGACCGTTCGAGTGTCCAAAATCGAAAAAAAAAATATTTTTTGTAGATTTCATGAACGTGGTCTAACGTCAACTTTTTGGCCATATCCACCATGCCTCGATTTCAGCATGACGGGAGACACCGTTTTAGTGTCCAAAATCTGAAAAAAAAATATTTTTTGTAGATTTCATGAACGTGGTTTAACGTCAACGTTTAGGCCATATCCACCATGCCTCGATTTCATCATGACGGGAGACACCGTTTGAGTGTCCAAAATCTGAAAAATATATTTTTTGTAGAATTCTTGAACGTGGTCTAACGTCAACTTTTAGGCCATATCCACCATGCCTCGAATTCAGCATGACGGGAGACACCGTTTTAGTGTCCAAAATCGGAAAAAAAAATATTTTTTGTAGATTTCATGAACGTGGTCTAACGTCAACTTTTTGGCCATATCCACCATGCCTCGATTTCAGCATGACGGGAGACACCGTTTTAGTGTCCAAAATCGGAATAAAAAATATTTTTTGTAGATTTCATGAACGTGGTCTAACGTCAACTTTTAGGCCATATCCACCATGCCTCGATTTCATCATGACGGGAGACACCGTTTGAGTGTCCAAAATCTGAAAAATATATTTTTTGTAGATATAATGAACGTGGTCTAACGTCAACTTTTAAGCCATATGCCTCGATTTCAGCATGACGGGAGACACCGTTTGAGTGTCCAAAATCTGAAAAAAAAATATTTTTTGTAGATTTCATGAACGTGGTCTAACGTCAACTTTTTGGCCATATCCACCATGCCTCGATTTCAGCATGACGGGAGACACCGTTTTAGTGTCCAAAATCGGAAAAAAAAATATTTTTTGTAGATTTCATGAAAGTGGTTTAACGTCAACTTTTAGGCCATATCCACCATGCCTCGATTTCATCATGACGGGAGACACCGTTTGAGTGTCCAAAATCTGAAAAATATATTTTTTGTAGATTTCATGAACGTGGTTTAACGTCAACTTTTAGGCCATATCCACCATGCCTCGATTTCATCATGACGGGAGACACCATTTGAGTGTCCAAAATCTGAAAAATATATTTTTTGTAGAATTCATGAACGTGGTCTAACGTCAACTTTTAGGCCATATCCACCATGCCTCGAATTCAGCATGACGGGAGACACCGTTTTAGTGTCCAAAATCTGAAAAAAAAATATTTTTTGTAGATTTCATGAACGTGGTCTAACGTCAACTTTTTGGCCATATCCACCATGCCTCGATTTCAGCATGACGGGAGACACCGTTTTAGTGTCCAAAATCGGAATAAAAAATATTTTTTAGATTTCATGAACGTGGTTTAACGTCAACTTTTAGGCCATATCCACCATGCCTCGATTTCATCATGATGGGAGACACCGTTTGAGTGTCCAAAATCTGAAAAATATATTTTTTGTAGATATCATGAACGTGGTCTAACGTCAACTTTTAAGCCATATGCCTCGATTTCAGCATGACGGGAGACACCGTTTGAGTGTCCAAAATCTGAAAAAAAAATATTTTTTGTAGATTTCATGAACGTGGTCTAACGTCAACTTTTTGGCCATATCCACCATGCCTCGATTTCAGCATGACGGGAGACACCGTTTTAGTGTCCAAAATCGGAAAAAAAAATATTTTTTGTAGATTTCATGAACGTGGTTTAACGTCAACTTTTAGGCCATATCCACCATGCCTCGATTTCATCATGACGGGAGACACCGTTTGAGTGTCCAAAATCTGAAAAATATATTTTTTGTAGAATTCATGAACGTGGTCTAACGTCAACTTTTAGGCCATATCCACCATGCCTCGAATTCAGCATGACGGGAGACACCGTTTTAGTGTCCAAAATCGAAAAAATATATATTTTTTGTTGATTTCATGAACGTGGTCTAACGTCAACTTTTTGGCCATATCCACCATGCCTCGATTTCAGCATGACGGGAGACACCGTTTGAGTGTCCAAAATCTGAAAAATATATTTTTTGTAGATTTCATGAACGTGGTCTAACGTCAACTTTTTGGCCATATCCACCATGCCTCGATTTCAGCATGACGGGAGACACCATTTTAGTGTCCAGAATCGGATAAAAAAATATTTTTTGTAGATTTCATGAACGTGGTCTAACGTCAACTTTTAAGCCATATCCACCATGCCTCGATTTCAGCATGACGGGAGACACCGTTTGAGTGTCCAAAATCTGAAAAAAAATATTTTTTGTAGATTTCATGAACGTGGTTTAACGTCAACTTTTAGGCCATATCCACCATGCCTCGATTTCAGCATGACGGGAGACCGTTTTAGTGTCCAAAATCGGAAAAAAATATATTTTTTGTAGATTTCATGAACGTGGTCTAACGTCAACTTTTTGGCCATATCCACCATGCCTCAATTTCAGCATGACGGGAGACACCGTTTTAGTGTCCAAAATCGAAAAAAAAAATATTTTTTGTAGATTTCATGAACGTGGTTTAACGTCAACTTTTAGGCCATATCCACCATGCATCGATTTCAGCATGACGGGAGACACCGTTTGAGTGTCCAAAATCTGAAAAATATTTTTTTTGTAGATTTCATGAACGTGGTTTAACGTCAACTTTTAGGCCATATCCACCATGCCTCGATTTCATCAAGACGGGAGACACCGTTTGAGTGTCCAAAATCTGAAAAATATATTTTTGGTAGAATTCATGAACGTGGTCTAACGTCAACTTTTAGGCCATATCCACCATGCCTCGATTTCAGCATGACGGGAGACACCGTTTGAGTGTCCAAAATCGGAAAAAATATATTTTTTGTAGATTTCATGAACGTGGTTTAATGTCAACTTTTTGGCCATATCCACCATGCCTCGATTTCAGCATGACGGGAGACCGTTCGAGTGTCCAAAATCTGAAAAAAAAATATTTTTTGTAGATTTCATGAACGTGGTCTAACGTCAACTTTTTGGCCATATCCACCATGTCTCGATTTCAGCATGACGGGAGACACCGTTTTAGTGTCCAAAATCGGAAAAAATAATATTTTTTGTAGATTTCATGAACGTGGTCTAACGTCAACTTTTTGGTCATATCCACCATGCCTCGATTTCAGCATGACGGGAGACACCGTTTTAGTGTCCAGAATCGGATAAAAAAAATTTTTTTGTAGATTTCATGAACGTGGTCTAACGTCAACTTTTAAGCTATATCCACCATGCCTCGATTTCAGCATGACGGGAGACACCGTTTGAGTGTCCAAAATCTGAAAAAAAATATTTTTTGTAGATTTCATGAACGTGGTTTAACGTCAACTTTTAGGCCATATCCACCATGCCTCGATTTCAGCATGACGGGAGACCGTTTTAGTGTCCAAAATCGGAAAAAAAAATATTTTTTGTAGATTTCATGAACGTGGTCTAACGTCAACTTTTTGGCCATATCCACCATGCCTCGATTTCAGCATGACGGGAGACACCGTTTTAGTGTCCAGAATCGGATAAAAAAATATTTTTTGTAGATTTCATGAACGTGGTCTAACGTCAACTTTTAAGCCATATCCACCATGCCTCGATTTCAGCATGACGGGAGACACCGTTTTAGTGTCCAAAATCGAAAAAAAAAATATTTTTTGTAGATTTCATGAACGTGGTCTAACGTCAACTTTTTGGCCATATCCACCATGCCTCGATTTCAGCATGACGGGAGACACCATTTTAGTGTCCAGAATCGGATAAAAAAATATTTTTTGTAGATTTCATGAACGTGGTCTAACGTCAACTTTTAAGCCATATCCACCATGCCTCGATTTCAGCATGACGGGAGACACCGTTTGAGTGTCCAAAATCTGAAAAAAAATATTTTTTGTAGATTTCATGAACGTGGTTTAACGTCAACTTTTAGGCCATATCCAACATGCCTCGATTTCAGCATGACGGGAGACCGTTTTAGTGTCCAAAATCGGAAAAAAAAATATTTTTTGTAGATTTCATGAACGTGGTCTAACGTCAACTTTTTGGCCATATCCACCATGCCTCAATTTCAGCATGACGGGAGACACCGTTTTAGTGTCCAAAATCGAAAAAAAAAATATTTTTTGTAGATTTCATGAACGTGGTCTAACGTCAACTTTTTGGCCATATCCACCATGCCTCAATTTCAGCATGACGGGAGACACCGTTTTAGTGTCCAAAATCGAAAAAAAAAATATTTTTTGTAGATTTCATGAACGTGGTTTAACGTCAACTTTTAGGCCATATCCACCATGCCTCGATTTCAGCATGACGGGAGACACCGTTTGAGTGTCCAAAATCTGAAAAATATTTTTTTTGTAGATTTCATGAACGTGGTTTAACGTCAACTTTTAGGCCATATCCACCATGCCTCGATTTCATCATGACGGGAGACACCGTTTGAGTGTCCAAAATCTGAAAAAAAATATATTTTTGGTAGAATTCATGAACGTGGTCTAACGTCAACTTTTAGGCCATATCCACCATGCCTCGATTTCAGCATGACGGGAGACACCGTTTTAGTGTCCAAAATCGGAAAAAAAAATATTTTTTGTAGATTTCATGAACGTGGTCTAACGTCAACTTTTTGGCCATATCCACCATGCCTCGATTTCAGCATGACGGGAGACACCGTTTTAGTGTCCAGAATCGGATAAAAAAATATTTTTTGTAGATTTCATGAACGTGGTCTAACGTCAACTTTTAAGCTATATCCACCATGCCTCGATTTCAGCATGACGGGAGACACCGTTTGAGTGTCCAAAATCTGAAAAAAAATTTTTTTTGTAGATTTCATGAACGTGGTTTAACGTCAACTTTTAGGCCATATCCACCATGCCTCGATTTCAGCATGACGGGAGACCGTTTTAGTGTCCAAAATCGGAAAAAAAAATATTTTTTGTAGATTTCATGAACGTGGTCTAACGTCAACTTTTTGGCCATATCCACCATGCCTCGATTTCAGCATGACGGGAGACACCGTTTTAGTGTCCAAAATCGAAAAAAATAATATTTTTTGTAGATTTCATGAACGTGGTTTAACGTCAACTTTTAGGCCATATCCACCATGCCTCGATTTCAGCATGACGGGAGACACCGTTTGAGTGTCCAAAATCGGAAAAAATATATTTTTTGTAGATTTCATGAACGTGGTTTAATGTCAACTTTTAGGCCATATCCACCATGCCTCGATTTCAGCATGACGGGACACCGTTCGAGTGTCCAAAATCTGAAAAAAAAAAATGTTTTGTAGATTTCATGAACGTGGTCTAACGTCAACTTTTTGGCCATATCCACCATGCCTCGATTTCATCATGACGGGAGACACCGTTTGAGTGTCCAAAATCTGAAAAATATATTTTTGGTAGAATTCATGAACGTGGTCTAACGTCAACTTTTAGGCCATATCCACCATGCCTCGATTTCAGCATGACGGGAGACACCGTTTTAGTGTCCAAAATCGGAAAAAAAAATATTTTTTGTAGATTTCATGAACGTGGTCTAACGTCAACTTTTTGGCCATATCCACCATGCCTCGATTTCAGCATGACGGGAGACACCGTTTTAGTGTCCAGAATCGGATAAAAAAATATTTTTTGTAGATTTCATGAACGTGGTCTAACGTCAACTTTTAAGCCATATCCACCATGCCTCGATTTCAGCATGACGGGAGACACCGTTTTAGTGTCCAAAATCGAAAAAAAAAATATTTTTTGTAGATTTCATGAACGTGGTCTAACGTCAACTTTTTGGCCATATCCACCATGCCTCGATTTCAGCATGACGGGAGACACCATTTTAGTGTCCAGAATCGGATAAAAAAATATTTTTTGTAGATTTCATGAACGTGGTCTAACGTCAACTTTTAAGCCATATCCACCATGCCTCGATTTCAGCATGACGGGAGACATTGTTTGAGTGTCCAAAATCTGAAAAAAAATATTTTTTGTAGATTTCATGAACGTGGTTTAACGTAAACTTTTAGGCCATATCCACCATGCCTCGATTTCATCATGACGGGAGACACCGTTTGAGTGTCCAAAATCTGAAAAATATATTTTTGGTAGAATTCATGAACGTGGTCTAACGTCAACTTTTAGGCCATATCGACCATGCCTCGATTTCAGCATGACGGGAGACACCGTTTGAGTGTCCAAAATCGGAAAAAATATATTTTTTGTAGATTTCATGAACGTGGTTTAATGTCAACTTTTAGGCCATATCCACCATGCCTCGATTTCAGCATGACGGGACACCGTTCGAGTGTCCAAAATCTGAAAAAAAAAAATGTTTTGTAGATTTCATGAACGTGGTCTAACGTCAACTTTTTGGCCATATCCACCATGCCTCGATTTCAGCATGACGGGAGATCGTTCGAGTGTCCAAAATCGAAAAAAAATAATATTTTTTGTAGATTTCATGAACCTGGTCTAACGTCAACTTTTTGGCCATATCCACCATGCCTCGATTTCAGCATGACGGGAGACACCGTTTTAGTGTCCAAAATCGGAAAAAAAAATATTTTTTGTAGATTTCATGAACGTGGTCTAACGTCAACTTTTTGGCCATATCCACCATGCCTCGATTTCAGCATGACGGGAGACACCGTTTTAGTGTCCAGAATCGGATAAAAAAATATTTTTTGTAGATTTCATGAACGTGGTCTAACGTCAACTTTTAAGCCATATCCACCATGCCTCGATTTCAGCATGACGGGAGACACCGTTTTAGTGTCCAAAATCGAAAAAAAAAATATTTTTTGTAGATTTCATGAACGTGGTTTAACGTCAACTTTTTGGCCATATCCACCATGCCTCGATTTCAGCATGACGGGAGACACCATTTTAGTGTCCAGAATCGGATAAAAAAATATTTTTTGTAGATTTCATGAACGTGGTCTAACGTCAACTTTTAAGCCATATCCACCATGCCTCGATTTCAGCATGACGGGAGACACCATTTGAGTGTCCAAAATCTGAAAAAAAATATTTTTTGTAGATTTCATGAACGTGGTTTAACGTCAACTTTTAGGCCATATCAACCATGCCTCGATTTCAGCATGACGGGAGACCGTTTTAGTGTCCAAAATCGGAAAAAAAAATATTTTTTGTAGATTTCATGAACGTGGTCTAACGTCAACTTTTTGGCCATATCCACCATGCCTCAATTTCAGCATGACGGGAGACACCGTTTTAGTGTCCAAAATCGAAAAAAAAAATATTTTTTGTAGATTTCATGAACGTGGTTTAACGTCAACTTTTAGGCCATATCCACCATGCCTCGATTTCAGCATGACGGGAGACACCGTTTGAGTGTCCAAAATCTGAAAAATATTTTTTTTGTAGATTTCATGAACGTGGTTTAACGTCAACTTTTAGGCCATATCCACCATGCCTCGATTTCATCATGACGGGAGACACCGTTTGAGTGTCCAAAATCTGAAAAATATATTTTTGGTAGAATTCATGAACGTGGTCTAACGTCAACTTTTAGGCCATATCCACCATGCCTCGATTTCAGCATGACGGGAGACACCGTTTGAGTGTCCAAAATCGGAAAAAATATATTTTTTGTAGATTTCATGAACGTGGTTTAATGTCAACTTTTAGGCCATATCCACCATGCCTCGATTTCAGCATGACGGGAGACCGTTCGAGTGTCCAAAATCTGAAAAAAAAATATTTTTTGTAGATTTCATGAACGTGGTCTAACGTCAACTTTTTGGCCATATCCACCATGTCTCGATTTCAGCATGACGGGAGACACCGTTTTAGTGTCCAAAATCGGAAAAAAAAATATTTTTTGTAGATTTCATGAACGTGGTCTGACGTCAACTTTTTGGCCATATCCACCATGCCTCGATTTCAGCATGACGGGAGACACCGTTTTAGTGTCCAGAATCGGATAAAAAAATATTTTTTGTAGATTTCATGAACGTGGTCTAACGTCAACTTTTAAGCTATATCCACCATGCCTCGATTTCAGCATGACGGGAGACACCGTTTGAGTGTCCAAAATCTGAAAAAAAATATTTTTTGTAGATTTCATGAACGTGGTTTAACGTCAACTTTTAGGCCATATCCACCATGCCTCGATTTCAGCATGACGGGAGACCGTTTTAGTGTCCAAAATCGGAAAAAAAAATATTTTTTGTAGATTTCATGAATGTGGTCTAACGTCAACTTTTTGGCCATATCCACCATGCCTCGATTTCAGCATGACGGGAGACACCGTTTTAGTGTCCAAAATCGAAAAAAAAATTATTTTTTGTAGATTTCATGAACGTGGTTTAACGTCAACTTTTAGGCCATATCCACCATGCCTCGATTTCAGCATGACGGGAGACACCGTTTGAGTGTCCAAAATCTGAAAAATATTTTTTTTGTAGATTTCATGAACGTGGTTTAACGTCAACTTTTAGGCCATATCCACCATGCCTCGATTTCATCATGACGGGAGACACCGTTTGAGTGTCCAAAATCTGAAAAATATATTTTTGGTAGAATTCATGAACGTGGTCTAACGTCAACTTTTAGGCCATATCCACCATGCCTCGATTTCAGCATGACTGGAGACACCGTTTGAGTGTCCAAAATCGGAAAAAATATATTTTTTGTAGATTTCATGAACGTGGTTTAATATCAACTTTTAGGCCATATCCACCATGCCTCGATTTCAGCATGACGGGACACCGTTCGAGTGTCCAAAATCTGAAAAAAAAATATTTTTTGTAGATTTCATGAACGTGGTCTAACGTCAACTTTTTGGCCATATCCACCATGCCTCGATTTCAGCATGACGGGAGATCGTTCGAGTGTCCAAAATCGAAAAAAAATAATATTTTTTGTAGATTTCATGAACCTGGTCTAACGTCAACTTTCTGGCCATATCCACCATGCCTCGATTTCAGCATGACGGGAGACACCGTTTTAGTGTCCAAAATCGGAAAAAAAAATATTTTTTGTAGATTTCATGAACGTGGTCTAACGTCAACTTTTTGGCCATATCCACCATGCCTCGATTTCAGCATGACGGGAGACACCGTTTTAGTGTCCAGAATCGGATAAAAAAATATTTTTTGTAGATTTCATGAACGTGGTCTAACGTCAACTTTTAAGCCATATCCACCATGCCTCGATTTCAGCATGACGGGAGACACCGTTTTAGTGTCCAAAATCGAAAATAAAAATATTTTTTGTAGATTTCATGAACGTGGTCTAACGTCAACTTTTTGGCCATATCCACCATGCCTCGATTTCAGCATGACGGGAGACACCATTTTAGTGTCCAGAATCGGATAAAAAAATATTTTTTGTAGATTTCATGAACGTGGTCTAACGTCAACTTTTAAGCCATATCCACCATGCCTCGATTTCAGCATGACGGGAGACACCGTTTGAGTGTCCAAAATCTGAAAAAAAATATTTTTTGTAGATTTCATGAACGTGGTTTAACGTCAACTTTTAGGCCATATCCACCATGCCTCGATTTCAGCATGACGGGAGACCGTTTTAGTGTCCAAAATCGGAAAAAAAAATATTTTTTGTAGATTTCATGAACGTGGTCTAACGTCAACTTTTTGGCCATATCCACCATGCCTCGATTTCAGCATGACGGGAGACACCGTTTTAGTGTCCAAAATCGAAAAAAAAAATATTTTTTGTAGATTTCATGAACGTGGTTTAACGTCAACTTTTAGGCCATATCCACCATGCCTCGATTTCAGCATGACGGGAGACACCGTTTGAGTGTCCAAAATCTGAAAAATATTTTTTTTGTAGATTTCATGAACGTGGTTTAACGTCAACTTTTAGGCCATATCCACCATGCCTCGATTTCATCATGACGGGAGACACCGTTTGAGTGTCCAAAATCTGAAAAATATATTTTTGGTAGAATTCATGAACGTGGTCTAACGTCAACTTTTAGGCCATATCCACCATGCCTCGATTTCAGCATGACGGGAGACACCGTTTTAGTGTCCAAAATCGGAAAAAATATATTTTTTGTAGATTTCATGAACGTGGTTTAATGTCAACTTTTAGGCCATATCCACCATGCCTCGATTTCAGCATGACGGGAGACCGTTCGAGTGTCCAAAATCTGAAAAGAAAATATTTTTTGTAGATTTCATGAACGTGGTCTAACGTCAACTTTTTGGCCATATCCACCATTTCTCGATTTCAGCATGACGGGAGACACCGTTTTAGTGTCCAAAATCGGAAAAAAAAATATTTTTTGTAGATTTCATGAACGTGGTCTAACGTCAACTTTTTGGCCATATCCACCATGCCTCGATTTCAGCATGACGGGAGACACCGTTTTAGTGTCCAGAATCGGATAAAAAAATATTTTTTGTAGATTTCATGAACGTGGTCTAACGTCAACTTTTAAGCTATATCCACCATGCCTCGATTTCAGCATGACGGGAGACACCGTTTGAGTGTCCAAAATCTGAAAAAAAATATTTTTTGTAGATTTCATGAACGTGGTTTAACGTCAACTTTTAGGCCATATCCACCATGCCTCGATTTCAGCATGACGGGAGACCGTTTGAGTGTCCAAAATCTGAAAAATATATTTTTGGTAGAATTCATGAACGTGGTCTAACGTCAACTTTTAGGCCGTATCCACCATGCCTCGATTTCAGCATGACGGGAGACACCGTTTGAGTGTCCAAAATCGGAAAAAATATATTTTTTGTAGATTTCATGAACGTGGTTTAATGTCAACTTTTAGGCCATATCCACCATGCCTCGATTTCAGCATGACGGGAGACACCGTTTGAGTGTCCAAAATCTGAAAAAAAATATTTTTTGTAGATTTCATGAACGTGGTTTAACGTCAACTTTTAGGCCATATCCACCATGCCTCGATTTCAGCATGACGGGAGACCGTTTTAGTGTCCAAAATCGGAAAAAAAAATATTTTTTGTAGATTTCATGAACGTGGTCTAACGTCAACTTTTTGGCCATATCCACCATGCCTCGATTTCAGCATGACGGGAGACACCGTTTTAGTGTCCAAAATCGAAAAAAAAAATATTTTTTGTAGATTTCATGAACGTGGTTTAACGTCAACTTTTAGGCCATATCCACCATGCCTCGATTTCAGCATGACGGGAGACACCGTTTGAGTGTCCAAAATCTGAAAAATATTTTTTTTGTAGATTTCATGAACGTGGTTTAACGTCAACTTTTAGGCCATATCCACCATGCCTCGATTTCATCATGACGGGAGACACCGTTTGAGTGTCCAAAATCTGAAAAATATATTTTTGGTAGAATTCATGAACGTGGTCTAACGTCAACTTTTAGGCCATATCCACCATGCCTCGATTTCAGCATGACGGGAGACACCGTTTTAGTGTCCAAAATCGGAAAAAATATATTTTTTGTAGATTTCATGAACGTGGTTTAATGTCAACTTTTAGGCCATATCCACCATGCCTCGATTTCAGCATGACGGGAGACCGTTCGAGTGTCCAAAATCTGAAAAGAAAATATTTTTTGTAGATTTCATGAACGTGGTCTAACGTCAAATTTTTGGCCATATCCACCATGTCTCGATTTCAGCATGACGGGAGACACCGTTTTAGTGTCCAAAATCGAAAAAAAAAATATTTTTTGTAGATTTCATGAACGTGGTCTAACGTCAACTTTTTGGCCATATCCACCATGCCTCGATTTCAGCATGACGGGAGACACCGTTTTAGTGTCCAGAATCGGATAAAAAAATATTTTTTGTAGATTTCATGAACGTGGTCTAACGTCAACTTTTAAGCTATATCCACCATGCCTCGATTTCAGCATGACGGGAGACACCGTTTGAGTGTCCAAAATCTGAAAAAAAATATTTTTTGTAGATTTCATGAACGTGGTTTAACGTCAACTTTTAGGCCATATCCACCATGCCTCGATTTCAGCATGACGGGAGACCGTTTGAGTGTCCAAAATCTGAAAAATATATTTTTGGTAGAATTCATGAACGTGGTCTAACGTCAACTTTTAGGCCATATCCACCATGCCTCGATTTCAGCATGACGGGAGACACCGTTTGAGTGTCCAAAATCGGAAAAAATATATTTTTTGTAGATTTCATGAACGTGGTTTAATGTCAACTTTTAGGCCATATCCACCATGCCTCGATTTCAGCATGACGGGAGACCGTTCGAGTGTCCAAAATCTGAAAAAAAAATATTTTTTGTAGATTTCATGAACGTGGTCTAACGTCAACTTTTTGGCCATATCCACCATGTCTCGATTTCAGCATGACGGGAGACACCGTTTTAGTGTCCAAAATCGGAAAAAAAAATATTTTTTGTAGATTTCATGAACGTGGTCTAACGTCAACTTTTTGGCCATATCCACCATGCGTCGATTTCAGCATGACTGGAGACACCGTTTTAGTGTCCAAAATCGGGAAAAAAAATATTTTTTGTAGATTTCATGAACGTGGTTTAACGTCAACTTTTAGGCCATATCCACCATGCCTCGATTTCAGCATGACGGGAGACACCGTTTGAGTGTCCAAAATCTGAAAAATATATTTTTTGTAGATTTCATGAACGTGGTTTAATGTCAACTTTTAGGCCCTATCCACCTTGCCTCGATTTCAGCATGACGGGAGACCGTTCGAGTGTCCAAAAACGGGAAAAAAAATATTTTTTGTAGATTTCATGAACGTGGTCTAACGTCAACTTTTTGGCCATATCCACCATGTCTCGATTTCAGCATGACGGGAGACACCGTTTTAGTGTCCAAAATCGGAAAAAAAATTATTTTTTGTAGATTTCATGAACGTGGTTTAACGTCAACTTTTAGGCCATATCCACCATGCCTCGATTTCAGCATGACGGGAGACACCGTTTGAGTGTCCAAAATCTGAAAAATATTTTTTTTGTAGATTTCATGAACGTGGTTTAACGTCAACTTTTAGGCCATATCCACCATGCCTCGATTTCATCATGACGGGAGACACCGTTTGAGTGTCCAAAATCTGAAAAATATATTTTTGGTAGAATTCATGAACGTGGTCTAACGTCAACTTTTAGGCCATATCCACCATGCCTCGATTTCAGCATGACGGGAGACACCGTTTGAGTGTCCAAAATCGGAAAAAATATATTTTTTGTAGATTTCATGAACGTGGTTTAATGTCAACTTTTAGGCCATATCCACCATGCCTCGATTTCAGCATGACGGGACACCGTTCGAGTGTCCAAAATCTGAAAAAAAAATATTTTTAGTAGATTTCATGAACCTGGTCTAACGTCAACTTTCTGGCCATATCCACCATGCCTCGATTTCAGCATGACGGGAGACACCGTTTTAGTGTCCAAAATCGGAAAAAAAAATATTTTTTGTAGATTTCATGAACGTGGTCTAACGTCAACTTTTTGGCCATATCCACCATGCCTCGATTTCAGCATGACGGGAGACACCGTTTTAGTGTCCAGAATCGGATAAAAAAATATTTTTTGTAGATTTCATGAACGTGGTCTAACGTCAACTTTTAAGCCATATCCACCATGCCTCGATTTCAGCATGACGGGAGACACCGTTTTAGTGTCCAAAATCGAAAATAAAAATATTTTTTGTAGATTTCATGAACGTGGTCTAACGTCAACTTTTTGGCCATATCCACCATGCCTCGATTTCAGCATGACGGGAGACACCATTTTAGTGTCCAGAATCGGATAAAAAAATATTTTTTGTAGATTTCATGAACGTGGTCTAACGTCAACTTTTAAGCCATATCCACCATGCCTCGATTTCAGCATGACGGGAGACCGTTTTAGTGTCCAAAATCGGAAAAAAAAATATTTTTTGTAGATTTCATGAACGTGGTCTAACGTCAACTTTTTGGCCATATCCACCATGCCTCGATTTCAGCATGACGGGAGACACCGTTTTAGTGTCCAAAATCGAAAAAAAAAATATTTTTTGTAGATTTCATGAACGTGGTTTAACGTCAACTTTTAGGCCATATCCACCATGCCTCGATTTCAGCATGACGGGAGACACCGTTTGAGTGTCCAAAATCTGAAAAATATTTTTTTTGTAGATTTCATGAACGTGGTTTAACGTCAACTTTTAGGCCATATCCACCATGCCTCGATTTCATCATGACGGGAGACACCGTTTGAGTGTCCAAAATCTGAAAAATATATTTTTGGTAGAATTCATGAACGTGGTCTAACGTCAACTTTTAGGCCATATCCACCATGCCTCGATTTCAGCATGACGGGAGACACCGTTTTAGTGTCCAAAATCGGAAAAAATATATTTTTTGTAGATTTCATGAACGTGGTTTAATGTCAACTTTTAGGCCATATCCACCATGCCTCGATTTCAGCATGACGGGAGACCGTTCGAGTGTCCAAAATCTGAAAAGAAAATATTTTTTGTAGATTTCATGAACGTGGTCTAACGTCAACTTTTTGGCCATATCCACCATGTCTCGATTTCAGCATGACGGGAGACACCGTTTTAGTGTCCAAAATCGGAAAAAAAAATATTTTTTGTAGATTTCATGAACGTGGTCTAACGTCAAGTTTTTGGCCATATCCACCATGCCTCGATTTCAGCATGACGGGAGACACCGTTTTAGTGTCCAGAATCGGATAAAAAAATATTTTTTGTAGATTTCATGAACGTGGTCTAACGTCAACTTTTAAGCTATATCCACCATGCCTCGATTTCAGCATGACGGGAGACACCGTTTGAGTGTCCAAAATCTGAAAAAAAATATTTTTTGTAGATTTCATGAACGTGGTTTAACGTCAACTTTTAGGCCATATCCACCATGCCTCGATTTCAGCATGACGGGAGACCGTTTGAGTGTCCAAAATCTGAAAAATATATTTTTGGTAGAATTCATGAACGTGGTCTAACGTCAACTTTTAGGCCATATCCACCATGCCTCGATTTCAGCATGACGGGAGACACCGTTTGAGTGTCCAAAATCGGAAAAAATATATTTTTTGTAGATTTCATGAACGTGGTTTAATGTCAACTTTTAGGCCATATCCACCATGCCTCGATTTCAGCATGACGGGAGACCGTTCGAGTGTCCAAAATCTGAAAAAAAAATATTTTTTGTAGATTTCATGAACGTGGTCTAACGTCAACTTTTTGGCCATATCCACCATGTCTCGATTTCAGCATGACGGGAGACACCGTTTTAGTGTCCAAAATCGGAAAAAAAAATATTTTTTGTAGATTTCATGAACGTGGTCTAACGTCAACTTTTTGGCCATATCCACCATGCCTCGATTTCAGCATGACAGGAGACACCGTTTGAGTGTCCAAAATCTGAAAAATATTTTTTTTGTAGATTTCATGAACGTGGTTTAACGTCAACTTTTAGGCCATATCCACCATGCCTCGATTTCAGCATGACGGGAGACACCATTTGAGTGTCCAAAATCGGAAAAAATATATTTTTTGTAGATTTCATGAACGTGGTTTAATGTCAACTTTTAGGCCCTATCCACCTTGCCTCGATTTCAGCATGACGGGAGACCGTTCGAGTGTCCAAAAACGGGAAAAAAAATATTTTTTGTAGATTTCATGAACGTGGTCTAACGTCAACTTTTTGGCCATATCCACCATGTCTCGATTTCAGCATGACGGGAGACACCGTTTTAGTGTCCAAAATCGGAATTTTTTTTATTTTTTGTAGATTTCATGAACGTGGTTTAACGTCAACTTTTAGGCCATATCCACCATGCCTCGATTTCAGCATGACGGGAGACACCGTTTGAGTGTCCAAAATCGTAAAAAAAAATATTTTTTGTAGATTTCATGAACGTGGTTTAATGTCAACTTTTAGGCCATATCCACCATGCCTCGATTTCAGCATGACGGGAGACCGTTCGAGTGTCCAAAATCGAAAAAATAATATTTCTTGTAGATTTCATGAACGTGGTCTAACGTCAACTTTTTGGCCATATCCACCATGCCTCGATTTCAGCATGACGGGAGACACCGTTTTAGTGTCCAAAATCGAAAAAAAAAATATTTTTGGTAGATTTCATGAACGTGGTTTAACGTCAACTTTTAGGCCATATCCACCATGCCTCGATTTCATCATGACGGGAGACACCGTTTGAGTGTCCAAAATCTGAAAAATATATTTTTGGTAGAATTCATGAACGTGGTCTAACGTCAACTTTTAGGCCATATCCACCATGCCTCGATTTCAGCATGACGGGAGACCGTTCGAGTGTCCAAAATCGGAAAAAAAATTATTTTTTGTAGATTTCATGAACGTGGTCTAACGTCAACTTTTTGGCCATATCCACCATGCCTCGATTTCAGCATGACGGGAGACCGTTCGAGTGTCCAAAATCTGAAAAAAAAATATTTTTTGTAGATTTCATGAACGTGGTCTAACGTCAACTTTTTGGCCATATCCACCATGCCTCGATTTCAGCATGACGGGAGACACCGTTTTAGTGTCCAACATCGGAAAAAAAAATATTTTTTGTAGATTTCATGAACGTGGTTTAACGTCAACTTTTAGGCCATATCCACCATGCCTCGATTTCAGCATGACGGGAGACACAGTTTGAGTGTCCAAAATCTGAAAAATATATTTTTTGTAGATTTCATGAACGTGGTCTAACGTCAACTTTTAAGCCATATCCACCATGCCTCGATTTCAGCATGACGGGAGACACCGTTTGAGTGTCCAAAATCTTTTTTTTTTTTTTTGTAGATTTCATGAACGTGGTTTAACGTCAACTTTTAGGCCATATCCACCATGCCTCGATTTCATCATGACGGGAGACACCGTTTGAGTGTCCAAAATCTGAAAAATATATTTTTGGTTGAATTCATGAACGTGGTCTAACGTCAACTTTTAGGCCATATCCACCATGCCTCGATTTCAGCATGACGGGAGACACCGTTTGAGTGTCCAAAATCGGAAAAAAAAATATTTTTTGTAGATTTCATGAACGTGGTTTAATGTCAACTTTTAAGCCATATCCACCATGCCTCGATTTCAGCATGACGGGAGACCGTTCGAGTGTCCAAAATATGAAGAAAAAAAATATTTTTTGTAGATTTCATGAACGTGGTCTAACGTCAACTTTTTGGCCATATCCACCATGTCTCGATTTCAGCATGACGGGAGACACCGTTTGAGTGTCCAAAATCGGAAAAAATAATATTTTTTGTAGATTTCATGAACGTGGTCTAACGTCAACTTTTAGGCCATATCCACCATGCCTCGATTTCAGCATGACGGGAGACACCATTTGAGTGTCCAAAATCGGAAAAAATATATTTTTTGTAGATTTCATGAACGTGGTTTAATGTCAACTTTTAGGCCCTATCCACCTTGCCTCGATTTCAGCATGACGGGAGACCGTTCGAGTGTCCAAAAACGGGAAAAAAAATATTTTTTGTAGATTTCATGAACGTGGTCTAACGTCAACTTTTTGGCCATATCCACCATGTCTCGATTTCAGCATGACGGGAGACACCGTTTTAGTGTCCAAAATCGAAAAAAAAAATATTTTTGGTAGATTTCATGAACGTGGTTTAACGTCAACTTTTAGGCCATATCCACCATGCCTCGATTTCATCATGACGGGAGACACCGTTTGAGTGTCCAAAATCTGAAAAATATATTTTTGGTAGAATTCATGAACGTGGTCTAACGTCAACTTTTAGGCCATATCCACCATGCCTCGATTTCAGCATGACGGGAGACCGTTCGAGTGTCCAAAATCGGAAAAAAAATTATTTTTTGTAGATTTCATGAACGTGGTCTAACGTCAACTTTTTGGCCATATCCACCATGCCTCGATTTCAGCATGACGGGAGACCGTTCGAGTGTCCAAAATCTGAAAAAAAAAATATTTTTTGTAGATTTCATGAACGTGGTCTAACGTCAACTTTTTGGCCATATCCACCATGCCTCGATTTCAGCATGACGGGAGACACCGTTTTAGTGTCCAACATCGGAAAAAAAAATATTTTTTGTAGATTTCATGAACGTGGTTTAACGTCAACTTTTAGGCCATATCCACCATGCCTCGATTTCAGCATGATGGGAGACACCGTTTGAGTGTCCAAAATCTGAAAAATATATTTTTTGTAGATTTCATGAACGTGGTCTAACGTCAACTTTTAAGCCATATCCACCATGCCTCGATTTCAGCATGACGGGAGACACCGTTTGAGTGTCCAAAATCTTTTTTTTTTTTTTTTTTTGTAGATTTCATGAACGTGGTTTAACGTCAACTTTTAGGCCATATCCACCATGCCTCGATTTCATCATGACGGGAGACACCGTTTGAGTGTCCAAAATCTGAAAAATATATTTTTGGTTGAATTCATGAACGTGGTCTAACGTCAACTTTTAGGCCATATCCACCATGCCTCGATTTCAGCATGACGGGAGACACCATTTGAGTGTCCAAAATCGGAAAAAATATATTTTTTGTAGATTTCATGAACGTGGTTTAATGTCAACTTTTAGGCCCTATCCACCTTGCCTCGATTTCAGCATGACGGGAGACCGTTCGAGTGTCCAAAAACGGGAAAAAAAATATTTTTTGTAGATTTCATGAACATGGTCTAACGTCAACTTTTTGGCCATATCCACCATGTCTCGATTTCAGCATGACGGGAGACACCGTTTTAGTGTCCAAAATCGGAAAAAAAATTATTTTTTGTAGATTTCATGAACGTGGTTTAACGTCAACTTTTAGGCCATATCCACCATGCCTCGATTTCAGCATGACGGGAGACACCGTTTGAGTGTCCAAAATCGTAAAAAAAAATATTTTTTGTAGATTTCATGAACGTGGTTTAATGTCAACTTTTAGGCCATATCCACCATGCCTCGATTTCAGCATGACGGGAGACCGTTCGAGTGTCCAAAATCGGAAAAAAAAATATTTTTTGTAGATTTCATGAACGTGGTCTAACGTCAACTTTTTGGCCATATCCACCATGCCTCGATTTCAGCATGACGGGAGACACCGTTTTAGTGTCCAAAATCGAAAAAAAAAATATTTTTTGTAGATTTCATGAACGTGGTTTAACGTCAACTTTTAGGCCATATCCACCATGCCTCGATTTCAGCATGACGGGAGACACCGTTTGAGTGTCCAAAATCTGAAAAATATTTTTTTTGTAGATTTCATGAACGTGGTTTAACGTCAACTTTTAGGCCATATCCACCATGCCTCGATTTCATCATGACGGGAGACACCGTTTGAGTGTCCAAAATCTGAAAAATATATTTTTGGTAGAATTCATGAACGTGGTCTAACGTCAACTTTTAGGCCATATCCACCATGCCTCGATTTCAGCATGACGGGAGACACCGTTTGAGTGTCCAAAATCTGAAAAAAAATATTTTTTGTAGATTTCATGAACGTGGTTTAACGTCAACTTTTAGGCCATATCCACCATGCCTCGATTTCAGCATGACGGGAGACCGTTTGAGTGTCCAAAATCTGAAAAATATATTTTTGGTAGAATTCATGAACGTGGTCTAACGTCAACTTTTAGGCCATATCCACCATGCCTCGATTTCAGCATGACGGGAGACACCGTTTGAGTGTCCAAAATCGGAAAAAAAATTTTTTTTGTAGATTTCATGAACGTGGTTTAATGTCAACTTTTAGGCCATATCCACCATGCCTCGATTTCAGCATGACGGGAGACACCGTTTTAGTGTCCAAAATCGGGAAAAAAAATATTTTTTGTAGATTTCATGAACGTGGTTTAACGTCAACTTTTAGGCCATATCCACCATGCCTCGATTTCAGCATGACGGGAGACACCGTTTGAGTGTCCAAAATCTGAAAAATATTTTTTTTGTAGATTTCATGAACGTGGTTTAACGTCAACTTTTAGGCCATATCCACCATGCCTCGATTTCAGCATGACGGGAGACACCGTTTGAGTGTCCAAAATCTGAAAAATATTTTTTTTGTAGATTTCATGAACGTGGTTTAACGTCAACTTTTAGGCCATATCCACCATGCCTCGATTTCATCATGACGGGAGACACCGTTTGAGTGTCCAAAATCTGAAAAATATATTTTTGGTAGAATTCATGAACGTGGTCTAACGTCAACTTTTAGGCCATATCCACCATGCCTCGATTTCAGCATGACGGGAGACACCATTTGAGTGTCCAAAATCGGAAAAAATATATTTTTTGTAGATTTCATGAACGTGGTTTAATGTCAACTTTTAGGCCCTATCCACCTTGCCTCGATTTCAGCATGACGGGAGACCGTTCGAGTGTCCAAAAACGGGAAAAAAAATATTTTTCGTAGATTTCATGAACGTGGTCTAACGTCAACTTTTTGGCCATATCCACCATGTCTCGATTTCAGCATGACGGGAGACACCGTTTTAGTGTCCAAAATCGGAAAAAAAAATATTTTTTGTAGATTTCATGAACGTGGTTTAACGTCAACTTTTAGGCCATATCCACCATGCCTCGATTTCAGCATGACGGGAGACACCGTTTGAGTGTCCAAAATCGTAAAAAAAAATATTTTTGGTAGATTTCATGAACGTGGTTTAATGTCAACTTTTAGGCCATATCCACCATGCCTCGATTTCAGCATGACGGGAGACCGTTCGAGTGTCCAAAATCGAAAAAATAATATTTCTTGTAGATTTCATGAACGTGGTCTAACGTCAACTTTTTGGCCATATCCACCATGCCTCGATTTCAGCATGACGGGAGACACCGTTTTAGTGTCCAACATCGGAAAAAAAAATATTTTTTGTAGATTTCATGAACGTGGTTTAACGTCAACTTTTAGGCCATATCCACCATGCCTCGATTTCAGCATGACGGGAGACACCGTTTGAGTGTCCAAAATCTGAAAAATATATTTTTTGTAGATTTCATGAACGTGGTCTAACGTCAACTTTTAAGCCATATCCACCATGCCTCGATTTCAGCATGACGGAGACACCGTTTGAGTGTCCAAAATCTTTTTTTTTTTTTTTTTTTGTAGATTTCATGAACGTGGTTTAACGTCAACTTTTAGGCCATATCCACCATGCCTCGATTTCATCATGACGGGAGACACCGTTTGAGTGTCCAAAATCTGAAAAATATATTTTTGGTTGAATTCATGAACGTGGTCTAACGTCAACTTTTAGGCCATATCCACCATGCCTCGATTTCAGCATGACGGGAGACACCGTTTGAGTGTCCAAAATCGGAAAAAAAAATATTTTTTGTAGATTTCATGAACGTGGTTTAATGTCAACTTTTAAGCCATATCCACCATGCCTCGATTTCAGCATGACGGGAGACCGTTCGAGTGTCCAAAATATGAAAAAAAAAATATTTTTTGTAGATTTCATGAACGTGGTCTAACGTCAACTTTTTGGCCATATCCACCATGTCTCGATTTCAGCATGACGGGAGACACCGTTTGAGTGTCCAAAATCGGAAAAAATAATATTTTTTGTAGATTTCATGAACGTGGTCTAACGTCAACTTTTAGGCCATATCCACCATGCCTCGATTTCAGCATGACGGGAGACACCATTTGAGTGTCCAAAATCGGAAAAAATATATTTTTTGTAGATTTCATGAACGTGGTTTAATGTCAACTTTTAGGCCCTATCCACCTTGCCTCGATTTCAGCATGACGGGAGACCGTTCGAGTGTCCAAAAACGGGAAAAAAAATATTTTTTGTAGATTTCATGAACGTGGTCTAACGTCAACTTTTTGGCCATATCCACCATGTCTCGATTTCAGCATGACGGGAGACACCGTTTTAGTGTCCAAAATCGGAAAAAAAATTATTTTTTGTAGATTTCATGAACGTGGTTTAACGTCAACTTTTAGGCCATATCCACCATGCCTCGATTTCAGCATGACGGGAGACACCGTTTGAGTGTCCAAAATCGTAAAAAAATATATTTTTTGTAGATTTCATGAACGTGGTTTAATGTCAACTTTTAGGCCATATCCACCATGCCTCGATTTCAGCATGACGGGAGACCGTTCGAGTGTCCAAAATCGAAAAAATAATATTTCTTGTAGATTTCATGAACGTGGTCTAACGTCAACTTTTTGGCCATATCCACCATGCCTCGATTTCAGCATGACGGGAGACACCGTTTGAGTGTCCAAAATCGGAAAAAATAATATTTTTTGTAGATTTCATGAACGTGGTCTAACGTCAACTTTTAGGCCATATCCACCATGCCTCGATTTCAGCATGACGGGAGACACCATTTGAGTGTCCAAAATCGGAAAAAATATATTTTTTGTAGATTTCATGAACGTGGTTTAATGTCAACTTTTAGGCCCTATCCACCTTGCCTCGATTTCAGCATGACGGGAGACCGTTCGAGTGTCCAAAAACGGGAAAAAAAATATTTTTTGTAGATTTCATGAACGTGGTCTAACGTCAACTTTTTGGCCATATCCACCATGTCTCGATTTCAGCATGACGGGAGACACCGTTTTAGTGTCCAAAATCGGAAAAAAAATTATTTTTTGTAGATTTCATGAACGTGGTTTAACGTCAACTTTTAGGCCATATCCACCATGCCTCGATTTCAGCATGACGGGAGACACCGTTTGAGTGTCCAAAATCGTAAAAAAATATATTTTTTGTAGATTTCATGAACGTGGTTTAATGTCAACTTTTAGGCCATATCCACCATGCCTCGATTTCAGCATGACGGGAGACCGTTCGAGTGTCCAAAATCGAAAAAATAATATTTCTTGTAGATTTCATGAACGTGGTCTAACGTCAACTTTTTGGCCATATCCACCATGCCTCGATTTCAGCATGACGGGAGACACCGTTTTAGTGTCCAAAATCGAAAAAAAAATTAATTTTGGTAGATTTCATGAACGTGGTTTAACGTCAACTTTTAGGCCATATCCACCATGCCTCGATTTCATCATGACGGGAGACACCGTTTGAGTGTCCAAAATCTGAAAAATATATTTTTGGTAGAATTCATGAACGTGGTCTAACGTCAACTTTTAGGCCATATCCACCATGCCTCGATTTCAGCATGACGGGAGACCGTTCGAATGTCCAAAATCGGAAAAAAAAATATTTTTTGTAGATTTCATGAACGTGGTCTAACGTCAACTTTTTGGCCATATCCACCATGCCTCGATTTCAGCATGACGGGAGACACCGTTTTAGTGTCCAAAATCGAAAAAAAAAATATTTTTTGTAGATTTCATGAACGTGGTTTAACGTCAACTTTTAGGCCATATCCACCATGCCTCGATTTCAGCATGACGGGAGACACCGTTTGAGTGTCCAAAATCTGAAAAATATTTTTTTTGTAGATTTCATGAACGTGGTTTAACGTCAACTTTTAGGCCATATCCACCATGCCTCGATTTCATCATGACGGGAGACACCGTTTGAGTGTCCAAAATCTGAAAAATATTTTTTTGGTAGAATTCATGAACGTGGTCTAACGTCAACTTTTAGGCCATATCCACCATGCCTCGATTTCATTATGACGGGAGACACCGTTTGAGTGTCCAAAATCTGAAAAAAAATATTTTTTGTAGATTTCATGAACGTGGTTTAACGTCAACTTTTAGGCCATATCCACCATGCCTCGATTTCAGCATGACGGGAGACCGTTTGAGTGTCCAAAATCTGAAAAATATATTTTTGGTAGAATTCATGAACGTGGTCTAACGTCAACTTTTAGGCCATATCCACCATGCCTCGATTTCAGCATGACGGGAGACACCGTTTGAGTGTCCAAAATCGGAAAAAAAATTTTTTTTGTAGATTTCATGAACGTGGTTTAATGTCAACTTTTAGGCCATATCCACCATGCCTCGATTTCAGCATGACGGGAGACACCGTTTTAGTGTCCAAAATCGGGAAAAAAAATATTTTTTGTAGATTTCATGAACGTGGTTTAACGTCAACTTTTAGGCCATATCCACCATGCCTCGATTTCAGCATGACGGGAGACACCGTTTGAGTGTCCAAAATCTGAAAAATATTTTTTTTGTAGATTTCATGAACGTGGTTTAACGTCAACTTTTAGGCCATATCCACCATGCCTCGATTTCAGCATGACGGGAGACACCGTTTGAGTGTCCAAAATCTGAAAAATATTTTTTTTGTAGATTTCATGAACGTGGTTTAACGTCAACTTTTAGGCCATATCCACCATGCCTCGATTTCATCATGACGGGAGACACCGTTTGAGTGTCCAAAATCTGAAAAATATATTTTTGGTAGAATTCATGAACGTGGTCTAACGTCAACTTTTAGGCCATATCCACCATGCCTCGATTTCAGCATGACGGGAGACACCATTTGAGTGTCCAAAATCGGAAAAAATATATTTTTTGTAGATTTCATGAACGTGGTTTAATGTCAACTTTTAGGCCCTATCCACCTTGCCTCGATTTCAGCATGACGGGAGACCGTTCGAGTGTCCAAAAACGGGAAAAAAAATATTTTTCGTAGATTTCATGAACGTGGTCTAACGTCAACTTTTTGGCCATATCCACCATGTCTCGATTTCAGCATGACGGGAGACACCGTTTTAGTGTCCAAAATCGGAAAAAAAAATATTTTTTGTAGATTTCATGAACGTGGTTTAACGTCAACTTTTAGGCCATATCCACCATGCCTCGATTTCAGCATGACGGGAGACACCGTTTGAGTGTCCAAAATCGTAAAAAAAAATATTTTTTGTAGATTTCATGAACGTGGTTTAATGTCAACTTTTAGGCCATATCCACCATGCCTCGATTTCAGCATGACGGGAGACCGTTCGAGTGTCCAAAATCGAAAAAATAATATTTCTTGTAGATTTCATGAACGTGGTCTAACGTCAACTTTTTGGCCATATCCACCATGCCTCGATTTCAGCATGACGGGAGACACCGTTTTAGTGTCCAACATCGGAAAAAAAAATATTTTTTGTAGATTTCATGAACGTGGTTTAACGTCAACTTTTAGGCCATATCCACCATGCCTCGATTTCAGCATGACGGGAGACACCGTTTGAGTGTCCAAAATCTGAAAAATATATTTTTTGTAGATTTCATGAACGTGGTCTAACGTCAACTTTTAAGCCATATCCACCATGCCTCGATTTCAGCATGACGGAGACACCGTTTGAGTGTCCAAAATCTTTTTTTTTTTTTTTTTTTGTAGATTTCATGAACGTGGTTTAACGTCAACTTTTAGGCCATATCCACCATGCCTCGATTTCATCATGACGGGAGACACCGTTTGAGTGTCCAAAATCTGAAAAATATATTTTTGGTTGAATTCATGAACGTGGTCTAACGTCAACTTTTAGGCCATATCCACCATGCCTCGATTTCAGCATGACGGGAGACACCGTTTGAGTGTCCAAAATCGGAAAAAAAAATATTTTTTGTAGATTTCATGAACGTGGTTTAATGTCAACTTTTAAGCCATATCAACCATGCCTCGATTTCAGCATGACGGGAGACCGTTCGAGTGTCCAAAATATGAAAAAAAAAATATTTTTTGTAGATTTCATGAACGTGGTCTAACTTCAACTTTTTGGCCATATCCACCATGTCTCGATTTCAGCATGACGGGAGACACCGTTTGAGTGTCCAAAATCGGAAAAAATAATATTTTTTGTAGATTTCATGAACGTGGTTTAACGTCAACTTTTAGGCCATATCCACCATGCCTCGATTTCATCATGACGGGAGACACCGTTTGAGTGTCCAAAATCTGAAAAATATATTTTTGGTAGAATTCATGAACGTGGTCTAACGTCAACTTTTAGGCCATATCCACCATGCCTCGATTTCAGCATGACGGGAGACACCATTTGAGTGTCCAAAATCGGAAAAAATATATTTTTTGTAGATTTCATGAATGTGGTTTAATGTCAACTTTTAGGCCCTATCCACCTTGCCTCGATTTCAGCATGACGGGAGACCGTTCGAGTGTCCAAAAACGGGAAAAAAAATATTTTTTGTAGATTTCATGAACGTGGTCTAACGTCAACTTTTTGGCCATATCCACCATGTCTCGATTTCAGCATGACGGGAGACACCGTTTTAGTGTCCAAAATCGGAAAAAAAATTATTTTTTGTAGATTTCATGAACGTGGTTTAACGTCAACTTTTAGGCCATATCCACCATGCCTCGATTTCAGCATGACGGGAGACACCGTTTGAGTGTCCAAAATCGTAAAAAAAAATATTTTTTGTAGATTTCATGAACGTGGTTTAATGTCAACTTTTAGGCCATATCCACCATGCCTCGATTTCAGCATGACGGGAGACCGTTCGAGTGTCCAAAATCGAAAAAATAATATTTCTTGTAGATTTCATGAACGTGGTCTAACGTCAACTTTTTGGCCATATCCACCATGCCTCGATTTCAGCATGACGGGAGACACCGTTTTAGTGTCCAAAATCGAAAAAAAAATTATTTTTGGTAGATTTCATGAACGTGGTTTAACGTCAACTTTTAGGCCATATCCACCATGCCTCGATTTCATCATGACGGGAGACACCGTTTGAGTGTCCAAAATCTGAAAAATATATTTTTGGTAGAATTCATGAACGTGGTCTAACGTCAACTTTTAGGCCATATCCACCATGCCTCGATTTCAGCATGACGGGAGACCGTTCGAGTGTCCAAAATCGGAAAAAAAAATATTTTTTGTAGATTTCATGAACGTGGTCTAACGTCAACTTTTTGGCAATATCCACCATGCCTCGATTTCAGCATGACGGGAGACCGTTCGAGTGTCCAAAATCTGAAAAATATATTTTTTGTAGATTTCATGAACGTGGTCTAACGTCAACTTTTAAGCCATATCCACCATGCCTCGATTTCAGCATGACGGGAGACACCGTTTGAGTGTCCAAAATCTTTTTTTTTTTTTTTTTTTGTAGATTTCATGAACGTGGTTTAACGTCAACTTTTAGGCCATATCCACCATGCCTCGATTTCATCATGACGGGAGACACCGTTTGAGTGTCCAAAATCTGAAAAATATATTTTTGGTTGAATTCATGAACGTGGTCTAACGTCAACTTTTAGGCCATATCCACCATGCCTCGATTTCAGCATGACGGGAGACACCGTTTGAGTGTCCAAAATCGGAAAAAAAAATATTTTTTGTAGATTTCATGAACGTGGTTTAATGTCAACTTTTAAGCCATATCCACCATGCCTCGATTTCAGCATGACGGGAGACCGTTCGAGTGTCCAAAATCGGAAAAAAAAAATATTTTTTGTAGATTTCATGAACGTGGTCTAACGTCAACGTTTTGGCCATATCCACCATGTCTCGATTTCAGCATGACGGGAGACACCGTTTTAGTGTCCAAAATCGGAAAAAATAATATTTTTTGTAGATTTCATGAACGTGGTTTAACGTCAACTTTTAGGCCATATCCACCATGCCTCGATTTCAGCATGACGGGAGACACCGTTTGAGTGTCCAAAATCGTAAAAAAATATTTTTTTTTGTAGATTTCATGAACGTGGTTTAATGTCAACTTTTAGGCCATATCCACCATGCCTCGATTTCAGCATGACGGGAGACCGTTCGAGTGTCCAAAATCGAAAACAAAAATATTTTTTGTAGATTTCATGAACGTGGTCTAACGTCAACTTTTTGGCCATATCCACCATGCCTCGATTTCAGCATGACGGGAGACACCGTTTTAGTGTCCAAAATCGGAAAAAAAAAAATTTTTTTGTAGATTTCATGAACGTGGTTTAACGTCAACTTTTAGGCCATATCCACCATGCCTCGATTTCATCATGACGGGAGACACCGTTTGAGTGTCCAAAATCTGAAAAATATAATTTTTGTAGATTTCATGAACGTGGTTTAACGTCAACTTTTAGGCCATATCCACCATGCCTCGATTTCAGCATGACGGGAGACACCGTTTTAGTGTCCAAAATCGGAATAAAAAATTATTTTTTGTAGATTTCATGAACGTGGTTTAACGTCAACTTTTAGGCCATATCCACCATGCCTCGATTTCAGCATGACGGGAGACACCGTTTGAGTGTCCAAAATCGTAAAAAAAAATATTTTTTGTAGATTTCATGAACGTGGTTTAATGTCAACTTTTAGGCCATATCCACCATGCCTCGATTTCAGCATGACGGGAGACCGTTCGAGTGTCCAAAATCGAAAAAATAATATTTCTTGTAGATTTCATGAACGTGGTCTAACGTCAACTTTTTGGCCATATCCACCATGCCTCGATTTCAGCATGACGGGAGACACCGTTTTAGTGTCCAAAATCGAAAAAAAAATTATTTTTGGTAGATTTCATGAACGTGGTTTAACGTCAACTTTTAGGCCATATCCACCATGCCTCGATTTCATCATGACGGGAGACACCGTTTGAGTGTCCAAAATCTGAAAAATATATTTTTGGTAGAATTCATGAACGTGGTCTAACGTCAACTTTTAGGCCATATCCACCATGCCTCGATTTCAGCATGACGGGAGACCGTTCGAGTGTCCAAAATCGGAAAAAAAAATATTTTTTGTAGATTTCATGAACGTGGTCTAACGTCAACTTTTTGGCAATATCCACCATGCCTCGATTTCAGCATGACGGGAGACCGTTCGAGTGTCCAAAATCTGAAAAATATATTTTTTGTAGATTTCATGAACGTGGTCTAACGTCAACTTTTAAGCCATATCCACCATGCCTCGATTTCAGCATGACGGGAGACACCGTTTGAGTGTCCAAAATCTATTTTTTTTTTTTTTTTTGTAGATTTCATGAACGTGGTTTAACGTCAACTTTTAGGCCATATCCACCATGCCTCGATTTCAGCATGACGGGAGACACCGTTTGAGTGTCCAAAATCGGAAAAAAAAATATTTTTTGTAGATTTCATGAACGTGGTTTAATGTCAACTTTTAAGCCATATCCACCATGCCTCGATTTCAGCATGACGGGAGACCGTTCGAGTGTCCAAAATCGGAAAAAAAAAATATTTTTTGTAGATTTCATGAACGTGGTTTAACGTCAACTTTTAGGCCATATCCACCATGCCTCGATTTCATCATGACGGGAGACACCGTTTGAGTGTCCAAAATCTGAAAAATATATTTTTGGTAGAATTCATAAACGTGGTCTAACGTCAACTTTTAGGCCATATCCACCATGCCTCGATTTCAGCATGACGGGAGACCGTTCGAGTGTCCAAAATCGGAAAAAAAAATATTTTTTGTAGATTTCATGAACGTGGTCTAACGTCAACTTTTTGGCAATATCCACCATGCCTCGATTTCAGCATGACGGGAGACCGTTCGAGTGTCCAAAATCTGAAAAATATATTTTTTGTAGATTTCATGAACGTGGTCTAACGTCAACTTTTAAGCCATATCCACCATGCCTCGATTTCAGCATGACGGGAGACACCGTTTGAGTGTCCAAAATCTATTTTTTTTTTTTTTTTTGTAGATTTCATGAACGTGGTTTAACGTCAACTTTTAGGCCATATCCACCATGCCTCGATTTCAGCATGACGGGAGACACCGTTTGAGTGTCCAAAATCGGAAAAAAAAATATTTTTTGTAGATTTCATGAACGTGGTTTAATGTCAACTTTTAAGCCATATCCACCATGCCTCGATTTCAGCATGACGGGAGACCGTTCGAGTGTCCAAAATCGGAAAAAAAAAATATTTTTTGTAGATTTCATGAACGTGGTCTAACGTCAACGTTTTGGCCATATCCACCATGTCTCGATTTCAGCATGACGGGAGACACCGTTTTAGTGTCCAAAATCGAAAAAAAAATTATTTTTGGTAGATTTCATGAACGTGGTTTAACGTCAACTTTTAGGCCATATCCACCATGCCTCGATTTCATCATGACGGGAGACACCGTTTGAGTGTCCAAAATCTGAAAAATATATTTTTGGTAGAATTCATGAACGTGGTCTAACGTCAACTTTTAGGCCATATCCACCATGCCTCGATTTCAGCATGACGGGAGACCGTTCGAGTGTCCAAAATCGGAAAAAAAAATATTTTTTGTAGATTTCATGAACGTGGTCTAACGTCAACTTTTTGGCAATATCCACCATGCCTCGATTTCAGCATGACGGGAGACCGTTCGAGTGTCCAAAATCTGAAAAATATATTTTTTGTAGATTTCATGAACGTGGTCTAACGTCAACTTTTAAGCCATATCCACCATGCCTCGATTTCAGCATGACGGGAGACACCGTTTGAGTGTCCAAAATCTTTTTTTTTTTTTTTTTTTGTAGATTTCATGAACGTGGTTTAACGTCAACTTTTAGGCCATATCCACCATGCCTCGATTTCATCATGACGGGAGACACCGTTTGAGTGTCCAAAATCTGAAAAATATATTTTTGGTTGAATTCATGAACGTGGTCTAACGTCAACTTTTAGGCCATATCCACCATGCCTCGATTTCAGCATGACGGGAGACACCGTTTGAGTGTCCAAAATCGGAAAAAAAAATATTTTTTGTAGATTTCATGAACGTGGTTTAATGTCAACTTTTAAGCCATATCCACCATGCCTCGATTTCAGCATGACGGGAGACCGTTCGAGTGTCCAAAATCGGAAAAAAAAAATATTTTTTGTAGATTTCATGAACGTGGTCTAACGTCAACGTTTTGGCCATATCCACCATGTCTCGATTTCAGCATGACGGGAGACACCGTTTTAGTGTCCAAAATCGGAAAAAATAATATTTTTTGTAGATTTCATGAACGTGGTTTAACGTCAACTTTTAGGCCATATCCACCATGCCTCGATTTCAGCATGACGGGAGACACCGTTTGAGTGTCCAAAATCGTAAAAAAATATTTTTTTTTGTAGATTTCATGAACGTGGTTTAATGTCAACTTTTAGGCCATATCCACCATGCCTCGATTTCAGCATGACGGGAGACCGTTCGAGTGTCCAAAATCGAAAACAAAAATATTTTTTGTAGATTTCATGAACGTGGTCTAACGTCAACTTTTTGGCCATATCCACCATGCCTCGATTTCAGCATGACGGGAGACACCGTTTTAGTGTCCAAAATCGGAAAAAAAAAAAAAAATTTGTAGATTTCATGAACGTGGTTTAACGTCAACTTTTAGGCCATATCCACCATGCCTCGATTTCATCATGACGGGAGACACCGTTTGAGTGTCCAAAATCTGAAAAATATAATTTTTGTAGATTTCATGAACGTGGTTTAACGTCAACTTTTAGGCCATATCCACCATGCCTCGATTTCAGCATGACGGGAGACACCGTTTTAGTGTCCAAAATCGGAATAAAAAATTATTTTTTGTAGATTTCATGAACGTGGTTTAACGTCAACTTTTAGGCCATATCCACCATGCCTCGATTTCAGCATGACGGGAGACCGTTCGAGTGTCCAAAATCGAAAAAATAATATTTCTTGTAGATTTCATGAACGTGGTCTAACGTCAACTTTTTGGCCATATCCACCATGCCTCGATTTCAGCATGACGGGAGACACCGTTTTAGTGTCCAAAATCGAAAAAAAAATTATTTTTGGTAGATTTCATGAACGTGGTTTAACGTCAACTTTTAGGCCATATCCACCATGCCTCGATTTCATCATGACGGGAGACACCGTTTGAGTGTCCAAAATCTGAAAAATATATTTTTGGTAGAATTCATGAACGTGGTCTAACGTCAACTTTTAGGCCATATCCACCATGCCTCGATTTCAGCATGACGGGAGACCGTTCGAGTGTCCAAAATCGGAAAAAAAAATATTTTTTGTAGATTTCATGAACGTGGTCTAACGTCAACTTTTTGGCAATATCCACCATGCCTCGATTTCAGCATGACGGGAGACCGTTCGAGTGTCCAAAATCTGAAAAATATATTTTTTGTAGATTTCATGAACGTGGTCTAACGTCAACTTTTAAGCCATATCCACCATGCCTCGATTTCAGCATGACGGGAGACACCGTTTGAGTGTCCAAAATCTATTTTTTTTTTTTTTTTTGTAGATTTCATGAACGTGGTTTAACGTCAACTTTTAGGCCATATCCACCATGCCTCGATTTCAGCATGACGGGAGACACCGTTTGAGTGTCCAAAATCGGAAAAAAAAATATTTTTTGTAGATTTCATGAACGTGGTTTAATGTCAACTTTTAAGCCATATCCACCATGCCTCGATTTCAGCATGACGGGAGACCGTTCGAGTGTCCAAAATCGGAAAAAAAAAATATTTTTTGTAGATTTCATGAACGTGGTTTAACGTCAACTTTTAGGCCATATCCACCATGCCTCGATTTCATCATGACGGGAGACACCGTTTGAGTGTCCAAAATCTGAAAAATATATTTTTGGTAGAATTCATAAACGTGGTCTAACGTCAACTTTTAGGCCATATCCACCATGCCTCGATTTCAGCATGACGGGAGACCGTTCGAGTGTCCAAAATCGGAAAAAAAAATATTTTTTGTAGATTTCATGAACGTGGTCTAACGTCAACTTTTTGGCAATATCCACCATGCCTCGATTTCAGCATGACGGGAGACCGTTCGAGTGTCCAAAATCTGAAAAATATATTTTTTGTAGATTTCATGAACGTGGTCTAACGTCAACTTTTAAGCCATATCCACCATGCCTCGATTTCAGCATGACGGGAGACACCGTTTGAGTGTCCAAAATCTATTTTTTTTTTTTTTTTTTGTAGATTTCATGAACGTGGTTTAACGTCAACTTTTAGGCCATATCCACCATGCCTCGATTTCAGCATGACGGGAGACACCGTTTGAGTGTCCAAAATCGGAAAAAAAAATATTTTTTGTAGATTTCATGAACGTGGTTTAATGTCAACTTTTAAGCCATATCCACCATGCCTCGATTTCAGCATGACGGGAGACCGTTCGAGTGTCCAAAATCGGAAAAAAAAAATATTTTTTGTAGATTTCATGAACGTGGTCTAACGTCAACGTTTTGGCCATATCCACCATGTCTCGATTTCAGCATGACGGGAGACACCGTTTTAGTGTCCAAAATCGGAAAAAATAATATTTTTTGTAGATTTCATGAACGTGGTTTAACGTCAACTTTTAGGCCATATCCACCATGCCTCGATTTCAGCATGACGGGAGACACCGTTTGAGTGTCCAAAATCGTAAAAAAATATATTTTTTGTAGATTTCATGAACGTGGTTTAATGTCAACTTTTAGGCCATATCCACCATGCCTCGATTTCAGCATGACGGGAGACCGTTCGAGTGTCCAAAATCGAAAACAAAAATATTTTTTGTAGATTTCATGAACGTGGTCTAACGTCAACTTTTTGGCCATATCCACCATGCCTCGATTTCAGCATGACGGGAGACACCGTTTTAGTGTCCAAAATCGGAAAAAAATTTTTTTTTTTGTAGATTTCATGAACGTGGTTTAACGTCAACTTTTAGGCCATATCCACCATGCCTCGATTTCATCATGACGGGAGACACCGTTTGAGTGTCCAAAATCTGAAAAATATATTTTTTGTAGAATTCATGAACGTGGTCTAACGTCAACTTTTAGGCCATATCCACCATGCCTCGAATTCAGCATGACGGGAGACACCGTTTTAGTGTCCAAAATCTGAAAAAAAAATATTTTTTGTAGATTTCATGAACGTGGTCTAACGTCAACTTTTTGGCCATATCCACCATGCCTCGATTTCAGCATGACGGGAGACACCGTTTTAGTGTCCAAAATCGGAATAAAAAATATTTTTTTTAGATTTCATGAACGTGGTTTAACGTCAACTTTTAGGCCATATCCACCATGCCTCGATTTCATCATGACGGGAGACACCGTTTGAGTGTCCAAAATCTGAAAAATATACTTTTTGTAGATATCATGAACGTGGTCTAACGTCAACTTTTAAGCCATATGCCTCGATTTCAGCATGACGGGAGACACCGTTTGAGTGTCCAAAATCTGAAAAAAATATATTTTTTGTAGATTTCATGAACGTGGTCTAACGTCAACTTTTTGGCCATATCCACCATCTCTCGATTTCAGCATGACGGGAGACACCGTTTTAGTGTCCAAAATCGGAATAAAAAATATTTTTTGTAGATTTCATGAACGTGGTTTAACGTCAACTTTTAGGCCATATCCACCATGCCTCGATTTCATCATGACGGGAGACACCGTTTGAGTGTCCAAAATCTGAAAAATATATTTTTGGTAGAATTCATGAACGTGGTCTAACGTCAACTTTTAGGCCATATCCACCATGCCTCGATTTCAGCATGACGGGAGACACCGTTCGAGTGTCCAAAATCGAAAAAAAAATATTTTTTGTAGATTTCATGAACGTGGTCTAACGTCAACTTTTTGGCCATATCCACCATGCCTCGATTTCAGCATGACGGGAGATCGTTCGAGTGTCCAAAATCGAAAAAAAATAATATTTTTTGTAGATTTCATGAACGTGGTCTAACGTCAACTTTTTGGCCATATCCACCATGCCTCGATTTCAGCATGACGGGAGACACCGTTTTAGTGTCCAACATCGGAAAAAAAAATATTTTTTGTAGATTTCATGAACGTGGTTTAACGTCAACTTTTAGGCCATATCCACCATGCCTCGATTTCAGCATGACGGGAGACACCGTTTGAGTGTCCAAAATCTGAAAAATATATTTTTTGTAGATTTCATGAACGTGGTCTAACGTCAACTTTTAAGCCATATCCACCATGCCTCGATTTCAGCATGACGGGAGACACCGTTTGAGTGTCCAAAATCTTTTTTTTTTTTTTTTTTTGTAGATTTCATGAACGTGGTTTAACGTCAACTTTTAGGCCATATCCACCATGCCTCGATTTCATCATGACGGGAGACACCGTTTGAGTGTCCAAAATCTGAAAAATATATTTTTGGTTGAATTCATGAACGTGGTCTAACGTCAACTTTTAGGCCATATCCACCATGCCTCGATTTCAGCATGACGGGAGACACCGTTTGAGTGTCCAAAATCTGAAAAAAAAATATTTTTTGTAGATTTCATGAACGTGGTTTAATGTCAACTTTTAAGCCATATCCACCATGCCTCGATTTCAGCATGACGGGAGACCGTTCGAGTGTCCAAAATCGGAAAAAAAAAATATTTTTTGTAGATTTCATGAACGTGGTCTAACGTCAACGTTTTGGCCATATCCACCATGTCTCGATTTCAGCATGACGGGAGACACCGTTTTAGTGTCCAAAATCGGAAAAAATAATATTTTTTGTAGATTTCATGAACGTGGTTTAACGTCAACTTTTAGGCCATATCCACCATGCCTCGATTTCAGCATGACGGGAGACACCGTTTGAGTGTCCAAAATCGTAAAAAAATATATTTTTTGTAGATTTCATGAACGTGGTTTAATGTCAACTTTTAGGCCATATCCACCATGCCTCGATTTCAGCATGACGGGAGACCGTTCGAGTGTCCAAAATCGAAAACAAAAATATTTTTTGTAGATTTCATGAACGTGGTCTAACGTCAACTTTTTGGCCATATCCACCATGCCTCGATTTCAGCATGACGGGAGACACCGTTTTAGTGTCCAAAATCGGAAAAAAAAATTTTTTTTTGTAGATTTCATGAACGTGGTTTAACGTCAACTTTTAGGCCATATCCACCATGCCTCGATTTCATCATGACGGGAGACACCGTTTGAGTGTCCAAAATCTGAAAAATATATTTTTTGTAGAATTCATGAACGTGGTCTAACGTCAACTTTTAGGCCATATCCACCATGCCTCGAATTCAGCATGACGGGAGACACCGTTTTAGTGTCCAAAATCTGAAAAAAAAATATTTTTTGTAGATTTCATGAACGTGGTCTAACGTCAACTTTTTGGCCATATCCACCATGCCTCGATTTCAGCATGACGGGAGACACCGTTTTAGTGTCCAAAATCGGAATAAAAAATATTTTTTTTAGATTTCATGAACGTGGTTTAACGTCAACTTTTAGGCCATATCCACCATGCCTCGATTTCATCATGACGGGAGACACCGTTTGAGTGTCCAAAATCTGAAAAATATATTTTTTGTAGATATCATGAACGTGGTCTAACGTCAACTTTTAAGCCATATGCCTCGATTTCAGCATGACGGGAGACACCGTTTGAGTGTCCAAAATCTGAAAAAAAAATATTTTTTGTAGATTTCATGAACGTGGTTTAACGTCAACTTTTAGGCCATATCCACCATGCCTCGATTTCATCATGACGGGAGACACCGTTTGAGTGTCCAAAATCTGAAAAATATATTTTTTGTAGATTTCATGAACGTGGTCTAACGTCAACTTTTTGGCCATATCCACCATGCCTCGATTTCAGCATGACGGGAGACACCGTTTTAGTGTCCAAAATCGGAATAAAAAATATTTTTTTTAGATTTCATGAACGTGGTTTAACGTCAACTTTTAGGCCATATCCACCATGCCTCGATTTCATCATGACGGGAGACACCGTTTGAGTGTCCAAAATCTGAAAAATATATTTTTTGTAGATATCATGAACGTGGTCTAACGTCAACTTTTAAGCCATATGCCTCGATTTCAGCATGACGGGAGACACCGTTTGAGTGTCCAAAATCTGAAAAAAAAATATTTTTTGTAGATTTCATGAACGTGGTCTAACGTCAACTTTTTGGCCATATCCACCATGCCTCAATTTCAGCATGACGGGAGACACCGTTTTAGTGTCTAAAATCGGAAAAAAAAATATTTTTTGTAGATTTCATGAACGTGGTTTAACGTCAACTTTTAGGCCATATCCACCATGCCTCGATTTCATCATGACGGGAGACACCGTTTGAGTGTCCAAAATCTGAAAAATATATTTTTTGTAGAATTCATGAACGTGGTCTAACGTCAACTTTTAGGCCATATCCACCATGCCTCGAATTCAGCATGACGGGAGACACCGTTTTAGTGTCCAAAATCGAAAAAAAAAATATTTTTTGTAGATTTCATGAACGTGGTCTAACGTCAACTTTTTGGCCATATCCACCATCTCTCGATTTCAGCATGACGGGAGACACCGTTTTAGTGTCCAAAATCGGAATAAAAAATATTTTTTGTAGATTTCATGAACGTGGTTTAACGTCAACTTTTAGGCCATATCCACCATGCCTCGATTTCATCATGACGGGAGACACCGTTTGAGTGTCCAAAATCTGAAAAATATATTTTTGGTAGAATTCATGAACGTGGTCTAACGTCAACTTTTAGGCCATATCCACCATGCCTCGATTTCAGCATGACGGGAGACACCGTTCGAGTGTCCAAAATCGAAAAAAAAATATTTTTTGTAGATTTCATGAACGTGGTCTAACGTCAACTTTTTGGCCATATCCACCATGCCTCGATTTCAGCATGACGGGAGATCGTTCGAGTGTCCAAAATCGAAAAAAAATAATATTTTTTGTAGATTTCATGAACGTGGTCTAACGTCAACTTTTTGGCCATATCCACCATGCCTCGATTTCAGCATGACGGGAGATCGTTCGAGTGTCCAAAATCGAAAAAAAAAAAAATTTTTTGTAGATTTCATGAACGTGGTTTAACGTCAACTTTTAGGCCATATCCACCATGCCTCGATTTCAGCATGACGGGAGACACCGTTTGAGTGTCCAAAATCTGAAAAATATATTTTTTGTAGATTTCATGAACGTGGTCTAACGTCAACTTTTAAGCCATATCCACCATGCCTCGATTTCAGCATGACGGGAGACACCGTTTGAGTGTCCAAAATCTTTTTTTTTTTTTTTTTTTGTAGATTTCATGAACGTGGTTTAACGTCAACTTTTAGGCCATATCCACCATGCCTCGATTTCATCATGACGGGAGACACCGTTTGAGTGTCCAAAATCTGAAAAATATATTTTTGGTTGAATTCATGAACGTGGTCTAACGTCAACTTTTAGGCCATATCCACCATGCCTCGATTTCAGCATGACGGGAGACACCGTTTGAGTGTCCAAAATCTGAAAAAAAAATATTTTTTGTAGATTTCATGAACGTGGTTTAATGTCAACTTTTAAGCCATATCCACCATGCCTCGATTTCAGCATGACGGGAGACCGTTCGAGTGTCCAAAATCGGAAAAAAAAAATATTTTTTGTAGATTTCATGAACGTGGTCTAACGTCAACTTTTTGGCCATATCCACCATGTCTCGATTTCAGCATGACGGGAGACACCGTTTTAGTGTCCAAAATCGGAAAAAATAATATTTTTTGTAGATTTCATGAACGTGGTTTAACGTGAACTTTTAGGCCATATCCACCATGCCTCGATTTCAGCATGACGGGAGACACCGTTTGAGTGTCCAAAATCGTAAAAAAATATATTTTTTGTAGATTTCATGAACGTGGTTTAATGTCAACTTTTAGGCCATATCCACCATGCCTCGATTTCAGCATGACGGGAGACCGTTCGAGTGTCCAAAATTGAAAAAAAATATATTTTTTGTAGATTTCATGAACGTGGTCTAACGTCAACTTTTTGGCCATATCCACCATGTCTCGATTTCAGCATGACGGGAGACACCATTTTAGTGTCCAAAATCGGAAAAAATAATATTTTTTGTAGATTTCATGAACGTGGTTTAACGTCAACTTTTAGGCCATATCCACCATGCCTCGATTTCAGCATGACGGGAGACACCGTTTGAGTGTCCAAAATCGTAAAAAAATATATTTTTTGTAGATTTCATGAACGTGGTTTAATGTCAACTTTTAGGCCATATCCACCATGCCTCGATTTCAGCATGACGGGAGACCGTTCGAGTGTCCAAAATTGAAAAAAAAAATATTTTTTGTAGATTTCATGAACGTGGTCTAACGTCAACTTTTTGGCCATATCCACCATGCCTCGATTTCAGCATGACGGGAGACACCGTTTTAGTGTCCAAAATCGGAAAAAAAAAAATTTTTTGTAGATTTCATGAACGTGGTTTAACGTCAACTTTTAGGCCATATCCACCATGCCTCGATTTCATCATGACGGGAGACACCGTTTGAGTGTCCAAAATCTGAAAAATATATTTTTTGTAGAATTCATGAACGTGGTCTAACGTCAACTTTTAGGCCATATCCACCATGCCTCGAATTCATCATGACGGGAGACACCGTTTTAGTGTCCAAAATCGTAAAAAAAATTATTTTTTGTAGATTTCATGAACGTGGTCTAACGTCAACTTTTTGGCCATATCCACCATGCCTCGATTTCAGCATGACGGGAGACACCGTTTTAGTGTCCAAAATCGGAATAAAAAATATTTTTTTTAGATTTCATGAACGTGGTTTAACGTCAACTTTTAGGCCATATCCACCATGCCTCGATTTCATCATGACGGGAGACACCGTTTGAGTGTCCAAAATCTGAAAAATATATTTTTTGTAGATATCATGAACGTGGTCTAACGTCAACTTTTAAGCCATATGCCTCGATTTCAGCATGACGGGAGACACCGTTTGAGTGTCCAAAATCTGAAAAAAAAATATTTTTTGTAGATTTCATGAACGTGGTCTAACGTCAACTTTTTGGCCATATCCACCATGCCTCGATTTCAGCATGACGGGAGACACCGTTTTAGTGTCTAAAATCGGAAAAAAAAATATTTTTTGTAGATTTCATGAACGTGGTTTAACGTCAACTTTTAGGCCATATCCACCATGCCTCGATTTCATCATGACGGGAGACACCGTTTGAGTGTCCAAAATCTGAAAAATATATTTTTTGTAGAATTCATGAACGTGGTCTAACGTCAACTTTTAAGCCATATGCCTCGATTTCAGCATGACGGGAGACACCGTTTGAGTGTCCAAAATCTGAAAAAAAAATATTTTTTGTAGATTTCATGAACGTGGTCTAACGTCAACTTTTTGGCCATATCCACCATGCCTCGATTTCAGCATGACGGGAGACACCGTTTTAGTGTCTAAAATCGGAAAAAAATATATTTTTTGTAGATTTCATGAACGTGGTTTAACGTCAACTTTTAGGCCATATCCACCATGCCTCGATTTCATCATGACGGGAGACACCGTTTGAGTGTCCAAAATCTGAAAAATATATTTTTGGTTGAATTCATGAACGTGGTCTAACGTCAACTTTTAGGCCATATCCACCATGCCTCGATTTCAGCATGACGGGAGACACCGTTTTAGTGTCCAAAATCGAAAAAAAATATATTTTTTGTAGATTTCATGAACGTGGTCTAACGTCAACTTTTTGGCCATATCCACCATCTCTCGATTTCAGCATGACGGGAGACACCGTTTTAGTGTCCAAAATCTGAAAAATATATTTTTTGTAGATTTCATGAACGTGGTCTAACGTCAACTTTTAAGCCATATGCCTCGATTTCAGCATGACGGGAGACACCGTTTGAGTGTCCAAAATCTGAAAAATATATTTTTGGTAGAATTCATGAACGTGGTCTAACGTCAACTTTTAGGCCATATCCACCATGCCTCGATTTCAGCATGACGGGAGACACCGTTCGAATGTCCAAAATCGAAAAAAAAATATTTTTTGTAGATTTCATGAACGTGGTCTAACGTCAACTTTTTGGCCATATCCACCATGCCTCGATTTCAGCATGACGGGAGATCGTTCGAGTGTCCAAAATCGAAAAAAAATAATATTTTTTGTAGATTTCATGAACGTGGTCTAACGTCAACTTTTTGGCCATATCCACCATGCCTCGATTTCAGCATGACGGGAGACACCGTTTTAGTGTCCAAAATCGGAAAAAAAAATTTTTTTTGTAGATTTCATGAACGTGGTTTAACGTCAACTTTTAGGCCATATCCACCATGCCTCGATTTCATCATGACGGGAGACACCGTTTGAGTGTCCAAAATCTGAAAAATATATTTTTTGTAGAATTCATGAACGTGGTCTAACGTCAACTTTTAGGCCATATCCACCATGCCTCGAATTCATCATGACGGGAGACACCGTTTTAGTGTCCAAAATCGTAAAAAAAAATATTTTTTGTAGATTTCATGAACGTGGTCTAACGTCAACTTTTTGGCCATATCCACCATGCCTCGATTTCAGCATGACGGGAGACACCGTTTTAGTGTCCAAAATCGGAATAAAAAATATTTTTTTTAGATTTCATGAACGTGGTTTAACGTCAACTTTTAGGCCATATCCACCATGCCTCGATTTCATCATGACGGGAGACACCGTTTGAGTGTCCAAAATCTGAAAAATATATTTTTTGTAGATATCATGAACGTGGTCTAACGTCAACTTTTAAGCCATATGCCTCGATTTCAGCATGACGGGAGACACCGTTTGAGTGTCCAAAATCTGAAAAAAAAATATTTTTTGTAGATTTCATGAACGTGGTCTAACGTCAACTTTTTGGCCATATCCACCATGCCTCGATTTCAGCATGACGGGAGACACCGTTTTAGTGTCTAAAATCGGAAAAAAAAATATTTTTTGTAGATTTCATGAACGTGGTTTAACGTCAACTTTTAGGCCATATCCACCATGCCTCGATTTCATCATGACGGGAGACACCGTTTGAGTGTCCAAAATCTGAAAAATATATTTTTTGTAGAATTCATGAACGTGGTCTAACGTCAACTTTTAAGCCATATGCCTCGATTTCAGCATGACGGGAGACACCGTTTGAGTGTCCAAAATCTGAAAAAAAAATATTTTTTGTAGATTTCATGAACGTGGTCTAACGTCAACTTTTTGGCCATATCCACCATGCCTCGATTTCAGCATGACGGGAGACACCGTTTTAGTGTCTAAAATCGGAAAAAAATATATTTTTTGTAGATTTCATGAACGTGGTTTAACGTCAACTTTTAGGCCATATCCACCATGCCTCGATTTCATCATGACGGGAGACACCGTTTGAGTGTCCAAAATCTGAAAAATATATTTTTGGTTGAATTCATGAACGTGGTCTAACGTCAACTTTTAGGCCATATCCACCATGCCTCGATTTCAGCATGACGGGAGACACCGTTTTAGTGTCCAAAATCGAAAAAAAATATATTTTTTGTAGATTTCATGAACGTGGTCTAACGTCAACTTTTTGGCCATATCCACCATCTCTCGATTTCAGCATGACGGGAGACACCGTTTTAGTGTCCAAAATCGAAAAAAAAATTATTTTTTTTTTGATTTCATGAACGTGGTTTAACGTCAACTTTTAGGCCATATCCACCATGCCTCGATTTCATCATGACGGGAGACACCGTTTGAGTGTCCAAAATCTGAAAAATATATTTTTTGTAGAATTCATGAACGTGGTCTAACGTCAACTTTTAGGCCATATCCACCATGCCTCGAATTCAGCATGACGGGAGACACCGTTTTAGTGTCCAAAATCGGAAAAAAAAATATTTTTTGTAGATTTCATGAACGTGGCTTAACGTCAACTTTTAGGCCATATCCACCATGCCTCGATTTCATCATGACGGGAGACACCGTTTGAGTGTCCAAAATCTGAAAAATATATTTTTTGTAGATTTCATGAACGTGGTTTAACGTCAACTTTTAGGCCATATCCACCATGCCTCGATTTCATCATGACGGGAGACACCGTTTGAGTGTCCAAAATCTGAAAAATATATTTTTTGTAGAATTCATGAACGTGGTCTAACGTCAACTTTTAGGCCATATCCACCATGCCTCGAATTCAGCATGACGGGAGACACCGTTTTAGTGTCCAAAATCGGAAAAAAAAATATTTTTTGTAGATTTCATGAACGTGGTCTAACGTCAACTTTTTGGCCATATCCACCATGCCTCGATTTCAGCATGACGGGAGACACCGTTTTAGTGTCCAAAATCGGAATAAAAAATATTTTTTGTAGATTTCATGAACGTGGTTTAACGTCAACTTTTAGGCCATATCCACCATGCCTCGATTTCATCATGACGGGAGACACCGTTTGAGTGTCCAAAATCTGAAAAATATATTTTTTGTAGATATCATGAACGTGGTCTAACGTCAACTTTTAAGCCATATGCCTCGATTTCAGCATGACGGGAGACACCGTTTGAGTGTCCAAAATCTGATTTTTTTTTTTTTTTTGTAGATTTCATGAACATGGTCTAACGTCAACTTTTTGGCCATATCCACCATGCCTCGATTTCAGCATGACGGGAGACACCGTTTTAGTGTCCAAAATCGGAAAAAAAAATATTTTTTGTAGATTTCATGAACGTGGTTTAACGTCAAATTTTAGGCCATATCCACCATGCCTCGATTTCATCATGACGGGAGACACCGTTTGAGTGTCCAAAATCTGAAAAATATATTTTTTGTAGAATTCATGAACGTGGTCTAACGTCAACTTTTAGGCCATATCCACCATGCCTCGAATTCAGCATGACGGGAGACACCGTTTTAGTGTCCAAAATCAAAAAAAAATATATTTTTTGTAGATTTCATGAACGTGGTCTAACGTCAACTTTTTGGCCATATCCACCATGCCTCGATTTCAGCATGACGGGAGACACCGTTTTAGTGTCCAAAATCGGAATAAAAAATATTTTTTGTAGATTTCATGAACGTGGTTTAACGTCAACTTTTAGGCCATATCCACCATGCCTCGATTTCATCATGATGGGAGACACCGTTTGAGTGTCCAAAATCTGAAAAATATATTTTTTGTAGATATCATGAACGTGGTCTAACGTCAACTTTTAAGCCATATGCCTCGATTTCAGCATGACAGGAGACACCGTTTGAGTGTCCAAAATCTGAAAAAAAAAAATTTTTTGTAGATTTCATGAACGTGGTCTAACGTCAACTTTTAGGCCATATCCACCATGCCTCGATTTCATCATGACGGGAGACACCGTTTGAGTGTCCAAAATCTGAAAAATATATTTTTTGTAGAATTCATGAACGTGGTCTAACGTCAACTTTTAGGCCATATCCACCATGCCTCGAATTCAGCATGACGGGAGACACCGTTTTAGTGTCCAAAATCGAAAAAAAAAATATTTTTTGTAGATTTCATGAACGTGGTCTAACGTCAACTTTTTGGCCATATCCACCATGCCTCGATTTCAGCATGACGGGAGACACCGTTTTAGTGTCCAAAATCGGAATAAAAAATATTTTTTGTAGATTTCATGAACGTGGTTTAACGTCAACTTTTAGGCCATATCCACCATGCCTCGATTTCATCATGACGGGAGACACCGTTTGAGTGTCCAAAATCTGAAAAATATATTTTTTGTAGATTTCATGAACGTGGTCTAACGTCAACTTTTAAGCCATATGCCTCGATTTCAGCATGACGGGAGACACCGTTTGAGTGTCCAAAATCTGAAAAAAAAATATTTCTTGTAGATTTCATGAACGTGGTCTAACGTCAACTTTTTGGCCATATCCACCATGCCTCGATTTCAGCATGACGGGAGACACCGTTTTAGTGTCCAAAATCGGAAAAAAATATATTTTTTGTAGAATTCATGAACGTGGTCTAACGTCAACTTTTAGGCCATATCCACCATGCCTCGAATTCAGCATGACGGGAGACACCGTTTTAGTGTCCAAAATCGAAAAAAAAAATTATTTTTTGTAGATTTCATGAACGTGGTCTAATGTCAACTTTTTGGCCATATCCACCATGCCTCGATTTCAGCATGACGGGAGACACCGTTTTAGTGTCCAAAATCGGAATAAAAAATATTTTTTGTAGATTTCATGAACGTGGTTTAACGTCAACTTTTAGGCCATATCCACCATGCCTCGATTTCATCATGACGGGAGACACCGTTTGAGTGTCCAAAATCTGAAAAATATATTTTTTGTAGATTTCATGAACGTGGTCTAACGTCAACTTTTAAGCCATATGCCTCGATTTCAGCATGACGGGAGACACCGTTTGAGTGTCCAAAATCTGAAAAAAAAATATTTTTTGTAGATTTCATGAACGTGGTTTAACGTCAACTTTTAGGCCATATCCACCATGCCTCGATTTCATCATGACGGGGGACACCGTTTGAGTGTCCAAAATCTGAAAAATATATTTTTGGTAGAATTCATGAACGTGGTCTAACGTCAACTTTTAGGCCATATCCACCATTCCTCGATTTCAGCATGACGTGAGACACCGTTCGAGTGTCCAAAATCTGAAAAATATATTTTTTGTAGAATTCATGAACGTGGTCTAACGTCAACTTTTAGGCCATATCCACCATGCCTCGAATTCAGCATGACGGGAGACACCGTTTTAGTGACCAAAATCGGAAAAAAAAATTTTTTTTGTAGATTTCATGAACGTGGTCTAACGTCAACTTTTTGGCCATATCCACCATGCCTCGATTTCAGCATGACGGGAGACACCGTTTGAGTGTCCAAAATCTGAAAAATATATTTTTTGTAGATATCATGAACGTGGTCTAACGTCAACTTTTAAGCCATATGCCTCGATTTCAGCATGACGGGAGACACCGTTTGAGTGTCCAAAATCTGAAAAAAAAATATTTTTTGTAGATTTCATGAACGTGGTCTAACGTCAACTTTTTGGCCATATCCACCATGCCTCGATTTCAGCATGACGGGAGACACCGTTTTAGTGTCCAAAATCGGAAAAAAAAATATTTTTTGTAGATTTCATGAACGTGGTCTAACGTCAACTTTTTGGCCATATCCACCATGCCTCGATTTCAGCATGACGGGAGACACCGTTTGAGTGTCCAAAATCTGAAAAATATATTTTTTGTAGATATCATGAACGTGGTCTAACGTCAACTTTTAAGCCATATGCCTCGATTTCAGCATGACGGGAGACACCGTTTGAGTGTCCAAAATCTGAAAAAAAAATATTTTTTGTAGATTTCATGAACGTGGTCTAACGTCAACTTTTTGGCCATATCCACCATGCCTCGATTTCAGCATGACAGGAGACACCGTTTTAGTGTCCAAAATCGGAAAAAAAAATATTTTTTGTAGATTTCATGAACGTGGTCTAACGTCAACTTTTTGGCCATATCCACCATGCCTCGATTTCAGCATGACGGGAGACACCGTTTTAGTGTCCAAAATCGGAAAAAAAATTATTTTTTGTAGATTTCATGAACGTGGTTTAACGTCAACTTTTAGGCCATATCCACCATGCCTCGATTTCATCATGACGGGAGACACCGTTTGAGTGTCCAAAATCTGAAAAATATATTTTTTGTAGAATTCATGAACGTGGTCTAACGTCAACTTTTAGGCCATATCCACCATGCCTCGAATTCAGCATGACGGGAGACACCGTTTTAGTGTCCAAAATCGAAAAAAAAAATATTTTTTGTAGATTTCATGAACGTGGTCTAACGTCAACTTTTTGGCCATATCCACCATGCCTCGATTTCAGCATGACGGGAGACACCGTTTTAGTGTCCAAAATCGGAATAAAAAATATTTTTTGTAGATTTCATGAACGTGGTTTAACGTAAACTTTTAGGCCATATCCACCATGCCTCGATTTCATCATGACGGGAGACACCGTTTGAGTGTCCAAAATCTGAAAAATATATTTTTTGTAGATTTCATGAACGTGGTCTAACGTCAACTTTTAAGCCATATGCCTCGATTTCAGCATGACGGGAGACACCGTTTGAGTGTCCAAAATCTGAAAAAAAAATATTTTTTGTAGATTTCATGAACGTGGTCTAACGTCAACTTTTTGGCCATATCCACCATGCCTCGATTTCAGCATGACGGGAGACACCGTTTTAGTGTCCAAAATCGGAAAAAAATATATTTTTTGTAGAATTCATGAACGTGGTCTAACGTCAACTTTTAGGCCATATCCACCATGCCTCGAATTCAGCATGACGGGAGACACCGTTTTAGTGTCCAAAATCGAAAAAAAAAATTTTTTTTTGTAGATTTCATGAACGTGGTCTAATGTCAACTTTTTGGCCATATCCACCATGCCTCGATTTCAGCATGACGGGAGACACCGTTTTAGTGTCCAAAATCGGAATAAAAAATATTTTTTGTAGATTTCATGAACGTGGTTTAACGTCAACTTTTAGGCCATATCCACCATGCCTCGATTTCATCATGACGGGAGACACCGTTTGAGTGTCCAAAATCTGAAAAATATATTTTTTGTAGATTTCATGAACGTGGTCTAACGTCAACTTTTAAGCCATATGCCTCGATTTCAGCATGACGGGAGACACCGTTTGAGTGTCCAAAATCTGAAAAAAAAAAATTTTTTGTAGATTTCATGAACGTGGTTTAACGTCAACTTTTAGGCCATATCCACCATGCCTCGATTTCATCATGACGGGGGACACCGTTTGAGTGTCCAAAATCTGAAAAATATATTTTTGGTAGAATTCATGAACGTGGTCTAACGTCAACTTTTAGGCCATATCCACCATTCCTCGATTTCAGCATGACGGGAGACACCGTTCGAGTGTCCAAAATCTGAAAAATATATTTTTTGTAGAATTCATGAACGTGGTCTAACGTCAACTTTTAGGCCATATCCACCATGCCTCGAATTCAGCATGACGGGAGACACCGTTTTAGTGACCAAAATCGGAAAAAAAAATTTTTTTTGTAGATTTCATGAACGTGGTCTAACGTCAACTTTTTGGCCATATCCACCATGCCTCGATTTCAGCATGACGGGAGACACCGTTTGAGTGTCCAAAATCTGAAAAATATATTTTTTGTAGATATCATGAACGTGGTCTAACGTCAACTTTTAAGCCATATGCCTCGATTTCAGCATGACGGGAGACACCGTTTGAGTGTCCAAAATCTGAAAAAAAAATATTTTTTGTAGATTTCATGAACGTGGTCTAACGTCAACTTTTTGGCCATATCCACCATGCCTCGATTTCAGCATGACGGGAGACACCGTTTTAGTGTCCAAAATCGGAAAAAAAAATATTTTTTGTAGATTTCATGAACGTGGCTTAACGTCAACTTTTAGGCCATATCCACCATGCCTCGATTTCATCATGACGGGAGACACCGTTTGAGTGTCCAAAATCTGAAAAATATATTTTTTGTAGATTTCATGAACGTGGTTTAACGTCAACTTTTAGGCCATATCCACCATGCCTCGATTTCAGCATGACGGGAGATCGTTCGAGTGTCCAAAATCGAAAAAAAATAATATTTTTTGTAGATTTCATGAACGTGGTCTAACGTCAACTTTTTGGCCATATCCACCATGCCTCGATTTCAGCATGACGGGAGACACCGTTTGAGTGTCCAAAATCTGAAAAATATATTTTTTGTAGATATCATGAACGTGGTCTAACGTCAACTTTTAAGCCATATGCCTCGATTTCAGCATGACGGGAGACACCGTTTGAGTGTCCAAAATCTGAAAAAAAAATATTTTTTGTAGATTTCATGAACGTGGTCTAACGTCAACTTTTTGGCCATATCCACCATGCCTCGATTTCAGCATGACGGGAGACACCGTTTTAGTGTCCAAAATCTGAAAAATATATTTTTTGTAGATTTCATGAACGTGGTTTAACGTCAACTTTTTGGCCATATCCACCATGCCTCGATTTCAGCATGACGGGAGATCGTTCGAGTGTCCAAAATCGAAAAAAAAAAATATTTTTTGTAGATTTCATGAACCTGGTCTAACGTCAACTTTTTGGCCATATCCACCATGCCTCGATTTCAGCATGACGGGAGACACCGTTTTAGTGTCCAAAATCGGAAAAAAAAATATTTTTTGTAGATTTCATGAACGTGGTCTAACGTCAAATTTTTGGCCATATCCACCATGCCTCGATTTCAGCATGACGGGAGACACCGTTTTAGTGTCCAGAATCGGAAAAAAAATATATTTTTTGTAGATTTCATGAACGTGGTTTAACGTCAACTTTTAGGCCCTATCCACCATGCCTCGATTTCAGCATGACGGGAGACCGTTCGAGTGTCCAAAATCGGAAAAATATATTTTTTGTAGATTTCATGAACGTGGTCTAACGTCAACTTTTAAGCCATATCCACCATGCCTCGATTTCAGCATGACGGGAGACACCGTTTGAGTGTCTAAAATCTGAAAAAAAATATTTTTTGTAGATTTCATGAACGTGGTTTAACGTCAACTTTTAGGCCATATCCACCATGCCTCGATTTCAGCATGACGGGAGACCGTTTTAGTGTCCAAAATCGGAAAAAAAAATTTTTTTTGTAGATTTCATGAACGTGGTTTAACGTCAACTTTTAGGCCATATCCACCATGCCTCGATTTCATCATGACGGGAGACACCGTTTGAGTGTTCAAAATCTGAAAAATATATTTTTTGTAGAATTCATGAACGTGGTCTAACGTCAACTTTTAGGCCATATCCACCATGCCTCGAATTCAGCATGACGGGAGACACCGTTTTAGTGTCCAAAATCGAAAAAAAAAAATATTTTTTGTAGATTTCATGAACGTGGTCTTAACGTCAACTTTTTGGCCATATCCACCATGCCTCGATTTCAGCATGACGGGAGACACCGTTTTAGTGTCCAAAATCGGAATAAAAAATATTTTTTGTAGATTTCATGAACGTGGTTTAACGTCAACTTTTAGGCCATATCCACCATGCCTCGATTTCATCATGACGGGAGACACCGTTTGAGTGTCCAAAATCTGAAAAATATATTTTTTGTAGATTTCATGAACGTGGTCTAACGTCAACTTTTAAGCCATATGCCTCGATTTCAGCATGACGGGAGACACCGTTTGAGTGTCCAAAATCTGAAAAAAAAATATTTTTTGTAGATTTCATGAACGTGGTTTAACGTCAACTTTTAGGCCATATCCACCATGCCTCGATTTCATCATGACGGGGGACACCGTTTGAGTGTCCAAAATCTGAAAAATATATTTTTGGTAGAATTCATGAACGTGGTCTAACGTCAACTTTTTGGCCATATCCACCATGCCTCGATTTCAGCATGACGGGAGATCGTTCGAGTGTCCAAAATCGAAAAAAAATAATATTTTTTGTAGATTTCATGAACCTGGTCTAACGTCAACTTTTTGGCCATATCCACCATGCCTCGATTTCAGCATGACGGGAGACACCGTTTTAGTGTCCAAAATCGGAAAAAAAAATATTTTTTGTAGATTTCATGAACGTGGTCTAACGTCAACTTTTTGGCCATATCCACCATGCCTCGATTTCAGCATGACGGGAGACACCGTTTTAGTGTCCAGAATCGGAAAAAAAAATATTTTTTGTAGAATTCATGAACGTGGTTTAACGTCAACTTTTAGGCCCTATCCACCATGCCTCGATTTCAGCATGACGGGAGACCGTTCGAGTGTCCAAAATCGGAAAAATATATTTTTTGTAGATTTCATGAACGTGGTCTAACGTCAACTTTTAAGCCATATCCACCATGCCTCGATTTCTGCATGACGGGAGACACCGTTTGAGTGTCTAAAATCTGAAAAAAAATATTTTTTGTAGATTTCATGAACGTGGTTTAACGTCAACTTTTAGGCCATATCCACCATGCCTCGATTTCAGCATGACGGGAGATCGTTCGAGTGTCCAAAATCGAAAAAAAAAAATATTTTTTGTAGATTTCATGAACCTGGTCTAACGTCAACTTTTTGGCCATATCCACCATGCCTCGATTTCAGCATGACGGGAGACACCGTTTTAGTGTCCAAAATCGGAAAAAAAAATATTTTTTGTAGATTTCATGAACGTGGTCTAACGTCAAATTTTTGGCCATATCCACCATGCCTCGATTTCAGCATGACGGGAGACACCGTTTTAGTGTCCAGAATCGGAAAAAAAATATATTTTTTGTAGATTTCATGAACGTGGTTTAACGTCAACTTTTAGGCCCTATCCACCATGCCTCGATTTCAGCATGACGGGAGACCGTTCGAGTGTCCAAAATCGGAAAAATATATTTTTTGTAGATTTCATGAACGTGGTCTAACGTCAACTTTTAAGCCATATCCACCATGCCTCGATTTCAGCATGACGGGAGACACCGTTTGAGTGTCTAAAATCTGAAAAAAAATATTTTTTGTAGATTTCATGAACGTGGTTTAACGTCAACTTTTAGGCCATATCCACCATGCCTCGATTTCAGCATGACGGGAGACCGTTTTAGTGTCCAAAATCGGAAAAAAAAATTTTTTTTGTAGATTTCATGAACGTGGTTTAACGTCAACTTTTAGGCCATATCCACCATGCCTCGATTTCATCATGACGGGAGACACCGTTTGAGTGTTCAAAATCTGAAAAATATATTTTTTGTAGAATTCATGAACGTGGTCTAACGTCAACTTTTAGGCCATATCCACCATGCCTCGAATTCAGCATGACGGGAGACACCGTTTTAGTGTCCAAAATCGAAAAAAAAAAATATTTTTTGTAGATTTCATGAACGTGGTCTTAACGTCAACTTTTTGGCCATATCCACCATGCCTCGATTTCAGCATGACGGGAGACACCGTTTTAGTGTCCAAAATCGGAATAAAAAATATTTTTTGTAGATTTCATGAACGTGGTTTAACGTCAACTTTTAGGCCATATCCACCATGCCTCGATTTCATCATGACGGGAGACACCGTTTGAGTGTCCAAAATCTGAAAAATATATTTTTTGTAGATTTCATGAACGTGGTCTAACGTCAACTTTTAAGCCATATGCCTCGATTTCAGCATGACGGGAGACACCGTTTGAGTGTCCAAAATCTGAAAAAAAAATATTTTTTGTAGATTTCATGAACGTGGTTTAACGTCAACTTTTAGGCCATATCCACCATGCCTCGATTTCATCATGACGGGGGACACCGTTTGAGTGTCCAAAATCTGAAAAATATATTTTTGGTAGAATTCATGAACGTGGTCTAACGTCAACTTTTTGGCCATATCCACCATGCCTCGATTTCAGCATGACGGGAGATCGTTCGAGTGTCCAAAATCGAAAAAAAATAATATTTTTTGTAGATTTCATGAACCTGGTCTAACGTCAACTTTTTGGCCATATCCACCATGCCTCGATTTCAGCATGACGGGAGACACCGTTTTAGTGTCCAAAATCGGAAAAAAAAATATTTTTTGTAGATTTCATGAACGTGGTCTAACGTCAACTTTTTGGCCATATCCACCATGCCTCGATTTCAGCATGACGGGAGACACCGTTTTAGTGTCCAGAATCGGAAAAAAAAATATTTTTTGTAGAATTCATGAACGTGGTTTAACGTCAACTTTTAGGCCCTATCCACCATGCCTCGATTTCAGCATGACGGGAGACCGTTCGAGTGTCCAAAATCGGAAAAATATATTTTTTGTAGATTTCATGAACGTGGTCTAACGTCAACTTTTAAGCCATATCCACCATGCCTCGATTTCTGCATGACGGGAGACACCGTTTGAGTGTCTAAAATCTGAAAAAAAATATTTTTTGTAGATTTCATGAACGTGGTTTAACGTCAACTTTTAGGCCATATCCACCATGCCTCGATTTCAGCATGACGGGAGACCGTTTTAGTGTCCAAAATCGGGAAAAAAAATATTTTTTGTAGATTTCATGAACGTGGTCTAACGTCAAATTTTTGGCCATATCCACCATGCCTCGATTTCAGCATGACGGTAGACACCGTTTTAGTGTCCAAAATCGGATTTTTTTTTTTTTTTTGTAGATTTCATGAACGTGGTTTAACGTCAACTTTTAGGCCATATCCACCATGCCTCGATTTCATCATGACGGGAGACACCGTTTGAGTGTTCAAAATCTGAAAAATATATTTTTTGTAGAATTCATGAACGTGGTCTAACGTCAACTTTTAGGCCATATCCACCATGCCTCGAATTCAGCATGACGGGAGACACCGTTTTAGTGTCCAAAATCGAAAAAAATATATATTTTTTGTAGATTTCATGAACGTGGTCTAACGTCAACTTTTTGGCCATATCCACCATGCCTCGATTTCAGCATGACGGGAGACACCGTTTTAGTGTCCAAAATCGGAATAAAAAATATTTTTTGTAGATTTCATGAACGTGGTTTAACGTCAACTTTTAGGCCATATCCACCATGCCTCGATTTCATCATGACGGGAGACACCGTTTGAGTGTCCAAAATCTGAAAAATATATTTTTTGTAGATTTCATGAACGTGGTCTAACGTCAACTTTTAAGCCATATGCCTCGATTTCAGCATGACGGGAGACACCGTTTGAGTGTCCAAAATCTGAAAAAAAAATATTTTTTGTAGATTTCATGAACGTGGTTTAACGTCAACTTTTAGGCCATATCCACCATGCCTCGATTTCATCATGACGGGGGACACCGTTTGAGTGTCCAAAATCTGAAAAATATATTTTTGGTAGAATTCATGAACGTGGTCTAACGTCAACTTTTAGGCCATATCCACCATGCCTCGATGTCAGCATGACGGGAGACACCGTTCGAGTGTCCAAAATCTGAAAAAATATATTTTTTGTAGATTTAATGAACGTGGTTTAATGTCAACTTTTAGGCCATATCCACCATGCCTCGATTTCAGCATGACGGGAGACCGTTCGAGTGTCCAAAATCGGAAAAAAATATATTTTTTGTAGATTTCATGAACGTGGTCTAACGTCAACTTTTTGGCCATATCCACCATGTCTCGATTTCAGCATGACGGGAGACACCGTTTTAGTGTCCAAAATCGAAAAAAAAAATATTTTTTGTAGATTTCATGAACGTGGTCTAACGTCAACTTTTTGGCCATATCCACCATGCCTCGATTTCAGCATGACGGTAGACACCGTTTTAGTGTCCAAAATCGGAAAAAAAAATATTTTTTGTAGATTTCATGAACGTGGTTTAACGTCAACTTTTAGGCCCTATCCACCATGCCTTGATTTCAGCATGACGGGAGACACCGTTTGAGTGTCTAAAATCTGAAAAAAAATATTTTTTGTAGATTTCATGAACGTGGTTTAACGTCAACTTTTAGGCCATATCCACCATGCCTCGATTTCAGCATGACGGGAGACCGTTTTAGTGTCCAAAATCGGAAAAAAAAATATTTTTTGTAGATTTCATGAACGTGGTCTAACGTCAACTTTTTGGCCATATCCACCATGCCTCGATTTCAGCATGACGGTAGACACCTTTTTTGTGTCCAAAATCGGAAAAAAAAATATTTTTTGTAGATTTCATGAACGTGGTTTAACGTAAACTTTTAGGCCATATCCACCATGCCTCGATTTCAGCATGACGGGAGACACCGTTTGAGTGTCCAAAATCTGAAAAATATTTTTTTTGTAGATTTCATGAACGTGGTTTAACGTCAACTTTTAGGCCATATCCACCATGCCTCGATTTCATCATGACGGGAGACACCGTTTGAGTGTCCAAAATCTGAAAAATATATTTTTGGTAGAATTCATGAACATGGTCTAACGTCAACTTTTAGGCCATATCCACCATGCCTCGATTTCAGCATGACGGGAGAAACGTTTGAGTGTCCAAAATCGGAAAAAATATATTTTTTGTAGATTTCATGAACGTGGTTTAATGTCAACTTTTAGGCCATATCCACCATGCCTCGATTTCAGCATGACGGGAGACCGTTCGAGTGTCCAAAATCGGAAAAAAATATATTTTTTGTAGATTTCATGAACGTGGTCTAACGTCAACTTTTTGGCCATATCCACCATGTCTCGATTTCAGCATGACGGGAGACACCGTTTTAGTGTCCAAAATCGGAAAAAAAAATATTTTTTGTAGATTTCATGAACGTGGTCTAACGTCAACTTTTTGGCCATATCCACCATGCCTCGATTTCAGCATGACGGGAGACACCGTTTTAGTGTCCAAAATCCGGAAAAAAAATATTTTTTGTAGATTTCATGAACGTGGTTTAACGTCAACTTTTAGGCCATATCCACCATGCCTCGATTTCAGCATGACGGGAGACACCGTTTGAGTGTCCAAAATCTGAAAAATATTTTTTTTGTAGATTTCATGAACGTGGTTTAACGTCAACTTTTAGGCCATATCCACCATGCCTCGATTTCATCATGACGGGAGACACCGTTTGAGTGTCCAAAATCTGAAAAATATATTTTTGGTAGAATTCATGAACGTGGTCTAACGTCAACATTTAGGCCATATCCACCATGCCTCGATTTCAGCATGACGGGAGACACCATTTGAGTGTCCAAAATCGGAAAAAATATATTTTTTGTAGATTTCATGAACGTGGTTTAATGTCAACTTTTAGGCCATATCCACCATGCCTCGATTTCAGCATGACGGGAGACCGTTCGAGTGTCCAAAATCGGAAAAAAAAAAATTTTTTGTAGATTTCATGAACGTGGTCTAACGTCAACTTTTTGGCCATATCCACCATGCCTCGATTTCAGCATGACGGGAGACACCGTTTTAGTGTCCAAAATCGGAAAAAAAAATATTTTTTGTAGATTTCATGAACGTTGTTTAACGTCAACTTTTAGGCCATATCCACCATGCCTCGATTTCAGCATGACGTGAGACACCGTTTGAGTGTCCAAAATCGGAAAAAAAAATATATTTTGTAGATTTCATGAACGTGGTTTAACGTCAACTTTTAGGCCCTATCCACCATGCCTCGATTTCAGCATGACGGGAGACCGTTCGAGTGTCCAAAATCGGAAAAATATATTTTTTGTAGATTTCATGAACGTTGTCTAACGTCAACTTTTAAGCCATATCCACCATGCCTCGATTTCAGAATGACGGGAGACACCGTTTGAGTGTGTAAAATCTGAAAAAAAATATTTTTTGTAGATTTCATGAACGTGGTTTAACGTCAACTTTTAGGCCATATCCACCATGCCTCGATTTCAGCATGACGGGAGACCGTTTTAGTGTCCAAAATCGGAAAAAAAAATATTTTTTGTAGATTTCATGAACGTGGTCTAACGTCAACTTTTTGGCCATATCCACCATGCCTCGATTTCAGCATGACGGTAGACACCGTTTTAGTGTCCAAAATCGGAAAAAAAAATAGTTTTTGTAGATTTCATGAACGTGGTCTAACGTCAACTTTTTGGCCATATCCACCATGCCTCGATTTCAGCATGACGGTAGACACCGTTTTAGTGTCCAAAATCGGAAAAAAAAATATTTTTTGTAGATTTCATGAACGTGGTTTAACGTCAACTTTTAGGCCATATCCACCATGCCTCGATTTCATCATGACGGGAGACACCGTTTGAGTGTCCAAATTCTGAAAAATATATTTTTGGTAGAATTCATGAACATGGTCTAACGTCAACTTTTAGGCCATATCCACCATGCCTCGATTTCAGCATGACGGGAGAAACGTTTGAGTGTCCAAAATCGGAAAAAATATATTTTTTGTAGATTTCATGAACGTGGTTTAATGTCAACTTTTAGGCCATATCCACCATGCCTCGATTTCAGCATGACGGGAGACCGTTCGAGTGTCCAAAATCGGAAAAAAATATATTTTTTGTAGATTTCATGAACGTGGTCTAACGTCAACTTTTTGGCCATATCCACCATGTCTCGATTTCAGCATGACGGGAGACACCGTTTTAGTGTCCAAAATCGGAAAAAAAAATTTTTTTTGTAGATTTCATGAACGTGGTCTAACGTCAACTTTTTGGCCATATCCACCATGCCTCGATTTCAGCATGACGGGAGACACCGTTTTAGTGTCCAAAATCGGGAAAAAAAATATTTTTTGTAGATTTCATGAACGTGGTTTAACGTCAACTTTTAGGCCCTATCCACCATGCCTCGATTTCAGCATGACGGGAGACACCGTTTGAGTGTCCAAAATCTGAAAAATATTTTTTTTGTAGATTTCATGAACGTGGTTTAACGTCAACTTTTAGGCCATATCCACCATGCCTCGATTTCATCATGACGGGAGACACCGTTTGAGTGTCCAAAATCTGAAAAATATATTTTTGGTAGAATTCATGAACGTGGTCTAACGTCAACTTTTAGGCCATATCCACCATGCCCCGATTTCAGCATGACGGGAGACACCATTTGAGTGTCCAAAATCGGAAAAAATATATTTTTTGTAGATTTCATGAACGTGGTTTAATGTCAACTTTTAGGCCATATCCACCATGCCTCGATTTCAGCATGACGGGAGACCGTTCGAGTGTCCAAAATCGAAAAAAAAAAATATTATTTGTAGATTTCATGAACGTGGTCTAACGTCAACTTTTTGGCCATATCCACCATGTCTCGATTTCAGCATGACGGGAGACACCGTTTTAGTGTCCAAAATCGGAAAAAAAAATATTTTTTGTAGATTTCATGAACGTGGTTTAACGTCAACTTTTAGGCCATATCCACCATGCCTCGATTTCAGCATGACGGGAGACACCGTTTGAGTGTCCAAAATCGGAAAAAAAAATATATTTTGTAGATTTCATGAACGTGGTCTAACGTCAACTTTTAGGCCATATCCACCATGCCTCGATTTCAGCATGACGGGAGACACCATTTGAGTGTCCAAAATCGGAAAAAATATATTTTTTGTAGATTTCATGAACGTGGTTTAATGTCAACTTTTAGGCCATATCCACCATGCCTCGATTTCAGCATGACGGGAGACCGTTCGAGTGTCCAAAATCGAAAAAAAAAAATATTATTTGTAGATTTCATGAACGTGGTCTAACGTCAACTTTTTGGCCATATCCACCATGTCTCGATTTCAGCATGACGGGAGACACCGTTTTAGTGTCCAAAATCGGAAAAAAAAATATTTTTTGTAGATTTCATGAACGTGGTTTAACGTCAACTTTTAGGCCATATCCACCATGCCTCGATTTCAGCATGACGGGAGACACCGTTTGAGTGTCCAAAATCGGAAAAAAAAATATATTTTGTAGATTTCATGAACGTGGTCTAACGTCAACTTTTTGGCCATATCCACCATGCCTCGATTTCAGCATGACGGGAGACACCGTTTTAGTGTCCAAAATCGGAAAAAAATATATTTTTTGTAGATTTCATGAACGTGGTTTAACGTGAACTTTTAGGCCATATCTACCATGCCTCGATTTCATCATGACGGGAGACACCGTTTGAGTGTCCAAAATCTGAAAAATATATTTTTGGTAGAATTCATGAACGTGGTCTAACGTCAACTTTTAGGCCATATCCACCATGCCTCGATTTCAGCATGATGGGAGACACCGTTTTAGTGTCCAAAATCAAAAAAAAAATTATTTTTTGTAGATTTCATGAACGTGGTCTAACGTCAACTTTTTGGCCATATCCACCATGCCTCGATTTCAGCATGACGGGAGACACCGTTTTAGTGTCCAAAATGGGAAAAAATATATTTTTTGTAGATTTCATGAACGTGGTTTAATGTCAACTTTTAGGCCATATCCACCATGCATCGATTTCAGCATGACGGGAGACACCGTTTGAGTGTCCAAAATGTGAAAAATATTTTTTTTGTAGATTTCATGAACGTGGTTTAACGTCAACTTTTAGGCCATATCCACCATGCCTCGATTTCAGCATGACGGGAGACACCATTTGAGTGTCCAAAATCGGAAAAAATATATTTTTTGTAGATTTCATGAACGTGGTTTAATGTCAACTTTTAGGCCATATCCACCATGCCTCGATTTCAGCATAACGGGAGACCGTTCGAGTGTCCAAAATCGGAAAAAAAAATATTTTTTGTAGATTTCATGAACGTGGTTTAACGTCAACTTTTAGGCCATATCCACCATGCCTCGATTTCAGCATGACGGGAGACACCGTTTGAGTGTCCAAAATCTGAAAAATATTTTTTTTGTAGATTTCATGAACGTGGTTTAACGTCAACTTTTAGGCCATATCCACCATGCCTCGATTTCAGCATGACGGGAGACACCATTTGAGTGTCCAAAATCGGAAAAAATATATTTTTTGTAGATTTCATGAACGTGGTTTAATGTCAACTTTTAGGCCATATCCACCATGCCTCGATTTCAGCATGACGGGAGACCGTTCGAGTGTCCAAAATCGGAAAAAAAAATATTTTTTGTAGATTTCATGAACGTGGTCTAACGTCAACTTTTTGGCCATATCCACCATGTCTCGATTTCAGCATGACGGGAGACACCGTTTTAGTGTCCAAAATCGGAAAAAAATATATATTTTTTTAGATTTCATGAACGTGGTTTAACGTCAACTTTTAGGCCATATCCACCATGCCTCGATTTCAGCATGACGGGAGACACCGTTTGAGTGTCCAAAATCGAAGAAAAAAAATATATTTTGTAGATTTCATGAACGTGGTCTAACGTCAACTTTTTGGCCATATCCACCATGCCTCGATTTCAGCATGACGGGAGACACCGTTTTAGTGTCCAAAATCGGAAAAAAATATATTTTTTGTAGATTTCATGAACGTGGTTTAACGTCAACTTTTAGGCCATATCTACCATGCCTCGATTTCATCATGACGGGAGACACCGTTTGAGTGTCCAAAATCTGAAAAATATATTTTTGGTGGAATTCATGAACGTGGTCTAACGTCAACTTTTAGGCCATATCCACCATGCCTCGATTTCAGCATGACGGGAGACACCGTTTTAGTGTCCAAAATCGAAAAAAAAAATATTTTTTGTAGATTTCATGAACGTGGTCTAACGTCAACTTTTTGGCCATATCCACCATGCCTCGATTTCAGCATGACGGGAGACACCGTTTTAGTGTCCAAAATCGGAAAAAAAAATATTTTTTGTAGATTTCATGAACGTGGTTTAACGTCAACTTTTAGGCCATATCCACCATGCCTCGATTTCAGCATGACGGGAGACACCGTTTGAGTGTCCAAAATCTGAAAAATATTTTTTTTGTAGATTTCATGAACGTGGTTTAACGTCAACTTTTAGGCCATATCCACCATGCCTCGATTTCATCATGACGGGAGACACCGTTTGAGTGTCCAAAATCTGAAAAATATATTTTTGGTAGAATTCATGAACGTGGTCTAACGTCAACTTTTAGGCCATATCCACCATGCCTCGATTTCAGCATGATGGGAGACACCATTTGAGTGTCCAAAATCGGAAAAAATATATTTTTTGTAGATTTCATGAACGTGGTTTAATGTCAACTTTTAGGCCATATCCACCATGCCTCGATTTCAGCATGACGGGAGACCGTTCGAGTGTCCAAAATCGGAAAAAAAAATATTTTTTGTAGATTTCATGAACGTGGTCTAACGTCAACTTTTTGGCCATATCCACCATGTCTCGATTTCAGCATGACGGGAGACACCGTTTTAGTGTCCAAAATCGGAAAAAAATATATTTTTTTTAGATTTCATGAACGTGGTTTAACGTCAACTTTTAGGCCATATCCACCATGCCTCGATTTCAGCATGACGGGAGACACCGTTTGAGTGTCCAAAATCTGAAAAATATTTTTTTTGTAGATTTCATGAACGTGGTTTAACGTCAACTTTTAGGCCATATCCACCATGCCTCGATTTCAGCATGACGGGAGACACCATTTGAGTGTCCAAAATCGGAAAAAATATATTTTTTGTGGATTTCATGAACGTGGTTTAATGTCAACTTTTAGGCCATATCCACCATGCCTCGATTTCAGCATGACGGGAGACCGTTCGAGTGTCCAAAATCGGAAAAAAAATTATTTTTTGTAGATTTCATGAACGTGGTCTAACGTCAACTTTTTGGCCATATCCACCATGTCTCGATTTCAGCATGACGGGAGACACCGTTTTAGTGTCCAAAATCGGAAAAAAATATATTTTTTTTAGATTTCATGAACGTGGTTTAACGTCAACTTTTAGGCCATATCCACCATGCCTCGATTTCAGCATGACGGGAGACACCGTTTGAGTGTCCAAAATCTGAAAAATATTTTTTTTGTAGATTTCATGAACGTGGTTTAACGTCAACTTTTAGGCCATATCCACCATGCCTCGATTTCAGCATGACGGGAGACACCATTTGAGTGTCCAAAATCGGAAAAAATATATTTTTTGTAGATTTCATGAACGTGGTTTAATGTCAACTTTTAGGCCATATCCACCATGCCTCGATTTCAGCATGACGGGAGACCGTTCGAGTGTCCAAAATCGGAAAAAAAAATATTTTTTGTAGATTTCATGAACGTGGTCTAACGTCAACTTTTTGGCCATATCCACCATGTCTCGATTTCAGCATGACGGGAGACACCGTTTTAGTGTCCAAAATCTGAAAAATATATTTTTGGTAGAATTCATGAACGTGGTCTAACGTCAACTTTTAGGCCATATCCACCATGCCTCGATTTCAGCATGATGGGAGACACCATTTGAGTGTCCAAAATCGGAAAAAATATATTTTTTGTAGATTTCATGAACGTGGTTTAATGTCAACTTTTAGGCCATATCCACCATGCCTCGATTTCAGCATGACGGGAGACCGTTCGAGTGTCCAAAATCGGAAAAAAAAATATTTTTTGTAGATTTCATGAACGTGGTCTAACGTCAACTTTTTGGCCATATCCACCATGTCTCGATTTCAGCATGACGGGAGACACCGTTTTAGTGTCCAAAATCGGAAAAAAATATATTTTTTTTTAGATTTCATGAACGTGGTTTAACGTCAACTTTTAGGCCATATCCACCATGCCTCGATTTCAGCATGACGGGAGACACCGTTTGAGTGTCCAAAATCTGAAAAATATTTTTTTTGTAGATTTCATGAACGTGGTTTAACGTCAACTTTTAGGCCATATCCACCATGCCTCGATTTCAGCATGACGGGAGACACCATTTGAGTGTCCAAAATCGGAAAAAATATATTTTTTGTGGATTTCATGAACGTGGTTTAATGTCAACTTTTAGGCCATATCCACCATGCCTCGATTTCAGCATGACGGGAGACCGTTCGAGTGTCCAAAATCGGAAAAAAAATTATTTTTTGTAGATTTCATGAACGTGGTCTAACGTCAACTTTTTGGCCATATCCACCATGTCTCGATTTCAGCATGACGGGAGACACCGTTTTAGTGTCCAAAATCGGAAAAAAATATATTTTTTTTAGATTTCATGAACGTGGTTTAACGTCAACTTTTAGGCCATATCCACCATGCCTCGATTTCAGCATGACGGGAGACACCGTTTGAGTGTCCAAAATCTGAAAAATATTTTTTTTGTAGATTTCATGAACGTGGTTTAACGTCAACTTTTAGGCCATATCCACCATGCCTCGATTTCAGCATGACGGGAGACACCATTTGAGTGTCCAAAATCGGAAAAAATATATTTTTTGTAGATTTCATGAACGTGGTTTAATGTCAACTTTTAGGCCATATCCACCATGCCTCGATTTCAGCATGACGGGAGACCGTTCGAGTGTCCAAAATCGGAAAAAAAAATATTTTTTGTAGATTTCATGAACGTGGTCTAACGTCAACTTTTTGGCCATATCCACCATGTCTCGATTTCAGCATGACGGGAGACACCGTTTTAGTGTCCAAAATCGGAAAAAAATATATATTTTTTTAGATTTCATGAACGTGGTTTAACGTCAACTTTTAGGCCATATCCACCATGCCTCGATTTCAGCATGACGGGAGACACCGTTTGAGTGTCCAAAATCGAAGAAAAAAAATATATTTTGTAGATTTCATGAACGTGGTCTAACGTCAACTTTTTGGCCATATCCACCATGCCTCGATTTCAGCATGACGGGAGACACCGTTTTAGTGTCCAAAATCGGAAAAAAATATATTTTTTGTAGATTTCATGAACGTGGTTTAACGTCAACTTTTAGGCCATATCTACCATGCCTCGATTTCATCATGACGGGAGACACCGTTTGAGTGTCCAAAATCTGAAAAATATATTTTTGGTGGAATTCATGAACGTGGTCTAACGTCAACTTTTAGGCCATATCCACAATGCCTCGATTTCAGCATGACGGGAGACACCGTTTTAGTGTCCAAAATCGGAAAAAAATATATTTTTTGTAGATTTCATGAACGTGGTTTAACGTCAACTTTTAGGCCATATCTACCATGCCTCGATTTCATCATGACGGGAGACACCGTTTGAGTGTCCAAAATCTGAAAAATATATTTTTGGTGGAATTCATGAACGTGGTCTAACGTCAACTTTTAGGCCATATCCACAATGCCTCGATTTCAGCATGACGGGAGACACCGTTTTAGTGTCCAAAATCGAAAAAAAAATTTTTTTTTGTAGATTTCATGAACGTGGTCTAACGTCAACTTTTTGGCCATATCCACCATGCCTCGATTTCAGCATGACGGGAGACACCGTTTTAGTGTCCAAAATCGGAAAAAAAATTATTTTTTGTAGATTTCATGAACGTGGTTTAACGTCAACTTTTAGGCCATATCCACCATGCCTCGATTTCAGCATGACGGGAGACACCGTTTGAGTGTCCAAAATCTGAAAAAATATATTTTTTGTAGATTTCATGAACGTGGTTTAATGTCAACTTTTAGGCCATATCCACCATGCCTCGATTTCAGCATGACGGGAGACCGTTCGAGTGTCCAAAATCGGAAAAAAAAATATTTTTTGTAGATTTCATGAACGTGGTCTAACGTCAACTTTTTGGCCATATCCACCATGTGTCGATTTCAGCATGACGGGAGACACCGTTTTAGTGTCCAAAATCGGAAAAAAAAATATATTTTTTTAGATTTCATGAACGTGGTTTAACGTCAACTTTTAGGCCATATCCACCATGCCTCGATTTCAGCATGACGGGAGACACCGTTTGAGTGTCCAAAATCGAAGAAAAAAAATATATTTTGTAGATTTCATGAACGTGGTCTAACGTCAACTTTTTGGCCATATCCACCATGCCTCGATTTCAGCATGACGGGAGACACCGTTTTAGTGTCCAAAATCGGAAAAAAATATATTTTTTGTAGATTTCATGAACGTGGTTTAACGTCAACTTTTAGGCCATATCTACCATGCCTCGATTTCATCATGACGGGAGACACCGTTTGAGTGTCCAAAATCTGAAAAATATATTTTTGGTGGAATTCATGAACGTGGTCTAACGTCAACTTTTAGGCCATATCCACCATGCCTCGATTTCAGCATGACGGGAGACACCGTTTTAGTGTCCAAAATCGAAAAAAAAAATATTTTTTGTAGATTTCATGAACGTGGTCTAACGTCAACTTTTTGGCCATATCCACCATGCCTCGATTTCAGCATGACGGGAGACACCGTTTTAGTGTCCAAAATCGGAAAAAAAAATATTTTTTGTAGATTTCATGAACGTGGTTTAACGTCAACTTTTAGGCCATATCCACCATGCCTCGATTTCAGCATGACGGGAGACACCGTTTGAGTGTCCAAAATCTGAAAAATATTTTTTTTGTAGATTTCATGAACGTGGTTTAACGTCAACTTTTAGGCCATATCCACCATGCCTCGATTTCATCATGACGGGAGACACCGTTTGAGTGTCCAAAATCTGAAAAATATATTTTTGGTAGAATTCATGAACGTGGTCTAACGTCAACTTTTAGGCCATATCCACCATGCCTCGATTTCAGCATGATGGGAGACACCATTTGAGTGTCCAAAATCGGAAAAAATATATTTTTTGTAGATTTCATGAACGTGGTTTAATGTCAACTTTTAGGCCATATCCACCATGCCTCGATTTCAGCATGACGGGAGACCGTTCGAGTGTCCAAAATCGGAAAAAAAAATATTTTTTGTAGATTTCATGAACGTGGTCTAACGTCAACTTTTTGGCCATATCCACCATGTCTCGATTTCAGCATGACGGGAGACACCGTTTTAGTGTCCAAAATCGGAAAAAAATATATTTTTTTTAGATTTCATGAACGTGGTTTAACGTCAACTTTTAGGCCATATCCACCATGCCTCGATTTCAGCATGACGGGAGACACCGTTTGAGTGTCCAAAATCTGAAAAATATTTTTTTTGTAGATTTCATGAACGTGGTTTAACGTCAACTTTTAGGCCATATCCACCATGCCTCGATTTCAGCATGACGGGAGACACCATTTGAGTGTCCAAAATCGGAAAAAATATATTTTTTGTAGATTTCATGAACGTGGTTTAATGTCAACTTTTAGGCCATATCCACCATGCCTCGATTTCAGCATGACGGGAGACCGTTCGAGTGTCCAAAATCGGAAAAAAAAATATTTTTTGTAGATTTCATGAACGTGGTCTAACGTCAACTTTTTGGCCATATCCACCATGTCTCGATTTCAGCATGACGGGAGACACCGTTTTAGTGTCCAAAATCGGAAAAAAATATATTTTTTTTAGATTTCATGAACGTGGTTTAACGTCAACTTTTAGGCCATATCCACCATGCCTCGATTTCAGCATGACGGGAGACACCGTTTGAGTGTCCAAAATCTGAAAAATATTTTTTTTGTAGATTTCATGAACGTGGTTTAACGTCAACTTTTAGGCCATATCCACCATGCCTCGATTTCAGCATGACGGGAGACACCATTTGAGTGTCCAAAATCGAAAAAAATATATTTTTTGTAGATTTCATGAACGTGGTTTAATGTCAACTTTTAGGCCATATCCACCATGCCTCGATTTCAGCATGACGGGAGACCGTTCGAGTGTCCAAAATCGGAAAAAAAAATATTTTTTGTAGATTTCATGAACGTGGTCTAACGTCAACTTTTTGGCCATATCCACCATGTCTCGATTTCAGCATGACGGGAGACACCGTTTTAGTGTCCAAAATCGGAAAAAATATATATTTTTTTAGATTTCATGAACGTGGTTTAACGTCAACTTTTAGGCCATATCCACCATGCCTCGATTTCAGCATGACGGGAGACACCGTTTGAGTGTCCAAAATCGAAGAAAAAAAATATATTTGTAGATTTCATGAACGTGGTCTAACGTCAACTTTTTGGCCATATCCACCATGCCTCGATTTCAGCATGACGGGAGACACCGTTTTAGTGTCCAAAATCGGAAAAAAATATATTTTTTGTAGATTTCATGAACGTGGTTTAACGTCAACTTTTAGGCCATATCTACCATGCCTCGATTTCATCATGACGGGAGACACCGTTTGAGTGTCCAAAATCTGAAAAATATATTTTTGGTGGAATTCATGAACGTGGTCTAACGTCAACTTTTAGGCCATATCCACAATGCCTCGATTTCAGCATGACGGGAGACACCGTTTTAGTGTCCAAAATCGGAAAAAAATATATTTTTTGTAGATTTCATGAACGTGGTTTAACGTCAACTTTTAGGCCATATCTACCATGCCTCGATTTCATCATGACGGGAGACACCGTTTGAGTGTCCAAAATCTGAAAAATATATTTTTGGTGGAATTCATGAACGTGGTCTAACGTCAACTTTTAGGCCATATCCACCATGCCTCGATTTCAGCATGACGGGAGACACCGTTTGAGTGTCCAAAATCTGAAAAATATTTTTTTTGTAGATTTCATGAACGTGGTTTAACGTCAACTTTTAGGCCATATCCACCATGCCTCGATTTCATCATGACGGGAGACACCGTTTGAGTGTCCAAAATCTGAAAAATATATTTTTGGTAGAATTCATGAACGTGGTCTAACGTCAACTTTTAGGCCATATCCACCATGCCTCGATTTCAGCATGACGGGAGACACCATTTGAGTGTCCAAAATCGGAAAAAATATATTTTTTGTAGATTTCATGAACGTGGTTTAATGTCAACTTTTAGGCCATATCCACCATGCCTCGATTTCAGCATGACGGGAGACCGTTCGAGTGTCCAAAATCGAAAAAAAAAATATTTTTTGTAGATTTCATGAACGTGGTCTAACGTCAACTTTTTGGCCATATCCACCATGCCTCGATTTCAGCATGACGGGAGACACCATTTGAGTGTCCAAAATCGGAAAAAATATATTTTTTGTAGATTTCATGAACGTGGTTTAATGTCAACTTTTAGGCCATATCCACCATGCCTCGATTTCAGCATGACGGGAGACCGTTCGAGTGTCCAAAATCGGAAAAAAAAATATTTTTTGTAGATTTCATGAACGTGGTCTAACGTCAACTTTTTGGCCATATCCACCATGTCTCGATTTCAGCATGACGGGAGACACCGTTTTAGTGTCCAAAATCGGAAAAAAATATATATTTTTTTAGATTTCATGAACGTGGTTTAACGTCAACTTTTAGGCCATATCCACCATGCCTCGATTTCAGCATGACGGGAGACACCGTTTGAGTGTCCAAAATCGAAGAAAAAAAATATATTTTGTAGATTTCATGAACGTGGTCTAACGTCAACTTTTTGGCCATATCCACCATGCCTCGATTTCAGCATGACGGGAGACACCGTTTTAGTGTCCAAAATCGGAAAAAAATATATTTTTTGTAGATTTCATGAACGTGGTTTAACGTCAACTTTTAGGCCATATCTACCATGCCTCGATTTCATCATGACGGGAGACACCGTTTGAGTGTCCAAAATCTGAAAAATATATTTTTGGTGGAATTCATGAACGTGGTCTAACGTCAACTTTTAGGCCATATCCACCATGCCTCGATTTCAGCATGACGGGAGACACCGTTTTAGTGTCCAAAATCGAAAAAAAAAATATTTTTTGTAGATTTCATGAACGTGGTCTAACGTCAACTTTTTGGCCATATCCACCATGCCTCGATTTCAGCATGACGGGAGACACCGTTTTAGTGTCCAAAATCGGAAAAAAAATTATTTTTTGTAGATTTCATGAACGTGGTTTAACGTCAACTTTTAGGCCATATCCACCATGCCTCGATTTCATCATGACGGGAGACACCGTTTGAGTGTCCAAAATCTTAAAAATATATTTTTTGTAGATTTCATGAACGTGGTCTAACGTCAACTTTTAAGCCATATGCCTCGATTTCAGCATGACGGGAGACACCGTTTTAGTGTCCAAAATCTGAAAAATATATTTTTGGTAGAATTCATGAACGTGGTCTAACGTCAACTTTTAGGCCATATCCACCATGCCTCGATTTCAGCATGACGGGAGACACCATTTGAGTGTCCAAAATCGGAAAAAATATATTTTTTGTAGATTTCATGAACGTGGTTTAATGTCAACTTTTAGGCCATATCCACCATGCCTCGATTTCAGCATGACGGGAGACACCGTTCGAGTGTCCAAAATCGGAAAAAAATACATATTTTGTAGATTTCATGAACGTGGTCTAACGTCAACTTTTTGGCCATATCCACCATGCCTCGATTTCAGCATGACGGGAGACACCGTTTTAGTGTCCAAAATCGGAAAAAAATATATTTTTTGTAGATTTCATGAACGTGGTTTAACGTGATCTTTTAGGCCATATCCACCATGCCTCGATTTCAGCATGACGGGAGACACCGTTTTAGTGTCCAAAATCGGAAAAAAATATATTTTTTGTAGATTTCATGAACGTGGTTTAACGTCAACTTTTAGGCCATATCTACCATGCCTCGATTTCATCATGACGGGAGACACCGTTTGAGTGTCCAAAATCTGAAAAATATATTTTTGGTGGAATTCATGAACGTGGTCTAACGTCAACTTTTAGGCCATATCCACCATGCCTCGATTTCAGCATGACGGGAGACACCGTTTTAGTGTCCAAAATCGGAAAAAAATATATTTTTTGTAGATTTCATGAACGTGGTTTAACGTCAACTTTTAGGCCATATCTACCATGCCTCGATTTCATCATGACGGGAGACACCGTTTGAGTGTCCAAAATCTGAAAAATATATTTTTGGTGGAATTCATGAACGTGGTCTAACGTCAACTTTTAGGCCATATCCACAATGCCTCGATTTCAGCATGACGGGAGACACCGTTTTAGTGTCCAAAATCGGAAAAAAATATATTTTTTGTAGATTTCATGAACGTGGTTTAACGTCAACTTTTAGGCCATATCTACCATGCCTCGATTTCATCATGACGGGAGACACCGTTTGAGTGTCCAAAATCTGAAAAATATATTTTTGGTGGAATTCATGAACGTGGTCTAACGTCAACTTTTAGGCCATATCCACCATGCCTCGATTTCAGCATGACGGGAGACACCGTTTGAGTGTCCAAAATCTGAAAAATATTTTTTTTGTAGATTTCATGAACGTGGTTTAACGTCAACTTTTAGGCCATATCCACCATGCCTCGATTTCATCATGACGGGAGACACCGTTTGAGTGTCCAAAATCTGAAAAATATATTTTTGGTAGAATTCATGAACGTGGTCTAACGTCAACTTTTAGGCCATATCCACCATGCCTCGATTTCAGCATGACGGGAGACACCATTTGAGTGTCCAAAATCGGAAAAAATATATTTTTTGTAGATTTCATGAACGTGGTTTAATGTCAACTTTTAGGCCATATCCACCATGCCTCGATTTCAGCATGACGGGAGACCGTTCGAGTGTCCAAAATCGAAAAAAAAAATATTTTTTGTAGATTTCATGAACGTGGTCTAACGTCAACTTTTTGGCCATATCCACCATGCCTCGATTTCAGCATGACGGGAGACACCATTTGAGTGTCCAAAATCGGAAAAAATATATTTTTTGTAGATTTCATGAACGTGGTTTAATGTCAACTTTTAGGCCATATCCACCATGCCTCGATTTCAGCATGACGGGAGACCGTTCGAGTGTCCAAAATCGGAAAAAAAAATATTTTTTGTAGATTTCATGAACGTGGTCTAACGTCAACTTTTTGGCCATATCCACCATGTCTCGATTTCAGCATGACGGGAGACACCGTTTTAGTGTCCAAAATCGGAAAAAATATATTTTTTGTAGATTTCATGAACGTGGTTTAATGTCAACTTTTAGGCCATATCCACCATGCCTCGATTTCAGCATGACGGGAGACACCGTTCGAGTGTCCAAAATCGGAAAAAAATACATATTTTGTAGATTTCATGAACGTGGTCTAACGTCAACTTTTTGGCCATATCCACCATGCCTCGATTTCAGCATGACGGGAGACACCGTTTTAGTGTCCAAAATCGGAAAAAAATATATTTTTTGTAGATTTCATGAACGTGGTTTAACGTGATCTTTTAGGCCATATCCACCATGCCTCGATTTCAGCATGACGGGAGACACCGTTTTAGTGTCCAAAATCGGAAAAAAATATATTTTTTGTAGATTTCATGAACGTGGTTTAACGTCAACTTTTAGGCCATATCTACCATGCCTCGATTTCATCATGACGGGAGACACCGTTTGAGTGTCCAAAATCTGAAAAATATATTTTTGGTGGAATTCATGAACGTGGTCTAACGTCAACTTTTAGGCCATATCCACCATGCCTCGATTTCAGCATGACGGGAGACACCGTTTTAGTGTCCAAAATCGGAAAAAAATATATTTTTTGTAGATTTCATGAACGTGGTTTAACGTCAACTTTTAGGCCATATCTACCATGCCTCGATTTCATCATGACGGGAGACACCGTTTGAGTGTCCAAAATCTGAAAAATATATTTTTGGTGGAATTCATGAACGTGGTCTAACGTCAACTTTTAGGCCATATCCACAATGCCTCGATTTCAGCATGACGGGAGACACCGTTTTAGTGTCCAAAATCGGAAAAAAATATATTTTTTGTAGATTTCATGAACGTGGTTTAACGTCAACTTTTAGGCCATATCTACCATGCCTCGATTTCATCATGACGGGAGACACCGTTTGAGTGTCCAAAATCTGAAAAATATATTTTTGGTGGAATTCATGAACGTGGTCTAACGTCAACTTTTAGGCCATATCCACCATGCCTCGATTTCAGCATGACGGGAGACACCGTTTGAGTGTCCAAAATCTGAAAAATATTTTTTTTGTAGATTTCATGAACGTGGTTTAACGTCAACTTTTAGGCCATATCCACCATGCCTCGATTTCATCATGACGGGAGACACCGTTTGAGTGTCCAAAATCTGAAAAATATATTTTTGGTAGAATTCATGAACGTGGTCTAACGTCAACTTTTAGGCCATATCCACCATGCCTCGATTTCAGCATGACGGGAGACACCATTTGAGTGTCCAAAATCGGAAAAAATATATTTTTTGTAGATTTCATGAACGTGGTTTAATGTCAACTTTTAGGCCATATCCACCATGCCTCGATTTCAGCATGACGGGAGACCGTTCGAGTGTCCAAAATCGAAAAAAAAAATATTTTTTGTAGATTTCATGAACGTGGTCTAACGTCAACTTTTTGGCCATATCCACCATGCCTCGATTTCAGCATGACGGGAGACACCATTTGAGTGTCCAAAATCGGAAAAAATATATTTTTTGTAGATTTCATGAACGTGGTTTAATGTCAACTTTTAGGCCATATCCACCATGCCTCGATTTCAGCATGACGGGAGACCGTTCGAGTGTCCAAAATCGGAAAAAAAAATATTTTTTGTAGATTTCATGAACGTGGTCTAACGTCAACTTTTTGGCCATATCCACCATGTCTCGATTTCAGCATGACGGGAGACACCGTTTTAGTGTCCAAAATCGGAAAAAAAAATATATTTTTTTAGATTTCATGAACGTGGTTTAACGTCAACTTTTAGGCCATATCCACCATGCCTCGATTTCAGCATGACGGGAGACACCGTTTGAGTGTCCAAAATCGAAGAAAAAAAATATATTTTGTAGATTTCATGAACGTGGTCTAACGTCAACTTTTTGGCCATATCCACCATGCCTCGATTTCAGCATGACGGGAGACACCGTTTTAGTGTCCAAAATCGGAAAAAAATATATTTTTTGTAGATTTCATGAACGTGGTTTAACGTCAACTTTTAGGCCATATCTACCATGCCTCGATTTCATCATGACGGGAGACACCGTTTGAGTGTCCAAAATCTGAAAAATATATTTTTGGTGGAATTCATGAACGTGGTCTAACGTCAACTTTTAGGCCATATCCACCATGCCTCGATTTCAGCATGACGGGAGACACCGTTTTAGTGTCCAAAATCGAAAAAAAAATATTTTTTGTAGATTTCATGAACGTGGTCTAACGTCAACTTTTTGGCCATATCCACCATGCCTCGATTTCAGCATGACGGGAGACACCGTTTTAGTGTCCAAAATCGGAAAAAAAATTATTTTTTGTAGATTTCATGAACGTGGTTTAACGTCAACTTTTAGGCCATATCCACCATGCCTCGATTTCATCATGACGGGAGACACCGTTTGAGTGTCCAAAATCTTAAAAATATATTTTTTGTAGATTTCATGAACGTGGTCTAACGTCAACTTTTAGGCCATATGCCTCGATTTCAGCATGACGGGAGACACCGTTTTAGTGTCCAAAATCTGAAAAATATATTTTTGGTAGAATTCATGAACGTGGTCTAACGTCAACTTTTAGGCCATATCCACCATGCCTCGATTTCAGCATGACGGGAGACACCATTTGAGTGTCCAAAATCGGAAAAAATATATTTTTTGTAGATTTCATGAACGTGGTTTAATGTCAACTTTTAGGCCATATCCACCATGCCTCGATTTCAGCATGACGGGAGACCGTTCGAGTGTCCAAAATCGGAAAAAAAAATATTTTTTGTAGATTTCATGAACGTGGTCTAACGTCAACTTTTTGGCCATATCCACCATGTCTCGATTTCAGCATGACGGGAGACACCGTTTTAGTGTCCAAAATCGGAAAAAAAAATATTTTTTGTAGATTTCATGAACGTGGTTTAACGTCAACTTTTAGGCCATATCCACCATGCCTCGATTTCAGCATGACGGGAGACACCGTTTGAGTGTCCAAAATCGGAAAAAAATACATATTTTGTAGATTTCATGAACGTGGTCTAACGTCAACTTTTTGGCCATATCCACCATGCCTCGATTTCAGCATGACGGGAGACACCGTTTTAGTGTCCAAAATCGGAAAAAAATATATTTTTTGTAGATTTCATGAACGTGGTTTAACGTGATCTTTTAGGCCATATCCACCATGCCTCGATTTCAGCATGACGGGAGACACCGTTTTAGTGTCCAAAATCGGAAAAAAATATATTTTTTGTAGATTTCATGAACGTGGTTTAACGTCAACTTTTAGGCCATATCTACCATGCCTCGATTTCATCATGACGGGAGACACCGTTTGAGTGTCCAAAATCTGAAAAATATATTTTTGGTGGAATTCATGAACGTGGTCTAACGTCAACTTTTAGGCCATATCCACCATGCCTCGATTTCAGCATGACGGGAGACACCGTTTTAGTGTCCAAAATCGAAAAAAAAAATATTTTTTGTAGATTTCATGAACGTGGTCTAACGTCAACTTTTTGGCCATATCCACCATGCCTCGATTTCAGCATGACGGGAGACACCGTTTTAGTGTACAAAATCGGAAAAAAACATATTTTTTGTAGATTTCATGAACGTGGTTTAACGTCAACTTTTAGGCCATATCCACCATATCTCGATTTCAGCATGACGGGAGACACCATTTGAGTGTCCAAAATCTGAAAAATATTTTTTTTGTAGATTTCATGAACGTGGTTTAACGTCAACTTTTAGGCCATATCCACCATGCCTCGATTTCATCATGACGGGAGACACCGTTTGAGTGTCCAAAATCTGAAAAATATATTTTTGGTAGAATTCATGAACGTGGTCTAACGTCAACTTTTAGGGCATATCCACCATGCCTCGATTTCAGCATGATGGGAGACACCATTTGAGTGTCCAAAATCGGAAAAAATATATTTTTTGTAGATTTCATGAACGTGGTTTAATGTCAACTTTTAGGCCATATCCACCATGCCTCGATTTCAGCATGACGGGAGACCGTTCGAGTGTCCAAAATCGGAAAAAAAAATATTTTTTGTAGATTTCATGAACGTGGTCTAACGTCAACTTTTTGGCCATATCCACCATGTCTCGATTTCAGCATGACGGGAGACACCGTTTGAGTGTCCAAAATCGGAAAAAAATATTTTTGGTAGAATTCATGAACGTGGTCTAACGTCAACTTTTAGGGCATATCCACCATGCCTCGATTTCAGCATGATGGGAGACACCATTTGAGTGTCCAAAATCGGAAAAAATATATTTTTTGTAGATTTCATGAACGTGGTTTAATGTCAACTTTTAGGCCATATCCACCATGCCTCGATTTCAGCATGACGGGAGACACCGTTTGAGTGTCCAAAATCTGAAAAATATATTTTTGGTAGAATTCATGAACGTGGTCTAACGTCAACTTTTAGGGCATATCCACCATGCCTCGATTTCAGCATGATGGGAGACACCATTTGAGTGTCCAAAATCGGAAAAAATATATTTTTTGTAGATTTCATGAACGTGGTTTAATGTCAACTTTTAGGCCATATCCACCATGCCTCGATTTCAGCATGACGGGAGACCGTTCGAGTGTCCAAAATCGGAAAAAAAAATATTTTTTGTAGATTTCATGAACGTGGTCTAACGTCAACTTTTTGGCCATATCCACCATGTCTCGATTTCAGCATGACGGGAGACACCGTTTTAGTGTCCAAAATCGGAAAAAAATATATTTTTTTTAGATTTCATGAACGTGGTTTAACGTCAACTTTTAGGCCATATCCACCATGCCTCGATTTCAGCATGACGGGAGACACCGTTTGAGTGTCCAAAATCTGAAAAATATTTTTTTTGTAGATTTCATGAACGTGGTTTAACGTCAACTTTTAGGCCATATCCACCATGCCTCGATTTCAGCATGACGGGAGACACCATTTGAGTGTCCAAAATCGGAAAAAATATATTTTTTGTAGATTTCATGAACGTGGTTTAATGTCAACTTTTAGGCCATATCCACCATGCCTCGATTTCAGCATGACGGGAGACCGTTCGAGTGTCCAAAATTGGAAAAAAAAATATTTTTTGTAGATTTCATGAACGTGGTCTAACGTCAACTTTTTGGCCATATCCACCATGTCTCGATTTCAGCATGACGGGAGACACCGTTTTAGTGTCCAAAATCGGAAAAAAATATATTTTTTTTAGATTTCATGAACGTGGTTTAACGTCAACTTTTAGGCCATATCCACCATGCCTCGATTTCAGCATGACGGGAGACACCGTTTGAGTGTCCAAAATCTGAAAAATATTTTTTTTGTAGATTTCATGAACGTGGTTTAACGTCAACTTTTAGGGCATATCCACCATGCCTCGATTTCAGCATGACGGGAGACACCATTTGAGTGTCCAAAATCGGAAAAAATATATTTTTTGTAGATTTCATGAACGTGGTTTAATGTCAACTTTTAGGCCATATCCACCATGCCTCGATTTCAGCATGACGGGAGACCGTTCGAGTGTCCAAAATCGGAAAAAAAAATATTTTTTGTAGATTTCATGAACGTGGTCTAACGTCAACTTTTTGGCCATATCCACCATGTCTCGATTTCAGCATGACGGGAGACACCGTTTTAGTGTCCAAAATCGGAAAAAAATATATATTTTTTTAGATTTCATGAACGTGGTTTAACGTCAACTTTTAGGCCATATCCACCATGCCTCGATTTCAGCATGACGGGAGACACCGTTTGAGTGTCCAAAATCGAAGAAAAAAAATATATTTTGTAGATTTCATGAACGTGGTCTAACGTCAACTTTTTGGCCATATCCATCATGCCTCGATTTCAGCATGACGGGAGACACCGTTTTAGTGTCCAAAATCGGAAAAAAATATATTTTTTGTAGATTTCATGAACGTGGTTTAACGTCAACTTTTAGGCCATATCTACCATGCCTCGATTTCATCATGACGGGAGACACCGTTTGAGTGTCCAAAATCTGAAAAATATATTTTTGGTGGAATTCATGAACGTGGTCTAACGTCAACTTTTAGGCCATATCCACAATGCCTCGATTTCAGCATGACGGGAGACACCGTTTTAGTGTCCAAAATCGAAAAAAAAAATATTTTTTGTAGATTTCATGAACGTGGTCTAACGTCAACTTTTTGGCCATATCCACCATGCCTCGATTTCAGCATGACGGGAGACACCGTTTTAGTGTCCAAAATCGGAAAAAAAATTATTTTTTGTAGATTTCATGAACGTGGTTTAACGTCAACTTTTAGGCCATATCCACCATGCCTCGATTTCAGCATGACGGGAGACACCGTTTGAGTGTCCAAAATCTGAAAAATATTTTTTTTGTAGATTTCATGAACGTGGTTTAACGTCAACTTTTAGGCCATATCCACCATGCCTCGATTTCATCATGACGGGAGACACCGTTTGAGTGTCCAAAATCTGAAAAATATATTTTTGGTAGAATTCATGAACGTGGTCTAACGTCAACTTTTAGGCCATATCCACCATGCCTCGATTTCAGCATGACGGGAGACACCATTTGAGTGTCCAAAATCGGAAAAAATATATTTTTTGTAGATTTCATGAACGTGGTTTAATGTCAACTTTTAGGCCATATCCACCATGCCTCGATTTCAGCATGACGGGAGACCGTTCGAGTGTCCAAAATCGGAAAAAAAAATATTTTTTGTAGATTTCATGAACGTGGTCTAACGTCAACTTTTTGGCCATATCCACCATGTCTCGATTTCAGCATGACGGGAGACACCGTTTTAGTGTCCAAAATCGGAAAAAAATATATTTTTTTTAGATTTCATGAACGTGGTTTAACGTCAACTTTTAGGCCATATCCACCATGCCTCGATTTCAGCATGACGGGAGACACCGTTTGAGTGTCCAAAATCTGAAAAATATTTTTTTTGTAGATTTCATGAACGTGGTTTAACGTCAACTTTTAGGCCATATCCACCATGCCTCGATTTCAGCATGACGGGAGACACCATTTGAGTGTCCAAAATCGGAAAAAATATATTTTTTGTAGATTTCATGAACGTGGTTTAATGTCAACTTTTAGGCCATATCCACCATGCCTCGATTTCAGCATGACGGGAGACCGTTCGAGTGTCCAAAATCGGAAAAAAAAATATTTTTTGTAGATTTCATGAACGTGGTCTAACGTCAACTTTTTGGCCATATCCACCATGTCTCGATTTCAGCATGACGGGAGACACCGTTTTAGTGTCCAAAATCGGAAAAAAATATATTTTTTTTAGATTTCATGAACGTGGTTTAACGTCAACTTTTAGGCCATATCCACCATGCCTCGATTTCAGCATGACGGGAGACACCGTTTGAGTGTCCAAAATCTGAAAAATATTTTTTTTGTAGATTTCATGAACGTGGTTTAACGTCAACTTTTAGGCCATATCCACCATGCCTCGATTTCAGCATGACGGGAGACACCATTTGAGTGTCCAAAATCGAAAAAAATATATTTTTTGTAGATTTCATGAACGTGGTTTAATGTCAACTTTTAGGCCATATCCACCATGCCTCGATTTCAGCATGACGGGAGACCGTTCGAGTGTCCAAAATCGGAAAAAAAAATATTTTTTGTAGATTTCATGAACGTGGTCTAACGTCAACTTTTTGGCCATATCCACCATGTCTCGATTTCAGCATGACGGGAGACACCGTTTTAGTGTCCAAAATCGGAAAAAATATATATTTTTTTAGATTTCATGAACGTGGTTTAACGTCAACTTTTAGGCCATATCCACCATGCCTCGATTTCAGCATGACGGGAGACACCGTTTGAGTGTCCAAAATCGAAGAAAAAAAATATATTTGTAGATTTCATGAACGTGGTCTAACGTCAACTTTTTGGCCATATCCACCATGCCTCGATTTCAGCATGACGGGAGACACCGTTTTAGTGTCCAAAATCGGAAAAAAATATATTTTTTGTAGATTTCATGAACGTGGTTTAACGTCAACTTTTAGGCCATATCTACCATGCCTCGATTTCATCATGACGGGAGACACCGTTTGAGTGTCCAAAATCTGAAAAATATATTTTTGGTGGAATTCATGAACGTGGTCTAACGTCAACTTTTAGGCCATATCCACAATGCCTCGATTTCAGCATGACGGGAGACACCGTTTTAGTGTCCAAAATCGGAAAAAAATATATTTTTTGTAGATTTCATGAACGTGGTTTAACGTCAACTTTTAGGCCATATCTACCATGCCTCGATTTCATCATGACGGGAGACACCGTTTGAGTGTCCAAAATCTGAAAAATATATTTTTGGTGGAATTCATGAACGTGGTCTAACGTCAACTTTTAGGCCATATCCACCATGCCTCGATTTCAGCATGACGGGAGACACCGTTTGAGTGTCCAAAATCTGAAAAATATTTTTTTTGTAGATTTCATGAACGTGGTTTAACGTCAACTTTTAGGCCATATCCACCATGCCTCGATTTCATCATGACGGGAGACACCGTTTGAGTGTCCAAAATCTGAAAAATATATTTTTGGTAGAATTCATGAACGTGGTCTAACGTCAACTTTTAGGCCATATCCACCATGCCTCGATTTCAGCATGACGGGAGACACCATTTGAGTGTCCAAAATCGGAAAAAATATATTTTTTGTAGATTTCATGAACGTGGTTTAATGTCAACTTTTAGGCCATATCCACCATGCCTCGATTTCAGCATGACGGGAGACCGTTCGAGTGTCCAAAATCGAAAAAAATAATATTTTTTGTAGATTTCATGAACGTGGTCTAACGTCAACTTTTTGGCCATATCCACCATGCCTCGATTTCAGCATGACGGGAGACACCATTTGAGTGTCCAAAATCGGAAAAAATATATTTTTTGTAGATTTCATGAACGTGGTTTAATGTCAACTTTTAGGCCATATCCACCATGCCTCGATTTCAGCATGACGGGAGACCGTTCGAGTGTCCAAAATCGGAAAAAAAAATATTTTTTGTAGATTTCATGAACGTGGTCTAACGTCAACTTTTTGGCCATATCCACCATGTCTCGATTTCAGCATGACGGGAGACACCGTTTTAGTGTCCAAAATCGGAAAAAAATATATATTTTTTTAGATTTCATGAACGTGGTTTAACGTCAACTTTTAGGCCATATCCACCATGCCTCGATTTCAGCATGACGGGAGACACCGTTTGAGTGTCCAAAATCGAAGAAAAAAAATATATTTTGTAGATTTCATGAACGTGGTCTAACGTCAACTTTTTGGCCATATCCACCATGCCTCGATTTCAGCATGACGGGAGACACCGTTTTAGTGTCCAAAATCGGAAAAAAATATATTTTTTGTAGATTTCATGAACGTGGTTTAACGTCAACTTTTAGGCCATATCTACCATGCCTCGATTTCATCATGACGGGAGACACCGTTTGAGTGTCCAAAATCTGAAAAATATATTTTTGGTGGAATTCATGAACGTGGTCTAACGTCAACTTTTAGGCCATATCCACCATGCCTCGATTTCAGCATGACGGGAGACACCGTTTTAGTGTCCAAAATCGAAAAAAAAAATATTTTTTGTAGATTTCATGAACGTGGTCTAACGTCAACTTTTTGGCCATATCCACCATGCCTCGATTTCAGCATGACGGGAGACACCGTTTTAGTGTCCAAAATCGGAAAAAAAATTATTTTTTGTAGATTTCATGAACGTGGTTTAACGTCAACTTTTAGGCCATATCCACCATGCCTCGATTTCATCATGACGGGAGACACCGTTTGAGTGTCCAAAATCTTAAAAATATATTTTTTGTAGATTTCATGAACGTGGTCTAACGTCAACTTTTAAGCCATATGCCTCGATTTCAGCATGACGGGAGACACCGTTTTAGTGTCCAAAATCTGAAAAATATATTTTTGGTAGAATTCATGAACGTGGTCTAACGTCAACTTTTAGGCCATATCCACCATGCCTCGATTTCAGCATGACGGGAGACACCATTTGAGTGTCCAAAATCGGAAAAAATATATTTTTTGTAGATTTCATGAACGTGGTTTAATGTCAACTTTTAGGCCATATCCACCATGCCTCGATTTCAGCATGACGGGAGACACCGTTCGAGTGTCCAAAATCGGAAAAAAATACATATTTTGTAGATTTCATGAACGTGGTCTAACGTCAACTTTTTGGCCATATCCACCATGCCTCGATTTCAGCATGACGGGAGACACCGTTTTAGTGTCCAAAATCGGAAAAAAATATATTTTTTGTAGATTTCATGAACGTGGTTTAACGTGATCTTTTAGGCCATATCCACCATGCCTCGATTTCAGCATGACGGGAGACACCGTTTTAGTGTCCAAAATCGGAAAAAAATATATTTTTTGTAGATTTCATGAACGTGGTTTAACGTCAACTTTTAGGCCATATCTACCATGCCTCGATTTCATCATGACGGGAGACACCGTTTGAGTGTCCAAAATCTGAAAAATATATTTTTGGTGGAATTCATGAACGTGGTCTAACGTCAACTTTTAGGCCATATCCACCATGCCTCGATTTCAGCATGACGGGAGACACCGTTTTAGTGTCCAAAATCGGAAAAAAATATATTTTTTGTAGATTTCATGAACGTGGTTTAACGTCAACTTTTAGGCCATATCTACCATGCCTCGATTTCATCATGACGGGAGACACCGTTTGAGTGTCCAAAATCTGAAAAATATATTTTTGGTGGAATTCATGAACGTGGTCTAACGTCAACTTTTAGGCCATATCCACAATGCCTCGATTTCAGCATGACGGGAGACACCGTTTTAGTGTCCAAAATCGGAAAAAAATATATTTTTTGTAGATTTCATGAACGTGGTTTAACGTCAACTTTTAGGCCATATCTACCATGCCTCGATTTCATCATGACGGGAGACACCGTTTGAGTGTCCAAAATCTGAAAAATATATTTTTGGTGGAATTCATGAACGTGGTCTAACGTCAACTTTTAGGCCATATCCACCATGCCTCGATTTCAGCATGACGGGAGACACCGTTTGAGTGTCCAAAATCTGAAAAATATTTTTTTTGTAGATTTCATGAACGTGGTTTAACGTCAACTTTTAGGCCATATCCACCATGCCTCGATTTCATCATGACGGGAGACACCGTTTGAGTGTCCAAAATCTGAAAAATATATTTTTGGTAGAATTCATGAACGTGGTCTAACGTCAACTTTTAGGCCATATCCACCATGCCTCGATTTCAGCATGACGGGAGACACCATTTGAGTGTCCAAAATCGGAAAAAATATATTTTTTGTAGATTTCATGAACGTGGTTTAATGTCAACTTTTAGGCCATATCCACCATGCCTCGATTTCAGCATGACGGGAGACCGTTCGAGTGTCCAAAATCGAAAAAAAAAATATTTTTTGTAGATTTCATGAACGTGGTCTAACGTCAACTTTTTGGCCATATCCACCATGCCTCGATTTCAGCATGACGGGAGACACCATTTGAGTGTCCAAAATCGGAAAAAATATATTTTTTGTAGATTTCATGAACGTGGTTTAATGTCAACTTTTAGGCCATATCCACCATGCCTCGATTTCAGCATGACGGGAGACCGTTCGAGTGTCCAAAATCGGAAAAAAAAATATTTTTTGTAGATTTCATGAACGTGGTCTAACGTCAACTTTTTGGCCATATCCACCATGTCTCGATTTCAGCATGACGGGAGACACCGTTTTAGTGTCCAAAATCGGAAAAAAATATATATTTTTTTAGATTTCATGAACGTGGTTTAACGTCAACTTTTAGGCCATATCCACCATGCCTCGATTTCAGCATGACGGGAGACACCGTTTGAGTGTCCAAAATCGAAGAAAAAAAATATATTTTGTAGATTTCATGAACGTGGTCTAACGTCAACTTTTTGGCCATATCCACCATGCCTCGATTTCAGCATGACGGGAGACACCGTTTTAGTGTCCAAAATCGGAAAAAAATATATTTTTTGTAGATTTCATGAACGTGGTTTAACGTCAACTTTTAGGCCATATCTACCATGCCTCGATTTCATCATGACGGGAGACACCGTTTGAGTGTCCAAAATCTGAAAAATATATTTTTGGTAGAATTCATGAACGTGGTCTAACGTCAACTTTTAGGCCATATCCACCATGCCTCGATTTCAGCATGACGGGAGACACCGTTTTAGTGTCCAAAATCGAAAAAAAAAATATTTTTTGTAGATTTCATGAACGTGGTCTAACGTCAACTTTTTGGCCATATCCACCATGCCTCGATTTCAGCATGACGGGAGACACCGTTTTAGTGTCCAAAATCGGAAAAAAAATTATTTTTTGTAGATTTCATGAACGTGGTTTAACGTCAACTTTTAGGCCATATCCACCATGCCTCGATTTCATCATGACGGGAGACACCGTTTGAGTGTCCAAAATCTTAAAAATATATTTTTTGTAGATTTCATGAACGTGGTCTAACGTCAACTTTTAAGCCATATGCCTCGATTTCAGCATGACGGGAGACACCGTTTTAGTGTCCAAAATCTGAAAAATATATTTTTGGTAGAATTCATGAACGTGGTCTAACGTCAACTTTTAGGCCATATCCACCATGCCTCGATTTCAGCATGACGGGAGACACCATTTGAGTGTCCAAAATCGGAAAAAATATATTTTTTGTAGATTTCATGAACGTGGTTTAATGTCAACTTTTAGGCCATATCCACCATGCCTCGATTTCAGCATGACGGGAGACCGTTCGAGTGTCCAAAATCGGAAAAAAAAATATTTTTTGTAGATTTCATGAACGTGGTCTAACGTCAACTTTTTGGCCATATCCACCATGTCTCGATTTCAGCATGACGGGAGACACCGTTTTAGTGTCCAAAATCGGAAAAAAAAATATTTTTTGTAGATTTCATGAACGTGGTTTAACGTCAACTTTTAGGCCATATCCACCATGCCTCGATTTCAGCATGACGGGAGACACCGTTTGAGTGTCCAAAATCGGAAAAAAATACATATTTTGTAGATTTCATGAACGTGGTCTAACGTCAACTTTTTGGCCATATCCACCATGCCTCGATTTCAGCATGACGGGAGACACCGTTTTAGTGTCCAAAATCGGAAAAAAATATATTTTTTGTAGATTTCATGAACGTGGTTTAACGTGATCTTTTAGGCCATATCCACCATGCCTCGATTTCAGCATGACGGGAGACACCGTTTTAGTGTCCAAAATCGGAAAAAAATATATTTTTTGTAGATTTCATGAACGTGGTTTAACGTCAACTTTTAGGCCATATCTACCATGCCTCGATTTCATCATGACGGGAGACACCGTTTGAGTGTCCAAAATCTGAAAAATATATTTTTGGTGGAATTCATGAACGTGGTCTAACGTCAACTTTTAGGCCATATCCACCATGCCTCGATTTCAGCATGACGGGAGACACCGTTTTAGTGTCCAAAATCGAAAAAAAAAATATTTTTTGTAGATTTCATGAACGTGGTCTAACGTCAACTTTTTGGCCATATCCACCATGCCTCGATTTCAGCATGACGGGAGACACCGTTTTAGTGTACAAAATCGGAAAAAAACATATTTTTTGTAGATTTCATGAACGTGGTTTAACGTCAACTTTTAGGCCATATCCACCATATCTCGATTTCAGCATGACGGGAGACACCATTTGAGTGTCCAAAATCTGAAAAATATTTTTTTTGTAGATTTCATGAACGTGGTTTAACGTCAACTTTTAGGCCATATCCACCATGCCTCGATTTCATCATGACGGGAGACACCGTTTGAGTGTCCAAAATCTGAAAAATATATTTTTGGTAGAATTCATGAACGTGGTCTAACGTCAACTTTTAGGGCATATCCACCATGCCTCGATTTCAGCATGATGGGAGACACCATTTGAGTGTCCAAAATCGGAAAAAATATATTTTTTGTAGATTTCATGAACGTGGTTTAATGTCAACTTTTAGGCCATATCCACCATGCCTCGATTTCAGCATGACGGGAGACCGTTCGAGTGTCCAAAATCGGAAAAAAAAATATTTTTTGTAGATTTCATGAACGTGGTCTAACGTCAACTTTTTGGCCATATCCACCATGTCTCGATTTCAGCATGACGGGAGACACCGTTTTAGTGTCCAAAATCGGAAAAAAATATATTTTTTTTAGATTTCATGAACGTGGTTTAACGTCAACTTTTAGGCCATATCCACCATGCCTCGATTTCAGCATGACGGGAGACACCGTTTGAGTGTCCAAAATCTGAAAAATATTTTTTTTGTAGATTTCATGAACGTGGTTTAACGTCAACTTTTAGGCCATATCCACCATGCCTCGATTTCAGCATGACGGGAGACACCATTTGAGTGTCCAAAATCGGAAAAAATATATTTTTTGTAGATTTCATGAACGTGGTTTAATGTCAACTTTTAGGCCATATCCACCATGCCTCGATTTCAGCATGACGGGAGACCGTTCGAGTGTCCAAAATTGGAAAAAAAAATATTTTTTGTAGATTTCATGAACGTGGTCTAACGTCAACTTTTTGGCCATATCCACCATGTCTCGATTTCAGCATGACGGGAGACACCGTTTTAGTGTCCAAAATCGGAAAAAAATATATTTTTTTTAGATTTCATGAACGTGGTTTAACGTCAACTTTTAGGCCATATCCACCATGCCTCGATTTCAGCATGACGGGAGACACCGTTTGAGTGTCCAAAATCTGAAAAATATTTTTTTTGTAGATTTCATGAACGTGGTTTAACGTCAACTTTTAGGCCATATCCACCATGCCTCGATTTCAGCATGACGGGAGACACCATTTGAGTGTCCAAAATCGGAAAAAATATATTTTTTGTAGATTTCATGAACGTGGTTTAATGTCAACTTTTAGGCCATATCCACCATGCCTCGATTTCAGCATGACGGGAGACCGTTCGAGTGTCCAAAATCGGAAAAAAAAATATTTTTTGTAGATTTCATGAACGTGGTCTAACGTCAACTTTTTGGCCATATCCACCATGTCTCGATTTCAGCATGACGGGAGACACCGTTTTAGTGTCCAAAATCGGAAAAAATAATATATTTTTTTAGATTTCATGAACGTGGTTTAACGTCAACTTTTAGGCCATATCCACCATGCCTCGATTTCAGCATGACGGGAGACACCGTTTGAGTGTCCAAAATCGAAGAAAAAAAATATATTTTGTAGATTTCATGAACGTGGTCTAACGTCAACTTTTTGGCCATATCCATCATGCCTCGATTTCAGCATGACGGGAGACACCGTTTTAGTGTCCAAAATCGGAAAAAAATATATTTTTTGTAGATTTCATGAACGTGGTTTAACGTCAACTTTTAGGCCATATCTACCATGCCTCGATTTCATCATGACGGGAGACACCGTTTGAGTGTCCAAAATCTGAAAAATATATTTTTGGTGGAATTCATGAACGTGGTCTAACGTCAACTTTTAGGCCATATCCACAATGCCTCGATTTCAGCATGACGGGAGACACCGTTTTAGTGTCCAAAATCGAAAAAAAAAATATTTTTTGTAGATTTCATGAACGTGGTCTAACGTCAACTTTTTGGCCATATCCACCATGCCTCGATTTCAGCATGACGGGAGACACCGTTTTAGTGTCCAAAATCGGAAAAAAAAATTTTTTTTGTAGATTTCATGAACGTGGTTTAACGTCAACTTTTAGGCCATATCCACCATGCCTCGATTTCAGCATGACGGGAGACACCGTTTGAGTGTCCAAAATCTGAAAAATATTTTTTTTGTAGATTTCATGAACGTGGTTTAACGTCAACTTTTAGGCCATATCCACCATGCCTCGATTTCATCATGACGGGAGACACCGTTTGAGTGTCCAAAATCTGAAAAATATATTTTTGGTAGAATTCATGAACGTGGTCTAACGTCAACTTTTAGGCCATATCCACCATGCCTCGATTTCAGCATGACGGGAGACACCATTTGAGTGTCCAAAATCGGAAAAAATATATTTTTTGTAGATTTCATGAACGTGGTTTAATGTCAACTTTTAGGCCATATCCACCATGCCTCGATTTCAGCATGACGGGAGACCGTTCGAGTGTCCAAAATCGGAAAAAAAAATATTTTTTGTAGATTTCATGAACGTGGTCTAACGTCAACTTTTTGGCCATATCCACCATGTCTCGATTTCAGCATGACGGGAGACACCGTTTTAGTGTCCAAAATCGGAAAATTTTTTATTTTTTTTAGATTTCATGAACGTGGTTTAACGTCAACTTTTAGGCCATATCCACCATGCCTCGATTTCAGCATGACGGGAGACACCGTTTGAGTGTCCAAAATCTGAAAAATATTTTTTTTGTAGATTTCATGAACGTGGTTTAACGTCAACTTTTAGGCCATATCCACCATGCCTCGATTTCAGCATGACGGGAGACACCATTTGAGTGTCCAAAATCGGAAAAAATATATTTTTTGTAGATTTCATGAACGTGGTTTAATGTCAACTTTTAGGCCATATCCACCATGCCTCGATTTCAGCATGACGGGAGACCGTTCGAGTGTCCAAAATCGGAAAAAAAAATATTTCTTGTAGATTTCATGAACGTGGTCTAACGTCAACTTTTTGGCCATATCCACCATGTCTCGATTTCAGCATGACGGGAGACACCGTTTTAGTGTCCAAAATCGGAAAAAAATATATTTTTTTTAGATTTCATGAACGTGGTTTAACGTCAACTTTTAGGCCATATCCACCATGCCTCGATTTCAGCATGACGGGAGACACCGTTTGAGTGTCCAAAATCTGAAAAATATTTTTTTTGTAGATTTCATGAACGTGGTTTAACGTCAACTTTTAGGCCATATCCACCATGCCTCGATTTCAGCATGACGGGAGACACCATTTGAGTGTCCAAAATCGGAAAAAATATATTTTTTGTAGATTTCATGAACGTGGTTTAATGTCAACTTTTAGGCCATATCCACCATGCCTCGATTTCAGCATGACGGGAGACCGTTCGAGTGTCCAAAATCGGAAAAAAAAATATTTTTTGTAGATTTCATGAACGTGGTCTAACGTCAACTTTTTGGCCATATCCACCATGTCTCGATTTCAGCATGACGGGAGACACCGTTTTAGTGTCCAAAATCGGAAAAAAAAAAATATTTTTTTAGATTTCATGAACGTGGTTTAACGTCAACTTTTAGGCCATATCCACCATGCCTCGATTTCAGCATGACGGGAGACACCGTTTGAGTGTCCAAAATCGAAGAAAAAAAATATATTTTGTAGATTTCATGAACGTGGTCTAACGTCAACTTTTTGGCCATATCCACCATGCCTCGATTTCAGCATGACGGGAGACACCGTTTTAGTGTCCAAAATCGGAAATAAATATATTTTTTGTAGATTTCATGAACGTGGTTTAACGTCAACTTTTAGGCCATATCTACCATGCCTCGATTTCATCATGACGGGAGACACCGTTTGAGTGTCCAAAATCTGAAAAATATATTTTTGGTGGAATTCATGAACGTGGTCTAACGTCAACTTTTAGGCCATATCCACCATGCCTCGATTTCAGCATGACGGGAGACACCGTTTTAGTGTCCAAAATCGAAAAAAATAATATTTTTTGTAGATTTCATGAACGTGGTCTAACGTCAACTTTTTGGCCATATCCACCATGCCTCGATTTCAGCATGACGGGAGACACCGTTTTAGTGTCCAAAATCGGAAAAAAAATTATTTTTTGTAGATTTCATGAACGTGGTTTAACGTCAACTTTTAGGCCATATCCACCATGCCTCGATTTCATCATGACGGGAGACACCGTTTGAGTGTCCAAAATCTTAAAAATATATTTTTTGTAGATTTCATGAACGTGGTCTAACGTCAACTTTTAAGCCATATGCCTCGATTTCAGCATGACGGGAGACACCGTTTTAGTGTCCAAAATCTGAAAAATATATTTTTGGTAGAATTCATGAACGTGGTCTAACGTCAACTTTTAGGCCATATCCACCATGCCTCGATTTCAGCATGACGGGAGACACCATTTGAGTGTCCAAAATCGGAAAAAATATATTTTTTGTAGATTTCATGAACGTGGTTTAATGTAAACTTTTAGGCCATATCCACCATGCCTCGATTTCAGCATGACGGGAGACCGTTCGAGTGTCCAAAATCGGAAAAAAAAAATATTTTTTGTAGATTTCATGAACGTGGTCTAACGTCAACTTTTTGGCCATATCCACCATGTCTCGATTTCAGCATGACGGGAGACACCGTTTTAGTGTCCAAAATCGGAAAAAAAAATATTTTTTGTAGATTTCATGAACGTGGTTTAACGTCAACTTTTAGGCCATATCCACCATGCCTCGATTTCAGCATGACGGGAGACACCGTTTGAGTGTCCAAAATCGGAAAAAAAAATATATTTTGTAGATTTCATGAACGTGGTCTAACGTCAACTTTTTGGCCATATCCACCATGCCACGATTTCATCATGACGGGAGACACCGTTTGAGTGTCCAAAATCTTAAAAATATATTTTTTGTAGATTTCATGAACGTGGTCTAACGTCAACTTTTAAGCCATATGCCTCGATTTCAGCATGACGGGAGACACCGTTTTAGTGTCCAAAATCTGAAAAATATATTTTTGGTAGAATTCATGAACGTGGTCTAACGTCAACTTTTAGGCCATATCCACCATGCCTCGATTTCAGCATGACGGGAGACACCATTTGAGTGTCCAAAATCGGAAAAAATATATTTTTTGTAGATTTCATGAACGTGGTTTAATGTCAACTTTTAGGCCATATCCACCATGCCTCGATTTCAGCATGACGGGAGACCGTTCGAGTGTCCAAAATCGGAAAAAAAAATATTTTTGTAGATTTCATGAACGTGGTCTAACGTCAACTTTTTGGCCATATCCACCATGTCTCGATTTCAGCATGACGGGAGACACCGTTTTAGTGTCCAAAATCGGAAAAATAAATATTTTTTGTAGATTTCATGAACGTGGTTTAACGTCAACTTTTAGGCCATATCCACCATGCCTCGATTTCAGCATGACGGGAGACACCGTTTGAGTGTCCAAAATCGGAAAAAAAAATATATTTTGTAGATTTCATGAACGTGGTCTAACGTCAACTTTTTGGCCATATCCACCATGCCTCGATTTCAGCATGACGGGAGACACCGTTTTAGTGTCCAAAATCGGAAAAAAATATATTTTTTGTAGATTTCATGAACGTGGTTTAACGTGAACTTTTAGGCCATATCTACCATGCCTCGATTTCATCATGACGGGAGACACCGTTTGAGTGTCCAAAATCTGAAAAATATATTTTTGGTAGAATTCATGAACGTGGTCTAACGTCAACTTTTAGGCCATATCCACCATGCCTCGATTTCAGCATGATGGGAGACACCGTTTTAGTGTCCAAAATCAAAAACATATATATTTTTTGTAGATTTCATGAACGTGGTCTAACGTCAACTTTTTGGCCATATCCACCATGCCTCGATTTCAGCATGACGGGAGACACCGTTTTAGTGTCCAAAATCGGAAAAAATATATTTTTTGTAGATTTCATGAACGTGGTTTAATGTCAACTTTTTGGCCATATCCACCATGCATCGATTTCAGCATGACGGGAGACCGTTCGAGTGTCCAAAATCGGAAAAAAAAATATTTTTTGTAGATTTCATGAACGTGGTCTAACGTCAACTTTTTGGCCATATCCACAATGTCTCGATTTCAGCATGACGGGAGACACCGTTTTAGTGTCCAAAATCGGAAAAAAAAAATATTTTTTGTAGATTTCATGAACGTGGTCTAACGTCAACTTTTTGGCCATATCCACAATGTCTCGATTTCAGCATGACGGGAGACACCGTTTTAGTGTCCAAAATCGGGATAAAAAATATTTTTTGTAGATTTCATGAACGTGGTTTAACGTCAACTTTTAGGCCATATCCACCATGCCTCGATTTCAGCATGACGGGAGACACCGTTTGAGTGTCCAAAATCTGAAAAATATTTTTTTTGTAGATTTCATGAACGTGGTTTAACATCAACTTTTAGGCCATATCCACCATGCCTCGATTTCATCATGACGGGAGACACCGTTTGAGTGTCCAAAATCTGAAAAATATATTTTTGGTAGAATTCATGAACGTGGTCTAACGTCAACTTTTAGGCCATATCCACCATGCCTCGATTTCAGCATGACGGGAGACACGGTTTGAGTGTCCAAAATCGGAAAAAAAAATATATTTTGTAGATTTCATGAACGTGGTCTAACGTCAACTTTTTGGCCATATCCACCATGCCTCGATTTCATCATGACGGGAGACACCGTTTGAGTGTCCAAAATCTTAAAAATATATTTTTTGTAGATTTCATGAACGTGGTCTAACGTCAACTTTTAAGCCATATGCCTCGATTTCAGCATGACGGGAGACACCGTTTTAGTGTCCAAAATCTGAAAAATATATTTTTGGTAGAATTCATGAACGTGGTCTAACGTCAACTTTTAGGCCATATCCACCATGCCTCGATTTCAGCATGACGGGAGACACCATTTGAGTGTCCAAAATCGGAAAAAATATATTTTTTGTAGATTTCATGAACGTGGTTTAATGTCAACTTTTAGGCCATATCCACCATGCCTCGATTTCAGCATGACGGGAGACCGTTCGAGTGTCCAAAATCGGAAAAAAAAATATTTTTGTAGATTTCATGAACGTGGTCTAACGTCAACTTTTTGGCCATATCCACCATGTCTCGATTTCAGCATGACGGGAGACACCGTTTTAGTGTCCAAAATCGGAAAAAAAAATATTTTTTGTAGATTTCATGAACGTGGTTTAACGTCAACTTTTAGGCCATATCCACCATGCCTCGATTTCAGCATGACGGGAGACACCGTTTGAGTGTCCAAAATCGGAAAAAAATATATATTTTGTAGATTTCATGAACGTGGTCTAACGTCAACTTTTTGGCCATATCCACCATGCCTCGATTTCAGCATGACGGGAGACACCGTTTTAGTGTCCAAAATCGGGAAAAAAAATATTTTTTGTAGATTTCATGAACGTGGTTTAACGTCAACTTTTAGGCCATATCCACCATGCCTCGATTTCAGCATGACGGGAGACACCGTTTGAGTGTCCAAAATCTGAAAAATATATTTTTGGTAGAATTCATGAACGTGGTCTAACGTCAACTTTTAGGCCATATCCACCATGCCTCGATTTCAGCATGACGGGAGACACCATTTGAATGTCCAAAATCGTAAAAAAATATATTTTTTGTAGATTTCATGAACGTGGTTTAATGTCAACTTTTAGGCCATATCCACCATGCCTCGATTTCAGCATGACGGGAGACCGTTCGAGTGTCCAAAATCGGAAAAAAAAATATTTTTTGTAGATTTCATGAACGTGGTCTAACGTCAACTTTTTGGCCATATCCACCATGTCTCGATTTCAGCATGACGGGAGACACCGTTTTAGTGTCCAAAATCGGAAAAAAATATATATTTTTTAGATTTCATGAACGTGGTTTAACGTCAACTTTTAGGCCATATCCACCATGCCTCGATTTCAGCATGACGGGAGACACCGTTTGAGTGTCCAAAATCGAAAAAAAAAATATATTTTGTAGATTTCATGAACGTGGTCTAACGTCAACTTTTAGGCCATATCTACCATGCCTCGATTTCAGCATGATGGGAGACACCGTTTTAGTGTCCAAAATCAAAAACATATATATTTTTTGTAGATTTCATGAACGTGGTCTAACGTCAACTTTTTGGCCATATCCACCATGCCTCGATTTCAGCATGACGGGAGACACCGTTTTAGTGTCCAAAATCGGAAAAAATATATTTTTTGTAGATTTCATGAACGTGGTTTAATGTCAACTTTTAGGCCATATCCACCATGCATCGATTTCAGCATGACGGGAGACCGTTCGAGTGTCCAAAATCGGAAAAAAAATATTTTTTGTAGATTTCATGAACGTGGTTTAATGTCAACTTTTAGGCCATATCCACCATGCCTCGATTTCAGCATGACGGGAGACCGTTCGAGTGTCCAAAATCGGAAAAAAAAATATTTTTTGTAGATTTCATGAACGTGGTCTAACGTCAACTTTTTGGCCATATCCACCATGTCTCGATTTCAGCATGACGGGAGACACCGTTTTAGTGTCCAAAATCGGAAAAAAATATATTTTTTTTAGATTTCATGAACGTGGTTTAACGTCAACTTTTAGGCCATATCCACCATGCATCGATTTCAGCATGACGGGAGACCGTTCGAGTGTCCAAAATCGGAAAAAAAAATATTTTTTGTAGATTTCATGAACGTGGTCTAACGTCAACTTTTTGGCCATATCCACAATGTCTCGATTTCAGCATGACGGGAGACACCGTTTTAGTGTCCAAAATCGGAAAAAAAAAATATTTTTTATAGATTTCATGAACGTGGTCTAACGTCAACTTTTTGGCCATATCCACCATGCCTCGATTTCAGCATGACGGGAGACACCGTTTTAGTGTCCAAAATCGGGAAAAAAAATATTTTTTGTAGATTTCATGAACGTGGTTTAACGTCAACTTTTAGGCCATATCCACCATGCCTCGATTTCAGCATGACGGGAGACACCGTTTGAGTGTCCAAAATCTGAAAAATATATTTTTGGTAGAATTCATGAACGTGGTCTAACGTCAACTTTTAGGCCATATCCACCATGCCTCGATTTCAGCATGACGGGAGACACCATTTGAATGTCCAAAATCGTAAAAAAATATATTTTTTGTAGATTTCATGAACGTGGTTTAATGTCAACTTTTAGGCCATATCCACCATGCCTCGATTTCAGCATGACGGGAGACCGTTCGAGTGTCCAAAATCGAAAAAAAAAATATTTTTTGTAGATTTCATGAACGTGGTCTAACGTCAACTTTTTGGCCATATCCACCATGTCTCGATTTCAGCATGACGGGAGACACCGTTTTAGTGTCCAAAATCGGAAAAAAATATATTTTTTTTAGATTTCATGAACGTGGTTTAACGTCAACTTTTAGGCCATATCCACCATGCCTCGATTTCAGCATGACGGGAGACACCGTTTGAGTGTCAAAAATCGAAAAAAAAAATATATTTTGTAGATTTCATGAACGTGGTCTAACGTCAACTTTTTGGCCATATCCACCATGCCTCGATTTCAGCATGACGGGAGACACCGTTTTAGTGTCCAAAATCGAAAAAAAAAATATTTTTTGTAGATTTCATGAACGTGGTTTAACGTCAACTTTTAGGCCATATCCACCATGCCTCGATTTCAGCATGACGGGAGATACCGTTTTAGTGTCCAAAATCGGAAAAAAAAATATTTTTTGTGGATTTCATGAACGTTGTTTAACGTCAACTTTTAGGCCATATCCACCATGCCTCGATTTCAGCATGACGGGAGACACCGTTTTAGTGTCCAAAATCGGAAAAAATAATATTTTTTGTAGATTTCATGAACGTGGTTTAATGTCAACTTTTAGGCCATATCCACCATGCCTATTTTTCAGCATGACGGGAGACCGTTAGAGTGTCCAAAATCGGAAAAAAATATATTTTTTGTAGATTTCTTGAACGTGGTCTAACGTCAACTTTTTGGCCATATCCACCATGCCTCGATTTCAGCATGACGGGAGACACCGTTTTAGTGTCCAAAATCGGAAAAAAAAATATTTTTTGTAGATTTCATGAACGTGGTTTAACGTCAACTTTTAGGCCATATCCACCATGCCTCGATTTCAGCATGACGGGAGACCGTTCGAGTGTCCAAAATCGGAAAAAAATATATTTTTTGTAGATTTCATGAACGTGGTTTAACGTCAACTTTTTGGCCATATCCACCATGCCTCGATTTCAGCATGACGGGAGACACCGTTTTAGTGTCCAAAATCGGAAAAAAATATATTTTTGGTAGAATTCATGAACGTGGTCTAACGTCAACTTTTAGGCCATATCCACCATGCCTCGATTTCAGCATGACGGGAGACACCGTTTGAGTGTCCAAAATCTGAAAAATATATTTTTGGTAGAATTCATGAACGTGGTCTAACGTCAACTTTTAGGCCATATCCACCATGCCTCGATTTCAGCATGACGGGAGACACCGTTTGAGTGTCCAAAATCGGAAAAATATATATTTTTGGTAGAATTCATGAACGTGGTCTAACGTCAACTTTTAGGCCATATCCACCATGCCTCGATTTCAGCATGACGGGAGACACCGTTTGAGTGTCCAAAATCTGAAAAATATATTTTTGGTAGAATTCATGAACGTGGTCTAACGTCAACTTTTAGGCCATATCCACCATGCCTCGATTTCAGCATGACGGGAGACACCGTTTGAGTGTCCAAAATCGGAAAAAAAAAAAAAAAATTGTAGATTTCATGAACGTGGTTTAATGTAAACTTTTAGGCCATATCCACCATGCCTCGATTTCAGCATGACGGGAGACACCGTTTGAGTGTCCAAAATCTGAAAAATATATTTTTGGTAGAATTCATGAACGTGGTCTAACGTCAACTTTTAGGCCATATCCACCATGCCTCGATTTCAGCATGACGGGAGACACCGTTTGAGTGTCCAAAATCGGAATTTTTTTTTTTTTTGTAGATTTCATGAACGTGGTTTAATGTCAACTTTTAGGCCATATCCACCATGCCTCGATTTCAGCATGACGGGAGAAACCGTTTTAGTGTCCAAAATCGGAAAAAAATATATTTTTTGTAGATTTCATGAACGTTGTTTAACATCAACTTTTAGGCCATATCCACCATGCCTCGATTTCAGCATGACGGGAGACACCGTTTTAGTGTCCAAAATCTGAAAAATATATTTTTCGTAGATTTCATGAATGTGGTCTAACGTCAACTTTTAAGCCATATCCACCATGCCTCGATTTCAGCATGACGGGAGACACAGTTTGAGTGTCCAAAATCTGAAAAATATATTTTTTGTAGATTTCATGAACGTGGTTTAATGTCAACTTTTAGGCCATATCCACCATGCCTCGATTTCATCATGACGGGAGACACCGTATGAGTGTCCAAAATCTGAAAAATATATTTTTGGTAGAATTCATGAACGTGGTCTATTGTCAACTTTTAGGCCATATCCACCATGCCTCGATTTCAGCATGACGGGAGACACCGTTTTAGTGTCCAAAATCGGAAAAAAATATATTTTTTGTAGATTTCATGAACGTGGTTTAACGTCAACTTTTAGGCCATATCCACCATGCCTCGATTTCAGCATGACGGGAGACACCGTTTGAGTGTCCAAAATCTGAAAAATATATTTTTGGTAGAATTCATGAACGTGGTCTAACGTCAACTTTTAGGCCATATCCACCATGCCTCGATTTCAGCATGACGGGAGACACCGTTTGAGTGTCCAAAATCGGAAAAATATATATTTTTGGTAGAATTCATGAACGTGGTCTAACGTCAACTTTTAGGCCATATCCACCATGCCTCGATTTCAGCATGACGGGAGACACCGTTTGAGTGTCCAAAATCTGAAAAATATATTTTTTGTAGATTTCTTGAACGTGGTCTAACGTCAACTTTTTGGCCATATCCACCATGCCTCGATTTCAGCATGACGGGAGACACCGTTTTAGTGTCCAAAATCGGAAAAAAAAATATTTTTTGTAGATTTCATGAACGTGGTTTAACGTCAACTTTTAGGCCATATCCACCATGCCTCGATTTCAGCATGACGGGAGACCGTTCGAGTGTCCAAAATCGGAAAAAAATATATTTTTTGTAGATTTCATGAACGTGGTTTAACGTCAACTTTTTGGCCATATCCACCATGCCTCGATTTCAGCATGACGGGAGACACCGTTTTAGTGTCCAAAATCGGAAAAAAATATATTTTTGGTAGAATTCATGAACGTGGTCTAACGTCAACTTTTAGGCCATATCCACCATGCCTCGATTTCAGCATGACGGGAGACACCGTTTGAGTGTCCAAAATCTGAAAAATATATTTTTGGTAGAATTCATGAACGTGGTCTAACGTCAACTTTTAGGCCATATCCACCATGCCTCGATTTCAGCATGACGGGAGACACCGTTTGAGTGTCCAAAATCGGAAAAATATATATTTTTGGTAGAATTCATGAACGTGGTCTAACGTCAACTTTTAGGCCATATCCACCATGCCTCGATTTCAGCATGACGGGAGACACCGTTTGAGTGTCCAAAATCTGAAAAATATATTTTTGGTAGAATTCATGAACGTGGTCTAACGTCAACTTTTAGGCCATATCCACCATGCCTCGATTTCAGCATGACGGGAGACACCGTTTGAGTGTCCAAAATCGGAAAAAAAAAAAAAAAATTGTAGATTTCATGAACGTGGTTTAATGTAAACTTTTAGGCCATATCCACCATGCCTCGATTTCAGCATGACGGGAGACACCGTTTGAGTGTCCAAAATCTGAAAAATATATTTTTGGTAGAATTCATGAACGTGGTCTAACGTCAACTTTTAGGCCATATCCACCATGCCTCGATTTCAGCATGACGGGAGACACCGTTTGAGTGTCCAAAATCGGAATTTTTTTTTTTTTTGTAGATTTCATGAACGTGGTTTAATGTCAACTTTTAGGCCATATCCACCATGCCTCGATTTCAGCATGACGGGAGAAACCGTTTTAGTGTCCAAAATCGGAAAAAAATATATTTTTTGTAGATTTCATGAACGTTGTTTAACATCAACTTTTAGGCCATATCCACCATGCCTCGATTTCAGCATGACGGGAGACACCGTTTTAGTGTCCAAAATCTGAAAAATATATTTTTCGTAGATTTCATGAATGTGGTCTAACGTCAACTTTTAAGCCATATCCACCATGCCTCGATTTCAGCATGACGGGAGACACAGTTTGAGTGTCCAAAATCTGAAAAATATATTTTTTGTAGATTTCATGAACGTGGTTTAATGTCAACTTTTAGGCCATATCCACCATGCCTCGATTTCATCATGACGGGAGACACCGTATGAGTGTCCAAAATCTGAAAAATATATTTTTGGTAGAATTCATGAACGTGGTCTATTGTCAACTTTTAGGCCATATCCACCATGCCTCGATTTCAGCATGACGGGAGACACCGTTTTAGTGTCCAAAATCGGAAAAAAATATATTTTTTGTAGATTTCATGAACGTGGTTTAACGTCAACTTTTAGGCCATATCCACCATGCCTCGATTTCAGCATGACGGGAGACACCGTTTGAGTGTCCAAAATCTGAAAAATATATTTTTGGTAGAATTCATGAACGTGGTCTAACGTCAACTTTTAGGCCATATCCACCATGCCTCGATTTCAGCATGACGGGAGACACCGTTTGAGTGTCCAAAATCGGAAAAATATATATTTTTGGTAGAATTCATGAACGTGGTCTAACGTCAACTTTTAGGCCATATCCACCATGCCTCGATTTCAGCATGACGGGAGACACCGTTTGAGTGTCCAAAATCTGAAAAATATATTTTTTGTAGATTTCATGAACGTGGTTTAATGTCAACTTTTAGGCCATATCCACCATGCATCGATTTCAGCATGACGGGAGACCGTTCGAGTGTCCAAAATCGGAAAAAAAATATTTTTTGTAGATTTCATGAACGTGGTTTAATGTCAACTTTTAGGCCATATCCACCATGCCTCGATTTCAGCATGACGGGAGACCGTTCGAGTGTCCAAAATCGGAAAAAAAAATATTTTTTGTAGATTTCATGAACGTGGTCTAACGTCAACTTTTTGGCCATATCCACCATGTCTCGATTTCAGCATGACGGGAGACACCGTTTTAGTGTCCAAAATCGGAAAAAAATATATTTTTTTTAGATTTCATGAACGTGGTTTAACGTCAACTTTTAGGCCATATCCACCATGCATCGATTTCAGCATGACGGGAGACCGTTCGAGTGTCCAAAATCGGAAAAAAAAATATTTTTTGTAGATTTCATGAACGTGGTCTAACGTCAACTTTTTGGCCATATCCACAATGTCTCGATTTCAGCATGACGGGAGACACCGTTTTAGTGTCCAAAATCGGAAAAAAAAAATATTTTTTATAGATTTCATGAACGTGGTCTAACGTCAACTTTTTGGCCATATCCACCATGCCTCGATTTCAGCATGACGGGAGACACCGTTTTAGTGTCCAAAATCGGGAAAAAAAATATTTTTTGTAGATTTCATGAACGTGGTTTAACGTCAACTTTTAGGCCATATCCACCATGCCTCGATTTCAGCATGACGGGAGACACCGTTTGAGTGTCCAAAATCTGAAAAATATATTTTTGGTAGAATTCATGAACGTGGTCTAACGTCAACTTTTAGGCCATATCCACCATGCCTCGATTTCAGCATGACGGGAGACACCATTTGAATGTCCAAAATCGTAAAAAAATATATTTTTTGTAGATTTCATGAACGTGGTTTAATGTCAACTTTTAGGCCATATCCACCATGCCTCGATTTCAGCATGACGGGAGACCGTTCGAGTGTCCAAAATCGAAAAAAAAAATATTTTTTGTAGATTTCATGAACGTGGTCTAACGTCAACTTTTTGGCCATATCCACCATGTCTCGATTTCAGCATGACGGGAGACACCGTTTTAGTGTCCAAAATCGGAAAAAAATATATTTTTTTTAGATTTCATGAACGTGGTTTAACGTCAACTTTTAGGCCATATCCACCATGCCTCGATTTCAGCATGACGGGAGACACCGTTTGAGTGTCAAAAATCGAAAAAAAAAATATATTTTGTAGATTTCATGAACGTGGTCTAACGTCAACTTTTTGGCCATATCCACCATGCCTCGATTTCAGCATGACGGGAGACACCGTTTTAGTGTCCAAAATCGAAAAAAAAAATATTTTTTGTAGATTTCATGAACGTGGTTTAACGTCAACTTTTAGGCCATATCCACCATGCCTCGATTTCAGCATGACGGGAGATACCGTTTTAGTGTCCAAAATCGGAAAAAAAAATATTTTTTGTGGATTTCATGAACGTTGTTTAACGTCAACTTTTAGGCCATATCCACCATGCCTCGATTTCAGCATGACGGGAGACACCGTTTTAGTGTCCAAAATCGGAAAAAATAATATTTTTTGTAGATTTCATGAACGTGGTTTAATGTCAACTTTTAGGCCATATCCACCATGCCTATTTTTCAGCATGACGGGAGACCGTTAGAGTGTCCAAAATCGGAAAAAAATATATTTTTTGTAGATTTCTTGAACGTGGTCTAACGTCAACTTTTTGGCCATATCCACCATGCCTCGATTTCAGCATGACGGGAGACACCGTTTTAGTGTCCAAAATCGGAAAAAAAAATATTTTTTGTAGATTTCATGAACGTGGTTTAACGTCAACTTTTAGGCCATATCCACCATGCCTCGATTTCAGCATGACGGGAGACCGTTCGAGTGTCCAAAATCGGAAAAAAATATATTTTTTGTAGATTTCATGAACGTGGTTTAACGTCAACTTTTTGGCCATATCCACCATGCCTCGATTTCAGCATGACGGGAGACACCGTTTTAGTGTCCAAAATCGGAAAAAAATATATTTTTGGTAGAATTCATGAACGTGGTCTAACGTCAACTTTTAGGCCATATCCACCATGCCTCGATTTCAGCATGACGGGAGACACCGTTTGAGTGTCCAAAATCTGAAAAATATATTTTTGGTAGAATTCATGAACGTGGTCTAACGTCAACTTTTAGGCCATATCCACCATGCCTCGATTTCAGCATGACGGGAGACACCGTTTGAGTGTCCAAAATCGGAAAAATATATATTTTTGGTAGAATTCATGAACGTGGTCTAACGTCAACTTTTAGGCCATATCCACCATGCCTCGATTTCAGCATGACGGGAGACACCGTTTGAGTGTCCAAAATCTGAAAAATATATTTTTGGTAGAATTCATGAACGTGGTCTAACGTCAACTTTTAGGCCATATCCACCATGCCTCGATTTCAGCATGACGGGAGACACCGTTTGAGTGTCCAAAATCGGAAAAAAAAAAAAAAAATTGTAGATTTCATGAACGTGGTTTAATGTAAACTTTTAGGCCATATCCACCATGCCTCGATTTCAGCATGACGGGAGACACCGTTTGAGTGTCCAAAATCTGAAAAATATATTTTTGGTAGAATTCATGAACGTGGTCTAACGTCAACTTTTAGGCCATATCCACCATGCCTCGATTTCAGCATGACGGGAGACACCGTTTGAGTGTCCAAAATCGGAATTTTTTTTTTTTTTGTAGATTTCATGAACGTGGTTTAATGTCAACTTTTAGGCCATATCCACCATGCCTCGATTTCAGCATGACGGGAGAAACCGTTTTAGTGTCCAAAATCGGAAAAAAATATATTTTTTGTAGATTTCATGAACGTTGTTTAACATCAACTTTTAGGCCATATCCACCATGCCTCGATTTCAGCATGACGGGAGACACCGTTTTAGTGTCCAAAATCTGAAAAATATATTTTTCGTAGATTTCATGAATGTGGTCTAACGTCAACTTTTAAGCCATATCCACCATGCCTCGATTTCAGCATGACGGGAGACACAGTTTGAGTGTCCAAAATCTGAAAAATATATTTTTTGTAGATTTCATGAACGTGGTTTAATGTCAACTTTTAGGCCATATCCACCATGCCTCGATTTCATCATGACGGGAGACACCGTATGAGTGTCCAAAATCTGAAAAATATATTTTTGGTAGAATTCATGAACGTGGTCTATTGTCAACTTTTAGGCCATATCCACCATGCCTCGATTTCAGCATGACGGGAGACACCGTTTTAGTGTCCAAAATCGGAAAAAAATATATTTTTTGTAGATTTCATGAACGTGGTTTAACGTCAACTTTTAGGCCATATCCACCATGCCTCGATTTCAGCATGACGGGAGACACCGTTTGAGTGTCCAAAATCTGAAAAATATATTTTTGGTAGAATTCATGAACGTGGTCTAACGTCAACTTTTAGGCCATATCCACCATGCCTCGATTTCAGCATGACGGGAGACACCGTTTGAGTGTCCAAAATCGGAAAAATATATATTTTTGGTAGAATTCATGAACGTGGTCTAACGTCAACTTTTAGGCCATATCCACCATGCCTCGATTTCAGCATGACGGGAGACACCGTTTGAGTGTCCAAAATCTGAAAAATATATTTTTGGTAGAATTCATGAACGTGGTCTAACGTCAACTTTTAGGCCATATCCACCATGCCTCGATTTCAGCATGACGGGAGACACCGTTTGAGTGTCCAAAATCGGAAAAAAAAATTTTTTTGTAGATTTCATGAACGTGGTTTAATGTCAACTTTTAGGCCATATCCACCATGCCTCGATTTCAGCATGACGGGAGAAACCGTTTTAGTGTCCAAAATCGGAAAAAAATATATTTTTTGTAGATTTCATGAACGTTGTTTAACATCAACTTTTAGGCCATATCCACCATGCCTCGATTTCAGCATGACGGGAGACACCGTTTTAGTGTCCAAAATCTGAAAAATATATTTTTCGTAGATTTCATGAACGTGGTCTAACGTCAACTTTTAAGCCATATCCACCATGCCTCGATTTCAGCATGACGGGAGACACAGTTTGAGTGTCCAAAATCTGAAAAATATATTTTTTGTAGATTTCATGAACGTGGTTTAATGTCAACTTTTAGGCCATATCCACCATGCCTCGATTTCATCATGACGGGAGACACCGTATGAGTGTCCAAAATCTGAAAAATATATTTTTGGTAGAATTCATGAACGTGGTCTATTGTCAACTTTTAGGCCATATCCACCATGCCTCGATTTCAGCATGACGGGAGACACCGTTTTAGTGTCCAAAATCGGAAAAAAATATATTTTTTGTAGATTTCATGAACGTGGTTTAACGTCAACTTTTAGGCCATATCCACCATGCCTCGATTTCATCATGACGGGAGACACCGTTTGAGTGTCCAAAATCTGAAAAATATATTTTTTGTAGATTTCATGAACGTGGTTTAATGTCAACTTTTAGGCCATATCCACCATGCCGCGATTTCATCATGACGGGAGACACCGTTTGAGTGTCCAAAATCTGAAAAATATATTTTTGGTAGAATTCATGAACGTGGTCTAACGTCAACTTTTAGGCCATATCCACCATGCCTCGATTTCAGCATGACGGGAGACACTGTTTGAGTGTCCAAAATCAGAAAAAAAAATATTTTTTGTAGATTTCATGAACGTGGTTTAATGTCAACTTTTAGGCCATATCCACCATGCCTCGATTTCATTATGACGGGAGACACCGTTTTAGTGTCCAAAATCGGAAAAAAAATATTTTTTGTAGATTTCATGAACGTGCTCTAACGTCAACTTTTTGGCCATATCCACCATGCCTCGATTTCAGCATGATGGGAGACACCGTTTGAGTGTCCAAAATCTGAAAAAATATATTTTTTGTAGATTTCATGAACGTGGTCTAACATCAACTTTTAAGCCATATGCCTCGATTTCAGCATGACGGGAGACACCGTTTGAGTGTCCAAAATAAAAAAATAATAATATTTTTTGTAGATTTCATGAACGTGGTTTAAGGTCAACTTTTAGGCCATATCCACCATGCCTCAATTTCAGCATGACGGGAGACACCGTTTGAGTGTCCAAAATAAAAAAAAATAATATTTTTTGTAGATTTCATGAACGTGGTTTAACGTCAACTTTTAGGCCATATCCACCATGCCTCGATTTCAGCATGACGGGAGATACCGTTTTAGTGTCCAAAATCGGAAAAAAAAATATTTTTTTTGGATTTCATGAACGTTGTTTAATGTCAACTTTTAGGCCATATCCACCATGCCTCGATTTCAGCATGACGGGAGACCGTTCGAGTGTCCAAAATCGGAAAAAAATATATTTTTTGTATTTTTTGTATGAACGTGGTCTAACATCAACTTTTAAGCCATATGCCTCGATTTCAGCATGACGGGAGACACCGTTTGAGTGTCCAAAATAAAAAAATAATAATATTTTTTGTGGATTTCATGAACGTTGTTTAACGTCAACTTTTAGGCCATATCCACCATGCCTCAATTTCAGCATGACGGGAGACACCGTTTTAGTGTCCAAAATCGGAAAAAAAAATTTTTTTTGTAGATTTCATGAACGTGGTTTAACGTCAACTTTTAGGCCATATCCACCATGCCTCGATTTCAGCATGACGGGAGACCGTTCGAGTGTCCAAAATCGGAAAAAAATATATTTTTTGTAGATTTCATGAACGTGGTTTAACGTCAACTTTTTGGCCATATCCACCATGCCTCGATTTCAGCATGACGGGAGACACCGTTTGAGTGTCCAAAATCTGAAAAATATATTTTTGGTAGAATTCATGAACGTGGTCTAACGTCAACTTTTAGGCCATATCCACCATGCCTCGATTTCAGCATGACGGGAGACACCGTTTGAGTGTCCAAAATCGGAAAAAAAAAATATTTTTTGTAGATTTCATTAACGTGGTTTAATGTAAACTTTTAGGCCATATCCACCATGCCTCGATTTCAGCATGACGGGAGACACCGTTTGAGTGTCCAAAATCTGAAAAATATATTTTTGGTAGAATTCATGAACGTGGTCTAACATCAACTTTTAGGCCATATCCACCATGCCTCGATTTCAGCATGACGGGAGACACCGTTTGAGTGTCCAAAATCGGAAAAAAAAATATTTTTGTAGATTTCATGAACGTGGTTTAATGTCAACTTTTAGGCCATATCCACCATGCCTCGATTTCAGCATGACGGGAGAAACCGTTTTAGTGTCCAAAATCGGAAAAAAATATATTTTTTGTAGATTTCATGAACGTTGTTTAACATCAACTTTTAGGCCATATCCACCATGCCTCGATTTCAGCATGACGGGAGACACCGTTTTAGTGTCCAAAATCTGAAAAATATATTTTTCGTAGATTTCATGAACGTGGTCTAACGTCAACTTTTAAGCCATATCCACCATGCCTCGATTTCAGCATGACGGGAGACACCGTTTGAGTGTCCAAAATCTGAAAAATATATTTTTTGTAGATTTCATGAACGTGGTTTAATGTCAACTTTTAGGCCATATCCACCATGCCTCGATTTCATCATGACGGGAGACACCGTATGAGTGTCCAAAATCTGAAAAATATATTTTTGGTAGAATTCATGAACGTGGTCTAACGTCAACTTTTAGGCCATATCCACCATGCCTCGATTTCAGCATGACGGGAGACACCGTTTTAGTGTCCAAAATCGGAAAAAAATATATTTTTTGTAGATTTCATGAACGTGGTTTAACGTCAACTTTTAGGCCATATCCACCATGCCTCGATTTCATCATGACGGGAGACACCGTTTGAGTGTCCAAAATCTGAAAAATATATTTTTTGTAGATTTCATGAACGTGGTTTAATGTCAACTTTTAGGCCATATCCACCATGCCGCGATTTCATCATGACGGGAGACACCGTTTGAGTGTCCAAAATCTGAAAAATATATTTTTGGTAGAATTCATGAACGTGGTCTAACGTCAACTTTTAGGCCATATCCACCATGCCTCGATTTCAGCATGACGGGAGACACCGTTTGAGTGTCCAAAATCGGAAAAAAAATTATTTTTTGTAGATTTCATGAACGTGGTTTAATGTCAACTTTTAGGCCATATCCACCATGCCTCGATTTCATTATGACGGGAGACACCGTTTTAGTGTCCAAAATCGGAAAAAAAATATTTTTTGTAGATTTCATGAACGTGCTCTAACGTCAACTTTTTGGCCATATCCACCATGCCTCGATTTCAGCATGACGGGAGACACCGTTTGAGTGTCCAAAATCTGAAAAAATATATTTTTTGTAGATTTCATGAACGTGGTCTAACATCAACTTTTAAGCCATATGCCTCGATTTCAGCATGACGGGAGACACCGTTTGAGTGTCCAAAATAAAAAAATAATAATATTTTTTGTAGATTTCATGAACGTGGTTTAACGTCAACTTTTAGGCCATATCCACCATGCCTCAATTTCAGCATGACGGGAGACACCGTTTGAGTGTCCAAAATCAAAAAAAATAATATTTTTTGTAGATTTCATGAACGTGGTTTAACGTCAACTTTTAGGCCATATCCACCATGCCTCGATTTCAGCATGACGGGAGATACCGTTTTAGTGTCCAAAATCGGAAAAAAAAATATTTTTTGTGGATTTCATGAACGTTGTTTAATGTCAACTTTTAGGCCATATCCACCATGCCTCGATTTCAGCATGACGGGAGACCGTTCGAGTGTCCAAAATCGGAAAAAAATATATTTTTTGTATTTTTTGTATGAACGTGGTCTAACATCAACTTTTAAGCCATATGCCTCGATTTCAGAATGACGGGAGACACCGTTTGAGTGTCCAAAATAAAAAAATAATAATATTTTTTGTGGATTTCATGAACGTTGTTTAACGTCAACTTTTAGGCCATATCCACCATGCCTCAATTTCAGCATGACGGGAGACACCGTTTTAGTGTCCAAAATCGGAAAAAAAATATTTTTTGTAGATTTCATGAACGTGGTTTAACGTCAACTTTTAGGCCATATCCACCATGCCTCGATTTCAGCATGACGGGAGACCGTTCGAGTGTCCAAAATCGGAAAAAAATATATTTTTTGTAGATTTCATGAACGTGGTTTAACGTCAACTTTTTGGCCATATCCACCATGCCTCGATTTCAGCATGACGGGAGACACCGTTTTAGTGTCCAAAATCGGAAAAAAATATATTTTTGGTAGAATTCATGAACGTGGTCTAACATCAACTTTTAAGCCATATGCCTCGATTTCAGCATGACGGGAGACCGTTCGAGTGTCCAAAATCGGAAAAAAATATATTTTTTGTAGATTTCATGAACGTGGTTTAACGTCAACTTTTTGGCCATATCCACCATGCCTCGATTTCAGCATGACGGGAGACACCGTTTTAGTGTCCAAAATCGGAAAAAAATATATTTTTTGTAGATTTCATGAACGTGGTTTAACGTCAACTTTTAGGCCATATCCACCATGCCTCGATTTCAGCATGACGGGAGACACCGTTTGAGTGTCCAAAATCGGAAAAAAAATATATTTTTTGTAGATTTCATGAACGTGGTTTAATGTAAACTTTTAGGCCATATCCACCATGCATCGATTTCAGCATGACGGGAGACACCGTTTGAGTGTCCAAAATCTGAAAAATATATTTTTGGTAGAATTCATGAACGTGGTCTAACGTCAACTTTTAGGCCATATCCACCATGCCTCGATTTCAGCATGACGGGAGACACCGTTTGAGTGTCCAAAATCGGAAAAAAAAATATTTTTGTAGATTTCATGAACGTGGTTTAATGTCAACTTTTAGGCCATATCCACCATGCCTCGATTTCAGCATGACGGGAGAAACCGTTTTAGTGTCCAAAATCGGAAAAAAAAATATTTTTTGTAGATTTCATGAACGTTGTTTAACGTCAACTTTTAGGCCATATCCACCATGCCTCGATTTCAGCATGACAGGAGACACCGTTTTAGTGTCCAAAATCTGAAAAATATATTTTTCGTAGATTTCATGAACGTGGTCTAACGTCAACTTTTAAGCCATATCCACCATGCCTCGATTTCAGCATGACGGGAGACACCGTTTGAGTGTCCAAAATCTGAAAAAAATATATTTTTTGTAGATTTCATGAACGTGGTCTAACGTCAACTTTTAAGCCATATGCCTCGATTTCAGCATGACGGGAGACACCGTTTGAGTGTCCAAAATCTGAAAAAAAAATATTTTTTTAGATTTCATGAACGTGGTTTAACGTCAACTTTTAGGCCATATCCACCATGCCTCGATTTCAGCATGACGGGAGATACCGTTTTAGTGTCCAAAATCGGAAAAAAAATTATTTTTTGTGGATTTCATGAACGTGGTTTAACGTCAACTTTTAGGCCATATCCACCATGCCTCGATTTCATCATGACGGGAGACACCGTTTGAGTGTCCAAAATCTGAAAAATATATTTTTGGTAGAATTCATGAACATGGTCTAACGTCAACTTTTTGGCCATATCCACCATGCCTCGATTTCAGCATGACGGTAGACACCGTTTTAGTGTCCAAAATCGGAAAAAAAAATATTTTTTGTAGATTTCATGAACGTGGTTTAACGTCAACTTTTAGGCCATATCCACCATGCCTCGATTTCAGCATGACGGGAGACAGCGTTTGAGTGTCCAAAATCTGAAAAATATTTTTTTTGTAGATTTCATGAACGTGGTTTAACGTCAACTTTTAGGCCATATCCACCATGCCTCGATTTCATCATGACGGGAGACACCGTTTGAGTGTCCAAAATCTGAAAAATATATTTTTGGTAGAATTCATGAACATGGTCTAACGTCATCTTTTAGGCCATATCCACCATGCCTCGATTTCAGCATGACGGGAGACACCGTTTGAGTGTCCAAAATCGGAAAAAATATAATTTTTGTAGATTTCATGAACGTGGTTTAATGTCAACTTTTAGGCCATATCCACCATGCCTCGATTTCAGCATGACGGGAGACCGTTCGAGTGTCCAAAATCGGAAAAAAATATATTTTTTGTAGATTTCATGAACGTGGTCTAACGTCAACTTTTTGGCCATATCCACCATGTCTCGATTTCAGCATGACGAGAGACACCGTTTTAGTGTCCAAAATCGGAAAAAAAAATATTTTTTGTAGATTTCATGAACGTGGTCTAACGTCAACTTTTTGGCCATATCCACCATGCCTCGATTTCAGCATGACGGGAGACACCGTTTTAGTGTCCAAAATCGGGAAAAAAAATATTTTTTGTAGATTTCATGAACGTGGTTTAACGTCAACTTTTAGGCCATATCCACCATGCCTCGATTTCAGCATGACGGGAGACACCGTTTGAGTGTCCAAAATCTGAAAAATATTTTTTTTGTAGATTTCATGAACGTGGTTTAACGTCAACTTTTAGGCCATATCCACCATGCCTCGATTTCATCATGACGGGAGACACCGTTTGAGTGTCCAAAATCTGAAAAATATATTTTTGGTAGAATTCATGAACGTGGTCTAACGTCAACTTTTAGGCCATATCCACCATGCCTCGATTTCAGCATGACGGGAGACACCATTTGAGTGTCCAAAATCGGAAAAAATATATTTTTTGTAGATTTCATGAACGTGGTTTAATGTCAACTTTTAGGCCATATCCACCATGCCTCGATTTCAGCATGACGGGAGACCGTTCGAGTGTCCAAAATCGGAAAAAAAAATATTTTTTGTAGATTTCATGAACGTGGTCTAATGTCAACTTTTTGGCCATATCCACCATGTCTCGATTTCAGCATGACGGGAGACACCGTTTTAGTGTCCAAAATCGGGAAAAAAAATATTTTTTGTAGATTTCATGAACGTGGTTTAACGTCAACTTTTAGGCCATATCCACCATGCCTCGATTTCAGCATGACGGGAGACACCGTTTGAGTGTCCAAAATCTGAAAAATATATTTTTGGTAGAATTCATGAACGTGGTCTAACGTCAACTTTTAGGCCATATCCACCATGCCTCGATTTCAGCATGACGGGAGACACCGTTTGAGTGTCCAAAATCTGAAAAATATATTTTTGGTAGAATTCATGAACATGGTCTAACGTCATCTTTTAGGCCATATCCACCATGCCTCGATTTCAGCATGACGGGAGACACCGTTTGAGTGTCCAAAATCGGAAAAAATATAATTTTTGTAGATTTCATGAACGTGGTTTAATGTCAACTTTTAGGCCATATCCACCATGCCTCGATTTCAGCATGACGGGAGACCGTTCGAGTGTCCAAAATCGGAAAAAAATATATTTTTTGTAGATTTCATGAACGTGGTCTAACGTCAACTTTTTGGCCATATCCACCATGTCTCGATTTCAGCATGACGAGAGACACCGTTTTAGTGTCCAAAATCGGAAAAAAAAATATTTTTTGTAGATTTCATGAACGTGGTCTAACGTCAACTTTTTGGCCATATCCACCATGCCTCGATTTCAGCATGACGGGAGACACCGTTTTAGTGTCCAAAATCGGGAAAAAAAATATTTTTTGTAGATTTCATGAACGTGGTTTAACGTCAACTTTTAGGCCATATCCACCATGCCTCGATTTCAGCATGACGGGAGACACCATTTGAGTGTCCAAAATCGGAAAAAATATATTTTTTGTAGATTTCATGAACGTGGTTTAATGTCAACTTTTAGGCCATATCCACCATGCCTCGATTTCAGCATGACGGGAGACCGTTCGAGTGTCCAAAATCGGAAAAAAAAATATTTTTTGTAGATTTCATGAACGTGGTCTAACGTCAACTTTTTGGCCATATCCACCATGTCTCGATTTCAGCATGACGGGAGACACCGTTTTAGTGTCCAAAATCGGGAAAAAAAATATTTTTTGTAGATTTCATGAACGTGGTTTAACGTCAACTTTTAGGCCATATCCACCATGCCTCGATTTCAGCATGACGGGAGACACCGTTTGAGTGTCCAAAATCTGAAAAATATATTTTTGGTAGAATTCATGAACGTGGTCTAACGTCAACTTTTAGGCCATATCCACCATGCCTCGATTTCAGCATGACGGGAGACACCGTTTGAGTGTCCAAAATCGGAAAAAAAATATATTTTTTGTAGATTTCATGAACGTGGTTTAATGTAAACTTTTAGGCCATATCCACCATGCCTCGATTTCAGCATGACGGGAGACACCGTTTGAGTGTCCAAAATCTGAAAAATATATTTTTGGTAGAATTCATGAACGTGGTCTAACGTCAACTTTTAGGCCATATCCACCATGCCTCGATTTCAGCATGACGGGAGACACCGTTTGAGTGTCCAAAATCGGAAAAAAAAATATTTTTGTAGATTTCATGAACGTGGTTTAATGTCAACTTTTAGGCCATATCCACCATGCCTCGATTTCAGCATGACGGGAGAAACCGTTTTAGTGTCCAAAATCGGAAAAAAATATATTTTTTGTAGATTTCATGAACGTTGTTTAACGTCAACTTTTAGGCCATATCCACCATGCCTCGATTTCAGCATGACGGGAGACACCGTTTTAGTGTCCAAAATCTGAAAAATATATTTTTCGTAGATTTCATGAACGTGGTCTAACGTCAACTTTTAAGCCATATCCACCATGCCTCGATTTCAGCATGACGGGAGACACCGTTTGAGTGTCCAAAATCTGAAAAAAATATATTTTTTGTAGATTTCATGAACGTGGTCTAACTTCAACTTTTAAGCCATATGCCTCGATTTCAGCATGACGGGAGACACCGATTGAGTGTCCAAAATCTGAAAAATATATTTTTGGTAGAATTCATGAACGTGGTCTAACGTCAACTTTTAGGCCATATCCACCATGCCTCGATTTCAGCATGACGGGAGACACCGTTTGAGTGTCCAAAATCGGAAAAAAAATATATTTTTTGTAGATTTCATGAACGTGGTTTAATGTAAACTTTTAGGCCATATCCACCATGCCTCGATTTCAGCATGACGGGAGACACCGTTTGAGTGTCCAAAATCGGAAAAAAAAATATTTTTGTAGATTTCATGAACGTGGTTTAATGTCAACTTTTAGGCCATATCCACCATGCCTCGATTTCAGCATGACGGGAGAAACCGTTTTAGTGTCCAAAATCGGAAAAAAAAATATTTTTTGTAGATTTCATGAACGTTGTTTAACGTCAACTTTTAGGCCATATCCACCATGCCTCGATTTCAGCATGACGGGAGACACCGTTTTAGTGTCCAAAATCTGAAAAATATATTTTTCGTAGATTTCATGAACGTGGTCTAACGTCAACTTTTAAGCCATATCCACCATGCCTCGATTTCAGCATGACGGGAGACACCGTTTGAGTGTCCAAAATCTGAAAAAAATATATTTTTTGTAGATTTCATGAACGTGGTCTAACGTCAACTTTTAAGCCATATGCCTCGATTTCAGCATGACGGGAGACACCATTTGAGTGTCCAAAATCTGAAAAAAAAATATTTTTTTAGATTTCATGAACGTGGTTTTACGTCAACTTTTAGGCCATATCCACCATGCCTCGATTTCAGCATGACGGGAGATACCGTTTTAGTGTCCAAAATCGGAAAAAAAAATATTTTTTGTGGATTTCATGAACGTGGTTTAACGTCAACTTTTAGGCCATATCCACCATGCCTCGATTTCATCATGACGGGAGACACCGTTTGAGTGTCCAAAATCTGAAAAATATATTTTTGGTAGAATTCATGAACATGGTCTAACGTCAACTTTTTGGCCATATCCACCATGCCTCGATTTCAGCATGACGGTAGACACCGTTTTAGTGTCCAAAATCGGAAAAAAAAATATTTTTTGTAGATTTCATGAACGTGGTTTAACGTCAACATTTAGGCCATATCCACCATGCCTCGATTTCAGCATGACGGGAGACACCGTTTGAGTGTCCAAAATCTGAAAAATATTTTTTTTGTAGATTTCATGAACGTGGTTTAACGTCAACTTTTAGGCCATATCCACCATGCCTCGATTTCATCATGACGGGAGACACCGTTTGAGTGTCCAAAATCTGAAAAATATATTTTTGGTAGAATTCATGAACATGGTCTAACGTCAACTTTTAGGCCATATCCACCATGCCTCGATTTCAGCATGACGGGAGACACCGTTTGAGTGTCCAAAATCGGAAAAAATATATTTTTTGTAGATTTCATGAACGTGGTTTAATGTCAACTTTTAGGCCATATCCACCATGCCTCGATTTCAGCATGACGGGAGACCGTTCGAGTGTCCAAAATCGGAAAAAAATATATTTTTTGTAGATTTCATGAACGTGGTCTAACGTCAACTTTTTGGCCATATCCACCATGTCTCGGTTTCAGCATGACGAGAGACACCGTTTTAGTGTCCAAAATCGGAAAAAAAAATATTTTTTGTAGATTTCATGAACGTGGTCTAACGTCAACTTTTTGGCCATATCCACCATGCCTCTATTTCAGCATGACGGGAGACACCGTTTTAGTGTCCAAAATCGGGAAAAAAAATATTTTTTGTAGATTTCATGAACGTGGTTTAACGTCAACTTTTAGGCCATATCCACCATGCCTCGATTTCAGCATGACGGGAGACACCGTTTGAGTGTCCAAAATCTGAAAAATATTTTTTTTGTAGATTTCATGAACGTGGTTTAACGTCAACTTTTAGGCCATATCCACCATGCCTCGATTTCATCATGACGGGAGACACCGTTTGAGTGTCCAAAATCTGAAAAATATATTTTTGGTAGAATTCATGAACGTGGTCTAACGTCAACTTTTAGGCCATATCCACCATGCCTCGATTTCAGCATGACGGGAGACACCATTTGAGTGTCCAAAATCGGAAAAAATATATTTTTTGTAGATTTCATGAACGTGGTTTAATGTCAACTTTTAGGCCATATCCACCATGCCTCGATTTCAGCATGACGGGAGACCGTTCGAGTGTCCAAAATCGGAAAAAAATATATTTTTTGTAGATTTCATGAACGTGGTCTAACGTCAACTTTTTGGCCATATCCACCATGTCTCGATTTCAGCATGACGGGAGACACCGTTTTAGTGTCCAAAATCGGAAAAAAAAATATTTTTTGTAGATTTCATGAACGTGGTTTAACGTCAACTTTTAGGCCATATCCACCATGCCTCGATTTCAGCATGACGGGAGACACCGTTTGAGTGTCCAAAATCGGAAAAAAAAATATATTTTGTAGATTTCATGAACGTGGTCTAACGTCAACTTTTTGGCCATATCCACCATGCCTCGATTTCAGCATGACGGGAGACACCGTTTGAGTGTCCAAAATCGGAAAAAAATATATTTTTTGTAGATTTCATGAACGTTGTTTAACGTGAACTTTTAGGCCATATCTACCATGCCTCGATTTCAGCATGACGGGAGACACCGTTTTAGTGTCCAAAATCGGATTTTTTTTTTTTTTTTGTAGATTTCATGAACGTGGTCTAACGTCAACTTTTTGGCCATATCCACCATGCCTCGATTTCAGCATGACGGGAGACACCGTTTTAGTGTCCAAAATCGGGAAAAAAAATATTTTTTGTAGATTTCATGAACGTGGTTTAACGTCAACTTTTAGGCCATATCCACCATGCCTCGATTTCAGCATGACGGGAGACACCGTTTGAGTGTCCAAAATCTGAAAAATATTTTTTTTGTAGATTTCATGAACGTGGTTTAACGTCAACTTTTAGGCCATATCCACCATGCCTCGATTTCATCATGACGGGAGACACCGTTTGAGTGTCCAAAATCTGAAAAATATATTTTTGGTAGAATTCATGAACGTGGTCTAACGTCAACTTTTAGGACATATCCACCATGCCTCGATTTCAGCATGACGGGAGACACCATTTGAGTGTCCAAAATCGGAAAAAATATATTTTTTGTAGATTTCATGAACGTGGTTTAATGTCAACTTTTAGGCCATATCCACCATGCCTCGATTTCAGCATGACGGGAGACCGTTCGAGTGTCCAAAATCGGAAAAAAAAATATTTTTTGTAGATTTCATGAACGTGGTCTAACGTCAACTTTTTGGCCATATCCACCATGTCTCGATTTCAGCATGACGGGAGACACCGTTTTAGTGTCCAAAATCGGAAAAAAAATATATTTTTTTTAGATTTCATGAACGTGGTTTAACGTCAACTTTTAGGCCATATCCACCATGCCTCAATTTCAGCATGACGGGAGACACCGTTTGAGTGTCCAAAATCGAAAAAAAAAATATATTTTGTAGATTTCATGAACGTGGTCTAACGTCAACTTTTTGGCCATATCCACCATGCCTCGATTTCAGCATGACGGGAGACACCGTTTTAGTGTCCAAAATCGGAAAAAAATATATTTTTTGTAGATTTCATGAACGTGGTTTAACGTCAACTTTTAGGCCATATCCACCATGCCTCGATTTCAGCATGACGGGAGACACCGTTTGAGTGTCCAAAATCTGAAAAATATTTTTTTTGTAGATTTCATGAACGTGGTTTAACGTCAACTTTTAGGCCATATCCACCATGCCTCGATTTCATCATGACGGGAGACACCGTTTGAGTGTCCAAAATCTGAAAAATATATTTTTGGTAGAATTCATGAACGTGGTCTAACGTCAACTTTTAGGCCATATCCACCATGCCTCGATTTCAGCATGACGGGAGACACCATTTGAGTGTCCAAAATCGGAAAAAATATATTTTTTGTAGATTTCATGAACGTGGTTTAATGTCAACTTTTAGGCCATATCCACCATGCCTCGATTTCAGCATGACGGGAGACCGTTCGAGTGTCCAAAATCGGAAAAAAAAATATTTTTTGTAGATTTCATGAACGTGGTCTAACGTCAACTTTTTGGCCATATCCACCATGTCTCGATTTCAGCATGACGGGAGACACCGTTTTAGTGTCCAAAATCGGAAAAAAATATATTTTTTTTAGATTTCATGAACGTGGTTTAACGTCAACTTTTAGGCCATATCCACCATGCCTCGATTTCAGCATGACGGGAGACACCGTTTGAGTGTCCAAAATCGAAAAAAAAAATATATTTTGTAGATTTCATGAACGTGGTCTAACGTCAACTTTTTGGCCATATCCACCATGCCTCGATTTCAGCATGACGGGAGACACCGTTTTAGTGTCCAAAATCGGAAAAAAATATATTTTTTGTAGATTTCATGAACGTGGTTTAATGTCAACTTTTAGGCCATATCCACCATGCATCGATTTCAGCATGACGGGAGACCGTTCGAGTGTCCAAAATCGGAAAAAAAAATATTTTTTGTAGATTTCATGAACGTGGTCTAACGTCAACTTTTTGGCCATATCCACAATGTCTCGATTTCAGCATGACGGGAGACACCGTTTTAGTGTCCAAAATCGGAAAAAAAAATTTTTTTTGTAGATTTCATGAACGTGGTCTAACGTCAACTTTTTGGCCATATCCACCATGCCTCGATTTCAGCATGACGGGAGACACCGTTTTAGTGTCCAAAATCGGGAAAAAAATTATTTTTTGTAGATTTCATGAACGTGGTTTAACGTCAACTTTTAGGCCATATCCACCATGCCTCGATTTCAGCATGACGGGAGACACCGTTTGAGTGTCCAAAATCTGAAAAATATTTTTTTTGTAGATTTCATGAACGTGGTTTAACGTCAACTTTTAGGCCATATCCACCATGCCTCGATTTCATCATGACGGGAGACACCGTTTGAGTGTCCAAAATCTGAAAAATATATTTTTGGTAGAATTCATGAACGTGGTCTAACGTCAACTTTTAGGCCATATCCACCATGCCTCGATTTCAGCATGACGGGAGACACCATTTGAGTGTCCAAAATCGGAAAAAATATATTTTTTGTAGATTTCATGAACGTGGTTTAATGTCAACTTTTAGGCCATATCCACCATGCCTCGATTTCAGCATGACGGGAGACCGTTCGAGTGTCCAAAATCGGAAAAAAAAAAATTTTTTGTAGATTTCATGAACGTGGTCTAACGTCAACTTTTTGGCCATATCCACCATGTCTCGATTTCAGCATGACGGGAGACACCGTTTTAGTGTCCAAAATCGGAAAAAAATATATTTTTTTTAGATTTCATGAACGTGGTTTAACGTCAACTTTTAGGCCATATCCACCATGCCTCGATTTCAGCATGACGGGAGACACCGTTTTAGTGTCCAAAATCGAAAAAAAAAATATTTTTTGTAGATTTCATGAACGTGGTTTAACGTCAACTTTTAGGCCATATCCACCATGCCTCGATTTCATCATGACGGGAGACACCGTTTGAGTGTCCAAAATCTTAAAAATATATTTTTTGTAGATTTCATGAACGTGGTCTAACGTCAACTTTTAAGCCATATGCCTCGATTTCAGCATGACGGGAGACACCGTTTGAGTGTCCAAAATCTGAAAAAAAAATATTTTTTGTAGATTTCATGAACGTGGTTTAACGTCAACTTTTAGGCCATATCCACCATGCCTCGATTTCAGCATGACGGGAGATACCGTTTTAGTGTCCAAAATCGGAAAAAAAAAATATTTTTTGTGGATTTCATGAACGTGGTTTAATGTAAACTTTTAGGCCATATCCACCATGCATCGATTTCAGCATGACGGGAGACACCGTTTGAGTTTCCAAAATCTGAAAAATATTTTTTTGGTAGAATTCATGAACGTGGTCTAACGTCAACTTTTAGGCCATATCCACCATGCCTCGATTTCAGCATGACGGGAGACACCGTTTGAGTGTCCAAAATCGGAAAAAAAAATATTTTTGTAGATTTCATGAACGTGGTTTAATGTCAACTTTTAGGCCATATCCACCATGCCTCGATTTCAGCATGACGGGAGAAACCGTTTTAGTGTCCAAAATCGGAAAAAAATATATTTTTTGTAGATTTCATGAACGTTGTTTAACATCAACTTTTAGGCCATATCCACCATGCCTCGATTTCTGCATGACGGGAGACACCGTTTTAGTGTCCAAAATCTGAAAAATATATTTTTCGTAGATTTCATGAACGTGGTCTAACGTCAACTTTTAAGCCATATCCACCATGCCTCGATTTCAGCATGACGGGAGACACCGTTTGAGTGTCCAAAATCTGAAAAATATATTTTTTGTAGATTTCATGAACGTGGTTTAATGTCAACTTTTAGGCCATATCCACCATGCCTCGATTTCATCATGACGGGAGACACCGTATGAGTGTCCAAAATCTGAAAAATATATTTTTGGTAGAATTCATGAACGTGGTCTAACGTCAACTTTTAGGCCATATCCACCATGCCTCGATTTCAGCATGACGGGAGACACCGTTTTAGTGTCCAAAATCTGAAAAAAAAATATTTTTTGTAGATTTCATGAACGTGGTTTAACGTCAACTTTTAGGCCATATCCACCATGCCTCGATTTCATCATGACGGGAGACACCGTTTGAGTGTCCAAAATCTGAAAAATATATTTTTTGTAGATTTCATGAACGTGGTTTAATGTAAACTTTTAGGCCATATCCACCATGCCGCGATTTCATCATGACTGGAGACACCGTTTGAGTGTCCAAAATCTGAAAAATATATTTTTGGTAGAATTCATGAACGTGGTCTAACGTCAACTTTTAGGCCATATCCACCATGCCTCGATTTCAGCATGACGGGAGACACCGTTTGAGTGTCCAAAATCGGAAAAAAATATATTTTTTGTAGATTTCATGAACGTGGTTTAATGTCAACTTTTAGGCCATATCCACCATGCCTCGATTTCATTATGACGGGAGACACCGTTTTAGTGTCCAAAATCGGAAAAAAAATATTTTTTGTAGATTTCATGAACGTGCTCTAACGTCAACTTTTTGGCCATATCCACCATGCCTCGATTTCAGCATGACGGGAGACACAGTTTGAGTGTCCAAAATCTGAAAAAATATATTTTTTGTAGATTTCATGAACGTGGTCTAACATCAACTTTTAAGCCATATGCCTCGATTTCAGCATGACAGGAGACACCGTTTGAGTGTCCAAAATAAAAAAATAATAATATTTTTTGTAGATTTCATGAACGTGGTTTAACGTCAACTTTTAGGCCATATCCACCATGCCTCAATTTCAGCATGACGGGAGACACCGTTTGAGTGTCCAAAATCAAAAAAAATAATATTTTTTGTAGATTTCATGAACGTGGTTTAACGTCAACTTTTAGGCCATATCCACCATGCCTCGATTTCAGCATGACGGGAGATACCGTTTTAGTGTCCAAAATCGGAAAAAAAAATATTTTTTGTGGATTTCATGAACGTTGTTTAACGTCAACTTTTAGGCCATATCCACCATGCCTCGATTTCAGCATGACGGGAGACACCGTTTTAGTGTCCAAAATCGGAAAAACAAATATTTTTTGTAGATTTCATGAACGTGGTTTAACGTCAACTTTTAGGCCATATCCACCATGCCTCGATTTCAGCATGACGGGAGACCGTTCGAGTGTCCAAAATCGGAAAAAAATATATTTTTTGTATTTTTTGTATGAACGTGGTCTAACATCAACTTTTAAGCCATATGCCTCGATTTCAGCATGACGGGAGACACCGTTTGAGTGTCCAAAATAAAAAAATAATAATATTTTTTGTGGATTTCATGAACGTTGTTTAACGTCAACTTTTAGGCCATATCCACCATGCCTCAATTTCAGCATGACGGGAGACACCGTTTTAGTGTCCAAAATCTGAAAAAAAAATATTTTTTGTAGATTTCATGAACGTGGTTTAACGTCAACTTTTAGGCCATATCCACCATGCCTCGATTTCAGCATGACGGGAGACCGTTCGAGTGTCCAAAATCGGAAAAAAATATATTTTTTGTAGATTTCATGAACGTGGTTTAACGTCAACTTTTTGGCCATATCCACCATGCCTCGATTTCAGCATGACGGGAGACACCGTTTTAGTGTCCAAAATCGGAAAAAAATATATTTTTGGTAGAATTCATGAACGTGGTCTAACGTCAACTTTTAGGCCATATCCACCATGCCTCGATTTCAGCATGACGGGAGACACCGTTTGAGTGTCCAAAATCGGAAAAAATAATATTTTTTGTAGATTTCATGAACGTGGTTTAATGTCAACTTTTAGGCCATATCCACCATGCCTCGATTTCAGCATGACGGGAGACACCGTTTGAGTGTCCAAAATCTGAAAAATATATTGTTGGTAGAATTCATGAACGTGGTCTAACGTCAACTTTTAGGCCATATCCACCATGCCTCGACTTCAGCATGACGGGAGACACCGTTTGAGTGTCCAAAATCTGAAAGATATATTTTTGGTAGAATTCATGAACGTGGTCTAACGTCAACTTTTAGGCCATATCCACCATGCCTCGATTTCAGCATGACGGGAGACACCGTTTGAGTGTCCAAAATCGGAAAAAAAAAATATTTTTTGTAGATTTCATGAACGTGGTTTAATGTAAACTTTTAGGCCATATCCACCATGCCTCGATTTCAGCATGATGGGAGACACCGTTTGAGTGTCCAAAATCTGAAAAATATATTTTTGGTAGAATTCATGAACGTGGTCTAACGTCAACTTTTAGGCCATATCCACCATGCCTCGATTTCAGCATGACGGGAGACACCGTTTGAGTGTCCAAAATCGGAAAAAAAAATATTTTTGTAGATTTCATGAACGTGGTTTAATGTCAACTTTTAGGCCATATCCACCATGCCTCGATTTCAGCATGACGGGAGAAACCGTTTTAGTGTCCAAAATCGGAAAAAAAAATATTTTTTGTAGATTTCATGAACGTTGTTTAACGTCAACTTTTAGGCCATATCCACCATGCCTCGATTTCAGCATGACGGGAGACACCGTTTTAGTGTCCAAAATCTGAAAAATATATTTTTCGTAGATTTCATGAACGTGGTCTAACGTCAACTTTTAAGCCATATCCACCATGCCTCGATTTCAGCATGACGGGAGACACCGTTTGAGTGTCCAAAATCTGAAAAAAATATATTTTTTGTAGATTTCATGAACGTGGTCTAACGTCAACTTTTAAGCCATATGCCTCGATTTCAGCATGACGGGAGACACCGTTTGAGTGTCCAAAATCTAAAAAAAAAATATTTTTTTAGATTTCATGAACGTGGTTTAACGTCAACTTTTAGGCCATATCCACCATGCCTATTTTTCAGCATGACGGGAGACCGTTAGAGTGTCCAAAATCGGAAAAAAAAATATTTTTTGTAGATTTCATGAACGTGGTCTAACGTCAACTTTTTGGCCATATCCACCATGCCTCGATTTCAGCATGACGGGAGACACCGTTTTAGTGTCCAAAATCGGAAAAAAAAATATTTTTTGTAGATTTCATGAACGTGGTTTAACGTCAACTTTTAGGCCATATCCACCATGCCTCGATTTCATTATGACGGGAGACCGTTTGAGTGTCCAAAATCGGAAGAAAATATATTTTTTGTAGAATTCATGAACGTGGTCTAACGTCAACTTTTAGGCCATATCCACCATGCCTCGATTTCAGCATGACGGGAGACACCGTTTGAGTGTCCAAAATCGGAAAAAATAATATTTTTTGTAGATTTCATGAACGTGGTTTAATGTCAACTTTTAGGCCATATCCACCATGCCTCGATTTCAGCATGACGGGAGACACCGTTTGAGTGTCCAAAATCTGAAAAATATATTTTTGGTAGAATTCATGAACGTGGTCTAACGTCAACTTTTAGGCCATATCCACCATGCCTCGATTTCAGCATGACGGGAGACACCGTTTGAGTGTCCAAAATCTGAAAAATATATTTTTGGTAGAATTCATGAACGTGGTCTAACGTCAACTTTTAGGCCATATCCACCATGCCTCGATTTCAGCATGACGGGAGACACCGTTTGAGTGTCCAAAATCGGAAAAAAAATATATTTTTTGTAGATTTCATGAACGTGGTTTAATGTAAACTTTTAGGCCATATCCACCATGCCTCGATTTCAGCATGACGGGAGACACCGTTTGAGTGTCCAAAATCTGAAAAATATATTTTTGGTAGAATTCATGAACGTGGTCTAACGTCAACTTTTAGGCCATATCCACCATGCCTCGATTTCAGCATGACGGGAGACACCGTTTGAGTGTCCAAAATCGGAAAAAAAAAAATTTTTTGTAGATTTCATGAACGTGGTTTAATGTCAACTTTTAGGCCATATCCACCATGCCTCGATTTCAGCATGACGGGAGAAACCGTTTTAGTGTCCAAAATTGGAAAAAAAAATATTTTTTGTAGATTTCATGAACGTTGTTTAACGTCAACTTTTAGGCCATATCCACCATGCCTCGATTTCAGCATGACGGGAGACACCGTTTTAGTGTCCAAAATCTGAAAAATATATTTTTCGAAGATTTCATGAACGTGGTTTAACGTCAACTTTTAAGCCATATCCACCATGCCTCGATTTCAGCATGACGGGAGACACCGTTTGAGTGTCCAAAATCTGAAAAAAAAATATTTTTTGTAGATTTCATGAACGTGGTCTAACGTCAACTTTTAAGCCATATGCCTCGATTTCAGCATGACGGGAGACACCGTTTTAGTGTCCAAAATCTGAAAAAAAAATATTTTTTTAGATTTCATGAACGTGGTTTAACGTCAACTTTTAGGCCATATCCACCATGCCTCGATTTCAGCATGACGGGAGATACCGTTTTAGTGTCCAAAATCGGAAAAAAAAAATTTTTTGTGGATTTCATGAACGTTGTTTAACGTCAACTTTTAGGACATATCCACCATGCCTCGATTTCAGCATGACGGGAGACACCGTTTTAGTGTCCAAAATCGGAAAAAAAAATATTTTTTGTAGATTTCATGAACGTGGTTTAACGTCAACTTTTAGGCCATATCCACCATGCCTCGATTTCATTATGACGGGAGACCGTTCGAGTGTCCAAAATCGGAAAAAAATATATTTTTTGTAGAATTCATGAACGTGGTCTAACGTCAACTTTTAGGCCATATCCACCATGCCTCGATTTCAGCATGACGGGAGACACCGTTTGAGTGTCCAAAATCGGAAAAAATAATATTTTTTGTAGATTTCATGAACGTGGTTTAATGTCAACTTTTAGGCCATATCCACCATGCCTCGATTTCAGCATGACGGGAGACACCGTTTGAGTGTCCAAAATCTGAAAAATATATTTTTGGTAGAATTCATGAACGTGGTCTAACGTCAACTTTTAGGCCATATCCACCATGCCTCGATTTCAGCATGACGGGAGACACCGTTTGAGTGTCCAAAATCGGAAAAAAAAAATTTTTTTTGTAGATTTCATGAACGTGGTTTAATGTAAACTTTTAGGCCATATCCACCATGACTCGATTTCAGCATGACGGGAGACACCGTTTGAGTGTCCAAAATCTGAAAAATATATTTTTGGTAGAATTCATGAACGTGGTCTAACGTCAACTTTTAGGCCATATCCACCATGCCTCGATTTCAGCATGACGGGAGACACCGTTTGAGTGTCCAAAATCAGAAAAAAAAATATTTTTGTAGATTTCATGAACGTGGTTTAATGTCAACTTTTAGGCCATATCCGCCATGCCTCGATTTCAGCATGACGGGAGACACCGTTTGAGTGTCCAAAATCGGAAAAATATATTTTTGGTAGAATTCATGAACGTGGTCTAACGTCAACTTTTAGGCCATATCCACCATGCCTCGATTTCAGCATGACGGGAGACACCGTTTGAGTGTCCAAAATCTGAAAAAAAAATATTTTTTGTAGATTTCATGAATATGGTCTAACGTCAACTTTTAAGCCATATGCCTCGATTTCAGCATGACGGGAGACACCGTTTTAGTGTCCAAAATCTGAAAAAAAAATATTTTTTTAGATTTCATGAACGTGGTTTAATGTCAACTTTTAGGCCATATCCACCATGCCTCGATTTCAGCATGACGGGAGATACCGTTTTAGTGTCCAAAATCGGAAAAAAAAAATTTTTTTGTGGATTTCATGAACGTTGTTTAACGTCAACTTTTAGGCCATATCCACCATGCCTCGATTTCAGCATGACGGGAGACACCGTTTTAGTGTCCAAAATCGGAAAAAAAATTATTTTTTGTAGATTTCATGAACGTGGTTTAATGTCAACTTTTAGGCCATATCCACCATGCCTATTTTTCAGCATGACGGGAGACCGTTAGAGTGTCCAAAATCGGAAAGAAAAATATTTTTTGTAGATTTCATGAACGTGGTCTAACGTCAACTTTTTGGCCATATCCACCATGCCTCGATTTCAGCATGACGGGAGACACCGTTTTAGTGTCCAAAATCGGAAAAAAAAATATTTTTTGTAGATTTCATGAACGTGGTTTAACGTCAACTTTTAGGCCATATCCACCATGCCTCGATTTCATTATGACGGGAGACCGTTCGAGTGTCCAAAATCGGAAAAAAATATATTTTTTGTAGAATTCATGAACGTGGTCTAACGTCAACTTTTAGGCCATATCCACCATGCCTCGATTTCAGCATGACGGGAGATACCGTTTGAGTGTCCAAAATCTGAAAAATATATTTTTGGTAGAATTCATGAACGTGGTCTAACGTCAACTTTTAGGCCATATCCACCATGCCTCGATTTCAGCATGACGGGAGACACCGTTTGAGTGTCCAAAATCGGAAAAAAAAAATATTTTTTGTAGATTTCATGAACGTGGTTTAATGTAAACTTTTAGGCCATATCCACCATGCCTCGATTTCAGCATGACGGGAGACACCGTTTGAGTGTCCAAAATCTGAAAAATATATTTTTGGTAGAATTCATGAACGTGGTCTAACGTCAACTTTTAGGCCATATCCACCATGCCTCGATTTCAGCATGACGGGAGACACCGTTTGAGTGTCCAAAATCGGAAAAAAAAATATTTTTGTAGATTTCATGAACGTGGTTTAATGTCAACTTTTAGGCCATATCCACCATGCCTCGATTTCAGCATGACGGGAGAAACAGTTTTAGTGTCCAAAATCGGAAAAAAAAATTTTTTTTGTAGATTTCATGAACGTTGTTTAACGTCAACTTTTAGGCCATATCCACCATGCCTCGATTTCAGCATGACGGGAGACACCGTTTTAGTGTCCAAAATCTGAAAAATATATTTTTCGTAGATTTCATGAACGTGGTCTAACGTCAACTTTTAAGCCATATCCACCATGCCTCGATTTCAGCATGACGGGGGACACCGTTTGAGTGTCCAAAATCTGAAAAAAATATATTTTTTGTAGATTTCATGAACGTGGTCTAACGTCAACTTTTAAGCCATATGCCTCGATTTCAGCATGACGGGAGACACCGTTTGAGTGTCCAAAATCGGAAAAAAAAATATTTTTGTAGATTTCATGAACGTGGTTTAATGTCAACTTTTAGGCCATATCCACCATGCCTCGATTTCAGCATGACGGGAGACACCGTTTGAGTGTCCAAAATCGGAAAAAAAAATATTTTTGTAGATTTCATGAACGTGGTTTAATGTCAACTTTTAGGCCATATCCACCATGCCTCGATTTCAGCATGACGGGAGAAACCGTTTTAGTGTCCAAAATCGGAAAAAAAAATATTTTTTGTAGATTTCATGAACGTTGTTTAACGTCAACTTTTAGGCCATATCCACCATGCCTCGATTTCAGCATGACGGGAGACACCGTTTTAGTGTCCAAAATCTGAAAAATATATTTTTCGTAGATTTCATGAACGTGGTCTAACGTCAACTTTTAAGCCATATCCACCATGCCTCGATTTCATTATGACGGGAGACCGTTCGAGTGTCCAAAATCGGAAAAAAATATATTTTTTGTAGAATTCATGAACGTGGTCTAACGTCAACTTTTAGGCCATATCCACCATGCCTCGATTTCAGCATGACGGGAGACACCGTTTGAGTGTCCAAAATCGGAAAAAATAATATTTTTTGTAGATTTCATGAACGTGGTTTAATGTCAACTTTTAGGCCATATCCACCATGCCTCGATTTCAGCATGACGGGAGACACCGTTTGAGTGTCCAAAATCTGAAAAATATATTTTTGGTAGAATTCATGAACGTGGTCTAACGTCAACTTTTAGGCCATATCCACCATGCCTCGATTTCAGCATGACGGGAGACACCGTTTGAGTGTCCAAAATCGGAAAAAAAAAAAATTTTTTGTAGATTTCATGAACGTGGTTTAATGTAAACTTTTAGGCCATATCCACCATGACTCGATTTCAGCATGACGGGAGACACCGTTTGAGTGTCCAAAATCTGAAAAATATATTTTTGGTAGAATTCATGAACGTGGTCTAACGTCAACTTTTAGGCCATATCCACCATGCCTCGATTTCAGCATGACGGGAGACACCGTTTGAGTGTCCAAAATCAGAAAAAAAAATATTTTTGTAGATTTCATGAACGTGGTTTAATGTCAACTTTTAGGCCATATCCGCCATGCCTCGATTTCAGCATGACGGGAGACACCGTTTGAGTGTCCAAAATCGGAAAAATATATTTTTGGTAGAATTCATGAACGTGGTCTAACGTCAACTTTTAGGCCATATCCACCATGCCTCGATTTCAGCATGACGGGAGACACCGTTTTAGTGTCCAAAATCGGAAAAAAAATTATTTTTTGTAGATTTCATGAACGTGGTTTAATGTCAACTTTTAGGCCATATCCACCATGCCTATTTTTCAGCATGACGGGAGACCGTTAGAGTGTCCAAAATCGGAAAGAAAAATATTTTTTGTAGATTTCATGAACGTGGTCTAACGTCAACTTTTTGGCCATATCCACCATGCCTCGATTTCAGCATGACGGGAGACACCGTTTTAGTGTCCAAAATCGGAAAAAAAAATATTTTTTGTAGATTTCATGAACGTGGTTTAACGTCAACTTTTAGGCCATATCCACCATGCCTCGATTTCATTATGACGGGAGACCGTTCGAGTGTCCAAAATCGGAAAAAAATATATTTTTTGTAGAATTCATGAACGTGGTCTAACGTCAACTTTTAGGCCATATCCACCATGCCTCGATTTCAGCATGACGGGAGACACCGTTTGAGTGTCCAAAATCTGAAAAATATATTTTTGGTAGAATTCATGAACGTGGTCTAACGTCAACTTTTAGGCCATATCCACCATGCCTCGATTTCAGCATGACGGGAGACACCGTTTGAGTGTCCAAAATCGGAAAAAAAAAATATTTTTTGTAGATTTCATGAACGTGGTTTAATGTAAACTTTTAGGCCATATCCACCATGCCTCGATTTCAGCATGACGGGAGACACCGTTTGAGTGTCCAAAATCTGAAAAATATATTTTTGGTAGAATTCATGAACGTGGTCTAACGTCAACTTTTAGGCCATATCCACCATGCCTCGATTTCAGCATGACGGGAGACACCGTTTGAGTGTCCAAAATCGGAAAAAAAAATATTTTTGTAGATTTCATGAACGTGGTTTAATGTCAACTTTTAGGCCATATCCACCATGCCTCGATTTCAGCATGACGGGAGAAACAGTTTTAGTGTCCAAAATCGGAAAAAAAATTTTTTTTTGTAGATTTCATGAACGTTGTTTAACGTCAACTTTTAGGCCATATCCACCATGCCTCGATTTCAGCATGACGGGAGACACCGTTTTAGTGTCCAAAATCTGAAAAATATATTTTTCGTAGATTTCATGAACGTGGTCTAACGTCAACTTTTAAGCCATATCCACCATGCCTCGATTTCAGCATGACGGGGGACACCGTTTGAGTGTCCAAAATCTGAAAAAAATATATTTTTTGTAGATTTCATGAACGTGGTCTAACGTCAACTTTTAAGCCATATGCCTCGATTTCAGCATGACGGGAGACACCGTTTGAGTGTCCAAAATCGGAAAAAAAAATATTTTTGTAGATTTCATGAACGTGGTTTAATGTCAACTTTTAGGCCATATCCACCATGCCTCGATTTCAGCATGACGGGAGACACCGTTTGAGTGTCCAAAATCTGAAAAATATATTTTTGGTAGAATTCATGAACGTGGTCTAACGTCAACTTTTAGGCCATATCCACCATGCCTCGATTTCAGCATGACGGGAGACACCGTTTGAGTGTCCAAAATCTGAAAAAAAAATATTTTTTGTAGATTTCATGAATATGGTCTAACGTCAACTTTTAAGCCATATGCCTCGATTTCAGCATGACGGGAGACACCGTTTTAGTGTCCAAAATCTGAAAAAAAAATATTTTTTTAGATTTCATGAACGTGGTTTAATGTCAACTTTTAGGCCATATCCACCATGCCTCGATTTCAGCATGACGGGAGATACCGTTTTAGTGTCCAAAATCGGAAAAAAAAAATTTTTTTGTGGATTTCATGAACGTTGTTTAACGTCAACTTTTAGGCCATATCCACCATGCCTCGATTTCAGCATGACGGGAGACACCGTTTTAGTGTCCAAAATCGGAAAAAAAATTATTTTTTGTAGATTTCATGAACGTGGTTTAATGTCAACTTTTAGGCCATATCCACCATGCCTATTTTTCAGCATGACGGGAGACCGTTAGAGTGTCCAAAATCGGAAAAAAAAATATTTTTTGTAGATTTCATGAACGTGGTCTAACGTCAACTTTTTGGCCATATCCACCATGCCTCGATTTCAGCATGACGGGAGACACCGTTTTAGTGTCCAAAATCGGAAAAAAAAATATTTTTTGTAGATTTCATGAACGTGGTTTAACGTCAACTTTTAGGCCATATCCACCATGCCTCGATTTCATTATGACGGGAGACCGTTCGAGTGTCCAAAATCGGAAAAAAATATATTTTTTGTAGAATTCATGAACGTGGTCTAACGTCAACTTTTAGGCCATATCCACCATGCCTCGATTTCAGCATGACGGGAGACACCGTTTGAGTGTCCAAAATCTGAAAAATATATTTTTGGTAGAATTCATGAACGTGGTCTAACGTCAACTTTTAGGCCATATCCACCATGCCTCGATTTCAGCATGACGGGAGACACCGTTTGAGTGTCCAAAATCGGAAAAAAAAAATATTTTTTGTAGATTTCATGAACGTGGTTTAATGTAAACTTTTAGGCCATATCCACCATGCCTCGATTTCAGCATGACGGGAGACACCGTTTGAGTGTCCAAAATCTGAAAAATATATTTTTGGTAGAATTCATGAACGTGGTCTAACGTCAACTTTTAGGCCATATCCACCATGCCTCGATTTCAGCATGACGGGAGACACCGTTTGAGTGTCCAAAATCGGAAAAAAATATATTTTTGGTAGAATTCATGAACGTGGTCTAACGTCAACTTTTAGGCCATATCCACCATGCCTCGATTTCAGCATGACGGGAGACACCGTTTGAGTGTCCAAAATCTGAAAAAAAAATATTTTTTGTAGATTTCATGAATATGGTCTAACGTCAACTTTTAAGCCATATGCCTCGATTTCAGCATGACGGGAGACACCGTTTTAGTGTCCAAAATCTGAAAAAAAAATATTTTTTTAGATTTCATGAACGTGGTTTAATGTCAACTTTTAGGCCATATCCACCATGCCTCGATTTCAGCATGACGGGAGATACCGTTTTAGTGTCCAAAATCGGAAAAAAAAATTTTTTTTGTGGATTTCATGAACGTTGTTTAACGTCAACTTTTAGGCCATATCCACCATGCCTCGATTTCAGCATGACGGGAGACACCGTTTTAGTGTCCAAAATCGGAAAAAAAATTATTTTTTGTAGATTTCATGAACGTGGTTTAATGTCAACTTTTAGGCCATATCCACCATGCCTATTTTTCAGCATGACGGGAGACCGTTAGAGTGTCCAAAATCGGAAAGAAAAATATTTTTTGTAGATTTCATGAACGTGGTCTAACGTCAACTTTTTGGCCATATCCACCATGCCTCGATTTCAGCATGACGGGAGACACCGTTTTAGTGTCCAAAATCGGAAAAAAAAATATTTTTTGTAGATTTCATGAACGTGGTTTAACGTCAACTTTTAGGCCATATCCACCATGCCTCGATTTCATTATGACGGGAGACCGTTCGAGTGTCCAAAATCGGAAAAAAATATATTTTTTGTAGAATTCATGAACGTGGTCTAACGTCAACTTTTAGGCCATATCCACCATGCCTCGATTTCAGCATGACGGGAGACACCGTTTGAGTGTCCAAAATCTGAAAAATATATTTTTGGTAGAATTCATGAACGTGGTCTAACGTCAACTTTTAGGCCATATCCACCATGCCTCGATTTCAGCATGACGGGAGACACCGTTTGAGTGTCCAAAATCGGAAAAAAAAAATATTTTTTGTAGATTTCATGAACGTGGTTTAATGTAAACTTTTAGGCCATATCCACCATGCCTCGATTTCAGCATGACGGGAGACACCGTTTGAGTGTCCAAAATCTGAAAAATATATTTTTGGTAGAATTCATGAACGTGGTCTAACGTCAACTTTTAGGCCATATCCACCATGCCTCGATTTCAGCATGACGGGAGACACCGTTTGAGTGTCCAAAATCGGAAAAAAAAATATTTTTGTAGATTTCATGAACGTGGTTTAATGTCAACTTTTAGGCCATATCCACCATGCCTCGATTTCAGCATGACGGGAGAAACAGTTTTAGTGTCCAAAATCGGAAAAAAAAAATTTTTTTGTAGATTTCATGAACGTTGTTTAACGTCAACTTTTAGGCCATATCCACCATGCCTCGATTTCAGCATGACGGGAGACACCGTTTTAGTGTCCAAAATCTGAAAAATATATTTTTCGTAGATTTCATGAACGTGGTCTAACGTCAACTTTTAAGCCATATCCACCATGCCTCGATTTCAGCATGACGGGGGACACCGTTTGAGTGTCCAAAATCTGAAAAAAATATATTTTTTGTAGATTTCATGAACGTGGTCTAACGTCAACTTTTAAGCCATATGCCTCGATTTCAGCATGACGGGAGACACCGTTTGAGTGTCCAAAATCGGAAAAAAAAATATTTTTGTAGATTTCATGAACGTGGTTTAATGTCAACTTTTAGGCCATATCCACCATGCCTCGATTTCAGCATGACGGGAGACACCGTTTGAGTGTCCAAAATCGGAAAAATATATTTTTGGTAGAATTCATGAACGTGGTCTAACGTCAACTTTTAGGCCATATCCACCATGCCTCGATTTCAGCATGACGGGAGACACCGTTTGAGTGTCCAAAATCTGAAAAAAAAATATTTTTTGTAGATTTCATGAATATGGTCTAACGTCAACTTTTAAGCCATATGCCTCGATTTCAGCATGACGGGAGACACCGTTTTAGTGTCCAAAATCTGAAAAAAAAATATTTTTTTAGATTTCATGAACGTGGTTTAATGTCAACTTTTAGGCCATATCCACCATGCCTCGATTTCAGCATGACGGGAGATACCGTTTTAGTGTCCAAAATCGGAAAAAAAAATTTTTTTTGTGGATTTCATGAACGTTGTTTAACGTCAACTTTTAGGCCATATCCACCATGCCTCGATTTCAGCATGACGGGAGACACCGTTTTAGTGTCCAAAATCGGAAAAAAAATTATTTTTTGTAGATTTCATGAACGTGGTTTAATGTCAACTTTTAGGCCATATCCACCATGCCTATTTTTCAGCATGACGGGAGACCGTTAGAGTGTCCAAAATCGGAAAAAAAAATATTTTTTGTAGATTTCATGAACGTGGTCTAACGTCAACTTTTTGGCCATATCCACCATGCCTCGATTTCAGCATGACGGGAGACACCGTTTTAGTGTCCAAAATCGGAAAAAAAAATATTTTTTGTAGATTTCATGAACGTGGTTTAACGTCAACTTTTAGGCCATATCCACCATGCCTCGATTTCATTATGACGGGAGACCGTTCGAGTGTCCAAAATCGGAAAAAAATATATTTTTTGTAGAATTCATGAACGTGGTCTAACGTCAACTTTTAGGCCATATCAACCATGCCTCGATTTCAGCATGACGGGAGACACCGTTTGAGTGTCCAAAATCTGAAAAATATATTTTTGGTAGAATTCATGAACGTGGTCTAACGTCAACTTTTAGGCCATATCCACCATGCCTCGATTTCAGCATGACGGGAGACACCGTTTGAGTGTCCAAAATCGGAAAAAAAAAATATTTTTTGTAGATTTCATGAACGTGGTTTAATGTAAACTTTTAGGCCATATCCACCATGCCTCGATTTCAGCATGACGGGAGACACCGTTTGAGTGTCCAAAATCTGAAAAATATATTTTTGGTAGAATTCATGAACGTGGTCTAACGTCAACTTTTAGGCCATATCCACCATGCCTCGATTTCAGCATGACGGGAGACACCGTTTGAGTGTCCAAAATCGGAAAAAAAAATATTTTTGTAGATTTCATGAACGTGGTTTAATGTCAACTTTTAGGCCATATCCACCATGCCTCGATTTCAGCATGACGGGGGACACCGTTTGAGTGTCCAAAATCTGAAAAAAATATATTTTTTGTAGATTTCATGAACGTGGTCTAACGTCAACTTTTAAGCCATATGCCTCGATTTCAGCATGACGGGAGACACCGTTTGAGTGTCCAAAATCTGAAAAAAAAATATTTTTTTAGATTTCATGAACGTGGTTTAACGTCAACTTTTAGGCCATATCCACCATGCCTATTTTTCAGCATGACGGGAGACACCGTTTGAGTGTCCAAAATCTGAAAAATATATTTTTGGTAGAATTCATGAACGTGGTCTAACGTCAACTTTTAGGCCATATCCACCATGCCTCGATTTCAGCATGACGGGAGACACCGTTTGAGTGTCCAAAATCGGAAAAAAAAATATTTTTGTAGATTTCATGAACGTGGTTTAATGTCAACTTTTAGGCCATATCCACCATGCCTCGATTTCAGCATGACGGGAGAAACCGTTTTAGTGTCCAAAATCGGAAAAAAAAATTTTTTTTGTAGATTTCATGAACGTTGTTTAACGTCAACTTTTAGGCCATATCCACCATGCCTCGATTTCAGCATGACGGGAGACACCGTTTTAGTGTCCAAAATCTGAAAAATATATTTTTCGTAGATTTCATGAACGTGGTCTAACGTCAACTTTTAAGCCATATCCACCATGCCTCGATTTCAGCATGACGGGAGACACCGTTTGAGTGTCCAAAATCTGAAAAAAATATATTTTTTGTAGATTTCATGAACGTGGTCTAACGTCAACTTTTAAGCCATATGCCTCGATTTCAGCATGACGGGAGACACCGTTTGAGTGTCCAAAATCTGAAAAAAAAATATTTTTTTAGATTTCATGAACGTGGTTTAACGTCAACTTTTAGGCCATATCCACCATGCCTATTTTTCAGCATGACGGGTTACCGTTAGAGTGTCCAAAATCGGAAAAAAAAATATTTTTTGTAGATTTCATGAACGTGGTCTAACGTCAACTTTTTGGCCATATCCACCATGCCTCGATTTCAGCATGACGGGAGACACCGTTTTAGTGTCCAAAATCGGAAAAAAAAATATTTTTTGTAGATTTCATGAACGTGGTTTAACGTCAACTTTTAGGCCATATCCACCATGCCTCGATTTCATTATGACGGGAGACCGTTCGAGTCTCCAAAATCGGAAAAAAATATATTTTTTGCAGAATTCATGAACGTGGTCTAACGTCAACTTTTAGGCCATATCCACCATGCCTCGATTTCAGCATGACGGGAGACACCGTTTGAGTGTCCAAAATCGGAAAAAATAATATTTTTTGTAGATTTCATGAACATGGTTTAATGTCAACTTTTAGGCCATATCCACCATGCCTCGATTTCAGCATGACGGGAGACACCGTTTGAGTGTCCAAAATCTGAAAAATATATTTTTGGTAGAATTCATGAACGTGGTCTAACGTCAACTTTTAGGCCATATCCACCATGCCTCGATTTCAGCATGACGGGAGACACCGTTTGAGTGTCCAAAATCTGAAAAATATATTTTTGGTAGAATTCATGAACGTGGTCTAACGTCAACTTTTAGGCCATATCCACCATGCCTCGATTTCAGCATGACGGGAGACACCGTTTGAGTGTCCAAAATCGGAAAAAAAAAATATTTTTTGTAGATTTCATGAACGTGGTTTAATGTAAACTTTTAGGCCATATCCACCATGCCTCGATTTCAGCATGACGGGAGACACCGTTTGAGTGTCCAAAATCTGAAAAATATATTTTTGGTAGAATTCATGAACGTGGTCTAACGTCAACTTTTAGGCCATATCCACCATGCCTCGATTTCAGCATGACGGGAGACACCGTTTGAGTGTCCAAAATCGGAAAAAAAAATATTTTTGTAGATTTCATGAACGTGGTTTAATGTCAACTTTTAGGCCATATCCACCATGCCTCGATTTCAGCATGACGGGAGAAACCGTTTTAGTGTCCAAAATCGGAAAAAAAAATATTTTTTGTAGATTTCATGAACGTTGTTTAACGTCAACTTTTACGCCATATCCACCATGCCTCGATTTCAGCATGACGGGAGACACCGTTTTAGTGTCCAAAATCTGAAAAATATATTTTTCGTAGATTTCATGAACGTGGTCTAACGTCAACTTTTAAGCCATATCCACCATGCCTCGATTTCAGCATGACGGGAGACACCGTTTGAGTGTCCAAAATCTGAAAAAAAAATATTTTTTGTAGATTTCATGAACGTGGTCTAACGTCAACTTTTAAGCCATATGCCTCGATTTCAGCATGACGGGAGACACCGTTTTAGTGTCCAAAATCTGAAAAAAAAATATTTTTTTAGATTTCATGAACGTGGTTTAACGTCAACTTTTAGGCCATATCCACCATGCCTCGATTTCAGCATGACGGGAGATACCGTTTTAGTGTCCAAAATCGGAAAAAAATATATTTTTTGTGGATTTCATGAACGTTGTTTAACGTCAACTTTTAGGCCATATCCACCATGCCTCGATTTCAGCATGACGGGAGACACCGTTTTAGTGTCCAAAATCGGAAAAAAAAATATTTTTTGTAGATTTCATGAACGTGGTTTAATGTCAACTTTTAGGCCATATCCACCATGCCTATTTTTCAGCATGACGGGAGACCGTTAGAGTGTCCAAAATCGGAAAAAAAAATATTTTTTGTAGATTTCATGAACGTGGTCTAACGTCAACTTTTAAGCCATATGCCTCGATTTCAGCATGACGGGAGACACCGTTTGAGTGTCCAAAATCTGAAAAATATATTTTTGGTAGAATTCATGAACGTGGTCTAACGTCAACTTTTAGGCCATATCCACCATGCCTCGATTTCAGCATGACGGGAGACACCGTTTGAGTGTCCAAAATCGGAAAAAAAAAATATTTTTTGTAGATTTCATGAACGTGGTTTAATGTAAACTTTTAGGCCATATCCACCATGCCTCGATTTCAGCATGACGGGAGACACCGTTTGAGTGTCCAAAATCTGAAAAATATATTTTTGGTAGAATTCATGAACGTGGTCTAACGTCAACTTTTAGGCCATATCCACCATGCCTCGATTTCAGCATGACGGGAGACACCGTTTGAGTGTCCAAAATCGGAAAAAAAAATATTTTTGTAGATTTCATGAACGTGGTTTAATGTCAACTTTTAGGCCATATCCACCATGCCTCGATTTCAGCATGACGGGAGAAACCGTTTTAGTGTCCAAAATCGGAAAAAAAAATATTTTTTGTAGATTTCATGAACGTTGTTTAACGTCAACTTTTACGCCATATCCACCATGCCTCGATTTCAGCATGACGGGAGACACCGTTTTAGTGTCCAAAATCTGAAAAATATATTTTTCGTAGATTTCATGAACGTGGTCTAACGTCAACTTTTAAGCCATATCCACCATGCCTCGATTTCAGCATGACGGGAGACACCGTTTGAGTGTCCAAAATCTGAAAAAAAAATATTTTTTGTAGATTTCATGAACGTGGTCTAACGTCAACTTTTAAGCCATATGCCTCGATTTCAGCATGACGGGAGACACCGTTTTAGTGTCCAAAATCTGAAAAAAAAATATTTTTTTAGATTTCATGAACGTGGTTTAACGTCAACTTTTAGGCCATATCCACCATGCCTCGATTTCAGCATGACGGGAGATACCGTTTTAGTGTCCAAAATCGGAAAAAAATATATTTTTTGTGGATTTCATGAACGTTGTTTAACGTCAACTTTTAGGCCATATCCACCATGCCTCGATTTCAGCATGACGGGAGACACCGTTTTAGTGTCCAAAATCGGAAAAAAAAATATTTTTTGTAGATTTCATGAACGTGGTTTAATGTCAACTTTTAGGCCATATCCACCATGCCTATTTTTCAGCATGACGGGAGACCGTTAGAGTGTCCAAAATCGGAAAAAAAAATATTTTTTGTAGATTTCATGAACGTGGTCTTACGTCAACTTTTTGGCCATATCCACCATGCCTCGATTTCAGCATGACGGGAGACACCGTTTTAGTGTCCAAAATCGGAAAAAAAAACATTTTTTGTAGATTTCATGAACGTGGTTTAACGTCAACTTTTAGGCCATATCCACCATGCCTCGATTTCATTATGACGGGAGACCGTTCGAGTGTCCAAAATCGGAAAAAAATATATTTTTTGTAGAATTCATGAACGTGGTCTAACGTCAACTTTTAGGCCATATCCACCATGCCTCGATTTCAGCATGACGGGAGACACCGTTTGAGTGTCCAAAATCTGAAAAATATATTTTTGGTAGAATTCATGAACGTGGTCTAACGTCAACTTTTAGGCCATATCCACCATGCCTCGATTTCAGCATGACGGGAGACACTGTTTGAGTGTCCAAAATCGGAAAAAAAAAATATTTTTTGTAGATTTCATGAACGTGGTTTAATGTAAACTTTTAGGCCATATCCACCATGCCTCGATTTCAGCATGACGGGAGACACCGTTTGAGTGTCCAAAATCTGAAAAATATATTTTTGGTAGAATTCATGAACGTGGTCTAACGTCAACTTTTAGGCCATATCCACCATGCCTCGATTTCAGCATGACGGGAGACACCGTTTGAGTGTCCAAAATCGGAAAAAAAAATATTTTTGTAGATTTCATGAACGTGGTTTAATGTCAACTTTTAGGCCATATCCACCATGCCTCGATTTCAGCATGACGGGAGAAACCGTTTTAGTGTCCAAAATCGGAAAAAAAAAATATTTTTTGTAGATTTCATGAACGTTGTTTAACGTCAACTTTTAGGCCATATCCACCATGCCTCGATTTCAGCATGACGGGAGACACCGTTTTAGTGTCCAAAATCTGAAAAAATAATATTTTTTGTAGATTTCATGAACATGGTTTAATGTCAACTTTTAGGCCATATCCACCATGCCTCGATTTCAGCATGACGGGAGACACCGTTTGAGTGTCCAAAATCTGAAAAATATATTTTTGGTAGAATTCATGAACGTGGTCTAACGTCAACTTTTAGGCCATATCCACCATGCCTCGATTTCAGCATGACGGGAGACACCGTTTGAGTGTCCAAAATCTGAAAAATATATTTTTGGTAGAATTCATGAACGTGGTCTAACGTCAACTTTTAGGCCATATCCACCATGCCTCGAATTCAGCATGACGGGAGACACCGTTTGAGTGTCCAAAATCGGAAAAAAAAAATATTTTTTGTAGATTTCATGAACGTGGTTTAATGTAAACTTTTAGGCCATATCCACCATGCCTCGATTTCAGCATGACGGGAGACACCGTTTGAGTGTCCAAAATCTGAAAAATATAATTTTGGTAGAATTCATGAACGTGGTCTAACGTCAACTTTTAGGCCATATCCACCATGCCTCGATTTCAGCATGACGGGAGACACCGTTTGAGTGTCCAAAATCGGAAAAAAAAATATTTTTGTAGATTTCATGAACGTGGTTTAATGTCAACTTTTAGGCCATATCCACCATGCCTCGATTTCAGCATGACGGGAGAAACCGTTTTAGTGTCCAAAATCGGAAAAAAAAATATTTTTTGTAGATTTCATGAACGTTGTTTAACGACATCTTTTACGCCATATCCACCATGCCTCGATTTCAGCATGACGGGAGACACCGTTTTAGTGTCCAAAATCTGAAAAATATATTTTTCGTAGATTTCATGAACGTGGTCTAACGTCAACTTTTAAGCCATATCCACCATGCCTCGATTTCAGCATGACGGGAGACACCGTTTGAGTGTCCAAAATCGGAAAAAAAAATATTTTTGTAGATTTCATGAACGTGGTTTAATGTCAACTTTTAGGCCATATCCACCATGCCTCGATTTCAGCATGACGGGAGAAACCGTTTTAGTGTCCAAAATCGGAAAAAAAAAATATTTTTTGTAGATTTCATGAACGTTGTTTAACGTCAACTTTTAGGCCATATCCACCATGCCTCGATTTCAGCATGACGGGAGACACCGTTTTAGTGTCCAAAATCTGAAAAAATAATATTTTTTGTAGATTTCATGAACATGGTTTAATGTCAACTTTTAGGCCATATCCACCATGCCTCGATTTCAGCATGACGGGAGACACCGTTTGAGTGTCCAAAATCTGAAAAATATATTTTTGGTAGAATTCATGAACGTGGTCTAACGTCAACTTTTAGGCCATATCCACCATGCCTCGATTTCAGCATGACGGGAGACACCGTTTTTGTGTCCAAAATCTGAAAAATATATTTTTGGTAGAATTCATGAACGTGGTCTAACGTCAACTTTTAGGCCATATCCACCATGCCTCGATTTCAGCATGACGGGAGACACCGTTTGAGTGTCCAAAATCGGAAAAAAAAAATATTTTTTGTAGATTTCATGAACGTGGTTTAATGTAAACTTTTAGGCCATATCCACCATGCCTCGATTTCAGCATGACGGGAGACACCGTTTGAGTGTCCAAAATCTGAAAAATATATTTTTGGTAGAATTCATGAACGTGGTCTAACGTCAACTTTTAGGCCATATCCACCATGCCTCGATTTCAGCATGACGGGAGACACCGTTTGAGTGTCCAAAATCGGAAAAAAAAATATTTTTGTAGATTTCATGAACGTGGTTTAATGTCAACTTTTAGGCCATATCCACCATGCCTCGATTTCAGCATGACGGGAGAAACCGTTTTAGTGTCCAAAATCGGAAAAAAAAATATTTTTTGTAGATTTCATGAACGTTGTTTAACGACATCTTTTACGCCATATCCACCATGCCTCGATTTCAGCATGACGGGAGACACCGTTTTAGTGTCCAAAATCTGAAAAATATATTTTTCGTAGATTTCATGAACGTGGTCTAACGTCAACTTTTAAGCCATATCCACCATGCCTCGATTTCAGCATGACGGGAGACACCGTTTGAGTGTCCAAAATCTGAAAAAAAAATATTTTTTGTAGATTTCATGAACGTGGTCTAACGTCAACTTTTAAGCCATATGCCTCGATTTCAGCATGACGGGAGACACCGTTTTAGTGTCCAAAATCTGAAAAAAAAATATTTTTTTAGATTTCATGAACGTGGTTTAACGTCAACTTTTAGGCCATATCCACCATGCCTCGATTTCAGCATGACGGGAGATACCGTTTTAGTGTCCAAAATCGGAAAAAAAAATATTTTTTGTGGATTTCATGAACGTTGTTTAACGTCAACTTTTAGGCCATATCCACCATGCCTCGATTTCAGCATGACGGGAGACACCGTTTTAGTGTCCAAAATCGGAAAAAAAAATATTTTTTGTAGATTTCATGAACGTGGTTTAATGTCAACTTTTAGGCCATATCCACCATGCCTATTTTTCAGCATGACGGGAGACCGTTAGAGTGTCCAAAATCGGAAAAAAATATATTTTTTGTAGATTTCATGAACGTGGTCTAACGTCAACTTTTTGGCCATATCCACCATGCCTCGATTTCAGCATGACGGGAGACACCGTTTTAGTGTCCAAAATCGGAAAAAAAAATATTTTTTGTAGATTTCATGAACGTGGTTTAACGTCAACTTTTAGGCCATATCCACCATGCCTCGATTTCATTATGACGGGAGACCGTTCGAGTGTCCAAAATCGGAAAAAAATATATTTTTTGTAGAATTCATGAACGTGGTCTAACGTCAACTTTTAGGCCATATCCACCATGCCTCGATTTCAGCATGACGGGAGACACCGTTTGAGTGTCCAAAATCTGAAAAATATATTTTTGGTAGAATTCATGAACGTGGTCTAACGTCAACTTTTAGGCCATATCCACCATGCCTCGATTTCAGCATGACGGGAGACACCGTTTGAGTGTCCAAAATCGGAAAAAAAAAATATTTTTTGTAGATTTCATGAACGTGGTTTAATGTAAACTTTTAGGCCATATCCACCATGCCTCGATTTCAGCATGACGGGAGACACCGTTTGAGTGTCCAAAATCTGAAAAATATATTTTTGGTAGAATTCATGAACGTGGTCTAACGTCAACTTTTAGGCCATATCCACCATGCCTCGATTTCAGCATGACGGGAGACACCGTTTGAGTGTCCAAAATCGGAAAAAAAAATATTTTTGTAGATTTCATGAACGTGGTTTAATGTCAACTTTTAGGCCATATCCACCATGCCTCGATTTCAGCATGACGGGAGAAACCGTTTTAGTGTCCAAAATCGTAAAAAAAAAATATTTTTTGTAGATTTCATGAACGTTGTTTAACGTCAACTTTTAGGCCATATCCACCATGCCTCGATTTCAGCATGACGGGAGACACCGTTTTAGTGTCCAAAATCTGAAAAATATATTTTTCGTAGATTTCATGAACGTGGTCTAACGTCAACTTTTAAGCCATATCCACCATGCCTCGATTTCAGCATGACGGGAGACACCGTTTGAGTGTCCAAAATCTGAAAAAAATATATTTTTTGTAGATTTCATGAACGTGGTCTAACGTCAACTTTTAAGCCATATGCCTCGATTTCAGCATGACGGGAGACACCGTTTGAGTGTCCAAAATCGAAAAAAAATAATATTTTTTGTAGATTTCATGAACGTGGTTTAATGTAAACTTTTAGGCCATATCCACCATGCCTCGATTTCAGCATGACGGGAGATACCGTTTTAGTGTCCAAAATCGGAAAAAAAAATATTTTTTGTGGATTTCATGAACGTTGTTTAACGTCAACTTTTAGGCCATATCCACCATGCCTCGATTTCAGCATGACGGGAGACACCGTTTTAGTGTCCAAAATCGGAAAAAAAAATATTTTTTGTAGATTTCATGAACGTGGTTTAATGTCAACTTTTAGGCCATATCCACCATGCCTCGATTTCATTATGACGGGAGACCGTTCGAGTGTCCAAAATCGGAAAAAAATATATTTTTTGTAGAATTCATGAACGTGGTCTAACGTCAACTTTTAGGCCATATCCACCATGCCTCGATTTCAGCATGACGGGAGACACCGTTTTAGTGTCCAAAATCGGAAAAAAATATATTTTTGGTAGAATTCATGAACGTGGTCTAACGTCAACTTTTAGGCCATATCCACCATGCCTCGATTTCAGCATGACGGGAGACACCGTTTGAGTGTCCAAAATCGGAAAAAATAATATTTTTTGTAGATTTCATGAACGTGGTTTAATGTCAACTTTTAGGCCATATCCACCATGCCTCGATTTCAGCATGACGGGAGACACCGTTTGAGTGTCCAAAATCTGAAAAATATATTTTTGGTAGAATTCATGAACGTGGTCTAACGTCAACTTTTAGGCCATATCCACCATGCCTCGATTTCAGCATGACGGGAGACACCGTTTGAGTGTCCAAAATCGGAAAAAAAATAATATTTTTTGTAGATTTCATGAACGTGGTTTAACGTCAACTTTTTGGCCATATCCACCATGCCTCGATTTCAGCATGACGGGAGACACCGTTTTAGTGTCCAAAATCGGAAAAAAATATATTTTTGGTAGAATTCATGAACGTGGTCTAACGTCAACTTTTAGGCCATATCCACCATGCCTCGATTTCAGCATGACGGGAGACACCGTTTGAGTGTCCAAAATCGGAAAAAATAATATTTTTTGTAGATTTCATGAACGTGGTTTAATGTCAACTTTTAGGCCATATCCACCATGCCTCGATTTCAGCATGACGGGAGACACCGTTTGAGTGTCCAAAATCTGAAAAATATATTTTTGGTAGAATTCATGAACGTGGTCTAACGTCAACTTTTAGGCCATATCCACCATGCCTCGATTTCAGCATGACGGGAGACACCGTTTGAGTGTCCAAAATCTGAAAAATATATTTTTGGTAGAATTCATGAACGTGGTCTAACGTCAACTTTTAGGCCATATCCACCATGCCTCGATTTCAGCATGACGGGAGACACCGTTTGAGTGTCCAAAATCGGAAAAAAAATATATTTTTTGTAGATTTCATGAACGTGGTTTAATGTAAACTTTTAGGCCATATCCACCATGCCTCGATTTCAGCATGACGGGAGACACCGTTTGAGTGTCCAAAATCGGAAAAAAAAATATTTTTGTAGATTTCATGAACGTGGTTTAATGTCAACTTTTAGGCCATATCCACCATGCCTCGATTTCAGCATGACGGGAGAAACCGTTTTAGTGTCCAAAATCGGAAAAAAAAATATTTTTTGTAGATTTCATGAACGTTGTTTAACGTCAACTTTTAGGCCATATCCACCATGCCTCGATTTCAGCATGACGGGAGACACTGTTTTAGTGTCCAAAATCTGAAAAATATATTTTTCGTAGATTTCATGAACGTGGTCTAACGTCAACTTTTAAGCCATATCCACCATGCCTCGATTTCAGCATGACGGGAGACACCGTTTGAGTGTCCAAAATCTGAAAAAAATATATTTTTTGTAGATTTCATGAACGTGGTCTAACGTCAACTTTTAAGCCATATGCCTCGATTTCAGCATGACGGGAGACACCGTTTGAGTGTCCAAAATCTGAAAAAAAAATATTTTTTTAGATTTCATGAACGTGGTTTTACGTCAACTTTTAGGCCATATCCACCATGCCTCGATTTCAGCATGACGGGAGATACCGTTTTAGTGTCCAAAATCGGAAAAAAAAATATTTTTTGTGGATTTCATGAACGTGGTTTAACGTCAACTTTTAGGCCATATCCACCATGCCTCGATTTCATCATGGCGGGAGACACCGTTTGAGTGTCCAAAATCTGAAAAATATATTTTTGGTAGAATTCATGAACATGGTCTAACGTCAACTTTTTGGCCATATCCACCATGCCTCGATTTCAGCATGACGGTAGACACCGTTTTAGTGTCCAAAATCGGAAAAAAAAATATTTTCTGTAGATTTCATGAACGTGGTTTAACGTCAACTTTTAGGCCATATCCACCATGCCTCGATTTCAGCATGACGGGAGACACCGTTTGAGTGTCCAAAATCTGAAAAATATTTTTTTTGTAGATTTCATGAACGTGGTTTAATGTCAACTTTTAGGCCATATCCACCATGCCTCGATTTCATCATGACGGGAGACACCGTTTGAGTGTCCAAAATCTGAAAAATATATTTTTGGTAGAATTCATGAACATGGTCTAACGTCAACTTTTAGGCCATATCCACCATGCCTCGATTTCAGCATGACGGGAGACACCGTTTGAGTGTCCAAAATCGGAAAAAATATATTTTTTGTAGATTTCATGAATGTGGTTTAATGTCAACTTTTAGGCCATATCCACCATGCCTCGATTTCAGCATGACGGGAGACCGTTCGAGTGTCCAAAATCGGAAAAAAATATATTTTTTGTAGATTTCATGAACGTGGTCTAACGTCAACTTTTTGGCCATATCCACCATGTCTCGATTTCAGCATGACGAGAGACACCGTTTTAGTGTCCAAAATCGTAAAAAAAAATATTTTTTGTAGATTTCATGAACGTGGTCTAACGTCAACTTTTTGGCCATATCCACCATGCCTCGATTTCAGCATGACGGGAGACACCGTTTTAGTGTCCAAAATCGGGAAAAAAAATATTTTTTGTAGATTTCATGAACGTGGTTTATCGTCAACTTTTAGGCCATATCCACCATGCCTCTATTTCAGCATGACGGGAGACACCGTTTGAGTGTCCAAAATCTGAAAAATATTTTTTTTGTAGATTTCATGAACGTGGTTTAACGTCAACTTTTAGGCCATATCCACCATGCCTCGATTTCATCATGACGGGAGACACCGTTTGAGTGTCCAAAATCTGAAAAATATATTTTTGGTAGAATTCATGAACGTGGTCTAACGTCAACTTTTAGGCCATATCCACCATGCCTCGATTTCAGCATGACGGGAGACACCATTTGAGTGTCCAAAATCGGAAAAAATATATTTTTGGTAGAATTCATGAACGTGGTCTAACGTCAACTTTTAGGCCATATCCACCATGCCTCGATTTCAGCATGACGGGAGACACCGTTTGAGTGTCCAAAATCTGAAAAATATATTTTTGGTAGAATTCATGAACGTGGTCTAACGTCAACTTTTAGGCCATATCCACCATGCCTCGATTTCAGCATGAACGGAGACACCGTTTGAGTGTCCAAAATCGGAAAAACAATATATTTTTTGTAGATTTCATGAACGTGGTTTAATGTAAACTTTTAGGCCATATCCACCATGCCTCGATTTCAGCATGACGGGAGACACCGTTTGAGTGTCCAAAATCTGAAAAATATATTTTTGGTAGAATTCATGAACGTGGTCTAACGTCAACTTTTAGGCCATATCCACCATGCCTCGATTTCAGCATGACGGGAGACACCGTTTGAGTGTCCAAAATCGGAAAAAAAAATATTTTTGTAGATTTCATGAACGTGGTTTAATGTCAACTTTTAGGCCATATCCACCATGCCTCGATTTCAGCATGACGGGAGACCGTTCGAGTGTCCAAAATCGGAAAAAAATATATTTTTTGTAGATTTCATGAACGTGGTCTAACGTCAACTTTTTGGCCATATCCACCATGTCTCGATTTCAGCATGACGAGAGACACCGTTTGAGTGTCCAAAATCGGAAAAAAAAATATTTTTTGTAGATTTCATGAACGTGGTCTAACGTCAACTTTTTGGCCATATCCACCATGCCTCGATTTCAGCATGACGGGAGACACCGTTTTAGTGTCCAAAATCGGGAAAAAAAATATTTTTTGTAGATTTCATGAACGTGGTTTAACGTCAACTTTTAGGCCATATCCACCATGCCTCGATTTCAGCATGACGGGAGACACCGTTTGAGTGTCCAAAATCTGAAAAATATTTTTTTTGTAGATTTCATGAACGTGGTTTAACGTCAACTTTTAGGCCATATCCACCATGCCTCGATTTCATCATGACGGGAGACACCGTTTGAGTGTCCAAAATCTGAAAAATATATTTTTGGTAGAATTCATGAACGTGGTCTAACGTCAACTTTTAGGCCATATCCACCATGCCTCGATTTCAGCATGACGGGAGACACCATTTGAGTGTCCAAAATCGGAAAAAATATATTTTTTGTAGATTTCATGAACGTGGTTTAACGTCAACTTTTAGGCCATATCCACCATGCCTCGATTTCAGCATGACGGGAGACACCGTTTGAGTGTCCAAAATCTGAAAAATATATTTTTGGTAGAATTCATGAACGTGGTCTAACGTCAACTTTTAGGCCATATCCACCATGCCTCGATTTCAGCATGACGGGAGACACCGTTTGAGTGTCCAAAATCTGAAAAATATATTTTTGGTAGAATTCATGAACGTGGTCTAACGTCAACTTTTAGGCCATATCCACCATGCCTCGATTTCAGCATGAACGGAGACACCGTTTGAGTGTCCAAAATCGGAAAAACAATATATTTTTTGTAGATTTCATGAACGTGGTTTAATGTAAACTTTTAGGCCATATCCACCATGCCTCGATTTCAGCATGACGGGAGACACCGTTTGAGTGTCCAAAATCTGAAAAATATATTTTTGGTAGAATTCATGAACGTGGTCTAACGTCAACTTTTAGGCCATATCCACCATGCCTCGATTTCAGCATGACGGGAGACACCGTTTGAGTGTCCAAAATCGGAAAAAAAAATATTTTTGTAGATTTCATGAACGTGGTTTAATGTCAACTTTTAGGCCATATCCACCATGCCTCGATTCAGCATGACGGGAGAAACCGTTTTAGTGTCCAAAATCGGAAAAAAAAATATTTTTTGTAGATTTCATGAACGTTGTTTAACGTCAACTTTTAGGCCATATCCACCATGCCTCGATTTCAGCATGACGGGAGACACCGTTTTAGTGTCCAAAATCGGGAAAAAAAATATTTTTTGTAGATTTCATGAACGTGGTTTAACGTCAACTTTTAGGCCATATCCACCATGCCTCGATTTCAGCATGACGGGAGACACCGTTTGAGTGTCCAAAATCTGAAAAATATTTTTTTTGTAGATTTCATGAACGTGGTTTAACGTCAACTTTTAGGCCATATCCACCATGCCTCGATTTCATCATGACGGGAGACACCGTTTGAGTGTCCAAAATCTGAAAAATATATTTTTGGTAGAATTCATGAACGTGGTCTAACGTCAACTTTTAGGCCATATCCACCATGCCTCGATTTCAGCATGACGGGAGACACCATTTGAGTGTCCAAAATCGGAAAAAATATATTTTTTGTAGATTTCATGAACGTGGTTTAACGTCAACTTTTAGGCCAAATCCACCATGCCTCGATTTCAGCATGACGGGAGACACCGTTTGAGTGTCCAAAATCTGAAAAATATATTTTTGGTAGAATTCATGAACGTGGTCTAACGTCAACTTTTAGGCCATATCCACCATGCCTCGATTTCAGCATGACGGGAGACACCGTTTGAGTGTCCAAAATCTGAAAAATATATTTTTGGTAGAATTCATGAACGTGGTCTAACGTCAACTTTTAGGCCATATCCACCATGCCTCGATTTCAGCATGAACGGAGACACCGTTTGAGTGTCCAAAATCGGAAAAACAATATATTTTTTGTAGATTTCATGAACGTGGTTTAATGTAAACTTTTAGGCCATATCCACCATGCCTCGATTTCAGCATGACGGGAGACACCGTTTGAGTGTCCAAAATCTGAAAAATATATTTTTGGTAGAATTCATGAACGTGGTCTAACGTCAACTTTTAGGCCATATCCACCATGCCTCGATTTCAGCATGACGGGAGACACCGTTTGAGTGTCCAAAATCGGAAAAAAAAATATTTTTGTAGATTTCATGAACGTGGTTTAATGTCAACTTTTAGGCCATATCCACCATGCCTCGATTTCAGCATGACGGGAGAAACCGTTTTAGTGTCCAAAATCGGAAAAAAAAATATTTTTTGTAGATTTCATGAACGTTGTTTAACGTCAACTTTTAGGCCATATCCACCATGCCTCGATTTCAGCATGACGGGAGACACCGTTTTAGTGTCCAAAATCTGAAAAATATATTTTTCGTAGATTTCATGAACGTGGTCTAACGTCAACTTTTAAGCCATATCCACCATGCCTCGATTTCAGCATGACGGGAGACACCGTTTGAGTGTCCAAAATCTGAAAAAAAAAAATTTTTTTAGATTTCATGAACGTGGTTTTACGTCAACTTTTAGGCCATATCCACCATGCCTCGATTTCAGCATGACGGGAGATACCGTTTTAGTGTCCAAAATCGGAAAAAAAATTATTTTTTGTGGATTTCATGAACGTGGTTTAACGTCAACTTTTAGGCCATATCCACCATGCCTCGATTTCATCATGACGGGAGACACCGTTTGAGTGTCCAAAATCTGAAAAATATATTTTTGGTAGAATTCATGAACATGGTCTAACGTCAACTTTTTGGCCATATCCACCATGCCTCGATTTCAGCATGACGGTAGACACCGTTTTAGTGTCCAAAATCGGAAAAAAAAAATTTTTTGTAGATTTCATGAACGTGGTTTAACGTCAACTTTTAGGCCATATCCACCATGCCTCGATTTCATCATGACGGGAGACACCGTTTGAGTGTCCAAAATCTGAAAAATATATTTTTGGTAGAATTCATGAACATGGTCTAACGTCAACTTTTAGGCCATATCCACCATGCCTCGATTTCAGCATGACGGGAGACACCGTTTGAGTGTCCAAAATCGGAAAAAATATATTTTTTGTAGATTTCATGAACGTGGTTTAATGTCAACTTTTAGGCCATATCCACCATGCCTCGATTTCAGCATGACGGGAGACCGTTCGAGTGTCCAAAATCGGAAAAAAATATATTTTTTGTAGATTTCATGAACGTGGTCTAACGTCAACTTTTTGGCCATATCCACCATGTCTCGGTTTCAGCATGACGAGAGACACCGTTTTAGTGTCCAAAATCGGAAAAAAAAATATTTTTTGTAGATTTCATGAACGTGGTCTAACGTCAACTTTTTGGCCATATCCACCATGCCTCGATTTCATTATGACGGGAGACACCGTTTTAGTGTCCAAAATCGGGAAAAAAAATATTTTTTGTAGATTTCATGAACGTGGTTTAACGTCAACTTTTAGGCCATATCCACCATGCCTCGATTTCAGCATGACGGGAGACACCGTTTGAGTGTCCAAAATCTGAAAAATATTTTTTTTGTAGATTTCATGAACGTGGTTTAACGTCAACTTTTAGGCCATATCCACCATGCCTCGATTTCATCATGACGGGAGACACCGTTTGAGTGTCCAAAATCTGAAAAATATATTTTTGGTAGAATTCATGAACGTGGTCTAACGTCAACTTTTAGGCCATATCCACCATGCCTCGATTTCAGCATGACGGGAGACACCATTTGAGTGTCCAAAATCGGAAAAAATATATTTTTTGTAGATTTCATGAACGTGGTTTAATGTCAACTTTTAGGCCATATCCACCATGCCTCGATTTCAGCATGACGGGAGACCGTTCGAGTGTCCAAAATCGGAAAAAAAATTATTTTTTGTAGATTTCATGAACGTGGTCTAACGTCAACTTTTTGGCCATATCCACCATGTCTCGATTTCAGCATGACGGGAGACACCGTTTTAGTGTCCAAAATCGGAAAAAAAAATATTTTTTGTAGATTTCATGAACGTGGTTTAATGTCAACTTTTAGGCCATATCCACCATGCATCGATTTCAGCATGACGGGAGACCGTTCGAGTGTCCAAAATCGGAAAAAAAAATATTTTTTGTAGATTTCATGAACGTGGTCTAACGTCAACTTTTTGGCCATATCCACAATGTCTCGATTTCAGCATGACGGGAGACACCGTTTTAGTGTCCAAAATCGGAAAAAAAAAATTTTTGGGTAGATTTCATGAACGTGGTCTAACGTCAACTTTTTGGCCATATCCACCATGCCTCGATTTCAGCATGACGGGAGACACCGTTTGAGTGTCCAAAATCTGAAAAATATTTTTTTTGTAGATTTCATGAACGTGGTTTAACGTCAACTTTTAGGCCATATCCACCATGCCTCGATTTCATCATGACGGGAGACACCGTTTGAGTGTCCAAAATCTGAAAAATATATTTTTGGTAGAATTCATGAACGTGGTCTAACGTCAACTTTTAGGCCATATCCACCATGCCTCGATTTCAGCATGACGGGAGACACCATTTGAGTGTCCAAAATCGGAAAAAATATATTTTTTGTAGATTTCATGAACGTGGTTTAATGTCAACTTTTAGGCCATATCCACCATGCCTCGATTTCAGCATGACGGGAGACCGTTCGAGTGTCCAAAATCGGAAAAAAAAATATTTTTTGTAGATTTCATGAACGTGGTCTAACGTCAACTTTTTGGCCATATCCACCATGTCTCGATTTCAGCATGACGGGAGACACCGTTTGAGTGTCCAAAATCTGAAAAATATATTTTTGGTAGAATTCATGAACGTGGTCTAACGTCAACTTTTAGGCCATATCCACCATGCCTCGATTTCAGCATGACGGGAGACACCATTTGAGTGTCCAAAATCGGAAAAAATATATTTTTTGTAGATTTCATGAACGTGGTTTAATGTCAACTTTTAGGCCATATCCACCATGCCTCGATTTCAGCATGACGGGAGACCGTTCGAGTGTCCAAAATCGGAAAAAAAAATATTTTTTGTAGATTTCATGAACGTGGTCTAACGTCAACTTTTTGGCCATATCCACCATGTCTCGATTTCAGCATGACGGGAGACACCGTTTTAGTGTCCAAAATCGGAAAAAAATATATTTTTTTTAGATTTCATGAACGTGGTTTAACGTCAACTTTTAGGCCATATCCACCATGCCTCGATTTCAGCATGACGGGAGACACCGTTTGAGTGTCCAAAATCGAAAAAAAATATATATTTTGTAGATTTCATGAACGTGGTCTAACGTCAACTTTTTGGCCATATCCACCATGCCTCGATTTCAGCATGACGGGAGACACCGTTTTAGTGTCCAAAATCGGAAAAAAATATATTTTTTGTAGATTTCATGAACGTGGTTTAATGTCAACTTTCAGGCCATATCCACCATGCATCGATTTCAGCATGACGGGAGACCGTTCGAGTGTCCAAAATCGGAAAAAAAAATATTTTTTGTAGATTTCATGAACGTGGTCTAACGTCAACTTTTTGGCCATATCCACAATGTCTCGATTTCAGCATGACGGGAGACACCGTTTTAGTGTCCAAAATCGGAAAAAAAAATATTTTTTGTAGATTTCATGAACGTGGTTTAACGTCAACTTTTAGGCCATATCCACCATGCCTCGATTTCAGCATGACGGGAGACACCGTTTGAGTGTCCAAAATCGGAAAAAAAAATATATTTTGTAGATTTCATGAACGTGGTCTAACGTCAACTTTTTGGCCATATCCACCATGCCTCGATTTCAGCATGACGGGAGACACCGTTTTAGTGTCCAAAATCGGAAAAATATATATTTTTTGTAGATTTCATGAACGTGGTTTAACGTGAACTTTTAGGCCATATCTACCATGCCTCGATTTCATCATGACGGGAGACACCTTTTGAGTGTCCAAAATCTGAAAAATATATTTTTGGTAGAATTCATGAACGTGGTCTAACGTCAACTTTTAGGCCATATCCACCATGACTCGATTTCAGCATGACGGGAGACACCGTTTTAGTGTCCAAAATTGAAAAAAAAAATATTTTTTGTAGATTTCATGAACGTGGTCTAACGTCAACTTTTTGGCCATATCCACCATGCCTCGATTTCAGCATGACGGGAGACACCGTTTTAGTGTCCAAAATCGGAAAAAATATATTTTTTGTAGATTTCATGAACGTGGTTTAATGTCAACTTTTAGGCCATATCCACCATGCATCGATTTCAGCATGACGGGAGACCGTTCGAGTGTCCAAAATCGGAAAAAAAAATATTTTTTGTAGATTTCATGAACGTGGTCTAACGTCAACTTTTTGGCCATATCCACCATGCCTCGATTTCAGCATGACGTGAGACACCGTTTTAGTGTCCAAAATCGGGAAAAAAAATATTTTTTGTAGATTTCATGAACGTGGTTTAACGTCAACTTTTAGGCCATATCCACCATGCCTCGATTTCAGCATGACGGGAGACACCGTTTGAGTGTCCAAAATCTGAAAAATATTTTTTTTGTAGATTTCATGAACGTGGTTTAACGTCAACTTTTAGGCCATATCCACCATGCCTCGATTTCAGCATGACGGGAGACACCATTTGAGTGTCCAAAATCGGAAAAAATATATTTTTTGTAGATTTCATGAACGTGGTTTAATGTCAACTTTTAGGCCATATCCACCATGCCTCGATTTCAGCATGACGGGAGACCGTTCGAGTGTCCAAAATCGGAAAAAAAAATATTTTTTGTAGATTTCATGAATGTGGTCTAACGTCAACTTTTTGGCCATATCCACCATGTCTCGATTTCAGCATGACGGGAGACACCGTTTTAGTGTCCAAAATCGGAAAAAAATATATTTTTTTTAGATTTCATGAACGTGGTTTAACGTCAACTTTTAGGCCATATCCACCATGCCTCGATTTCAGCATGACGGGAGACACCGTTTGAGTGTCCAAAATCGAAAAAAAAAATATATTTTGTAGATTTCATGAACGTGGTCTAACGTCAACTTTTTGGCCATATCCACCATGCCTCGATTTCAGCATGACGGGAGACACCGTTTTAGTGTCCAAAATCGGAAAAAAATATATTTTTTGTAGATTTCATGAACGTGGTTTAATGTCAACTTTCAGGCCATATCCACCATGCATCGATTTCAGCATGACGGGAGACCGTTCGAGTGTCCAAAATCGGAAAAAAAAATATTTTTTGTAGATTTCATGAACGTGGTCTAACGTCAACTTCTTGGCCATATCCACAATGTCTCGATTTCAGCATGACGGGAGACACCGTTTTAGTGTCCAAAATCGGAAAAAAAAATATTTTTTGTAGATTTCATGAACGTGGTTTAACGTCAACTTTTAGGCCATATCCACCATGCCTCGATTTCAGCATGACGGGAGACACCGTTTGAGTGTCCAAAATCTGAAAAATATTTTTTTTGTAGATTTCATGAACGTGGTTTAACGTCAACTTTTAGGCCATATCCACCATGCCTCGATTTCATCATGACGGGAGACACCGTTTGAGTGTCCAAAATCTGAAAAATATATTTTTGGTAGAATTCATGAACGTGGTCTAACGTCAACTTTTAGGCCATATCCACCATGCCTCGATTTCAGCATGACGGGAGACACCATTTGAGTGTCCAAAATCGGAAAAAATATATTTTTTGTAGATTTCATGAACGTGGTTTAATGTCAACTTTTAGGCCATATCCACCATGCCTCGATTTCAGCATGACGGGAGACCGTTCGAGTGTCCAAAATCGGAAAAAAAAATATTTTTTGTAGATTTCATGAACGTGGTCTAACGTCAACTTTTTGGCCATATCCACCATGTCTCGATTTCAGCATGACGGGAGACACCGTTTTAGTGTCCAAAATCGGAAAAAAATATATTTTTTGTAGATTTCATGAACGTGGTTTAACGTCAACTTTTAGGCCATATCTTCCATGCCTCGATTTCATCATGACGGGAGACATCGTTTGAGTGTCCAAAATCTGAAAAATATATTTTTGGTGGAATTCATGAACGTGGTCTAACGTCAACTTTTAGGCCATATCCACCATGCCTCGATTTCAGCATGACGGGAGACACCGTTTTAGTGTCCAAAATCGAAAAAAAAAATATTTTTTGTAGATTTCATGAACGTGGTCTAACGTCAAATTTTTGGCCATATCCACCATGCCTCGATTTCAGCATGACGGGAGACACCGTTTTAGTGTCCAAAATCGGAAAAAATATATTTTTTGTAGATTTCATGAACGTGGTTTAATGTCAACTTTTAGGCCATATCCACCATGCATCGATTTCAGCATGACGGGAGACCGTTCGAGTGTCCAAAATCGGAAAAAAAAATATTTTTTGTAGATTTCATGAACGTGGTCTAACGTCAACTTTTTGGCCATATCCACCATGCCTCGATTTCAGCATGACGTGAGACACCGTTTTAGTGTCCAAAATCGGGAAAAAAAATATTTTTTGTAGATTTCATGAACGTGGTTTAACGTCAACTTTTAGGCCATATCCACCATGCCTCGATTTCAGCATGACGGGAGACACCGTTTGAGTGTCCAAAATCTGAAAAATATTTTTTTTGTAGATTTCATGAACGTGGTTTAACGTCAACTTTTAGGCCATATCCACCATGCCTCGATTTCATCATGACGGGAGACACCGTTTGAGTGTCCAAAATCTGAAAAATATATTTTTGGTAGAATTCATGAACGTGGTCTAACGTCAACTTTTAGGCCATATCCACCATGCCTCGATTTCAGCATGACGGGAGACACCATTTGAGTGTCCAAAATCGGAAAAAATATTTTTTTTGTAGATTTCATGAACGTGGTTTAATGTCAACTTTTAGGCCATATCCACCATGTCTCGATTTCAGCATGACGGGAGACACCGTTTTAGTGTCCAAAATCGGAAAAAAATATATTTTTTTTAGATTTCATGAACGTGGTTTAACGTCAACTTTTAGGCCATATCCACCATGCCTCGATTTCAGCATGACGGGAGACACCGTTTGAGTGTCCAAAATCGAAAAAAAAAATATATTTTGTAGATTTCATGAACGTGGTCTAACGTCAATTTTTTGGCCATATCCACCATGCCTCGATTTCAGCATGACGGGAGACACCGTTTTAGTGTCCAAAATCGGAAAAAAATATATTTTTTGTAGATTTCATGAACGTGGTTTAATGTCAACTTTCAGGCCATATCCACCATGCATCGATTTCAGCATGACGGGAGACCGTTCGAGTGTCCAAAATCGGAAAAAAAAATATTTTTTGTAGATTTCATGAACGTGGTCTAACGTCAACTTCTTGGCCATATCCACAATGTCTCGATTTCAGCATGACGGGAGACACCGTTTTAGTGTCCAAAATCGGAAAAAAAAATTTTTTTTGTAGATTTCATGAACGTGGTCTAACGTCAACTTTTTGGCCATATCCACCATGCCTCGATTTCAGCATGACGGGAGACACCGTTTTAGTGTCCAAAATCGGGAAAAAAAATATTTTTTGTAGATTTCATGAACGTGGTTTAACGTCAACTTTTAGGCCATATCCACCATGCCTCGATTTCAGCATGACGGGAGACACCGTTTGAGTGTCCAAAATCTGAAAAATATTTTTTTTGTAGATTTCATGAACGTGGTTTAACGTCAACTTTTAGGCCATATCCACCATGCCTCGATTTCATCATGACGGGAGACACCGTTTGAGTGTCCAAAATCTGAAAAATATATTTTTGGTAGAATTCATGAACGTGGTCTAACGTCAACTTTTAGGCCATATCCACCATGCCTCGATTTCAGCATGACGGGAGACACCATTTGAGTGTCCAAAATCGGAAAAAATATATTTTTTGTAGATTTCATGAACGTGGTTTAATGTCAACTTTTAGGCCATATCCACCATGCCTCGATTTCAGCATGACGGGAGACCGTTCGAGTGTCCAAAATCGGAAAAAAAAATATTTTTTGTAGATTTCATGAACGTGGTCTAACGTCAACTTTTTGGCCATATCCACCATGTCTCGATTTCAGCATGACGGGAGACACCGTTTTAGTGTCCAAAATCGGAAAAAAATATATTTTTTGTAGATTTCATGAACGTGGTTTAACGTCAACTTTTAGGCCATATCTTCCATGCCTCGATTTCATCATGACGGGAGACATCGTTTGAGTGTCCAAAATCTGAAAAATATATTTTTGGTGGAATTCATGAACGTGGTCTAACGTCAACTTTTAGGCCATATCCACCATGCCTCGATTTCAGCATGACGGGAGACACCGTTTTAGTGTCCAAAATCGAAAAAAAAAATATTTTTTGTAGATTTCATGAACGTGGTCTAACGTCAAATTTTTGGCCATATCCACCATGCCTCGATTTCAGCATGACGGGAGACACCGTTTTAGTGTCCAAAATCGGAAAAAAAAATATTTTTTGTAGATTTCATGAACGTGGTTTAACGTCAACTTTTAGGCCATATCCACCATGCCTCGATTTCATCATGACGGGAGACACCGTTTGAGTGTCCAAAATCTTAAAAATATATTTTTTGTAGATTTCATGAACGTGGTCTAACGTCAACTTTTAAGCCATATGCCTCGATTTCAGCATGACGGGAGACACCGTTTGAGTGTCCAAAATCTGAAAAAAAAATATTTTTTGTAGATTTCATGAACGTGGTTTAACGTCAACTTTTAGGCCATATCCACCATGCCTCGATTTCAGCATGACGGGAGATACCGTTTTAGTGTCCAAAATCGGAAAAAAAAATATTTTTTGTGGATTTCATGAACGTTGTTTAACGTCAACTTTTAGGCCATATCCACCATGCCTCGATTTCAGCATGACGGGAGACACCGTTTTAGTGTCCAAAATCGGAAAAAAATATATTTTTGGTAGAATTCATGAACGTGGTCTAACGTCAACTTTTAGGCCATATCCACCATGCCTCGATTTCAGCATGACGGGAGACACCGTTTGAGTGTCCAAAATCGGAAAAAATAATATTTTTTGTAGATTTCATGAACGTGGTTTAATGTCAACTTTTAGGCCATATCCACCATGCCTCGATTTCAGCATGACGGGAGACACCGTTTGAGTGTCCAAAATCTGAAAAATATATTTTTTGTAGATTTCATGAACGTGGTCTAACGTCAACTTTTAGGCCATATCCACCATGCCTCGATTTCAGCATGACGGGAGACACCGTTTGAGTGTCCAAAATCGGAAAAAAAAATATTTTTTGTAGATTTCATGAACGTGGTTTAATGTAAACTTTTAGGCCATATCCACCATGCCTCGATTTCAGCATGACGGGAGACACCGTTTGAGTTTCCAAAATCTGAAAAATATATTTTTGGTAGAATTCATGAACGTGGTCTAACGTCAACTTTTAGGCCATATCCACCATGCCTCGATTTCAGCATGACGGGAGACACCGTTTGAGTGTCCAAAATCGGAAAAAAAAATATTTTTGTAGATTTCATGAACGTGGTTTAATGTCAACTTTTAGGCCATATCCACCATGCCTCGATTTCAGCATGACGGGAGAAACTGTTTTAGTGTCCAAAATCGGAAAAAAATATATTTTTTGTAGATTTCATGAACGTTGTTTAACATCAACTTTTAGGCCATATCCACCATGCCTCGATTTCTGCATGACGGGAGACACCGTTTTAGTGTCCAAAATCTGAAAAATATATTTTTCGTAGATTTCATGAACGTGGTCTAACGTCAACTTTTAAGCCATATTCACCATGCCTCGATTTCAGCATGACGGGAGACACCGTTTGAGTGTCCAAAATCTGAAAAATATATTTTTGGTAGAATTCATGAACGTGGTCTAACGTCAACTTTTAGGCCATATCCACCATGCCTCGATTTCAGCATGACGGGAGACACCGTTTTAGTGTCCAAAATCGGAAAAAAAAATATTTTTTGTAGATTTCATGAACGTGGTTTAACGTCAACTTTTAGGCCATATCCACCATGCCTCGATTTCAGCATGACGGGAGACACCGTTTGAGTGTCCAAAATCGGAAAAAAAAATATTTTTTGTAGATTTCATGAACGTGGTTTAATGTCAACTTTTAGGCCATATCCACCATGCCTCGATTTCATTATGACGGGAGACACCGTTTTAGTGTCCAAAATCGGAAAAAAAATATTTTTTGTAGATTTCATGAACGTGCTCTAACGTCAACTTTTTGGCCATATCCACCATGCCTCGATTTCAGCATGACGGGAGACACCGTTTGAGTGTCCAAAATCTGAAAAAATATATTTTTTGTAGATTTCATGAACGTGGTCTAACATCAACTTTTAAGCCATATGCCTCGATTTCAGCATGACAGGAGACACCGTTTGAGTGTCCAAAATAAAAAAATAAAAATATTTTTTGTAGATTTCATGAACGTGGTTTAACGTCAACTTTTAGGCCATATCCACCATGCCTCAATTTCAGCATGACGGGAGACACCGTTTGAGTGTCCAAAATAAAAAAAAATAATATTTTTTGTAGATTTCATGAACGTGGTTTAACGTCAACTTTTAGGCCATATCCACCATGCCTCGATTTCAGCATGACGGGAGATACCGTTTTAGTGTCCAAAATCGGAAAAAAATATATTTTTTGTATTTTTTGTATGAACGTGGTCTAACATCAACTTTTAAGCCATATGCCTCGATTTCAGCATGACGGGAGACACCGTTTGAGTGTCCAAAATAAAAAAATAATAATATTTTTTGTGGATTTCATGAACGTTGTTTAACGTCAACTTTTAGGCCATATCCACCATGCCTCAATTTCAGCATGACGGGAGACACCGTTTTAGTGTCCAAAATCGGAAAAAAAAATATTTTTTGTAGATTTCATGAACGTGGTTTAACGTCAACTTTTAGACCATATCCACCATGCCTCGATTTCAGCATGACGGGAGACCGTTCGAGTGTCCAAAATCGGAAAAAAATATATTTTTTGTAGATTTCATGAACGTGGTTTAACGTCAACTTTTTGGCCATATCCACCATGCCTCGATTTCAGCATGACGGGAGACACCGTTTTAGTGTCCAAAATCGGAAAAAAATATATTTTTGGTAGAATTCATGAACGTGGTCTAACGTCAACTTTTAGGCCATATCCACCATGCCTCGATTTCAGCATGACGGGAGACACCGTTTGAGTGTCCAAAATCGGAAAAAATAATATTTTTTGTAGATTTCATGAACGTGGTTTAATGTCAACTTTTAGGCCATATCCACCATGCCTCGATTTCAGCATGACGGGAGACACCGTTTGAGTGTCCAAAATCTGAAAAATATATTTTTGGTAGAATTCATGAACGTGGTCTAACGTCAACTTTTAGGCCATATCCACCATGCCTCGACTTCAGCATGACGGGAGACACCGTTTGAGTGTCCAAAATCTGAAAGATATATTTTTGGTAGAATTCATGAACGTGGTCTAACGTCAACTTTTAGGCCATATCCACCATGCCTCGATTTCAGCATGACGGGAGACACCGTTTGAGTGTCCAAAATCGAAAAAAAAAATATTTTTTGTAGATTTCATGAACGTGGTTTAATGTAAACTTTTAGGCCATATCCACCATGCCTCGATTTCAGCATGACGGGAGACACCGTTTGAGTGTCCAAAATCTGAAAAATATATTTTTGGTAGAATTCATGAACGTGGTCTAACGTCAACTTTTAGGCCATATCCACCATGCCTCGATTTCAGCATGACGGGAGACACCGTTTGAGTGTCCAAAATCGGAAAAAAAAATATTTTTGTAGATTTCATGAACGTGGTTTAATGTCAACTTTTAGGCCATATCCACCATGCCTCGATTTCAGCATGACGGGAGAAACCGTTTGAGTGTCCAAAATCGGAAAAAAAAATATTTTTTGTAGATTTCATGAACGTTGTTTAACGTCAACTTTTAGGCCATATCCACCATGCCTCGATTTCAGCATGACGGGAGACACCGTTTTAGTGTCCAAAATCTGAAAAATATATTTTTCGTAGATTTCATGAACGTGGTCTAACGTCAACTTTTAAGCCATATCCACCATGCCTCGATTTCAGCATGACGGGAGACACCGTTTGAGTGTCCAAAATCTGAAAAAAATATATTTTTTGTAGATTTCATGAACGTGGTCTAACGTCAACTTTTAAGCCATATGCCTCGATTTCAGCATGACGGGAGACACCGTTTGAGTGTCCAAAATCGGAAAAAAAAATATTTTTTTAGATTTCATGAACGTGGTTTAACGTAAACTTTTAGGCCATATCCACCATGCCTATTTTTCAGCATGACGGGAGACCGTTAGAGTGTCCAAAATCGGAAAAAAAAATATTTTTTGTAGATTTCATGAACGTGGTTTAACGTCAACTTTTAGGCCATATCCACCATGCCTCGATTTCATTATGACGGGAGACCGTTCGAGTGTCCAAAATCGGAAGAAAATATATTTTTTGTAGAATTCATGAACGTGGTCTAACGTCAACTTTTAGGCCATATCCACCATGCCTCGATTTCAGCATGACGGGAGACACCGTTTGAGTGTCCAAAATCGGAAAAAATAATATTTTTTGTAGATTTCATGAACGTGGTTTAATGTCAACTTTTAGGCCATATCCACCATGCCTCGATTTCAGCATGACGGGAGACACCGTTTGAGTGTCCAAAATCTGAAAAATATATTTTTGGTAGAATTCATGAACGTGGTCTAACGTCAACTTTTAGGCCATATCCACCATGCCTCGATTTCAGCATGACGGGAGACACCGTTTTAGTGTCCAAAATCTGAAAAATATATTTTTCGTAGATTTCATGAACGTGGTTTAACGTCAACTTTTAGGCCATATCCACCATGCCTCGATTTCAGCATGACGGGAGACACCGTTTGAGTGTCCAAAATCTGAAAAAAAAATATTTTTTGTAGATTTCATGAACGTGGTCTAACGTCAACTTTTAAGCCATATGCCTCGATTTCAGCATGACGGGAGACACCGTTTTAGTGTCCAAAATCGGAAAAAAAAATATTTTTTGTAGATTTCATGAACGTGGTTTAACGTCAACTTTTAGGCCATATCCACCATGCCTCGATTTCATTATGACGGGAGACCGTTCGAGTGTCCAAAATCGGAAAAAAATATATTTTTTGTAGAATTCATGAACGTGGTCTAACGTCAACTTTTAGGCCATATCCACCATGCCTCGATTTCAGCATGACGGGAGACACCGTTTGAGTGTCCAAAATCGGAAAAAATAATATTTTTTGTAGATTTCATGAACGTGGTTTAATGTCAACTTTTAGGCCATATCCACCATGCCTCGATTTCAGCATGACGGGAGACACCGTTTGAGTGTCCAAAATCTGAAAAATATATTTTTGGTAGAATTCATGAACGTGGTCTAACGTCAACTTTTAGGCCATATCCACCATGCCTCGATTTCAGCATGACGGGAGACACCGTTTGAGTGTCCAAAATCTGAAAAATATATTTTTGGTAGATTTCATGAACGTGGTTTAATGTCAACTTTTAGGCCATATCCACCATGCCTCGATTTCAGCATGACGGGAGACACCGTTTGAGTGTCCAAAATCTGAAAAATATATTTTTGGTAGAATTCATGAACGTGGTCTAACGTCAACTTTTAGGCCATATCCACCATGCCTCGATTTCAGCATGACGGGAGACACCGTTTGAGTGTCCAAAATCGGAATTTTTTTAAATTTTTTGTAGATTTCATGAACGTGGTTTAATGTAAACTTTTAGGCCATATCCACCATGCCTCGATTTCAGCATGACGGGAGACACCGTTTGAGTGTCCAAAATCTGAAAAATATATTTTTGGTAGAATTCAAGAACGTGGTCTAACGTCAACTTTTAGGCCATATCCACCATGCCTCGATTTCAGCATGACGGGAGACACCGTTTGAGTGTCCAAAATCGGAAAAAAAAATATTTTTGTAGATTTCATGAACGTGGTTTAATGTCAACTTTTAGGCCATATCCACCATGCCTCGATTTCAGCATGACGGGAGAAACCGTTTTAGTGTCCAAAATTGGAAAAAAAAAATGTTTTTGTAGATTTCATGAACGTTGTTTAACGTCAACTTTTAGGCCATATCCACCATGCCTCGATTTCAGCATGACGGGAGACACCGTTTTAGTGTCCAAAATCTGAAAAATATATTTTTCGTAGATTTCATGAACGTGGTTTAACGTCAACTTTTAGGCCATATCCACCATGCCTCGATTTCAGCATGACGGGAGACACCGTTTGAGTGTCCAAAATCTGAAAAAAAAATATTTTTTGTAGATTTCATGAACGTGGTCTAACGTCAACTTTTAAGCCATATGCCTCGATTTCAGCATGACGGGAGACACCGTTTTAGTGTCCAAAATCTGAAAAAAAAATATTTTTTTAGATTTCATGAACGTGGTTTAACGTCAACTTTTAGGCCATATCCACCATGCCTCGATTTCAGCATGACGGGAGACACCGTTTTAGTGTCCAAAATCGGAAAAAAAAATATTTTTTGTAGATTTCATGAACGTGGTTTAACGTCAACTTTTAGGCCATATCCACCATGCCTCGATTTCATTATGACGGGAGACCGTTCGAGTGTCCAAAATCGGAAAAAAATATATTTTTTGTAGAATTCATGAACGTGGTCTAACGTCAACTTTTAGGCCATATCCACCATGCCTCGATTTCAGCATGACGGGAGACACCGTTTGAGTGTCCAAAATCGGAAAAAATAATATTTTTTGTAGATTTCATGAACGTGGTTTAATGTCAACTTTTAGGCCATATCCACCATGCCTCGATTTCAGCATGACGGGAGACACCGTTTGAGTGTCCAAAATCTGAAAAATATATTTTTGGTAGAATTCATGAACGTGGTCTAACGTCAACTTTTAGGCCATATCCACCATGCCTCGATTTCAGCATGACGGGAGACACCGTTTGAGTGTCCAAAATCTGAAAAATATATTTTTGGTAGAATTCATGAACGTGGTCTAACGTCAACTTTTAGGCCATATCCACCATGCCTCGATTTCAGCATGACGGGAGACACCGTTTGAGTGTCCAAAATCGGAAAAATATATTTTTGGTAGAATTCATGAACGTGGTCTAACGTCAACTTTTAGGCCATATCCACCATGCCTCGATTTCAGCATGACGGGAGACACCGTTTGAGTGTCCAAAATCGGAAAAAAAAAATATTTTTTGTAGATTTCATGAACGTGGTTTAATGTAAACTTTTAGGCCATATCCACCATGACTCGATTTCAGCATGACGGGAGACACCGTTTGAGTGTCCAAAATCTGAAAAATATATTTTTGGTAGAATTCATGAACGTGGTCTAACGTCAACTTTTAGGCCATATCCACCATGCCTCGATTTCAGCATGACGGGAGACACCGTTTGAGTGTCCAAAATCGAAAAAAAAAATATTTTTGTAGATTTCATGAACGTGGTTTAATGTCAACTTTTAGGCCATATCCACCATGCCTCGATTTCAGCATGACGGGAGACACCGTTTGAGTGTCCAAAATCGGAAAAATATATTTTTGGTAGAATTCATGAACGTGGTCTAACGTCAACTTTTAGGCCATATCCACCATGCCTCGATTTCAGCATGACGGGAGACACCGTTTGAGTGTCCAAAATCGGAAAAAAAAAATATTTTTTGTAGATTTCATGAACGTGGTTTAATGTAAACTTTTAGGCCATATCCACCATGACTCGATTTCAGCATGACGGGAGACACCGTTTGAGTGTCCAAAATCTGAAAAATATATTTTTGGTAGAATTCATGAACGTGGTCTAACGTCAACTTTTAGGCCATATCCACCATGCCTCGATTTCAGCATGACGGGAGACACCGTTTGAGTGTCCAAAATCGGAAAAAAAAATATTTTTGTAGATTTCATGAACGTGGTTTAATGTCAACTTTTAGGCCATATCCACCATGCCTCGATTTCAGCATGACGGGAGAAACCGTTTTAGTGTCCAAAATCGGAAAAAAAATTTTTTTTTGTAGATTTCATGAACGTTGTTTAACGTCAACTTTAAGGCCATATCCACCATGCCTCGATTTCAGCATGACGGGAGACACCGTTTTAGTGTCCAAAATCTGAAAAATATATTTTTCGTAGATTTCATGAACGTGGTCTAACGTCAACTTTTAAGCCATATCCACCATGCCTCGATTTCAGCATGACGGGAGACACCGTTTGAGTGTCCAAAATCTGAAAAATATATTTTTGGTAGAATTCATGAACGTGGTCTAACGTCAACTTTTAGGCCATATCCACCATGCCTCGATTTCAGCATGACGGGAGACACCGTTTGAGTGTCCAAAATCGGAAAAAAAAATATTTTTGTAGATTTCATGAACGTGGTTTAATGTCAACTTTTAGGCCATATCCACCATGCCTCGATTTCAGCATGACGGGAGAAACCGTTTTAGTGTCCAAAATCGGAAAAAAATATATTTTTTGTAGATTTCATGAACGTTGTTTAACGTCAACTTTAAGGCCATATCCACCATGCCTCGATTTCAGCATGACGGGAGACACCGTTTTAGTGTCCAAAATCTGAAAAATATATTTTTCGTAGATTTCATGAACGTGGTCTAACGTCAACTTTTAAGCCATATCCACCATGCCTCGATTTCAGCATGACGGGAGACACCGTTTGAGTGTCCAAAATCGGAAAAAAAAATATTTTTTGTAGATTTCATGAACGTGGTCTAACGTCAACTTTTAAGCCATATGCCTCGATTTCAGCATGACGGGAGACACCGTTTTAGTGTCCAAAATCTGAAAAAAAAATATTTTTTTAGATTTCATGAACGTGGTTTAATGTCAACTTTTAGGCCATATCCACCATGCCTCGATTTCAGCATGACGGGAGATACCGTTTTAGTGTCCAAAATCGGAAAAAAAAATATTTTTTGTGGATTTCATGAACGTTGTTTAACGTCAACTTTTAGGCCATATCCACCATGCCTCGATTTCAGCATGACGGGAGACACCGTTTTAGTGTCCAAAATCGGAAATTTTTTTATTTTTTGTAGATTTCATGAACGTGGTTTAATGTCAACTTTTAGGCCATATCCACCATGCCTATTTTTCAGCATGACGGGAGACCGTTAGAGTGTCCAAAATCGGAAAAAAAAATATTTTTTGTAGATTTCATGAACGTGGTCTAACGTCAACTTTTTGGCCATATCCACCATGCCTCGATTTCAGCATGACGGGAGACCGTTCGAGTGTCCAAAATCGGAAAAAAATATATTTTTTGTAGAATTCATGAACGTGGTCTAACGTCAACTTTTAGGCCATATCCACCATGCCTCGATTTCAGCATGACGGGAGACACCGTTTGAGTGTCCAAAATCTGAAAAATATATTTTTGGTAGAATTCATGAACGTGGTCTAACGTCAACTTTTAGGCCATATCCACCATGACTCGATTTCAGCATGACGGGAGACACCGTTTGAGTGTCCAAAATCGGAAAAAAAATATATTTTTTGTAGATTTCATGAACGTGGTTTAATGTAAAATTTTAGGCCATATCCACCATGCCTCGATTTCAGCATGACGGGAGACACCGTTTGAGTGTCCAAAATCTGAAAAATATATTTTTGGTAGAATTCATGAACGTGGTCTAACGTCAACTTTTAGGCCATATCCACCATGCCTCGATTTCAGCATGACGGGAGACACCGTTTGAGTGTCCAAAATCGGAAAAAAAAAATATTTTTTGTAGATTTCATGAACGTGGTTTAATGTAAACTTTTAGGCCATATCCACCATGCCTCGATTTCAGCATGACGGGAGACACCGTTTGAGTGTCCAAAATCTGAAAAATATATTTTTGGTAGAATTCATGAATGTGGTCTAACGTCAACTTTTAGGCCATATCCACCATGCCTCGATTTCAGCATGACGGGAGACACCGTTTGAGTGTCCAAAATCGGAAAAAAAAATATTTTTGTAGATTTCATGAACGTGGTTTAATGTCAACTTTTAGGCCATATCCACCATGCCTCGATTTCAGCATGACGGGAGAAACCGTTTTAGTGTCCAAAATCGGAAAAATATATTTTTCGTAGATTTCATGAACGTGGTCTAACGTCAACTTTTAAGCCATATCCACCATGCCTCGATTTCAGCATGACGGGAGACACCGTTTTAGTGTCCAAAATCTGAAAAATATATTTTTCGTAGATTTCATGAACGTGGTCTAACGTCAACTTTTAAGCCATATCCACCATGCCTCGATTTCAGCATGACGGGAGACACCGTTTGAGTGTCCAAAATCTGAAAAAAATATATTTTTTGTAGATTTCATGAACGTGGTCTAACGTCAACTTTTAAGCCATATGCCTCGATTTCAGCATGACGGGAGACACCGTTTGAGTGTCCAAAATCTGAAAAAAAAATATTTTTTTAGATTTCATGAACGTGGTTTAACGTCAACTTTTAGGCCATATCCACCATGCCTATTTTTCAGCATGACGGGAGACCGTTAGAGTGTCCAAAATCGGAAAAAAAAATATTTTTGTAGATTTCATGAACGTGGTTTAATGTCAACTTTTAGGCCATATCCACCATGCCTCGATTTCAGCATGACGGGAGAAACCGTTTTAGTGTCCAAAATCGGAAAAATATATTTTTCGTAGATTTCATGAACGTGGTCTAACGTCAACTTTTAAGCCATATCCACCATGCCTCGATTTCAGCATGACGGGAGACACCGTTTTAGTGTCCAAAATCTGAAAAATATATTTTTCGTAGATTTCATGAACGTGGTCTAACGTCAACTTTTAAGCCATATCCACCATGCCTCGATTTCAGCATGACGGGAGACACCGTTTGAGTGTCCAAAATCTGAAAAAAATATATTTTTTGTAGATTTCATGAACGTGGTCTAACGTCAACTTTTAAGCCATATGCCTCGATTTCAGCATGACGGGAGACACCGTTTGAGTGTCCAAAATCTGAAAATAAAATATTTTTTTAGATTTCATGAACGTGGTTTAACGTCAACTTTTAGGCCATATCCACCATGCCTATTTTTCAGCATGACGGGAGACCGTTAGAGTGTCCAAAATCGGAAAAAAATATATTTTTTGTAGATTTCATGAACGTGGTCTAACGTCAACTTTTTGGCCATATCCACCATGCCTCGATTTCAGCATGACGGGAGACACCGTTTTAGTGTCCAAAATCGGAAAAAAAAATATTTTTTGTAGATTTCATGAACGTGGTTTAACGTCAACTTTTAGGCCATATCCACCATGCCTCGATTTCATTATGACGGGAGACCGTTCGAGTGTCCAAAATCGGAAAAAAATATATTTTTTGTAGAATTCATGAACGTGGTCTAACGTCAACTTTTAGGCCATATCCACCATGCCTCGATTTCAGCATGACGGGAGACACCGTTTGAGTGTCCAAAATCGGAAAAAATAATATTTTTTGTAGATTTCATGAACGTGGTTTAATGTCAACTTTTAGGCCATATCCACCATGCCTCGATTTCAGCATGACGGGAGACACCGTTTGAGTGTCCAAAATCGAAAAAAAAAAATATTTTTTGTAGATTTCATGAACGTGGTTTAATGTAAACTTTTAGGCCATATCCACCATGCCTCGATTTCAGCATGACGGGAGACACCGTTTGAGTGTCCAAAATCTGAAAAATATATTTTTGGTAGAATTCATGAATGTGGTCTAACGTCAACTTTTAGGCCATATCCACCATGCCTCGATTTCAGCATGACGGGAGACACCGTTTGAGTGTCCAAAATCGGAAAAAAAAATATTTTTGTAGATTTCATGAACGTGGTTTAATGTCAACTTTTAGGCCATATCCACCATGCCTCGATTTCAGCATGACGGGAGAAACCGTTTTAGTGTCCAAAATCGGAAAAATATATTTTTCGTAGATTTCATGAACGTGGTCTAACGTCAACTTTTAAGCCATATCCACCATGCCTCGATTTCAGCATGACGGGAGACACCGTTTTAGTGTCCAAAATCTGAAAAATATATTTTTCGTAGATTTCATGAACGTGGTCTAACGTCAACTTTTAAGTCATATCCACCATGCCTCGATTTCAGCATGACGGGAGACACCGTTTGAGTGTCCAAAATCTGAAAAAAAAATATTTTTTGTAGATTTCATGAACGTGGTCTAACGTCAACTTTTAAGCCATATCCACCATGCCTATTTTTCAGCATGACGGGAGACCGTTAGAGTGTCCAAAATCGGAAAAAAAAATATTTTTTGTAGATTTCATGAACGTGGTTTAATGTCAACTTTTAGGCCATATCCACCATGCCTCGATTTCAGCATGACGGGAGACACCGTTTGAGTGTCCAAAATCTGAAAAATATATTTTTGGTAGAATTCATGAACGTGGTCTAACGTCAACTTTTAGGCCATATCCACCATGCCTCGATTTCAGCATGACGGGAGACACCGTTTGAGTGTCCAAAATCGGAAAAAAAAATATTTTTGTAGATTTCATGAACGTGGTTTAATGTCAACTTTTAGGCCATATCCACCATGCCTCGATTTCAGCATGACGGGAGAAACCGTTTTAGTGTCCAAAATCGGAAAAAAAAATATTTTTTGTAGATTTCATGAACGTTGTTTAACGTCAACTTTTACGCCATATCCACCATGCCTCGATTTCAGCATGACGGGAGACACCGTTTTAGTGTCCAAAATCTGAAAAATATATTTTTCGTAGATTTCATGAACGTGGTCTAACGTCAACTTTTAAGCCATATCCACCATGCCTCGATTTCAGCATGACGGGAGACACCGTTTGAGTGTCCAAAATCTGAAAAAAAAATATTTTTTGTAGATTTCATGAACGTGGTCTAACGTCAACTTTTAAGCCATATGCCTCGATTTCAGATTTCAGGAAAAAAAAATATTTTTGTAGATTTCATGAACGTGGTTTAATGTCAACTTTTAGGCCATATCCACCATGCCTCGATTTCAGCATGACGGGAGAAACCGTTTTAGTGTCCAAAATCGGAAAAAAATATATTTTTTGTAGATTTCATGAACGTTGTTTAACGTCAACTTTTACGCCATATCCACCATGCCTCGATTTCAGCATGACGGGAGACACCGTTTTAGTGTCCAAAATCTGAAAAATATATTTTTCGTAGATTTCATGAACGTGGTCTAACGTCAACTTTTAAGCCATATCCACCATGCCTCGATTTCAGCATGACGGGAGACACCGTTTGAGTGTCCAAAATCTGAAAAAAAAATATTTTTTGTAGATTTCATGAACGTGGTCTAACGTCAACTTTTAAGCCATATGCCTCGATTTCAGCATGACGGGAGACACCGTTTTAGTGTCCAAAATCTGAAAAAAAAATATTTTTTTAGATTTCATGAACGTGGTTTAACGTCAACTTTTAGGCCATATCCACCATGCCTCGATTTCAGCATGACGGGAGATACCGTTTTAGTGTCCAAAATCGGAAAAAAAAATATTTTTTGTGGATTTCATGAACGTTGTTTAACGTCAACTTTTAGGCCATATCCACCATGCCTCGATTTCAGCATGACGGGAGACACCGTTTTAGTGTCCAAAATCGAAAAAAAAAATATTTTTTGTAGATTTCATGAACGTGGTTTAATGTCAACTTTTAGGCCATATCCACCATGCCTCGATTTCATTATGACGGGAGACCGTTCGAGTGTCCAAAATCGGAAAAAAATATATTTTTTGTAGAATTCATGAACGTGGTCTAACGTCAACTTTTAGGCCATATCCACCATGCCTCGATTTCAGCATGACGGGAGACACCGTTTGAGTGTCCAAAATCTGAAAAATATATTTTTGGTAGAATTCATGAACGTGGTCTAACGTCAACTTTTAGGCCATTTCCACCATGCCTCGATTTCAGCATGACGGGAGACACCGTTTGAGTGTCCAAAATCGGAAAAAAAAAATATTTTTTGTAGATTTCATGAACGTGGTCTAACGTCAACTTTTAAGCCATATGCCTCGATTTCAGCATGACGGGAGACACCGTTTTAGTGTCCAAAATCTGAAAAAAAAATATTTTTTTAGATTTCATGAACGTGGTTTAACGTCAACTTTTAGGCCATATCCACCATGCCTCGATTTCAGCATGACGGGAGATACCGTTTTAGTGTCCAAAATCGGAAAAAAAAATATTTTTTGTGGATTTCATGAACGTTGTTTAACGTCAACTTTTAGGCCATATCCACCATGCCTCGATTTCAGCATGACGGGAGACACCGTTTTAGTGTCCAAAATCGAAAAAAAAAATATTTTTTGTAGATTTCATGAACGTGGTTTAATGTCAACTTTTAGGCCATATCCACCATGCCTCGATTTCATTATGACGGGAGACCGTTCGAGTGTCCAAAATCGGAAAAAAATATATTTTTTGTAGAATTCATGAACGTGGTCTAACGTCAACTTTTAGGCCATATCCACCATGCCTCGATTTCAGCATGACGGGAGACACCGTTTGAGTGTCCAAAATCTGAAAAATATATTTTTGGTAGAATTCATGAACGTGGTCTAACGTCAACTTTTAGGCCATTTCCACCATGCCTCGATTTCAGCATGACGGGAGACACCGTTTGAGTGTCCAAAATCGGAAAAAAAAAATATTTTTTGTAGATTTCATGAACGTGGTTTAATGTCAACTTTTAGGCCATATCCACCATGCCTCGATTTCAGCATGACGGGAGACACCGTTTGAGTGTCCAAAATCTGAAAAATATATTTTTGGTAGAATTCATGAACGTGGTCTAACGTCAACTTTTAGGCCATATCCACCATGCCTCGATTTCAGCATGACGGGAGACACCGTTTGAGTGTCCAAAATCGGAAGAAAAAAAATATTTTTTGTAGATTTCATGAACGTTGTTTAACGTCAACTTTTAGGCCATATCCACCATGCCTCGATTTCAGCATGACGGGAGACACCGTTTTAGTGTCCAAAATCTGAAAAATATATTTTTCGTAGATTTCATGAACGTGGTCTAACGTCAACTTTTAAGCCATATCCACCATGCCTCGATTTCAGCATGACGGGAGACACCGTTTGAGTGTCCAAAATCTGAAAAAAAAATATATTTTTTGTAGATTTCATGAACGTGGTCTAACGTCAACTTTTAAGCCATATGCCTCGATTTCAGCATGACGGGAGACACCGTTTGAGTGTCCAAAATCGAAAAAAATATATATTTTTTGTAGATTTCATGAACGTGGTTTAATGTAAACTTTTAGGCCATATCCACCATGCCTCGATTTCAGCATGAGGGAGATACCGTTTTAGTGTCCAAAATCGGAAAAAAAAATATTTTTTGTGGATTTCATGAACGTTGTTTAACGTCAACTTTTAGGCCATATCCACCATGCCTCGATTTCAGCATGACGGGAGACACCGTTTTAGTGTCCAAAATCGGAAAAAAAATTATTTTTTGTAGATTTCATGAACGTGGTTTAATGTCAACTTTTAGGCCATATCCACCATGCCTCGATTTCATTATGACGGGAGACCGTTCGAGTGTCCAAAATCGGAAAAAAATATATTTTTTGTAGAATTCATGAACGTGGTCTAACGTCAACTTTTAGGCCATATCCACCATGCCTCGATTTCAGCATGACGGGAGACACCGTTTTAGTGTCCAAAATCGGAAAAAAATATATTTTTGGTAGAATTCATGAACGTGGTCTAACGTCAACTTTTAGGCCATATCCACCATGCCTCGATTTCAGCATGACGGGAGACACCGTTTGAGTGTCCAAAATCGGAAAAAATAATATTTTTTGTAGATTTCATGAACGTGGTTTAATGTCAACTTTTAGGCCATATCCACCATGCCTCGATTTCAGCATGACGGGAGACACCGTTTGAGTGTCCAAAATCTGAAAAATATATTTTTGGTAGAATTCATGAACGTGGTCTAACGTCAACTTTTAGGCCATATCCACCATGCCTCGATTTCAGCATGACGGGAGACACCGTTTGAGTGTCCAAAATCGGAAAAAAAATAATATTTTTTGTAGATTTCATGAACGTGGTTTAATGTAAACTTTTAGGCCATATCCACCATGCCTCGATTTCAGCATGACGGGAGACACCGTTTGAGTGTCCAAAATCTGAAAAATATATTTTTGGTAGAATTCATGAACGTGGTCTAACGTCAACTTTTAGGCCATATCCACCATGCCTCGATTTCAGCATGACGGGAGACACCGTTTGAGTGTCCAAAATCGGAAGAAAAAAAATATTTTTTGTAGATTTCATGAACGTTGTTTAACGTCAACTTTTAGGCCATATCCACCATGCCTCGATTTCAGCATGACGGGAGACACCGTTTTAGTGTCCAAAATCTGAAAAATATATTTTTCGTAGATTTCATGAACGTGGTCTAACGTCAACTTTTAAGCCATATCCACCATGCCTCGATTTCAGCATGACGGGAGACACCGTTTGAGTGTCCAAAATCTGAAAAAAATATATATTTTTTGTAGATTTCATGAACGTGGTCTAACGTCAACTTTTAAGCCATATGCCTCGATTTCAGCATGACGGGAGACACCGTTTGAGTGTCCAAAATCGAAAAAAAAATATATTTTTTGTAGATTTCATGAACGTGGTTTAATGTAAACTTTTAGGCCATATCCACCATGCCTCGATTTCAGCATGAGGGAGATACCGTTTTAGTGTCCAAAATCGGAAAAAAAAATATTTTTTGTGGATTTCATGAACGTTGTTTAACGTCAACTTTTAGGCCATATCCACCATGCCTCGATTTCAGCATGACGGGAGACACCGTTTTAGTGTCCAAAATCGGAAAAAAAATTTTTTTTTGTAGATTTCATGAACGTGGTTTAATGTCAACTTTTAGGCCATATCCACCATGCCTCGATTTCATTATGACGGGAGACCGTTCGAGTGTCCAAAATCGGAAAAAAATATATTTTTTGTAGAATTCATGAACGTGGTCTAACGTCAACTTTTAGGCCATATCCACCATGCCTCGATTTCAGCATGACGGGAGACACCGTTTTAGTGTCCAAAATCGGAAAAAAATATATTTTTGGTAGAATTCATGAACGTGGTCTAACGTCAACTTTTAGGCCATATCCACCATGCCTCGATTTCAGCATGACGGGAGACACCGTTTGAGTGTCCAAAATCGGAAAAAATAATATTTTTTGTAGATTTCATGAACGTGGTTTAATGTCAACTTTTAGGCCATATCCACCATGCCTCGATTTCAGCATGACGGGAGACACCGTTTGAGTGTCCAAAATCTGAAAAATATATTTTTGGTAGAATTCATGAACGTGGTCTAACGTCAACTTTTAGGCCATATCCACCATGTCTCGATTTCAGCATGACGGGAGACACCGTTTGAGTGTCCAAAATCTGAAAAATATATTTTTGGTAGAATTCATGAACGTGGTCTAACGTCAACTTTTAGGCCATATCCACCATGCCTCGATTTCAGCATGACGGGAGACACCGTTTGAGTGTCCAAAATCGGAAAAAAAATAATATTTTTTGTAGATTTCATGAACGTGGTTTAATGTAAACTTTTAGGCCATATCCACCATGCCTCGATTTCAGCATGACGGGAGACACCGTTTGAGTGTCCAAAATCTGAAAAATATATTTTTGGTAGAATTCATGAACGTGGTCTAACGTCAACTTTTAGGCCATATCCACCATGCCTCGATTTCAGCATGACGGGAGACACCGTTTGAGTGTCCAAAATCGAAAAAAAAAATATTTTTGTAGATTTCATGAACGTGGTTTAATGTCAACTTTTAGGCCATATCCACCATGCCTCGATTTCAGCATGACGGGAGACACCGTTTGAGTGTCCAAAATCTGAAAAATATATTTTTGGTAGAATTCATGAACGTGGTCTAACGTCAACTTTTAGGCCATATCCACCATGCCTCGATTTCAGCATGACGGGAGACACCGTTTGAGTGTCCAAAATCTGAAAAATATATTTTTGGTAGAATTCATGAACGTGGTTTAATGTCAACTTTTAGGCCATATCCACCATGCCTCGATTACAGCATGACGGGAGAAACCGTTTTAGTGTCCAAAATCGGAAAAAAAAATATTTTTTGTAGATTTCATGAACGTTGTTTAACGTCAACTTTTAGGCCATATCCACCATGCCTCGATTTCAGCATGACGGGAGACACCGTTTTAGTGTCCAAAATCTGAAAAATATATTTTTCGTAGATTTCATGAACGTGGTCTAACGTCAACTTTTAAGCCATATCCACCATGCCTCGATTTCAGCATGACGGGAGACACCGTTTGAGTGTCCAAAATCTGAAAAAAATATATTTTTTGTAGAATTCATGAACGTGGTCTAACGTCAACTTTTAGCCATATGCCTCGATTTCAGCATGACGGGAGACACCGTTTTAGTGTCCAAAATCTGAAAAAAATATATTTTTTGTAGATTTCATGAACGTTGTTTAACGTCAACTTTTAGGCCATATCCACCATGCCTCGATTTCAGCATGACGGGAGACACCGTTTGAGTGTCCAAAATCGGAAAAAAAAATATTTTTGTAGATTTCATGAAAGTGGTTTAATGTCAACATTTAGGCCATATCCACCATGCCTCGATTTCAGCATGACGGGAGACACCGTTTGAGTGTCCAAAATCTGAAAAATATATTTTTGGTAGAATTCATGAACGTGGTCTAACGTCAACTTTTAGGCCATATCCACCATGCCTCGATTTCAGCATGACGGGAGACACCGTTTGAGTGTCCAAAATCTGAAAAATATATTTTTGGTAGAATTCATGAACGTGGTCTAACGTCAACTTTTAGGCCATATCCACCATGCCTCGATTTCAGCATGACGGGAGACACCGTTTGAGTGTCCAAAATCGGAAAAAAAATAATATTTTTTGTAGATTTCATGAACGTGGTTTAATGTAAACTTTTAGGCCATATCCACCATGCCTCGATTTCAGCATGACGGGAGACACCGTTTGAGTGTCCAAAATCTGAAAAATATATTTTTGGTAGAATTCATGAACGTGGTCTAACGTCAACTTTTAGGCCATATCCACCATGCCTCGATTTCAGCATGACGGGAGACACCGTTTGAGTGTCCAAAATCGGAAAAAAAAATATTTTTGTAGATTTCATGAACGTGGTTTAATGTCAACTTTTAGGCCATATCCACCATGCCTCGATTACAGCATGACGGGAGAAACCGTTTTAGTGTCCAAAATCGGAAAAATATATTTTTCGTAGATTTCATGAACGTGGTCTAACGTCAACTTTTAAGCCATATCCACCATGCCTCGATTTCAGCATTACGGGAGACACCGTTTGAGTGTCCAAAATCTGAAAAAAATATATTTTTTGTAGATTTCATGAACGTGGTCTAACGTCAACTTTTAAGCCATATGCCTCGATTTCAGCATGACGGGAGACACCGTTTTAGTGTCCAAAATCTGAAAAAAAAATATTTTTTTAGATTTCATGAACGTGGTTTAACGTCAACTTTTAGGCCATATCCACCATGCCTCGATTTCAGCATGACGGGAGATACCGTTTTAGTGTCCAAAATCGGAAAAAAAATTATTTTTTGTGGATTTCATGAACGTTGTTTAACGTCAACTTTTAGGCCATATCCACCATGCCTCGATTTCAGCATGACGGGAGACACCGTTTTAGTGTCCAAAATCGGAAAAAAAATTATTTTTTGTAGATTTCATGAACGTGGTTTAATGTCAACTTTTAGGCCATATCCACCATGCCTATTTTTCAGCATGACGGGAGACCGTTAGAGTGTCCAAAATCAGAAAAAAAAATATTTTTTGTAGATTTCATGAACGTGGTCTAACGTCAACTTTTTGGCCATATCCACCATGCCTCGATTTCAGCATGACGGGAGTCACCGTTTTAGTGTCCAAAATCTGAAAAAAAAATTATTTTTTGTAGATTTCATGAACGTGGTTTAACGTCAACTTTTAGGCCATATCCACCATGCCTCGATTTCATTATGACGGGAGACCGTTCGAGTGTCCAAAATCGGAAAAAAATATATTTTTTGTAGAATTCATGAACGTGGTCTAACGTCAACTTTTAGGCCATATCCACCATGCCTCGATTTCAGCATGACAGGAGACACCGTTTTAGTTTCCAAAATCGGAAAAAAATATATTTTTGGTAGAATTCATGAACGTGGTCTAACGTCAACTTTTAGGCCATATCCACCATGCCTCGATTTCAGCATGACGGGAGACACCGTTTGAGTGTCCAAAATCTGAAAAATATATTTTTGGTAGAATTCATGAACGTGGTCTAACTTCAACTTTTAGGCCATATCCACCATGCCTCGATTTCAGCATGACGGGAGACACCGTTTGAGTGTCCAAAATCGGAAAAAAAAAATATTTTTTGTAGATTTCATGAACGTGGTTTAATGTAAACTTTTAGGCCATATCCACCATGCCTCGATTTCAGCATGATGGGAGACACCGTTTGAGTGTCCAAAATCTGAAAAATATATTTTTGGTAGAATTCATGAACGTGGTCTAACGTCAACTTTTAGGCCATATCCACCATGCCTCGATTTCAGCATGACGGGAGAAACCGTTTTAGTGTCCAAAATCGGAAAAAAAATTATTTTTTGTGGATTTCATGAACGTTGTTTAACGTCAACTTTTAGGCCATATCCACCATGCCTCGATTTCAGCATGACGGGAGACACCGTTTTAGTGTCCAAAATCGGAAAAAAAAATATTTTTTTGTAGATTTCATGAACGTGGTTTAATGTCAACTTTTAGGCCATATCCACCATGCCTCGATTTCAGCATGACGGGACACCGTTTGAGTGTCCAAAATTTGAAAAATATATTTTTTGTAGAATTCATGAACGTGGTCTAACGTCAACTTTTAGGCCATATCCACCATGCCTCGATTTCAGCACGACGGGAGACACCGTTTGAGTGTCCAAAATCGGAAAAAAAAAATATTTTTTGTAGATTTCATGAACGTGGTTTAATGTCAACTTTTAGGCCATATCCACCATGCCGCGATTTCATCATGACGGGAGACACCGTTTGAGTGTCCAAAATCTGAAAAATATATTTTTGGTAGAATTCATGAACGTGGTCTAACGTCAACTTTTAGGCCATATCCACCATGCCTCGATTTCAGCATGACGGGAGACACCGTTTGAGTGTCCAAAATCGTAAAAAAAAATATTTTTTGTAGATTTCATGAACGTGGTTTAATGTCAACTTTTAGGCCATATCCACCATGCCTCGATTTCATTATGACGGGAGACACCGTTTTAGTGTCCAAAATCGGAAAAAAAATATTTTTTGTAGATTTCATGAACGTGGTCTAACGTCAACTTTTTGGCCATATCCACCATGCCTCGATTTCAGCATGACGGGAGACACCGTTTGAGTGTCCAAAATCTGAAAAAAAATATTTTTTGTAGATTTCATGAACGTGGTCTAACATCAACTTTTAAGCCATATGCCTCGATTTCAGCATGACGGGAGACACCGTTTGAGTGTCCAAAATAAAAAAATAATAATATTTTTTGTAGATTTCATGAACGTGGTTTAAATGTCAACTTTTAGGCCATATCCACCATGCCTCAATTTCAGCATGACGGGAGACACCGTTTGAGTGTCCAAAATCAAAAAAAATTATATTTTTTGTAGATTTCATGAACGTTGTTTAACGTCAACTTTTAGGCCATATCCACCATGCCTCGATTTCAGCATGACGGGAGACACCGTTTTAGTGTCCAAAATCTGAAAAATATATTTTTCGTAGATTTCATGAACGTGGTCTAACGTCAACTTTTAAGCCATATCCACCATGCCTCGATTTCAGCATGACGGGAGACACCGTTTGAGTGTCCAAAATCAAATTATTTTTTATTTTTTGTAGATTTCATGAACGTTGTTTAACGTCAACTTTTAGGCCATATCCACCATGCCTCGATTTCAGCATGACGGGAGACACCGTTTTAGTGTCCAAAATCTGAAAAATATATTTTTCGTAGATTTCATGAACGTGGTCTAACGTCAACTTTTAAGCCATATCCACCATGCCTCGATTTCAGCATGACGGGAGACACCGTTTGAGTGTTCAAAATCTGAAAAAAATATATTTTTTGTAGATTTCATGAACGTGGTCTAACGTCAACTTTTAAGCCATATGCCTCGATTTCAGCATGACGGGAGACACCGTTTGAGTGTCCAAAATCTGAAAAAAAAATTTTTTTTAGATTTCATGAACGTGGTTTAACGTCAACTTTTAGGCCATATCCACCATGCCTCGATTTCAGCATGACGGGAGATACCGTTTTAGTGTCCAAAATCGGATTTTTTTTTATTTTTTGTAGATTTCATGAACGTGGTTTAACGTCAACTTTTAGGCCATATCCACCATGCCTCGATTTCATTATGACGGGAGACCGTTCGAGTGTCCAAAATCGGAAAAAAAAATATTTTTTGTAGAATTCATGAACGTGGTCTAACGTCAACTTTTAGGCCATATCCACCATGCCTCGATTTCAGCATGACGGGAGACACCATTTTAGTGTCCAAAATCGGAAAAAAATATATTTTTGGTAGAATTCATGAACGTGGTCTAACGTCAACTTTTAGGCCATATCCACCATGCCTCGATTTCAGCATGACGGGAGACACCGTTTGAGTGTCCAAAATCTGAAAAATATATTTTTGGTAGAATTCATGAACGTGGTCTAACGTCAACTTTTAGGCCATATCCACCATGCCTCGATTTCAGCATGACGGGAGACACCGTTTGAGTGTCCAAAATCGGAGAAAAAAAAATATTTTTTGTAGATTTCATGAACGTGGTTTAATGTAAACTTTTAGGCCATATCCACCATGCCTCGATTTCAGCATGACGGGAGACACCGTTTTAGTGTCCAAAATCTGAAAAATATATTTTTCGTAGATTTCATGAACGTGGTTTAACGTCAACTTTTAGGCCATATCCACCATGCCTCGATTTCATCATGACGGGAGACACCGTTTGAGTGTCCAAAATCTGAAAAATATATTTTTTGTAGATTTCATGAACGTGGTTTAATGTCAACTTTTAGGCCATATCCACCATGCCGCGATTACATCATGACGGGAGACACCGTTTGAGTGTCCAAAATCTGAAAAATATATTTTTGGTAGAATTCATGAACGTGGTCTAACGTCAACTTTTAGGCCATATCCACCATGCCTCGATTTCAGCATGACGGGAGACACCGTTTGAGTGTCCAAAATCGGAAAAAAAAATATTTTTTGTAGATTTCATGAACGTGGTTTAATGTCAACTTTTAGGCCATATCCACCATGCCTCGATTTCATTATGACGGGAGACACCGTTTTAGTGTCCAAAATCGGAAAAAAATTATTTTTTGTAGATTTCATGAACGTGGTCTAACGTCAACTTTTTGGCCATATCCACCATGCCTCGATTTCAGCATGACGGGAGACACCGTTTGAGTGTCCAAAATCTGAAAAAATATATTTTTTGTAGATTTCATGAACGTGGTCTAACATCAACTTTTAAGCCATATGCCTCGATTTCAGCATGACGGGAGACACCGTTTGAGTGTCCAAAATAAAAAAATAATAATATTTTTTGTAGATTTCATGAACGTGGTTTAACGTCAACTTTTAGGCCATATCCACCATGCCTCAATTTCAGCATGACGGGAGACACCGTTTGAGTGTCCAAAATCAAAAAAAATTATATTTTTTGTAGATTTCATGAACGTGGTCTAACGTCAACTTTTAGGCCATATCCACCATGCCTCGATTTCAGCATGACGGGAGACACCGTTTGTGTCCAAAATCGGAAAAAAAAATATTTTTGTAGATTTCATGAACGTGGTTTAATGTCAACTTTTAGGCCATATCCACCATGCCTCGATTTCAGCATGACGGGAGAAACCGTTTTAGTGTCCAAAATCGGAAAAAAATATATTTTTTGTAGATTTCATGAACGTTGTTTAACGTCAACTTTTAGGCCATATCCACCATGCCTCGATTTCAGCATGACGGGAGACACCGTTTTAGTGTCCAAAATCTGAAAAATATATTTTTCGTAGATTTCATGAACGTGGTTTAATGTCAACTTTTAGGCCATATCCACCATGCCTCGATTTCATCATGACGGGAGACACCGTTTGAGTGTCCAAAATCTGAAAAATATATTTTTGGTAGAATTCATGAACGTGGTCTAACGTCAACTTTTAAGCCATATCCACCATGCCTCGATTTCAGCATGACGGGAGACACCGTTTGAGTCTCCAAAATCATTTATTTTTTTATTTTTTGTAGATTTCATGAACGTTGTTTAACGTCAACTTTTAGGCCATATCCACCATGCCTCGATTTCAGCATGACGGGAGACACCGTTTTAGTGTCCAAAATCTGAAAAATATATTTTTCGTAGATTTCATGAACGTGGTCTAACGTCAACTTTTAAGCCATATGCCTCGATTTCAGCATGACGGGAGACACCGTTTGAGTGTCCAAAATCTGAAAAAAAAATATTTTTTTAGATTTCATGAACGTGGTTTAACGTCAACTTTTAGGCCATATCCACCATGCCTCGATTTCAGCATGACGGGAGATACCGTTTTAGTGTCCAAAATCGGAATTTTTTTTATTTTTTGTAGATTTCATGAACGTGGTTTAACGTCAACTTTTAGGCCATATCCACCATGCCTCGATTTCATTATGACGGGAGACCGTTCGAGTGTCCAAAATCGGAAAAAAAAATATTTTTTGTAGAATTCATGAACGTGGTCTAACGTCAACTTTTAGGCCATATCCACCATGCCTCGATTTCAGCATGACGGGAGACACCGTTTTAGTGTCCAAAATCGGAAAAAAATATATTTTTGGTAGAATTCATGAACGTGGTCTAACGTCAACTTTTAGGCCATATCCACCATGCCTCGATTTCAGCATGACGGGAGACACCGTTTGAGTGTCCAAAATCTGAAAAATATATTTTTGGTAGAATTCATGAACGTGGTCTAACGTCAACTTTTAGTCCATATCCACCATGCCTCGATTTCAGCATGACGGGAGACACCGTTTGAGTGTCCAAAATCGGAGAAAAAAAAATATTTTTTGTAGATTTCATGAACGTGGTTTAATGTAAACTTTTAGGCCATATCCACCATGCCTCGATTTCAGCATGACGGGAGACACCGTTTTAGTGTCCAAAATCTGAAAAATATATTTTTCGTAGATTTCATGAACGTGGTTTAACGTCAACTTTTAGGCCATATCCACCATGCCTCGATTTCATCATGACGGGAGACACCGTTTGAGTGTCCAAAATCTGAAAAATATATTTTTTGTAGATTTCATGAACGTGGTTTAATGTCAACTTTTAGGCCATATCCACCATGCCGCGATTACATCATGACGGGAGACACCGTTTGAGTGTCCAAAATCTGAAAAATATATTTTTGGTAGAATTCATGAACGTGGTCTAACGTCAACTTTTAGGCCATATCCACCATGCCTCGATTTCAGCATGACGGGAGACACCGTTTGAGTGTCCAAAATCGGAAAAAAAAAATATTTTTTGTAGATTTCATGAACGTGGTTTAATGTCAACTTTTAGGCCATATCCACCATGCCTCGATTTCATTATGACGGGAGACACCGTTTTAGTGTCCAAAATCGGAAAAAAAATATTTTTTGTAGATTTCATGAACGTGGTCTAACGTCAACTTTTTGGCCATATCCACCATGCCTCGATTTCAGCATGACGGGAGACACCGTTTGAGTGTCCAAAATCTGAAAAAATATATTTTTTGTAGATTTCATGAACGTGGTCTAACATCAACTTTTAAGCCATATGCCTCGATTTCAGCATGACGGGAGACACCGTTTGAGTGTCCAAAATAAAAAAATAATAATATTTTTTGTAGATTTCATGAACGTGGTTTAACGTCAACTTTTAGGCCATATCCACCATGCCTCAATTTCAGCATGACGGGAGACACCGTTTGAGTGTCCAAAATAAAAAAAAATTATATTTTTTGTAGATTTCATGAACGTGGTTTAACGTCAACTTTTAGGCCATATCCACCATGCCTCGATTTCAGCATGACGGGAGATACCGTTTTAGTGTCCAAAATCTGAAAAAAAAATATTTTTTGGTAGAATTCATGAACGTGGTCTAACGTCAACTTTTAGGCCATATCCACCATGCCTCGATTTCAGCATGACGGGAGACACCGTTTGTGTCCAAAATCGGAAAAAAAAATATTTTTGTAGATTTCATGAACGTGGTTTAATGTCAACTTTTAGGCCATATCCACCATGCCTCGATTTCAGCATGACGGGAGAAACCGTTTTAGTGTCCAAAATCGGAAAAAAATATATTTTTTGTAGATTTCATGAACGTTGTTTAACGTCAACTTTTAGGCCATATCCACCATGCCTCGATTTCAGCATGACGGGAGACACCGTTTTAGTGTCCAAAATCTGAAAAATATATTTTTCGTAGATTTCATGAACGTGGTTTAATGTCAACTTTTAGGCCATATCCACCATGCCTCGATTTCATCATGACGGGAGACACCGTTTGAGTGTCCAAAATCTGAAAAATATATTTTTTGTAGATTTCATGAACGTGGTTTAATGTCAACTTTTAGGCCATATCCACCATGCCGCGATTTCATCATGACGGGAGACACCGTTTGAGTGTCCAAAATCTGAAAAATATATTTTTGGTAGAATTCATGAACGTGGTCTAACGTCAACTTTTAGGCCATATCCACCATGCCTCGATTTCAGCATGACGGGAGACACCGTTTGAGTGTCCAAAATCGGAAAAAAAAATATTTTTGTAGATTTCATGAACGTGGTTTAATGTCAACTTTTAGGCCATATCCACCATGCCTCGATTTCAGCATGACGGGAGAAACCGTTTTAGTGTCCAAAATCGGAAAAAAATATATTTTTTGTAGATTTCATGAACGTTGTTTAACGTCAACTTTTAGGCCATATCCACCATGCCTCGATTTCAGCATGACGGGAGACACCGTTTTAGTGTCCAAAATCTGAAAAATATATTTTTCGTAGATTTCATGAACGTGGTTTAACGTCAACTTTTAGGCCATATCCACCATGCCTCGATTTCATCATGACGGGAGACACCGTTTGAGTGTCCAAAATCTGAAAAATATATTTTTTGTAGATTTCATGAACGTGGTTTAATGTCAACTTTTAGGCCATATCCACCATGCCGCGATTTCATCATGACGGGAGACACCGTTTGAGTGTCCAAAATCTGAAAAATATATTTTTGGTAGAATTCATGAACGTGGTCTAACGTCAACTTTTAGGCCATATCCACCATGCCTCGATTTCAGCATGACGGGAGACACCGTTTGAGTGTCCAAAATCGGAAAAAAAAATATTTTTTGTAGATTTCATGAACGTGGTTTAATGTCAACTTTTAGGCCATATCCACCATGCCTCGATTTCATTATGACGGGAGACACCGTTTTACTGTCTAAAATCTGAAAAAAAATATTTTTTGTAGATTTCATGAACGTGGTCTAACGTCAACTTTTTGGCCATATCCACCATGCCTCGATTTCAGCATGACGGGAGACACCGTTTGAGTGTCCAAAATCTGAAAAAATATGTTTTTTGTAGATTTCATGAACGTGGTCTAACATCAACTTTTAAGCCATATGCCTCGATTTCAGCATGACGGGAGACACCGTTTGAGTGTCCAAAATAAAAAAAAAATAATATTTTTTGTAGATTTCATGAACGTGGTTTAAATGTCAACTTTTAGGCCATATCCACCATGCCTCAATTTCAGCATGACGGGAGACACCGTTTGAGTGTCCAAAATCAAAAAAAATTATATTTTTTGTAGATTTCATGAACGTTGTTTAACGTCAACTTTTAGGCCATATCCACCATGCCTCGATTTCAGCATGACGGGAGACACCGTTTTAGTGTCCAAAATCTGAAAAATATATTTTTCGTAGATTTCATGAACGTGGTCTAACGTCAACTTTTAAGCCATATCCACCATGCCTCGATTTCAGCATGACGGGAGACACCGTTTGAGTGTCCAAAATCAAAAAAAATTATATTTTTTGTAGATTTCATGAACGTTGTTTAACGTCAACTTTTAGGCCATATCCACCATGCCTCGATTTCAGCATGACGGGAGACACCGTTTTAGTGTCCAAAATCTGAAAAATATATTTTTCGTAGATTTCATGAACGTGGTCTAACGTCAACTTTTAAGCCATATCCACCATGCCTCGATTTCAGCATGACGGGAGACACCGTTTGAGTGTCCAAAATCTGAAAAAAATATATTTTTTGTAGATTTCATGAACGTGGTCTAACGTCAACTTTTAAGCCATATGCCTCGATTTCAGCATGACGGGAGACACCGTTTGAGTGTCCAAAATCTGAAAAAAAAATATTTTTTTAGATTTCATGAACGTGGTTTAACGTCAACTTTTAGGCCATATCCACCATGCCTCGATTTCAGCATGACGGGAGATACCGTTTTAGTGTCCAAAATCGGATTTTTTTTAATTTTTTGTAGATTTCATGAACGTGGTTTAACGTCAACTTTTAGGCCATATCCACCATGCCTCGATTTCATTATGACGGGAGACCGTTCGAGTGTCCAAAATCGGAAAAAAAAATATTTTTTGTAGAATTCATGAACGTGGTCTAACGTCAACTTTTAGGCCATATCCACCATGCCTCGATTTCAGCATGACGGGAGACACCGTTTTAGTGTCCAAAATCGGAAAAAAAAATATTTTTTGTAGATTTCATGAACGTGGTTTAATGTCAACTTTTAGGCCATATCCACCATGCCTCGATTTCAGCATGACGGGAGAAACCGTTTTAGTGTCCAAAATCGGAAAAAAATATATTTTTTGTAGATTTCATGAACGTTGTTTAACGTCAACTTTTAGGCCATATCCACCATGCCTCGATTTCAGCATGACGGGAGACACCGTTTTAGTGTCCAAAATCTGAAAAATATATTTTTCGTAGATTTCATGAACGTGGTTTAACGTCAACTTTTAGGCCATATCCACCATGCCTCGATTTCATCATGACGGGAGACACCGTTTGAGTGTCCAAAATCTGAAAAATATATTTTTTGTAGATTTCATGAACGTGGTTTAATGTCAACTTTTAGGCCATATCCACCATGCCGCGATTTCATCATGACGGGAGACACCGTTTGAGTGTCCAAAATCTGAAAAATATATTTTTGGTAGAATTCATGAACGTGGTCTAATGTCAACTTTTAGGCCATATCCACCATGCCTCGATTTCAGCATGACGGGAGACACCGTTTGAGTGTCCAAAATCGGAAAAAAAAATATTTTTTGTAGATTTCATGAACGTGGTTTAATGTCAACTTTTAGGCCATATCCACCATGCCTCGATTTCATTATGACGGGAGACACCGTTTTAGTGTCCAAAATCGAAAAAAAAATATTTTTTGTAGATTTCATGAACGTGGTCTAACGTCAACTTTTTGGCCATATCCACCATGCCTCGATTTCAGCATGACGGGAGACACCGTTTGAGTGTCCAAAATCTGAAAAAATATATTTTTTGTAGATTTCATGAACGTGGTCTAACATCAACTTTTAAGCCATATGCCTCGATTTCAGCATGACGGGAGACACCGTTTGAGTGTCCAAAATAAAAAAATAATAATATTTTTTGTAGATTTCATGAACGTGGTTTAAATGTCAACTTTTAGGCCATATCCACCATGCCTCAATTTCAGCATGACGGGAGACACCGTTTGAGTGTCCAAAATAAAAAAAATATATATTTTTTGTAGATTTCATGAACGTTGTTTAACGTCAACTTTTAGGCCATATCCACCATGCCTCGATTTCAGCATGACGGGAGACACCGTTTTAGTGTCCAAAATCTGAAAAATATATTTTTCGTAGATTTCATGAACGTGGTCTAACGTCAACTTTTAAGCCATATCCACCATGCCTCGATTTCAGCATGACGGGAGACACCGTTTGAGTGTCCAAAATCAAAAAAAATTATATTTTTTGTAGATTTCATGAACGTTGTTTAACGTCAACTTTTAGGCCATATGCCTCGATTTCAGCATGACGGGAGACACCGTTTGAGTGTCCAAAATCTGAAAAAAAAATATTTTTTTAGATTTCATGAAAGTGGTTTAACGTCAACTTTTAGGCCATATCCACCATGCCTAGATTTCAGCATGACGGGAGATACCGTTTTAGTGTCCAAAATCGGAATTTTTTAAATTTTTTGTAGATTTCATGAACGTGGTTTAACGTCAACTTTTAGGCCATATCCACCATGCCTCGATTTCATTATGACGGGAGACAACGTTCGAGTGTCCAAAATCGGAAAAAAAAATATTTTTTGTAGAATTCATGAACGTGGTCTAACGTCAACTTTTAGGCCATATCCACCATGCCTCGATTTCAGCATGACGGGAGACACCGTTTTAGTGTCCAAAATCGGAAAAAAATATATTTTTGGTAGAATTCATGAACGTGGTCTAACGTCAACTTTTAGGCCATATCCACCATGCCTCGATTTCAGCATGACGGGAGACACCGTTTGAGTGTCCAAAATCTGAAAAATATATTTTTGGTAGAATTCATGAACGTGGTCTAACGTCAACTTTTAGGCCATATCCACCATGCCTCGATTTCAGCATGACGGGAGACACCGTTTGAGTGTCCAAAATCGGAGAAAAAAAAATATTTTTTGTAGATTTCATGAACGTGGTTTAATGTAAACTTTTAGGCCATATCCACCATGCCTCGATTTCAGCATGACGGGAGACACCGTTTTAGTGTCCAAAATCTGAAAAATATATTTTTCGTAGATTTCATGAACGTGGTTTAACGTCAACTTTTAGGCCATATCCACCATGCCTCGATTTCATCATGACGGGAGACACCGTTTGAGTGTCCAAAATCTGAAAAATATATTTTTTGTAGATTTCATGAACGTGGTTTAATGTCAACTTTTAGGCCATATCCACCATGCCGCGATTACATCATGACGGGAGACACCGTTTGAGTGTCCAAAATCTGAAAAATATATTTTTGGTAGAATTCATGAACGTGGTCTAACGTCAACTTTTAGGCCATATCCACCATGCCTCGATTTCAGCATGACGGGAGACACCGTTTGAGTGTCCAAAATCGGAAAAAAAAATATTTTTTGTAGATTTCATGAACGTGGTTTAACGTCAACTTTTAGGCCATATCCACCATGCCTCGATTTCAGCATGACGGGAGATACCGTTTTAGTGTCCAAAATCTGAAAAAAAAATATTTTTTGGTAGAATTCATGAACGTGGTCTAACGTCAACTTTTAGGCCATATCCACCATGCCTCGATTTCAGCATGACGGGAGACACCGTTTGTGTCCAAAATCGGAAAAAAAAATATTTTTGTAGATTTCATGAACGTGGTTTAATGTCAACTTTTAGGCCATATCCACCATGCCTCGATTTCAGCATGACGGGAGAAACCGTTTTAGTGTCCAAAATCGGAAAAAAATATATTTTTTGTAGATTTCATGAACGTTGTTTAACGTCAACTTTTAGGCCATATCCACCATGCCTCGATTTCAGCATGACGGGAGACACCGTTTTAGTGTCCAAAATCTGAAAAATATATTTTTCGTAGATTTCATGAACGTGGTTTAACGTCAACTTTTAGGCCATATCCACCATGCCGCGATTTCATCATGACGGGAGACACCGTTTGAGTGTCCAAAATCTGAAAAATATATTTTTGGTAGAATTCATGAACGTGGTCTAACGTCAACTTTTAGGCCATATCCACCATGCCTCGATTTCAGCATGACGGGAGACACCGTTTGAGTGTCCAAAATCGGAAAAAAAAATATTTTTTGTAGATTTCATGAACGTGGTTTAATGTCAACTTTTAGGCCATATCCACCATGCCTCGATTTCATTATGACGGGAGACACCGTTTTAGTGTCCAAAATCGGAAAAAAAATATTTTTTGTAGATTTCATGAACGTGGTCTAACGTCAACTTTTTGGCCATATCCACCATGCCTCGATTTCAGCATGACGGGAGACACCGTTTGAGTGTCCAAAATCTGAAAAAATATATTTTTTGTAGATTTCATGAACGTGGTCTAACATCAACTTTTAAGCCATATGCCTCGATTTCAGCATGACGGGAGACACCGTTTGAGTGTCCAAAATAAAAAAATAATAATATTTTTTGTAGATTTCATGAACGTGGTTTAACGTCAAGTTTTAGGCCATATCCACCATGCCTCAATTTCAGCATGACGGGAGACACCGTTTGAGTGTCCAAAATCAAAAAAAAATATATTTTTTGTAGATTTCATGAACGTGGTTTAACGTCAACTTTTAGGCCATATCCACCATGCCTCGATTTCAGCATGACGGGAAATACCGTTTTAGTGTCCAAAATCTGAAAAAAAAATATTTTTTGTAGATTTCATGAACGTGGTTTAACGTCAACTTTTAGGCCATATCCACCATGCCTCGATTTCAGCATGACGGGAGATACCGTTTTAGTGTCCAAAATCTGAAAAAATATATTTTTTGTAGATTTCATGAACGTGGTCTAACATCAACTTTTAAGCCATATGCCTCGATTTCAGCATGACGGGAGACACCGTTTGAGTGTCCAAAATAAAAAAATAATAATATTTTTTGTAGATTTCATGAACGTGGTTTAAATGTCAACTTTTAGGCCATATCCACCATGCCTCAATTTCAGCATGACGGGAGACACCGTTTGAGTGTCCAAAATAAAAAAAAAATATATTTTTTGTAGATTTCATGAACGTTGTTTAACGTCAACTTTTAGGCCATATCCACCATGCCTCGATTTCAGCATGACGGGAGACACCGTTTTAGTGTCCAAAATCTGAAAAATATATTTTTCGTAGATTTCATGAACGTGGTCTAACGTCAACTTTTAAGCCATATCCACCATGCCTCGATTTCAGCATGACGGGAGACACCGTTTGAGTGTCCAAAATCAAAAAAAATTATATTTTTTGTAGATTTCATGAACGTTGTTTAACGTCAACTTTTAGGCCATATGCCTCGATTTCAGCATGACGGGAGACACCGTTTGAGTGTCCAAAATCTGAAAAAAAATTTTTTTTTTAGATTTCATGAAAGTGGTTTAACGTCAACTTTTAGGCCATATCCACCATGCCTAGATTTCAGCATGACGGGAGATACCGTTTTAGTGTCCAAAATCGGAATTTTTTTAATTTTTTGTAGATTTCATGAACGTGGTTTAACGTCAACTTTTAGGCCATATCCACCATGCCTCGATTTCATTATGACGGGAGACAACGTTCGAGTGTCCAAAATCGGAAAAAAAAATATTTTTTGTAGAATTCATGAACGTGGTCTAACGTCAACTTTTAGGCCATATCCACCATGCCTCGATTTCAGCATGACGGGAGACACCGTTTTAGTGTCCAAAATCGGAAAAAAATATATTTTTGGTAGAATTCATGAACGTGGTCTAACGTCAACTTTTAGGCCATATCCACCATGCCTCGATTTCAGCATGACGGGAGACACCGTTTGAGTGTCCAAAATCTGAAAAATATATTTTTGGTAGAATTCATGAACGTGGTCTAACGTCAACTTTTAGGCCATATCCACCATGCCTCGATTTCAGCATGACGGGAGACACCGTTTGAGTGTCCAAAATCGGAGAAAAAAAAATATTTTTTGTAGATTTCATGAACGTGGTTTAATGTAAACTTTTAGGCCATATCCACCATGCCTCGATTTCAGCATGACGGGAGACACCGTTTTAGTGTCCAAAATCTGAAAAATATATTTTTCGTAGATTTCATGAACGTGGTTTAACGTCAACTTTTAGGCCATATCCACCATGCCTCGATTTCATCATGACGGGAGACACCGTTTGAGTGTCCAAAATCTGAAAAATATATTTTTTGTAGATTTCATGAACGTGGTTTAATGTCAACTTTTAGGCCATATCCACCATGCCGCGATTACATCATGACGGGAGACACCGTTTGAGTGTCCAAAATCTGAAAAATATATTTTTGGTAGAATTCATGAACGTGGTCTAACGTCAACTTTTAGGCCATATCCACCATGCCTCGATTTCAGCATGACGGGAGACACCGTTTGAGTGTCCAAAATCGGAAAAAAAAATATTTTTTGTAGATTTCATGAACGTGGTTTAACGTCAACTTTTAGGCCATATCCACCATGCCTCGATTTCAGCATGACGGGAGATACCGTTTTAGTGTCCAAAATCTGAAAAAAAAATATTTTTTGGTAGAATTCATGAACGTGGTCTAACGTCAACTTTTAGGCCATATCCACCATGCCTCGATTTCAGCATGACGGGAGACACCGTTTGTGTCCAAAATCGGAAAAAAAAATATTTTTGTAGATTTCATGAACGTGGTTTAATGTCAACTTTTAGGCCATATCCACCATGCCTCGATTTCAGCATGACGGGAGAAACCGTTTTAGTGTCCAAAATCGGAAAAAAATATATTTTTTGTAGATTTCATGAACGTTGTTTAACGTCAACTTTTAGGCCATATCCACCATGCCTCGATTTCAGCATGACGGGAGACACCGTTTTAGTGTCCAAAATCTGAAAAATATATTTTTCGTAGATTTCATGAACGTGGTTTAACGTCAACTTTTAGGCCATATCCACCATGCCGCGATTTCATCATGACGGGAGACACCGTTTGAGTGTCCAAAATCTGAAAAATATATTTTTGGTAGAATTCATGAACGTGGTCTAACGTCAACTTTTAGGCCATATCCACCATGCCTCGATTTCAGCATGACGGGAGACACCGTTTGAGTGTCCAAAATCGGAAAAAAAAATATTTTTTGTAGATTTCATGAACGTGGTTTAATGTCAACTTTTAGGCCATATCCACCATGCCTCGATTTCATTATGACGGGAGACACCGTTTTAGTGTCCAAAATCGGAAAAAAAATATTTTTTGTAGATTTCATGAACGTGGTCTAACGTCAACTTTTTGGCCATATCCACCATGCCTCGATTTCAGCATGACGGGAGACACCGTTTGAGTGTCCAAAATCTGAAAAAATATATTTTTTGTAGATTTCATGAACGTGGTCTAACATCAACTTTTAAGCCATATGCCTCGATTTCAGCATGACGGGAGACACCGTTTGAGTGTCCAAAATAAAAAAATAATAATATTTTTTGTAGATTTCATGAACGTGGTTTAACGTCAAGTTTTAGGCCATATCCACCATGCCTCAATTTCAGCATGACGGGAGACACCGTTTGAGTGTCCAAAATCAAAAAAAAATATATTTTTTGTAGATTTCATGAACGTGGTTTAACGTCAACTTTTAGGCCATATCCACCATGCCTCGATTTCAGCATGACGGGAAATACCGTTTTAGTGTCCAAAATCTGAAAAAAAAATATTTTTTGTAGATTTCATGAACGTGGTTTAACGTCAACTTTTAGGCCATATCCACCATGCCTCGATTTCAGCATGACGGGAGATACCGTTTTAGTGTCCAAAATCTGAAAAATATATTTTTTGTAGATTTCATGAACGTGGTTTAACGTCAACTTTAGGCCATATCCACCATGCCTCGATTTCAGCATGACGGGAGACCGTTCGAGTGTCCAAAATCGGAAAAAAATATATTTTTTGTAGATTTCATGAACGTTGTTTAACGTCAACTTTTAGGCCATATCCACCATGCCTCGATTTCAGCATGACGGGAGACACCGTTTGAGTGTCCAAAATCTGAAAAATATATTTTTTGTAGATTTCATGAACGTGGTTTAATGTCAACTTTTAGGCCATATCCACCATGCCGCGATTTCATCATGACAGGAGACACCGTTTGAGTGTCCAAAATCTGAAAAATAAATTTTTGGTAGAATTCATGAACGTGGTCTAACGTCAACTTTTAGGCCATATCCACCATGCCTCGATTTCAGCATGATGGGAGACACCGTTTGAGTGTCAAAATCGGAAAAAAAAATATTTTTTGTAGATTTCATGAACGTGGTTTAATGTCAACTTTTAGGCCATATCCACCATGCCTCGATTTCATTATGACGGGAGACACCGTTTTAGTGTCCAAAATCGGAAAAAAAATATTTTTTGTAGATTTCATGAACGTGGTCTAACGTCAACTTTTTGGCCATATCCACCATGCCTCGATTTCAGCATGACGGGAGACACCGTTTGAGTGTCCAAAATCTGAAAAAATATATTTTTTGTAGATTTCATGAGCGTGGTCTAACATCAACTTTTAAGCCATATGCCTCGATTTCAGCATGACGGGAGACACCGTTTGAGTGTCCAAAATAAAAAAATAATAATATTTTTTGTAGATTTCATGAACGTGGTTTAACGTCAACTTTTAGGCCATATCCACCATGCCTCAATTTCAGCATGACGGGAGACACCGTTTGAGTGTCCAAAATAAAAAAAATATATATTTTTTGTAGATTTCATGAACGTGGTTTAACGTCAACTTTTAGGCCATATCCACCATGCCTCGATTTCAGCATGACGGGAGATACCGTTTTAGTGTCCAAAATCTGAAAAATATATTTTTTGTAGATTTCATGAACGTGGTTTAACGTCAACTTTTAGGCCATATCCACCATGCCTCGATTTCAGCATGACGGGAGACCGTTCGAGTGTCCAAAATCGGAAAAAAATATATTTTTTGTAGATTTCATGAACGTGGTTTAACGTCAACTTTTTGGCCATATCCACCATGCCTCGATTTCAGCATGACGGGAGACACCGTTTTAGTGTCCAAAATCGGAAAAAAATATATTTTTGGTAGAATTCATGAACGTGGTCTAACGTCAACTTTTAGGCCATATCCACCATGCCTCGATTTCAGCATGACGGGAGACACCGTTTGAGTGTCCAAAATCGGAAAAAATAATATTTTTTGTAGATTTCATGAACGTGGTTTAATGTCAACTTTTAGGCCATATCCACCATGCCTCGATTTCAGCATGACGGGAGACACCGTTTGAGTGTCCAAAATCTGAAAAATATATTTTTTGTAGATTTCATGAACGTGGTCTAACGTCAACTTTTAGGCCATATCCACCATGCCTCGATTTCAGCATGACGGGAGACACCGTTTTAGTGTCCAAAATCGGAAAAAAATATATTTTTGGTAGAATTCATGAACGTGGTCTAACGTCAACTTTTAGGCCATATCCACCATGCCTCGATTTCAGCATGACGGGAGACACCGTTTGAGTGTCCAAAATCGGAAAAAAAAAATATTTTTTGTAGATTTCATGAACGTGGTTTAATGTAAACTTTTAGGCCATATCCACCATGCCTCGATTTCAGCATGACGGGAGACACCGTTTGAGTGTCCAAAATCGGAAAAAAAAATATTTTTGTAGATTTCATGAACGTGGTTTAATGTCAACTTTTAGGCCATATCCACCATGCCTCGATTTCAGCATGACGGGAGAAACCGTTTTAGTGTCCAAAATCGGAAAAAAATATATTTTTGGTAGAATTCATGAACGTGGTCTAACGTCAACTTTTAGGCCATATCCACCATGCCTCGATTTCAGCATGACGGGAGACACCGTTTGAGTGTCCAAAATCGGAAAAAATAATATTTTTTGTAGATTTCATGAACGTGGTTTAATGTCAACTTTTAGGCCATATCCACCATGCCTCGATTTCAGCATGACGGGAGACACCGTTTGAGTGTCCAAAATCGGAAAAAAAAAATATTTTTTGTAGATTTCATGAACGTGGTTTAATGTAAACTTTTAGGCCATATCCACCATGCCTCGATTTCAGCATGACGGGAGACACCGTTTGAGTGTCCAAAATCGGAAAAAAAAATATTTTTGTAGATTTCATGAACGTGGTTTAATGTCAACTTTTAGGCCATATCCACCATGCCTCGATTTCAGCATGACGGGAGAAACCGTTTTAGTGTCCAAAATCGAAAGAAAAAATATTTTTTGTAGATTTCATGAACGTTGTTTAACGTCAACTTTTAGGCCATATCCAACATGCCTCGATTTCAGCATGACGGGAGACACCGTTTTAGTGTCCAAAATCTGAAAAATATATTTTTCGTAGATTTCATGAACGTGGTCTAACGTCAACTTTTAAGCCATATCCACCATGCCTCGATTTCAGCATGACGGGAGACACCGTTTGAGTGTCCAAAATCTGAAAAAAAAATATTTTTTGTAGATTTCATGAACGTGGTCTAACGTCAACTTTTTGGCCATATCCACCATGCCTCGATTTCAGCATGACGGGAGACACCGTTTTAGTGTCCAAAATCGGAAAAAAATATATTTTTTGTAGATTTCATGAACGTGGTTTAACGTCAACTTTTAGGCCATATCCACCATGCCTCGATTTCATTATGACGGGAGACCGTTCGAGTGTCCAAAATCGGAAAAAAATATATTTTTTGTAGATTTCATGAACGTGGTTTAACGTCAACTTTTTGGCCATATCCACCATGCCTCGATTTCAGCATGACGGGAGACACCGTTTTAGTGTCCAAAATCGGAAAAAAATATATTTTTGGTAGAATTCATGAACGTGGTCTAACGTCAACTTTTAGGCCATATCCACCATGCCTCGATTTCAGCATGACGGGAGACACCGTTTGAGTGTCCAAAATCTGAAAAATATATTTTTGGTAGAATTCATGAACGTGGTCTAACGTCAACTTTTAGGCCATATCCACCATGCCTCGATTTCAGCATGACGGGAGACACCGTTTGAGTGTCCAAAATCGGAAAAAAATATATTTTTGGTAGAATTCATGAACGTGGTCTAACGTCAACTTTTAGGCCATATCCACCATGCCTCGATTTCAGCATGACGGGAGACACCGTTTGAGTGTCCAAAATCTGAAAAATATATTTTTGGTAGAATTCATGAACGTGGTCTAACGTCAACTTTTAGGCCATATCCACCATGCCTCGATTTCAGCATGACGGGAGACACCGTTTGAGTGTCCAAAATCGGAAAAAAAAATATTTTTGTAGATTTCATGAACGTGGTTTAATGTCAACTTTTAGGCCATATCCACCATGCCTCGATTTCAGCATGACGGGAGAAACCGTTTTAGTGTCCAAAATCGAAAGAAAAAATATTTTTTGTAGATTTCATGAACGTTGTTTAACGTCAACTTTTAGGCCATATCCACCATGCCTCGATTTCAGCATGACGGGAGACACCGTTTTAGTGTCCAAAATCTGAAAAATATATTTTTCGTAGATTTCATGAACGTGGTCTAACGTCAACTTTTAAGCCATATCCACCATGCCTCGATTTCAGCATGACGGGAGACACCGTTTGAGTGTCCAAAATCTGAAAAAAAAATATTTTTTGTAGATTTCATGAACGTGGTCTAACGTCAACTTTTTGGCCATATCCACCATGCCTCGATTTCAGCATGACTGGAGACACCGTTTTAGTGTCCAAAATCGGAAAAAAAAATATTTTTGTAGATTTCATGAACGTGGTTTAATGTCAACTTTTAGGCCATATCCACCATGCCTCGATTTCAGCATGACGGGAGAAACCGTTTTAGTGTCCAAAATCGAAAGAAAAAATATTTTTTGTAGATTTCATGAACGTTGTTTAACGTCAACTTTTAGGCCATATCCACCATGCCTCGATTTCAGCATGACGGGAGACACCGTTTTAGTGTCCAAAATCTGAAAAATATATTTTTCGTAGATTTCATGAACGTGGTCTAACGTCAACTTTTAAGCCATATCCACCATGCCTCGATTTCAGCATGACGGGAGACACCGTTTGAGTGTCCAAAATCTGAAAAAAAAATATTTTTTGTAGATTTCATGAACGTGGTCTAACGTCAACTTTTTGGCCATATCCACCATGCCTCGATTTCAGCATGACTGGAGACACCGTTTTAGTGTCCAAAATCGGAAAAAAAAATATTTTTTGTAGATTTCATGAACGTGGTTTAACGTCAACTTTTAGGCCATATCCACCATGCCTCGATTTCATTATGACGGGAGACCGTTCGAGTGTCCAAAATCGGAAAAAAATATATTTTTTGTAGATTTCATGAACGTGGTTTAACGTCAACTTTTTGGCCATATCCACCATGCCTCGATTTCAGCATGACGGGAGACACTGTTTTAGTGTCCAAAATCGGAAAAAAATATATTTTTGGTAGAATTCATGAACGTGGTCTAACGTCAACTTTTAGGCCATATCCACCATGCCTCGATTTCAGCATGACGGGAGACACCGTTTGAGTGTCCAAAATCTGAAAAATATATTTTTGGTAGAATTCATGAACGTGGTCTAACGTCAACTTTTAGGCCATATCCACCATGCCTCGATTTCAGCATGACGGGAGACACCGTTTGAGTGTCCAAAATCGGAAAAAAATATATTTTTGGTAGAATTCATGAACGTGGTCTAACGTCAACTTTTAGGCCATATCCACCATGCCTCGATTTCAGCATGACGGGAGACACCGTTTGAGTGTCCAAAATCTGAAAAATATATTTTTGGTAGAATTCATGAACGTGGTCTAACGTCAACTTTTAGGCCATATCCACCATGCCTCGATTTCAGCATGACGGGAGACACCGTTTGAGTGTCCAAAATCGGAAAAAAAAAATATTTTTTGTAGATTTCATGAACGTGGTTTAATGTAAACTTTTAGGCCATATCCACCATGCCTCGATTTCAGCATGACGGGAGACACCGTTTGAGTGTCCAAAATCTGAAAAATATATTTTTGGTAGAATTCATGAACGTGGTCTAACGTCAACTTTTAGGCCATATCCACCATGCCTCGATTTCAGCATGACGGGAGACACCGTTTGTGTCCAAAATCGGAAAAAAAAATATTTTTGTAGATTTCATGAACGTGGTTTAATGTCAACTTTTAGGCCATATCCACCATGCCTCGATTTCAGCATGACGGGAGAAACCGTTTTAGTGTCCAAAATCGGAAAAAAATATATTTTTGGTAGAATTCATGAACGTGGTCTAACGTCAACTTTTAGGCCATATCCACCATGCCTCGATTTCAGCATGACGGGAGACACCGTTTGAGTGTCCAAAATCGGAAAAAAAAATATTTTTGGTAGAATTCATGAACGTGGTCTAACGTCAACTTTTAGGCCATATCCACCATGCCTCGATTTCAGCATGACGGGAGACACCGTTTGAGTGTCCAAAATCTGAAAAATATATTTTTGGTAGAATTCATGAACGTGGTCTAACGTCAACTTTTAGGCCATATCCACCATGCCTCGATTTCAGCATGACGGGAGACACCGTTTGAGTGTCCAAAATAAAAAAATAATAATATTTTTTGTAGATTTCATGAACCTGGTTTAACGTCAAGTTTTAGGCCATATCCACCATGCCTCAATTTCAGCATGACGGGAGACACCGTTTGAGTGTCCAAAATAAAAAAAAAATATATTTTTTGTAGATTTCATGAACGTGGTTTAACGTCAACTTTTAGGCCATATCCACCATGCCTCGATTTCAGCATGACGGGAGATACCGTTTTAGTGTCCAAAATCTGAAAAAAATATATTTTTTGTAGATTTCATGAACGTGGTTTAACGTCAACTTTTAGGCCATATCCACCATGCCTCGATTTCAGCATGACGGGAGATACCGTTTTAGTGTCCAAAATCTGAAAAATATATTTTTTGTAGATTTCATGAACGTGGTTTAACGTCAACTTTTAGGCCATATCCACCATGCCTCGATTTCAGCATGACGGGAGACCGTTCGAGTGTCCAAAATCGGAAAAAAATATATTTTTTGTAGATTTCATGAACGTTGTTTAACGTCAACTTTTAGGCCATATCCACCATGCCTCGATTTCAGCATGACGGGAGACACCGTTTGAGTGTCCAAAATCTGAAAAATATATTTTTTGTAGATTTCATGAACGTGGTTTAATGTCAACTTTTAGGCCATATCCACCATGCCGCGATTTCATCATGACGGGAGACACCGTTTGAGTGTCCAAAATCTGAAAAATATATTTTTGGTAGAATTCATGAACGTGGTCTAACGTCAACTTTTAGGCCATATCCACCATGCCTCGATTTCAGCATGACGGGAGACACCGTTTGAGTGTCCAAAATCGGAAAAAAAAATATTTTTTGTAGATTTCATGAACGTGGTTTAATGTCAACTTTTAGGCCATATCCACCATGCCTCGATTTCATTATGACGGGAGACACCGTTTTAGTGTCCAAAATAGGAAAAAAAATATTTTTTGTAGATTTCATGAACGTGGTCTAACGTCAACTTTTTGGCCATATCCACCATGCCTCGATTTCAGCATGACGGGAGACACCGTTTGAGTGTCCAAAATCTGAAAAAATATATTTTTTGTAGATTTCATGAACGTGGTCTAACATCAACTTTTAAGCCATATGCCTCGATTTCAGCATGACGGGAGACACCGTTTGAGTGTCCAAAATAAAAAAATAATAATATTTTTTGTAGATTTCATGAACGTGGTTTAACGTCAACTTTTAGGCCATATCCACCATGCCTCAATTTCAGCATGACGGGAGACACCGTTTGAGTGTCCAAAATCAAAAAAATATATATTTTTTGTAGATTTCATGAACGTGGTTTAACGTCAACTTTTAGGCCATATCCACCATGCCTCGATTTCAGCATGACGGGAGATACCGTTTTAGTGTCCAAAATCTGAAAAAAATATATTTTTTGTAGATTTCATGAACGTGGTTTAACGTCAACTTTTAGGCCATATCCACCATGCCTCGATTTCAGCATGACGGGAGATACCGTTTTAGTGTCCAAAATCTGAAAAATATATTTTTTGTAGATTTCATGAACGTGGTCTAACGTCAACTTTTAGGCCATATCCACCATGCCTCGATTTCAGCATGACGGGAGACACCGTTCGAGTGTCCAAAATCGGAAAAAAATATATTTTTTGTAGATTTCATGAACGTGGTTTAACGTCAACTTTTTGGCCATATCCACCATGCCTCGATTTCAGCATGACGGGAGACACCGTTTTAGTGTCCAAAATCGGAAAAAAATATATTTTTTTTAGATTTCATGAACGTGGTTTAACGTCAACTTTTAGGCCATATCCACCATGCCTCGATTTCAGCATGACGGGAGACACCGTTTGAGTGTCCAAAATCGAAAAAAAAAATATATTTTGTAGATTTCATGAACGTGGTCTAACGTCAACTTTTTGGCCATATCCACCATGCCTCGATTTCAGCATGACGGGAGACACCGTTTTAGTGTCCAAAATCGGAAAAGAATATATTTTTTGTAGATTTCATGAACGTGGTTTAATGTCAACTTTCAGGCCATATCCACCATGCATCGATTTCAGCATGACGGGAGACCGTTCGAGTGTCCAAAATCGGAAAAAAAAATATTTTTGTAGATTTCATGAACGTGGTTTAATGTCAACTTTTAGGCCATATCCACCATGCCTCGATTTCAGCATGACGGGAGACACCGTTTGAGTGTCCAAAATCGGAAAAAAAAATATTTTTGTAGATTTCATGAACGTGGTTTAATGTCAACTTTTAGGCCATATCCACCATGCCTCGATTTCAGCATGACGGGAGAAACCGTTTTAGTGTCCAAAATCGAAAGAAAAAATATTTTTTGTAGATTTCATGAACGTTGTTTAACGTCAACTTTTAGGCCATATCCAACATGCCTCGATTTCAGCATGACGGGAGACACCGTTTTAGTGTCCAAAATCTGAAAAATATATTTTTCGTAGATTTCATGAACGTGGTCTAACGTCAACTTTTAAGCCATATCCACCATGCCTCGATTTCAGCATGACGGGAGACACCGTTTGAGTGTCCAAAATCTGAAAAAAAAATATTTTTTGTAGATTTCATGAACGTGGTCTAACGTCAACTTTTTGGCCATATCCACCATGCCTCGATTTCAGCATGACGGGAGACACCGTTTTAGTGTCCAAAATCGGAAAAAAATATATTTTTTGTAGATTTCATGAACGTGGTTTAACGTCAACTTTTAGGCCATATCCACCATGCCTCGATTTCATTATGACGGGAGACCGTTCGAGTGTCCAAAATCGGAAAAAAATATATTTTTTGTAGATTTCATGAACGTGGTTTAACGTCAACTTTTTGGCCATATCCACCATGCCTCGATTTCAGCATGACGGGAGACACCGTTTTAGTGTCCAAAATCGGAAAAAAATATATTTTTGGTAGAATTCATGAACGTGGTCTAACGTCAACTTTTAGGCCATATCCACCATGCCTCGATTTCAGCATGACGGGAGACACCGTTTGAGTGTCCAAAATCTGAAAAATATATTTTTGGTAGAATTCATGAACGTGGTCTAACGTCAACTTTTAGGCCATATCCACCATGCCTCGATTTCAGCATGACGGGAGACACCGTTTGAGTGTCCAAAATCGGAAAAAAATATATTTTTGGTAGAATTCATGAACGTGGTCTAACGTCAACTTTTAGGCCATATCCACCATGCCTCGATTTCAGCATGACGGGAGACACCGTTTGAGTGTCCAAAATCTGAAAAATATATTTTTGGTAGAATTCATGAACGTGGTCTAACGTCAACTTTTAGGCCATATCCACCATGCCTCGATTTCAGCATGACGGGAGACACCGTTTGAGTGTCCAAAATCGGAAAAAAAAATATTTTTGTAGATTTCATGAACGTGGTTTAATGTCAACTTTTAGGCCATATCCACCATGCCTCGATTTCAGCATGACGGGAGAAACCGTTTTAGTGTCCAAAATCGAAAGAAAAAATATTTTTTGTAGATTTCATGAACGTTGTTTAACGTCAACTTTTAGGCCATATCCACCATGCCTCGATTTCAGCATGACGGGAGACACCGTTTTAGTGTCCAAAATCTGAAAAATATATTTTTCGTAGATTTCATGAACGTGGTCTAACGTCAACTTTTAAGCCATATCCACCATGCCTCGATTTCAGCATGACGGGAGACACCGTTTGAGTGTCCAAAATCTGAAAAAAAAATATTTTTTGTAGATTTCATGAACGTGGTCTAACGTCAACTTTTTGGCCATATCCACCATGCCTCGATTTCAGCATGACTGGAGACACCGTTTTAGTGTCCAAAATCGGAAAAAAAAATATTTTTGTAGATTTCATGAACGTGGTTTAATGTCAACTTTTAGGCCATATCCACCATGCCTCGATTTCAGCATGACGGGAGAAACCGTTTTAGTGTCCAAAATCGAAAGAAAAAATATTTTTTGTAGATTTCATGAACGTTGTTTAACGTCAACTTTTAGGCCATATCCACCATGCCTCGATTTCAGCATGACGGGAGACACCGTTTTAGTGTCCAAAATCTGAAAAATATATTTTTCGTAGATTTCATGAACGTGGTCTAACGTCAACTTTTAAGCCATATCCACCATGCCTCGATTTCAGCATGACGGGAGACACCGTTTGAGTGTCCAAAATCTGAAAAAAAAATATTTTTTGTAGATTTCATGAACGTGGTCTAACGTCAACTTTTTGGCCATATCCACCATGCCTCGATTTCAGCATGACTGGAGACACCGTTTTAGTGTCCAAAATCGGAAAAAAAAATATTTTTTGTAGATTTCATGAACGTGGTTTAACGTCAACTTTTAGGCCATATCCACCATGCCTCGATTTCATTATGACGGGAGACCGTTCGAGTGTCCAAAATCGGAAAAAAATATATTTTTTGTAGATTTCATGAACGTGGTTTAACGTCAACTTTTTGGCCATATCCACCATGCCTCGATTTCAGCATGACGGGAGACACTGTTTTAGTGTCCAAAATCGGAAAAAAATATATTTTTGGTAGAATTCATGAACGTGGTCTAACGTCAACTTTTAGGCCATATCCACCATGCCTCGATTTCAGCATGACGGGAGACACCGTTTGAGTGTCCAAAATCTGAAAAATATATTTTTGGTAGAATTCATGAACGTGGTCTAACGTCAACTTTTAGGCCATATCCACCATGCCTCGATTTCAGCATGACGGGAGACACCGTTTGAGTGTCCAAAATCGGAAAAAAATATATTTTTGGTAGAATTCATGAACGTGGTCTAACGTCAACTTTTAGGCCATATCCACCATGCCTCGATTTCAGCATGACGGGAGACACCGTTTGAGTGTCCAAAATCTGAAAAATATATTTTTGGTAGAATTCATGAACGTGGTCTAACGTCAACTTTTAGGCCATATCCACCATGCCTCGATTTCAGCATGACGGGAGACACCGTTTGAGTGTCCAAAATCGGAAAAAAAAAATATTTTTTGTAGATTTCATGAACGTGGTTTAATGTAAACTTTTAGGCCATATCCACCATGCCTCGATTTCAGCATGACGGGAGACACCGTTTGAGTGTCCAAAATCTGAAAAATATATTTTTGGTAGAATTCATGAACGTGGTCTAACGTCAACTTTTAGGCCATATCCACCATGCCTCGATTTCAGCATGACGGGAGACACCGTTTGTGTCCAAAATCGGAAAAAAAAATATTTTTGTAGATTTCATGAACGTGGTTTAATGTCAACTTTTAGGCCATATCCACCATGCCTCGATTTCAGCATGACGGGAGAAACCGTTTTAGTGTCCAAAATCGGAAAAAAATATATTTTTGGTAGAATTCATGAACGTGGTCTAACGTCAACTTTTAGGCCATATCCACCATGCCTCGATTTCAGCATGACGGGAGACACCGTTTGAGTGTCCAAAATCGGAAAAAAAAATATTTTTGGTAGAATTCATGAACGTGGTCTAACGTCAACTTTTAGGCCATATCCACCATGCCTCGATTTCAGCATGACGGGAGACACCGTTTCAGTGTCCAAAATCTGAAAAATATATTTTTGGTAGAATTCATGAACGTGGTCTAACGTCAACTTTTAGGCCATATCCACCATGCCTCGATTTCAGCATGACGGGAGACACCGTTTGAGTGTCCAAAATAAAAAAATAATAATATTTTTTGTAGATTTCATGAACGTGGTTTAACGTCAAGTTTTAGGCCATATCCACCATGCCTCAATTTCAGCATGACGGGAGACACCGTTTGAGTGTCCAAAATAAAAAAAAATTATATTTTTTGTAGATTTCATGAACGTGGTTTAACGTCAACTTTTAGGCCATATCCACCATGCCTCGATTTCAGCATGACGGGAGATACCGTTTTAGTGTCCAAAATCTGAAAAAAATATATTTTTTGTAGATTTCATGAACGTGGTTTAACGTCAACTTTTAGGCCATATCCACCATGCCTCGATTTCAGCATGACGGGAGATACCGTTTTAGTGTCCAAAATCTGAAAAATATATTTTTTGTAGATTTCATGAACGTGGTTTAACGTCAACTTTTAGGCCATATCCACCATGCCTCGATTTCAGCATGACGGGAGACCGTTCGAGTGTCCAAAATCGGAAAAAAATATATTTTTTGTAGATTTCATGAACGTTGTTTAACGTCAACTTTTAGGCCATATCCACCATGCCTCGATTTCAGCATGACGGGAGACACCGTTTGAGTGTCCAAAATCTGAAAAATATATTTTTTGTAGATTTCATGAACGTGGTTTAATGTCAACTTTTAGGCCATATCCACCATGCCGCGATTTCATCATGACGGGAGACACCGTTTGAGTGTCCAAAATCTGAAAAATATATTTTTGGTAGAATTCATGAACGTGGTCTAACGTCAACTTTTAGGCCATATCCACCATGCCTCGATTTCAGCATGACGGGAGACACCGTTTGAGTGTCCAAAATCGGAAAAAAAAATATTTTTTGTAGATTTCATGAACGTGGTTTAATGTCAACTTTTAGGCCATATCCACCATGCCTCGATTTCATTATGACGGGAGACACCGTTTTAGTGTCCAAAATAGGAAAAAAAATATTTTTTGTAGATTTCATGAACGTGGTCTAACGTCAACTTTTTGGCCATATCCACCATGCCTCGATTTCAGCATGACGGGAGACACCGTTTGAGTGTCCAAAATCTGAAAAAATATATTTTTTGTAGATTTCATGAACGTGGTCTAACATCAACTTTTAAGCCATATGCCTCGATTTCAGCATGACGGGAGACACCGTTTGAGTGTCCAAAATAAAAAAATAATAATATTTTTTGTAGATTTCATGAACGTGGTTTAACGTAAACTTTTAGGCCATATCCACCATGCCTCAATTTCAGCATGACGGGAGACACCGTTTGAGTGTCCAAAATCAAAAAAATATATATTTTTTGTAGATTTCATGAACGTGGTTTAACGTCAACTTTTAGGCCATATCCACCATGCCTCGATTTCAGCATGACGGGAGATACCGTTTTAGTGTCCAAAATCTGAAAAAAATATATTTTTTGTAGATTTCATGAACGTGGTTTAACGTCAACTTTTAGGCCATATCCACCATGCCTCGATTTCAGCATGACGGGAGATACCGTTTTAGTGTCCAAAATCTGAAAAATATATTTTTTGTAGATTTCATGAACGTGGTCTAACGTCAACTTTTAGGCCATATCCACCATGCCTCGATTTCAGCATGACGGGAGACACCGTTCGAGTGTCCAAAATCGGAAAAAAATATATTTTTTGTAGATTTCATGAACGTGGTTTAACGTCAACTTTTTGGCCATATCCACCATGCCTCGATTTCAGCATGACGGGAGACACCGTTTTAGTGTCCAAAATCGGAAAAAAATATATTTTTTTTAGATTTCATGAACGTGGTTTAACGTCAACTTTTAGGCCATATCCACCATGCCTCGATTTCAGCATGACGGGAGACACCGTTTGAGTGTCCAAAATCGAAAAAAAAAATATATTTTGTAGATTTCATGAACGTGGTCTAACGTCAACTTTTTGGCCATATCCACCATGCCTCGATTTCAGCATGACGGGAGACACCGTTTTAGTGTCCAAAATCGGAAAAGAATATATTTTTTGTAGATTTCATGAACGTGGTTTAATGTCAACTTTCAGGCCATATCCACCATGCATCGATTTCAGCATGACGGGAGACCGTTCGAGTGTCCAAAATCGGAAAAAAAAATATTTTTTGTAGATTTCATGAACGTGGTCTAACGTCAACTTTTTGGCCATATCCACAATGTCTCGATTTCAGCATGACGGGAGACACCGTTTTAGTGTCCAAAATCGGAAAAAAAAATTTTTTTTTGCAGATTTCATGAACGTGGTCTAACGTCAACTTTTTGGCCATATCCACCATGCCTCGATTTCAGCATGACGGGAGACACCGTTTTAGTGTCCAAAATCGGAAAAAATATATTTTTTGTAGATTTCATGAACGTGGTTTAATGTCAACTTTTAGGCCATATCCACCATGCCTCGATTTCAGCATGACGGGAGACCGTTCGAGTGTCCAAAATCGGAAAAAAAATTATTTTTTGTAGATTTCATGAACGTGGTCTAACGTCAACTTTTTGGCCATATCCACCATGTCTCGATTTCAGCATGACGGGAGACACCGTTTTAGTGTCCAAAATCGGAAAAAAAAATATTTTTTGTAGATTTCATGAACGTGGTTTAACGTCAACTTTTAGGCCATATCCACCATGCCTCGATTTCAGCATGACGGGAGACACCGTTTGAGTGTCCAAAATCGGAAAAAAAAATATATTTTGTAGATTTCATGAACGTGGTTTAACGTCAACTTTTAGGCCATATCCACCATGCCTCGATTTCAGCATGACGGGAGATACCGTTTTAGTGTCCAAAATCTGAAAAATATATTTTTTGTAGATTTCATGAACGTGGTTTAACGTCAACTTTTAGGCCATATCCACCATGCCTCGATTTCAGCATGACGGGAGACCGTTCGAGTGTCCAAAATCGGAAAAAAATATATTTTTTGTAGATTTCATGAACGTTGTTTAACGTCAACTTTTAGGCCATATCCACCATGCCTCGATTTCAGCATGACGGGAGACACCGTTTGAGTGTCCAAAATCTGAAAAATATATTTTTTGTAGATTTCATGAACGTGGTTTAATGTCAACTTTTAGGCCATATCCACCATGCCGCGATTTCATCATGACGGGAGACACCGTTTGAGTGTCCAAAATCTAAAAAATATATTTTTGGTAGAATTCATGAACGTGGTCTAACGTCAACTTTTAGGCCATATCCACCATGCCTCGATTTCAGCATGACGGGAGACACCGTTTGAGTGTCCAAAATCGGAAAAAAAAATATTTTTTGTAGATTTCATGAACGTGGTTTAATGTCAACTTTTAGGCCATATCCACCATGCCTCGATTTCATTATGACGGGAGACACCGTTTTAGTGTCCAAAATCGGAAAAAAAATATTTTTTGTAGATTTCATGAACGTGGTCTAACGTCAACTTTTTGGCCATATCCACCATGCCTCGATTTCAGCATGACGGGAGACACCGTTTGAGTGTCCAAAATCTGAAAAAATATATTTTTTGTAGAATTCATGAACGTGGTCTAACGTCAACTTTTAGGCCATATCCACCATGCCTCGATTTCAGCATGACGGGAGACACCGTTTGAGTGTCCAAAATCGGAAAAAAAAATATTTTTGGTAGAATTCATGAACGTGGTCTAACGTCAACTTTTAGGCCATATCCACCATGCCTCGATTTCAGCATGACGGGAGACACCGTTTGAGTGTCCAAAATCTGAAAAATATATTTTTGGTAGAATTCATGAACGTGGTCTAACGTCAACTTTTAGGCCATATCCACCATGCCTCGATTTCAGCATGACGGGAGACACCGTTTGAGTGTCCAAAATAAAAAAATAATAATATTTTTTGTAGATTTCATGAACGTGGTTTAACGTCAACTTTTAGGCCATATCCACCATGCCTCGATTTCAGCATGACGGGAGATACCGTTTTAGTGTCCAAAATCTGAAAAAAATATATTTTTTGTAGATTTCATGAACGTGGTTTAACGTCAACTTTTAGGCCATATCCACCATGCCTCGATTTCAGCATGACGGGAGATACCGTTTTAGTGTCCAAAATCTGAAAAATATATTTTTTGTAGATTTCATGAACGTGGTTTAACGTCAACTTTTAGGCCATATCCACCATGCCTCGATTTCAGCATGACGGGAGACACCGTTTGAGTGTCCAAAATCTGAAAAATATATTTTTGGTAGAATTCATGAACGTGGTCTAACGTCAACTTTTAGGCCATATCCACCATGCCTCGATTTCAGCATGACGGGAGACACCGTTTGAGTGTCCAAAATAAAAAAATAATAATATTTTTTGTAGATTTCATGAACGTGGTTTAACGTCAAGTTTTAGGCCATATCCACCATGCCTCAATTTCAGCATGACGGGAGACACCGTTTGAGTGTCCAAAATAAAAAAAAATTATATTTTTTGTAGATTTCATGAACGTGGTTTAACGTCAACTTTTAGGCCATATCCACCATGCCTCGATTTCAGCATGACGGGAGATACCGTTTTAGTGTCCAAAATCTGAAAAAAATATATTTTTTGTAGATTTCATGAACGTGGTTTAACGTCAACTTTTAGGCCATATCCACCACGCCTCGATTTCAGCATGACGGGAGATACCGTTTTAGTGTCCAAAATCTGAAAAATATATTTTTTGTAGATTTCATGAACGTGGTTTAACGTCAACTTTTAGGCCATATCCACCATGCCTCGATTTCAGCATGACGGGAGACCGTTCGAGTGTCCAAAATCGGAAAAAAATATATTTTTTGTAGATTTCATGAACGTTGTTTAACGTCAACTTTTAGGCCATATCCACCATGCCTCGATTTCAGCATGACGGGAGACACCGTTTGAGTGTCCAAAATCTGAAAAATATATTTTTTGTAGATTTCATGAACGTGGTTTAATGTCAACTTTTAGGCCATATCCACCATGCCGCGATTTCATCATGACGGGAGACACCGTTTGAGTGTCCAAAATCTGAAAAATATATTTTTGGTAGAATTCATGAACGTGGTCTAACGTCAACTTTTAGGCCATATCCACCATGCCTCGATTTCAGCATGACGGGAGACACCGTTTGAGTGTCCAAAATAAAAAAATAATAATATTTTTTGTAGATTTCATGAACGTGGTTTAACGTCAAGTTTTAGGCCATATCCACCATGCCTCAATTTCAGCATGACGGGAGACACCGTTTGAGTGTCCAAAATAAAAAAAAATTATATTTTTTGTAGATTTCATGAACGTGGTTTAACGTCAACTTTTAGGCCATATCCACCATGCCTCGATTTCAGCATGACGGGAGATACCGTTTTAGTGTCCAAAATCTGAAAAAAATATATTTTTTGTAGATTTCATGAACGTGGTTTAACGTCAACTTTTAGGCCATATCCACCATGCCTCGATTTCAGCATGACGGGAGATACCGTTTTAGTGTCCAAAATCTGAAAAATATATTTTTTGTAGATTTCATGAACGTGGTTTAATGTCAACTTTTAGGCCATATCCACCATGCCGCGATTTCATCATGACGGGAGACACCGTTTGAGTGTCCAATGGCCTAAAAGTTGACGTTAGACCACGTTCATGAAATCTACAAAAAAATTTTTTTTCTTCCGATTTTGGACACTAAAACGGTGTCTCCCGTCATGATGAAATCAAGGCATGGTGGATATGGCCTAAAAGTTGACGTTAAACCACGTTCATGAAATCTACAAAAAATAATTTTTTTTCCGATTTTGGACACTAAAACGGTGTCTCCCGTCATGCGGAAATCGAGGCATGGTGGATATGGCTTAAAAGTTGACGTTAGACCACGTTCATGAAATCTACAAAAAATATTTTTTTTTCCGATTTTGGACACTCAAACGGTGTCTCCCGTCATGCTGAAATCGAGGCATGGTGGATATGGCCTAAAAGTTGACGTTAGACCACGTTCATGAATTCTACCAAAAATATATTTTTCAGATTTTGGACACTCAAACGGTGTCTCCCGTCATGATGAAATCGAGGCATGGTGGATATGGCCTTAAAGTTGACGTTAAACCACGTTCATGAAATCTACAAAAAATATTTTTTTTTCAGATTTTGGACACTCAAACGGACTCCCGTCATGCTGAAATCGAGGCATATGGCTTAAAAGTTGACGTTAGACCACGTTCATGAAATCTACAAAAAATATATTTTTCAGATTTTGGACACTCAAACGGTGTCTCCCGTCATGATGAAATCGAGGCATGGTGGATATGGCCTAAAAGTTGACGTTAAACCTCGTTCATGAAATCTACAAAAAATATTTTCTTTTCCGATTTTGGACACTAAAACGGTGTCTCCCGTCATGCTGAAATCGAGGCATGGTGGATATGGCCAAAAAATTGACGTTAGACCACGTTCATGAAATCTACTAAAAATATTTTTTTTTCCGATTTTGGACACTAAAACGGTGTCTCCCGTCATGCTGAAATCGAGGCATGGTGGATATGGCCTAAAAGTTGACGTTAAACCACGTTCATGAAATCTACAAAAAATATATTTTTTTCCGATTTTGGACACTCAAATTGTGTCTCCCGTCATGCTGAAATCGAGGCATATGGCTTAAAAGTTGACGTTAAACCACGTTCATGAAATCTACTAAAAATATTATTTTTTTTCGATTTTGGACACTAAAACGGTGTCTCCCGTCATGCTGAAATCGAGGCATGGTGGATATGGCCTAAAAGTTGACGTTAAACCACGTTCATGAAATCTACAAAAAAAAATTTTTTTTCCGATTTTGGACACTAAAACGGTGTCTCCCGTCATGCGGAAATCGAGGCATGGTGGATATGGCTTAAAAGTTGACGTTAAACGACGTTCATGAAATCTACAAAAAATATATTTTTTTCCGATTTTGGACACTAAAACGGTGTCTCCCGTCATGCTGAAATCGAGGCATGGTGGATATGGCCTAAAAGTTGACGTTAAACCACGTTCATGAAATCTACAAAAAATATTTTTTTTTCCGATTTTGGACACTCAAATTGTGTCTCCCGTCATGCTGAAATCGAGGCATATGGCTTAAAAGTTGACTTTAGACCACGTTCATGAAATCTACAAAAAATATATTTTTCAGATTTTGGACACTCAAACGGTGTCTCACGTCATGATGAAATCGAGGCATGGTGGATATGGCCTAAAAGTTGACGTTAAACCACGTTCATGAAATCTACAAAAAATATTTTTTTTTCCGATTTTGGACACTAAAACGGTGTCTCCCGTCATGCTGAAATCGAGGCATGGTGGATATGGCCAGAAAGTTGACGTTAGACCACGTTCATGAAATCTACTAAAAATATTTTTTTTTCCGATTTTGGACACTAAAACGGTGTCTCCCGTCATGCTGAAATCGAGGCATGGTGGATATGGCCTAAAAGTTGACGTTAAACCACGTTCATGAAATCTACAAAAAATATTTTTTTTTCCGATTTTGGACAGTAAAACGGTGTCTCCCGTCATGCTGAAATCGAGGCATGGTGGATATGGCCAGAAAGTTGACGTTAGACCACGTTCATGAAATCTACTAAAAATATTTTTTTTTCCGATTTTGGACACTAAAACGGTGTCTCCCGTCATGCTGAAATCGAGGCATGGTGGATATGGCCTAAAAGTTGACGTTAAACCACGTTCATGAAATCTACAAAAAATATTTTTTTTTCCGATTTTGGACACTAAAACGGTGTCTCCCGTCATGCTGAAATCGAGGCATGGTGGATATGGCCAAAAAATTGACGTTAGACCACGTTCATGAAATCTACTAAAAATATTTTTTTTTCCGATTTTGGACACTAAAACGGTGTCTCCCGTCATGCTGAAATCGAGGCATGGTGGATATGGCCTAAAAGTTGACGTTAAACCACGTTCATGAAATCTACAAAAAATATATTTTTTTCCGATTTTGGACACTCAAATTGTGTCTCCCGTCATGCTGAAATCGAGGCATATGGCTTAAAAGTTGACGTTAAACCACGTTCATGAAATCTACTAAAAATATTATTTTTTTTCGATTTTGGACACTAAAACGGTGTCTCCCGTCATGCTGAAATCGAGGCATGGTGGATATGGCCTAAAAGTTGACGTTAAACCACGTTCATGAAATCTACAAAAAAAATTTTTTTTTCCGATTTTGGACACTAAAACGGTGTCTCCCGTCATGCGGAAATCGAGGCATGGTGGATATGGCTTAAAAGTTGACGTTAAACGACGTTCATGAAATCTACAAAAAATATTTTTTTTTCCGATTTTGGACACTAAAACGGTGTCTCCCGTCATGCTGAAATCGAGGCATGGTGGATATGGCCTAAAAGTTGACGTTAAACCACGTTCATGAAATCTACAAAAAATATATTTTTTTTCGATTTTGGACACTCAAATTGTGTCTCCCGTCATGCTGAAATCGAGGCATATGGCTTAAAAGTTGACGTTAGACCACGTTCATGAAATCTACAAAAAATATATTTTTCAGATTTTGGACACTCAAACGGTGTCTCACGTCATGATGAAATCGAGGCATGGTGGATTTGGCCTAAAAGTTGACGTTAAACCACGTTCATGAAATCTACAAAAAATATTTTTTTTTCCGATTTTGGACACTAAAACGGTGTCTCCCGTCATGCTGAAATCGAGGCATGGTGGATATGGCCAGAAAGTTGACGTTAGACCACGTTCATGAAATCTACTAAAAATATTTTTTTTTCCGATTTTGGACACTAAAACGGTGTCTCCCGTCATGCTGAAATCGAGGCATGGTGGATATGGCCTAAAAGTTGACGTTAAACCACGTTCATGAAATCTACAAAAAATTTTTTTTTTTCCGATTTTGGACACTAAAACGGTGTCTCCCGTTATGCGGAAATCGAGGCATGGGGGATATGGCTTAAAAGTTGACGTTAAACCACGTTCATGAAATCTACAAAAAAAATTTTTTTTTCCGATTTTGGACACTAAAACGGTGTCTCCCGTCATGATGAAATCGAGGCATGGTGGATATGGCCTAAAAGTTGACGTTAAACCACGTTCATGAAATCTACAAAAAATATTTTTTTTTCCGATTTTGGACACTAAAACGGTGTCTCCCGTCATGCGGAAATCGAGGCATGGTGGATATGGCTTAAAAGTTGACGTTAAACCACGTTCATGAAATCTACAAAAAATATTTTTTTTTCCGATTTTGGACACTAAAACGGTGTCTCCCGTCATGATGAAATCGAGGCATGGTGGATATGGCCTAAAAGTTGACGTTAAACCACGTTCATGAAATCTACAAAAAATATTTTTTTTTCCGATTTTGGACACTAAAACGGTGTCTCCCGTCATGCTGAAATCGAGGCATGGTGGATATGGCCAAAAAGTTGACGTTAGACCACGTTCATGAAATCAACTAAAAATATTTTTTTCTCCCGATTTTGGACACTAAAACGGTGTCTCCCGTCATGCTGAAATCGAGGCATGGTGGATATGGCCTAAAAGTTGACGTTAAACCACGTTCATGAAATCTACAAAAAATATTTTTTTTTCCGATTTTGGACACTAAAACGGTGTCTCCCGTCATGCTGAAATCGAGGCATGGTGGATATGGCCTAAAAGTTGACGTTAGACCACGTTCATGAAATCTACTAAAAATATATTTTTCAGATTTTGGACACTCAAACGGTGTCTCCCGTCATGATGAAATCGAGGCATGGTGGATATGGCCTAAAAGTTGACGTTAAACCACGTTCATGAAATCTACAAAAAATATTTTTTTTCCTGATTTTGGACACTCAAACGGACTCCCGTCATGCAGAAATCGAGTCATATGGCTTAAAAGTTGACGTTAGACCACGTTCATGAAATCTACAAAAAATATATTTTTCAGATTTTGGACACTCAAACGGTGTCTCCCGTCATGATGAAATCGAGGCATGGTGGATATGGCCTAAAAGTTGACGTTAAACCACGTTCATGAAATCTACAAAAAATATTAATTTTTCCGATTTTGGACACTCAAACGGTGTCTCCCGTCATGCTGAAATCGAGGCATGGTGGATATGGCCTAAAAGTTGACGTTAGACCACGCTCATGAATTCTACCAAAAATATATTTTTCAGATTTTGGACACTCAAACGGTGTCTCCCGTCATGATGAAATCGAGGCATGGTGGATATGGCCTAAAAGTTGACGTTAAACCACGTTCATGAAATCTACAAAAAATATTTTTTTCTCAGATTTTGGACACTCAAACGGACTCCCGTCATGCTGAAATCGAGGCATATGGCTTAAAAGTTGACGTTAGACCACGTTCATGAAATCTACAAAAAATATATTTTTCAGATTTTGGACACTCAAACGGTGTCTCCCGTCATGATGAAATCGAGGCATGGTGGATATGGCCTAAAAGTTGACGTTAAACCACGTTCATGAAATCTACAAAAAAAAATTTTTTTTCCGATTTTGGACACTAAAACGGTGTCTCCCGTCATGCTGAAATCGAGGCATGGTGGATATGGCCAAAAAGTTGACGTTAGACCACGTTCATGAAATCTACTAAAAATATTTTTTTTTCCGATTTTGGACACTAAAACGGTGTCTCCCGTCATGCTGAAATCGAGGCATGGTGGATATGGCCTAAAAGTTGACGTTAAACCACGTTCATGAAATCTACAAAAAGTATATTTTTTTACGATTTTGGACACTAAAACGGTGTCTCCCGTCATGCTGAAATCGAGGCATGGTGGATATGGCCAAAAAGTTGACGTTAGACCACGTTCATGAAATCTACAAAAAATATTTTTTTTTCCGATTTTGGACACTAAAACGGTGTCTCCCGTCAGAATGAAATCGAGGCATGGTGGATATGGCCTAAAAGTTGACGTTAAACCACGTTCATGAAATCTACAAAAAATATTTTTTTTTCAGATTTTGGACACTCAAACGGTGTCTCCCGTCATGCTGAAATCGAGGCATATGGCTTAAAAGTTGACGTTAGACCACGTTCATGAAATCTACAAAAAATATATTTTTCAGATTTTGGACACTCAAACGGTGTCTCCCGTCATGATGAAATCGAGGCATGGTGGATATGGCCTAAAAGTTGACGTTAAACCACGTTCATGAAATCTACAAAAAATATTTTTTATTCCGATTTTGGACACTAAAACGGTGTCTCCCGTCATGCTGAAATCGAGGCATGGTGGATATGGCCAAAAAGTTGACGTTAGACCACGTTCATGAAATCAACAAAAAATATATATTTTTTCGATTTTGGACACTAAAACGGTGTCTCCCGTCATGCTGAATTCGAGGCATGGTGGATATGGCCTAAAAGTTGACGTTAGACCACGTTCATGAATTCTACAAAAAATATATTTTTCAGATTTTGGACACTCAAACGGTGTCTCCCGTCATGATGAAATCGAGGCATGCTGTATATGGCCTAAAAGTTGACGTTAAACCACGTTCATGAAATCTACAAAAAATATTTTTTTTTCCGATTTTGGACACTAAAACGGTGTCTCCCGTCATGCTGAAATCGAGGCATGGTGGATATGGCCAAAAAGTTGACGTTAGACCACGTTCATGAAATCTACAAAAAATATTTTTTTTTACGATTTTGGACACTAAAACGGTGTCTCCCGTCATGATGAAATCAAGGCATGGTGGATATGGCCTAAAAGTTGACGTTAGACCACGTTCACGAAATCTACTAAAAATATTTTTTTTTCCGATTTTGGACACTAAAACGGTGTCTCCCGTCATGCTGAAATCGAGGCATGGTGGATATGGCCTAAAAGTTGACGTTAAACCACGTTCATGAAATCTACAAAAAATATTTTTTTTTCCGATTTTGGACACTAAAACGGTGTCTCCCGTCATGCTGAAACCGAGGCATGGTGGATATGGCTTAAAAGTTGACGTTAGACCACGTTCATGAAATCTACAAAAAATATTTTTTTTTCCGATTTTGGACACTCAAACGGTGTCTCCCGTCATGATGAAATCGAGGCATGGTGGATATGGCCTAAAAGTTGACGTTAGACCACGTTCATGAAATCTACAATCTGGATATGGCCTAAAAGTTGACGTTAAACCACGTTCATGAAAAATATATTTTTCAGATTTTGGACACTAAAACGGTGTCTCCCGTCATGCTGAAATCGAGGCAGTGTGGATATGGCCTAAAAGTTGACGTTAAACCACGTTCATGAAATCTACAAAAAATATTTTTTTTTCCGATTTTGGACACTAAAACGGTGTCTCCCGTCATGCGGAAATCGAGGCATGGTGGATATGGCTTAAAAGTTGACGTTAAACCACGTTCATGAAATCTACAAAAAATATTTTTTTTTCCGATTTTGGACACTAAAACGGTGTCTCCCGTCATGATGAAATCAAGGCATGGTGGATATGGCCTAAAAGTTGACGTTAAACCACGTTCATGAAATCTACAAAAAATATTTTTTTTTCCGATTTTGGACACTAAAACGGTGTCTCCTGTCATGCTGAAATCGAGGCATGGTGGATATGGCTTAAAAGTTGACGTTAGACCACGTTCATGAAATCTACAAAAAATATTTTTTTTTCCGATTTTGGACACTCAAACGGACTCCCGTCATGCTGAAATCGAGGCATATGGCTTAAAAGTTGACGTTAGACCACGTTCATGAAATCTACAAAAAATATATTTTTCAGATTTTGGACACTCAAACGGTGTCTCCGGTCATGATGAAATCGAGGCATGGTGGATATGGCCTAAAAGTTGACGTTAAACCACGTTCATGAAATCTACAAAAAATAATTTTTTTTCCGATTTTGGACACTAAAACGGTGTCTCCCGTCATGCTGAAATCGAGGCATGGTGGATATGGCCAAAAAGTTGACGTTAGACCACGTTCATGAAATCTACTAAAAAATTTTTTTTTCAGATTTTGGACACTAAAACGGTGTCTCCCGTCATGCTGAAATCGAGGCATGGTGGATATGGCCTAAAAGTTGACGTTAAACCACGTTCATGAAATCTACAAAAAATATTTTTTTTTTCGATTTTGGACACTAAAACGGTGTCTCCCGTCATGCTGAAATCGAGGCATGGTGGATATGGCCTAAAAGTTGACGTTAGACCACGTTCATGAAATCTACAAAAAATATATTTTTCAGATTTTGGACACTCAAACGGTGTCTCCCGTCATGCTGAAATCGAGGCATGGTGGATATGGCCTAAAAGTTGACGTTAGACCACGTTCATGAAATCTACTAAAAATATATTTTTCAGATTTTGGACACTCAAACGGTGTCTCCCGTCATGCTGAAATCGAGGCATGGTGGATATGGCCTAAAAGTTGACGTTAAACCATGTTCATGAAATCTACAAAAAATATTTTTTTTTCCGATTTTGGACACTAAAACGGTGTCTCCCGTCATGATGAAATCAAGGCATGGTGGATATGGCCTAAAAGTTGACGTTAAACCACGTTCATGAAATCTACAAAAAATATTTTTTTTTTCGATTTTGGACACTAAAACGGTGTCTCCCGTCATGCGGAAATCGAGGCATGGTGGATATGGCTTAAAAGTTGACGTTAGACCACGTTCATGAAATCTACAAAAAATATTTTTTTTTCCGATTTTGGACACTAAAACGGTGTCTCCCGTCATGCTGAAATCGAGGCATGGTGGATATGGCCTAAAAGTTGACGTTAAACCACGTTCATGAAATCTACAAAAAATATTTTTTTTTCCGATTTTGGACACTAAAACGGTGTCTCCCGTCATGCGGAAATCGAGGCATGGTGGATATGGCCTAAAAGTTGACGTTAAACCACGTTCATGAAATCTACAAAAAATATTTTTTTTTCCGATTTTGGACACTAAAACGGTGTCTCCCGTCATGCTGAAATCGAGGCATGGTGGATATGGCCTAAAAGTTGACGTTAAACCACGTTCATGAAATCTACAAAAAATATTTTTTTTTCCGATTTTGGACACTCAAATTGTGTCTCCCGTCATGCTGAAATCGAGGCATATGGCTTAAAAGTTGACGTTAGACCACGTTCATGAAATCTACAAAAAATATATTTTTCAGATTTTGGACACTCAAACGGTGTCTCACGTCATGATGAAATCGAGGCATGGTGGATATGGCCTAAAAGTTGACGTTAAACCACGTTCATGAAATCTACAAAAAATATTTTTTTTTCCGATTTTGGACACTAAAACGGTGTCTCCCGTCATGCTGAAATCGAGGCATGGTGGATATGGCCAGAAAGTTGACGTTAGACCACGTTCATGAAATCTACTAAAAATATTTTTTTTTCCGATTTTGGACACTAAAACAATGTCTCCCGTCATGCTGAAATCGAGGCATGGTGGATATGGCCTAAAAGTTGACGTTAAACCACGTTCATGAAATCTACAAAAAATATTTTTTTTTCCGATTTTGGACACTAAAACGGTGTCTCCCGTCATGCTGAAATCGAGGCATGGTGGATATGGCCAAAAAGTTGACGTTAGACCACGTTCATGAAATCTACAAAAAATATTTTTTTTTACGATTTTGGACACTAAAACGGTGTCTCCCGTCATGATGAAATCAAGGCATGGTGGATATGGCCAGAAAGTTGACGTTAGACCACGTTCATGAAATCTACTAAAAATATTTTTTTTTCCGATTTTGGACACTAAAACAATGTCTCCCGTCATGCTGAAATCGAGGCATGGTGGATATGGCCTAAAAGTTGACGTTAAACCACGTTCATGAAATCTACAAAAAAAATTTTTTTTTCCGATTTTGGACACTCAAACGGTGTCTCCCGTCATGATGAAATCGAGGCATGGTGGATATGGCCTAAAAGTTGACGTTAGACCACGTTCATGAAATCTACAATCTGGATATGGCCTAAAAGTTGACGTTAAACCACGTTCATGAAAAATATATTTTTCAGATTTTGGACACTAAAACGGTGTCTCCCGTCATGCTGAAATCGAGGCATGGTGGATATGGCCTAAAAGTTGACGTTAAACCACGTTCATGAAATCTACAAAAAATATTTTTTTTTTCGATTTTGGACACTAAAACGGTGTCTCCCGTCATGCGGAAATCGAGGCATGGTGGATATGGCCTAAAAGTTGACGTTAGACCACGTTCACGAAATCTACTAAAAATATTTTTTTTTCCGATTTTGTACACTAAAACGGTGTCTCCCGTCATGCTGAAATCGAGGCATGGTGGATATGGCCTAAAAGTTGACGTTAAACCACGTTCATGAAATCTACAAAAAATATTTTTTTTTCCGATTTTGGACACTAAAACGGTGTCTCCCGTCATGCTGAAATCGAGGCATGGTGGATATGGCTTAAAAGTTGACGTTAGACCACGTTCATGAAATCTACAAAAAATATTTTTTTTTCCGATTTTGGACACTCAAACGGTGTCTCCCGTCATGATGAAATCGAGGCATGGTGGATATGGCCTAAAAGTTGACGTTAGACCACGTTCATGAAATCTACAATCTGGATATGGCCTAAAAGTTGACGTTAAACCACGTTCATGAAAAATATATTTTTCAGATTTTGGACACTAAAACGGTGTCTCCCGTCATGCTGAAATCGAGACAGTGTGGATATGGCCTAAAAGTTGACGTTAAACCACGTTCATGAAATCTACAAAAAATATTTTTTTTTCCGATTTTGGACACTAAAACGGTGTCTCCCGTCATGCGGAAATCGAGGCATGGTGGATATGGCTTAAAAGTTGACGTTAAACCACGTTCATGAAATCTACAAAAAATATTTTTTTTTCCGATTTTGGACACTAAAACGGTGTCTCCCGTCATGATGAAATCAAGGCATGGTGGATATGGCTTAAAAGTTGACGTTAAACCACGTTCATGAAATCTACAAAAAATATTTTTTTTTCCGATTTTGGACACTAAAACGGTGTCTCCCGTCATGCTGAAATCGAGGCATGGTGGATATGGCCAAAAAGTTGACGTTAGACCACGTTCATGAAATCTACAAAAAATATTTTTTTTTCCGATTTTGGACACTAAAACGGTGTCTCCCGTCATGCTGAAATCGAGGCATGGTGGATATGGCCTAAAAGTTGACGTTAAACCACGTTCATGAAATCTACAAAAAATATTTTTTTTTCCGATTTTGGACACTAAAACGTTGTCTCCCGTCATGCGGAAATCGAGGCATGGTGGATATGGCTTAAAAGTTGACGTTAAACCACGTTCATGAAATCTACAAAAAAAAAAAATTTTTCCGATTTTGGACACTAAAACGGTGTCTCCCGTCATGCTGAAATCGAGGCATGGTGGATATGGCCAAAAAGTTGACGTTAGACCACGTTCATGAAATCTACTAAAAATATTTTTTTTTCCGATTTTGGACACTAAAACGGTGTCTCCCGTCATGATGAAATCAAGGCATGGTGGATATGGCCTAAAAGTTGACGTTAAACCACGTTCATGAAATCTACAAAAAATATTTTTTTTTCCGATTTTGGACACTAAAACGGTGTCTCCCGTCATGCTGAAATCGAGGCATGGTGGATATGGCTTAAAAGTTGACGTTAGACCACGTTCATGAAATCTACAATCTGGATATGGCCTAAAAGTTGACGTTAAACCACGTTCATGAAAAATATATTTTTCAGATTTTGGACACTAAAACGGTGTCTCCCGTCATGCTGAAATCGAGGCATGGTGGATATGGCATAAAAGTTGACGTTAAACCACGTTCATGAAATCTACAAAAAATATTTTTTTTTTCCGATTTTGGACACTAAAACGGTGTCTCCCGTCATGATGAAATCAAGGCATGGTGGATATGGCCTAAAAGTTGACGTTAAACCACGTTCATGAAATCTACAAAAAATATATTTTTTTCCGATTTTGGACACTAAAACGGTGTCTCCCGTCATGCTGAAATCGAGGCATGGTGGATATGGCTTAAAAGTTGACGTTAGACCACGTTCATGAAATCTACTAAAAATATTTTTTTTTCCGATTTTGGACACTCAAACGGTGTCTCCCGTCATGCTGAAATCGAGGCATGGTGGATATGGCCTAAAAGTTGACGTTAAACCACGTTCATGAAATCTACAAAAAAAATTTTTTTTTCCGATTTTGGACACTAAAACGGTGTCTCCCGTCATGCTGAAATCGAGGCATGGTGGATATGGCTTAAAAGTTGACGTTAGACCACGTTCATGAAATCAACTAAAAATATTTTTTTTTACGATTTTGGACACTCAAACGGTGTCACCCGTCATGCTGAAATCGAGGCATGGTGGATATGGCCTAAAAGTTGACGTTAGACCACGTTCATGAAATCTACAATCTGGATATGGCCTAAAAGTTGACGTTAAACCACGTTCATGAAAAATATATTTTTCAGATTTTGGACACTAAAACGGTGTCTCCCGTCATGCTGAAATCGAGGCATGGTGGATATGGCCTAAAAGTTGACGTTAAACCACGTTCATGAAATCTACAAAAAATATTTTTTTTTCCGATTTTGGACACTAAAACGGTGTCTCCCGTCATGCGGAAATCGAGGCATGGTGGATATGGCTTAAAAGTTGACGTTAAACCACGTTCATGAAATCTACAAAAAAAAAAAAAAAATCCGATTTTGGACACTAAAACGGTGTCTCCCGTCATGATGAAATCAAGGCATGGTGGATATGGCCTAAAAGTTGACGTTAAACCACGTTCATGAAATCTACAATCTGGATATGGCCTAAAAGTTGACGTTAAACCACGTTCATGAAAAATATATTTTTCAGATTTTGGACACTAAAACGGTGTCTCCCGTCATGCTGAAATCGAGGCATGGTGGATATGGCCTAAAAGTTGACGTTAAACCACGTTCATGAAATCTACAAAAAATAATTTTTTTTCCGATTTTGGACACTAAAACGGTGTCTCCCGTCATGCGGAAATCGAGGCATGGTGGATATGGCTTAAAAGATGACGTTAGACCACGTTCATGAAATCTACAAAAAATATTTTTTTTTCCGATTTTGGACACTCAAACGGTGTCTCCCGTCATGCTGAAATCGAGGCATGGTGGATATGGCCTAAAAGTTGACGTTAGACCACGTTCATGAATTCTACCAAAAATATATTTTTCAGATTTTGGACACTCAAACGGTGTCTCCCGTCATGATGAAATCGAGGCATGGTGGATATGGCCTAAAAGTTGACGTTAAACCACGTTCATGAAATCTACAATCTGGATATGGCCTAAAAGTTGACGTTAAACCACGTTCATGAAAAATATATTTTTCAGATTTTGGACACTAAAACGGTGTCTCCCGTCATGCTGAAATCGAGGCATGGTGGATATGGCCTAAAAGTTGACGTTAAACCACGTTCATGAAATCTACAAAAAATAATTTTTTTTCCGATTTTGGACACTAAAACGGTGTCTCCCGTCATGCGGAAATCGACGCATGATGGATATGGCTTAAAAGATGACGTTAGACCACGTTCATGAATCTACAAAAAATATTTTTTTTTCCGATTTTGGACACTCAAACGGTGTCTCCCGTCATGCTGAAATCGAGGCATGGTGGATATGGCCTAAAAGTTGACGTTAGACCACGTTCATGAATTCTACCAAAAATATATTTTTCAGATTTTGGACACTCAAACGGTGTCTCCCGTCATGATGAAATCGAGGCATGGTGGATATGGCCTAAAAGTTGACGTTAAACCACGTTCATGAAATCTACAAAAAATATTTTTTTTTCAGATTTTGGACACTCAAACGGACTACCGTCATGCTGAAATCGAGGCATATGGCTTAACAGTTGACGTTAGACCACGTTCATGAAATCTACAAAAAATATATTTTTCAGATTTTGGACACTCAAACGGTGTCTCCCGTCATGATGAAATCGAGGCATGGTGGATATGGCCTAAAAGTTGACGTTAAACCACGTTCATGAAATCTACAAAAAATATTTTTTTTTCCGATTTTGGACACTAAAACGGTGTCTCCCGTCATGCTGAAATCGAGGCATGGTGGATATGGCCAAAAAGTTGACGTTAGACCACGTTCATGAAATCTACTAAAAATATTTTTTTTTCAGATTTTGGACACTAAAACGGTGTCTCCCGTCATGCTGAAATCGAGGCATGGTGGATATGGCCTAAAAGTTGACGTTAAACCACGTTCATGAAATCTACAAAAAATATATTTTTCAGATTTTGGACACTCAAACGGTGTCTCCCGTCATGCTGAAATCGAGGCATGGTGGATATGGCCAAAAAGTTGACGTTAGACCACGTTCATGAAATCTACTAAAAATATTTTTTTTTCCGATTTTGGACACTAAAACGGTGTCTCCCGTCATGATGAAATCGAGGCATGGTGGATATGGCCTAAAAGTTGACGTTAGACCACGTTCATGAAATCTACAAAAAATATATTTTTCAGATTTTGGACACTCAAACGGTGTCTCCCGTCATGCTGAAATCGAGGCATGGTGGATATGGCCTAAAAGTTGACGTTAGACCACGTTCATGAAATCTACTAAAAATATATTTTTCAGATTTTGGACACTCAAACGGTGTCTCCCGTCATGCTGAAATCGAGGCATGGTGGATATGGCCTAAAAGTTGACGTTAGACCACGTTCATGAAATCTACAAAAAATATTTTTTTTTCCGATTTTGGACACTAAAACGGTGTCTCCCGTCATGATGAAATCAAGGCATGGTGGATATGGCCTAAAAGTTGACGTTAAACCACGTTCATGAAATCTACAAAAAATAATTTTTTTTCCGATTTTGGACACTAAAACGGTGTCTCCCGTCATGCGGAAATCGAGGCATGGTGGATATGGCTTAAAAGTTGACGTTAGACCACGTTCATGAAATCTACAAAAAATATTTTTTTTTCCGATTTTGGACACTCAAACGGTGTCTCCCGTCATGCTGAAATCGAGGCATGGTGGATATGGCCTAAAAGTTGACGTTAGACCACGTTCATGAATTCTACCAAAAATATATTTTTCAGATTTTGGACACTCAAACGGTGTCTCCCGTCATGATGAAATCGAGGCATGGTGGATATGGCCTTAAAGTTGACGTTAAACCACGTTCATGAAATCTACAAAAAATATATTTTTTTCAGATTTTGGACACTCAAACGGACTCCCGTCATGCTGAAATCGAGGCATATGGCTTAAAAGTTGACGTTAGACCACGTTCATGAAATCTACAAAAAATATATTTTTCAGATTTTGGACACTCAAACGGTGTCTCCCGTCATGATGAAATCGAGGCATGGTGGATATGGCCTAAAAGTTGACGTTAAACCACGTTCATGAAATCTACAAAAAATATTTTTTTTTCCGATTTTGGACACTAAAACGGTGTCTCCCGTCATGCTGAAATCGAGGCATGGTGGATATGGCCAAAAAGTTGACGTTAGACCACGTTCATGAAATCTACTAAAAATATATTTTTTTCCGATTTTGGACACTAAAACGGTGTCTCCCGTCATGCTGAAATCGAGGCATGGTGGATATGGCCTAAAAGTTGACGTTAAACCACGTTCATGAAATCTACAAAAAATATATTTTTTTCCGATTTTGGACACTCAAATTGTGTCTCCCGTCATGCTGAAATCGAGGCATATGGCTTAAAAGTTGACGTTAAACCACGTTCATGAAATCTACTAAAAATATTTTTTTTTTCCGATTTTGGACACTAAAACGGTGTCTCCCGTCATGCTGAAATCGAGGCATGGTGGATATGGCCTAAAAGTTGACGTTAAACCACGTTCATGAAATCTACAAAAAAAAATTTTTTTTCCGATTTTGGACACTAAAACGGTGTCTCCCGTCATGCGGAAATCGAGGCATGGTGGATATGGCTTAAAAGTTGACGTTAAACCACGTTCATGAAATCTACAAAAAATATTTTTTTTTCCGATTTTGGACACTAAAACGGTGTCTCCCGTCATGCTGAAATCGAGGCATGGTGGATATGGCCTAAAAGTTGACGTTAAACCACGTTCATGAAATCTACAAAAAATATTTTTTTTTCCGATTTTGGACACTCAAATTGTGTCTCCCGTCATGCTGAAATCGAGGCATATGGCTTAAAAGTTGACGTTAGACCACGTTCATGAAATCTACAAAAAATATATTTTTCAGATTTTGGACACTCAAACGGTGTCTCACGTCATGATGAAATCGAGGCATGGTGGATATGGCCTAAAAGTTGACGTTAAACCACGTTCATGAAATCTACAAAAAATATTTTTTTTTCCGATTTTGGACACTAAAACGGTGTCTCCCGTCATGCGGAAATCGAGGCATGGGGGATATGGCTTAAAAGTTGACGTTAAACCACGTTCATGAAATCTACAAAACATTTTTTTTTTTTCGATTTTGGACACTAAAACGGTGTCTCCCGTCATGATGAAATCGAGGCATGGTGGATATGGCCTAAAAGTTGACGTTAAACCACGTTCATGAAATCTACAAAAAATATTTTTTTTTCCGATTTTGGACACTAAAACGGTGTCTCCCGTCATGCGGAAATCGAGGCATGGTGGATATGGCTTAAAAGTTGACGTTAAACCACGTTCATGAAATCTACAAAAAATATTTTTTTTTACGATTTTGGACACTAAAACGGTGTCTCCCGTCATGATGAAATCGAGGCATGGTGGATATGGCCTAAAAGTTGACGTTAAACCACGTTCATGAAATCTACAAAAAATATTTTTTTTTCCGATTTTGGACACTAAAACGGTGTCTCCCGTCATGCTGAAATCGAGGCATGGTGGATATGGCCAAAAAGTTGACGTTAGACCACGTTCATGAAATCTACTAAAAATATTTTTTTCTCCCGATTTTGGACACTAAAACGGTGTCTCCCGTCATGCTGAAATCGAGGCATGGTGGATATGGCCTAAAAGTTGACGTTAAACCACGTTCATGAAATCTACAAAAAATATTTTTTTTTCCGATTTTGGACACTCAAACGGTGTCTCCCGTCATGCTGAAATCGAGGCATGGTGGATATGGCCTAAAAGTTGACGTTAGACCACGTTCATGAAATCTACTAAAAATATTTTTTTCAGATTTTGGACACTCAAACGGTGTCTCCCGTCATGATGAAATCGAGGCATGGTGGATATGGCCTAAAAGTTGACGTTAAACCACGTTCATGAAATCTACAAAAAATATTTTTTTTCCTGATTTTGGACACTCAAACGGACTCCCGTCATGCAGAAATCGAGGCATATGGCTTAAAAGTTGACGTTAGACCACGTTCATGAAATCTACAAAAAATATATTTTTCAGATTTTGGACACTCAAACGGTGTCTCCCGTCATGATGAAATCGAGGCATGGTGGATATGGCCTAAAAGTTGACGTTAAACCACGTTCATGAAATCTACAAAAAATATTTATTTTTCCGATTTTGGACACTAAAACGGTGTCTCCCGTCATGCTGAAATCGAGGCATGGTGGATATGGCCTAAAAGTTGACATTAAACCACGTTCATGAAATCTTCCCCAAATTTTTTTTTTTCCGATTTTGGACACTCAAACGGTGTCTCCCGTCATGATGAAATCGAGGCATGGTGGATATGGCCTAAAAGTTGACGTTAAACCACGTTCATGAAATCTACAAAAAATATTTTTTTTTCAGATTTTGGACACTCAAACGGACTCCCGTCATGCTGAAATCGAGGCATATGGCTTAAAAGTTGACGTTAGACCACGTTCATGAAATCTACAAAAAATATATTTTTCAGATTTTGGACACTCAAACGGTGTCTCCCGTCATGATGAAATCGAGGCATGGTGGATATGGCCTAAAAGTTGACGTTAAACCACGTTCATGAAATCTACAAAAAAATTTTTTTTTTCCGATTTTGGACACTAAAACGGTGTCTCCCGTCATGCTGAAATCGAGGCATGGTGGATATGGCCTAAAAGTTGACGTTAAACCACGTTCATGAAATCTACAAAAAAAATTTTTTTTTCCGATTTTGGACACTAAAACGGTGTCTCCCGTCATGCAGAAATCGAGGCATGGTGGATATGGCTTAAAAGTTGACGTTAAACCACGTTCATGAAATCTACAAAAAATATTTTTTTTTCCGATTTTGGACACTAAAACGGTGTCTCCCGTCATGCTGAAATCGAGGCATGGTGGATATGGCCTAAAAGTTGACGTTAAACCACGTTCATGAAATCTACAAAAAATATTTTTTTTTCCGATTTTGGACACTCAAATTGTGTCTCCCGTCATGCTGAAATCGAGGCATATGGCTTAAAAGTTGACGTTAGACCACGTTCATGAAATCTACAAAAAATATATTTTTCAGATTTTGGACACTCAAACGGTGTCTCACGTCATGATGAAATCGAGGCATGGTGGATATGGCCTAAAAGTTGACGTTAAACCACGTTCATGAAATCTACAAAAAATATTTTTTTTTCCGATTTTGGACACTAAAACGGTGTCTCCCGTCATGCGGAAATCGAGGCATGGGGGATATGGCTTAAAAGTTGACGTTAAACCACGTTCATGAAATCTACAAAACATTTTTTTTTTTTCGATTTTGGACACTAAAACGGTGTCTCCCGTCATGATGAAATCGAGGCATGGTGGATATGGCCTAAAAGTTGACGTTAAACCACGTTCATGAAATCTACAAAAAATATTTTTTTTTCCGATTTTGGACACTAAAACGGTGTCTCCCGTCATGCGGAAATCGAGGCATGGTGGATATGGCTTAAAAGTTGACGTTAAACCACGTTCATGAAATCTACAAAAAATATTTTTTTTTCCGATTTTGGACACTAAAACGGTGTCTCCCGTCATGATGAAATCGAGGCATGGTGGATATGGCCTAAAAGTTGACGTTAAACCACGTTCATGAAATCTACAAAAAATATTTTTTTTTCCGATTTTGGACACTAAAACGGTGTCTCCCGTCATGCTGAAATCGAGGCATGGTGGATATGGCCAAAAAGTTGACGTTAGACCACGTTCATGAAATCTACAAAAAATATTTTTTTTTCCGATTTTGGACACTAAAACGGTGTCTCCCGTCATGCTGAAATCGAGGCATGGTGGATATGGCCTAAAAGTTGACGTTAGACCACGTTCATGAAATCTACTAAAAATATATTTTTCAGATTTTGGACACTCAAACGGTGTCTCCCGTCATGATGAAATCGAGGCATGGTGGATATGGCCTAAAAGTTGACGTTAAACCACGTTCATGAAATCTACAAAAAATATTTTTTTTCCTGATTTTGGACACTCAAACGGACTCCCGTCATGCAGAAATCGAGGCATATGGCTTAAAAGTTGACGTTAGACCACGTTCATGAAATCTACAAAAAATATATTTTTCAGATTTTGGACACTCAAACGGTGTCTCCCGTCATGATGAAATCGAGGCATGGTGGATATGGCCTAAAAGTTGACGTTAAACCACGTTCATGAAATCTACAAAAAATATTTATTTTTCCGATTTTGGACACTAAAACGGTGTCTCCCGTCATGCTGAAATCGAGGCATGGTGGATATGGCCTAAAAGTTGACATTAAACCACGTTCATGAAATCTTCCCAAAAAATTTTTTTTTCCGATTTTGGACACTCAAACGGTGTCTCCCGTCATGCTGAAATCGAGGCATGGTGGATATGGCCTAAAAGTTGACGTTAGACCACGCTCATGAATTCTACCAAAAATATATTTTTTAGATTTTGGACACTAAAACGGTGTCTCCCGTCATGCTGAAATCGAGGCATGGTGGATATGGCCAAAAAGTTGACGTTAGACCACGTTCATGAAATCTACTAAAAATATTTTTTTTTCCGATTTTGGACACTAAAACGGTGTCTCCCGTCATGCTGAAATCGAGGCATGGTGGATATGGCCTAAAAGTTGACGTTAAACCACGTTCATGAAATCTACAAAAAATATATTTTTTTACGATTTTGGACACTAAAACGGTGTCTCCCGTCATGCTGAAATCGAGGCATGGTGGATATGGCCAAAAAGTTGACGTTAGACCACGTTCATGAAATCTACAAAAAATATTTTTTTTTTCCGATTTTGGACACTAAAACGGTGTCTCCCGTCAGAATGAAATCGAGGCATGGTGGATATGGCCTAAAAGTTGACGTTAAACCACGTTCATGAAATCTACAAAACATTTTTTTTTTTCAGATTTTGGACACTCAAACGGTGTCTCCCGTCATGCTGAAATCGAGGCATATGGCTTAAAAGTTGACGTTAGACCACGTTCATGAAATCTACAAAAAATATATTTTTCAGATTTTGGACACTCAAACGGTGTCTCCCGTCATGATGAAATCGAGGCATGGTGGATATGGCCTAAAAGTTGACGTTAAACCACGTTCATGAAATCTACAAAAAAATATTTTTTATTCCGATTTTGGACACTCAAACGGTGTCTCCCGTCATGCTGAAATCGAGGCATGGTGGATATGGCCAAAAAGTTGACGTTAGACCACGTTCATGAAATCAACAAAAAATATATATTTTTTCGATTTTGGACACTAAAACGGTGTCTCCCGTCATGCTGAATTCGAGGCATGGTGGATATGGCCTAAAAGTTGACGTTAGACCACGTTCATGAATTCTACAAAAAATATATTTTTCAGATTTTGGACACTCAAACGGTGTCTCCCGTCATGATGAAATCGAGGCATGGTGGATATGGCCTAAAAGTTGACGTTAAACCACGTTCATGAAATCTAAAAAAAATATTTTTTTTTCCGATTTTGGACACTAAAACGGTGTCTCCCGTCATGCTGAAATCGAGGCATGGTGGATATGGCCAAAAAGTTGACGTTAGACCACGTTCATGAAATCTACAAAAAATATTTTTTTTTCAGATTTTGGACACTCAAACGGTGTCTCCCGTCATGCTGAAATCGAGGCATATGGCTTAAAAGTTGACGTTAGACCACGTTCATGATATCTACAAAAAATATATTTTTCAGATTTTGGACACTCAAACGGTGTCTCCCATCATGATGAAATCGAGGCATGGTGGATATGGCTTAAAAGTTGACGTTAAACCACGTTCATGAAATCTACAAAAAATTTTTTTTTTTACGATTTTGGACACTAAAACGGTGTCTCCCGTCATGATGAAATCAAGGCATGGTGGATATGGCCTAAAAGTTGACGTTAGACCACGTTCACAAAATCTACTAAAAATATTTTTTTTTCCGATTTTGGACACTAAAACGGTGTCTCCCGTCATGCTGAAATCGAGGCATGGTGGATATGGCCTAAAAGTTGACGTTAAACCACGTTCATGAAATCTACAAAAAATATTTTTTTTTCCGATTTTGGACACTAAAACGGTGTCTCCCGTCATGCTGAAATCGAGGCATGGTGGATATGGCTTAAAAGTTGACGTTAGACCACGTTCATGAAATCTACAAAAAATATTTTTTTTTCCGATTTTGGACACTCAAACGGTGTCTCCCGTCATGATGAAATCGAGGCATGGTGGATATGGCCTAAAAGTTGACGTTAGACTGGGTTCATGAAATCTACAATCTGGATATGGCCTAAAAGTTGACGTTAAACCACGTTCATGAAAAATATATTTTTCAGATTTTGGACACTAAAACGGTGTCTCCCGTCATGCTGAAATCGAGGCAGTGTGGATATGGCCTAAAAGTTGACGTTAAACCACGTTCATGAAATCTACAAAAAATATTTTTTTTTCCGATTTTGGACACTAAAACGGTGTCTCCCGTCATGCGGAAATCGAGGCATGGTGGATATGGCTTAAAAGTTGACGTTAAACCACGTTCATGAAATCTACAAAAAATATTTTTTTTTCCGATTTTGGACACTAAAACGGTGTCTCCCGTCATGATGAAATCAAGGCATGGTGGATATGGCCTAAAAGTTGACGTTAAACCACGTTCATGAAATCTACAAAAAATATTTTTTTTTCCGATTTTGGACACTAAAACGGTGTCTCCTGTCATGCTGAAATCGAGGCATGGTGGATATGGCTTAAAAGTTGACGTTAGACCACGTTCATGAAATCTACAAAAAATATTTTTTTTTCCGATTTTGGACACTCAAACGGTGTCTCCCGTCATGCTGAAATCGAGGCATGGTGGATATGGCCTAAAAGTTGACGTTAGACCACGTTCATGAATTCTACCAAAAATATATTTTTCAGATTTTGGACACTCAAACGGTGTCTCCCGTCATGATGAAATCGAGGCATGGTGGATATGGCCTAAAAGTTGACGTTAAACCACGTTCATGAAATCTACAAAAAATATTTTTTTTTCAGATTTTGGACACTCAAACGGACTCCCGTCATGCTGAAATCGAGGCATATGGCTTAAAAGTTGACGTTAGACCACGTTCATGAAATCTACAAAAAATATATTTTTCAGATTTTGGACACTCAAACGGTGTCTCCCGTCATGCTGAAATCGAGGCATGGTGGATATGGCCTAAAAGTTGACGTTAGACCACGTTCATGAAATCTACTAAAAATATATTTTTCAGATTTTGGACACTCAAACGGTGTCTCCCGTCATGCTGAAATCGAGGCATGGTGGATATGGCCTAAAAGTTGACGTTAAACCACGTTCATGAAATCTACAAAAAATATTTTTTTTTCCGATTTTGGACACTAAAACGGTGTCTCCCGTCATGATGAAATCAAGGCATGGTGGATATGGCCTAAAAGTTGACGTTAAACCACGTTCATGAAATCTACAAAAAATATTTTTTTTTCCGATTTTGGACACTAAAACGGTGTCTCCCGTCATGCGGAAATCGAGGCATGGTGGATATGGCTTAAAAGTTGACGTTAGACCACGTTCATGAAATCTACAAAAAATATTTTTTTTTCCGATTTTGGACACTCAAACGGTGTCTCCCGTCATGCTGAAATCGAGGCATGGTGGATATGGCCTAAAAGTTGACGTTAGACCACGTTCATGAATTCTACCAAAAATATATTTTTCAGATTTTGGACACTCAAACGGTGTCTCCCGTCATGATGAAATCGAGGCATGGTGGATATGGCCTTAAAGTTGACGTTAAACCACGTTCATGAAATCTACAAAAAAAAAAATTTTTTCAGATTTTGGACACTCAAACGGACTCCCGTCATGCTGAAATCGAGGCATATGGCTTAAAAGTTGACGTTAGACCACGTTCATGAAATCTACAAAAAATATTTTTTTTTCCGATTTTGGACACTAAAACGGTGTCTCCCGTCATGCTGAAATCGAGGCATGGTGGATATGGCCTAAAAGTTGACGTTAAACCACGTTCATGAAATCTACAAAAAATATATTTTTTTCCGATTTTGGACACTAAAACGGTGTCTCCCGTCATGCTGAAATCGAGGCATGGTGGATATGGCTTAAAAGTTGACGTTAGACCACGTTCATGAAATCTACAATCTGGATATGGCCTAAAAGTTGACGTTAAACCACGTTCATGAAAAATATATTTTTCAGATTTTGGACACTAAAACGGTGTCTCCCGTCATGCTGAAATCGAGACAGTGTGGATATGGCCTAAAAGTTGACGTTAAACCACGTTCATGAAATCTACAAAAAATATATTTTTTTCCGATTTTGGACACTAAAACGGTGTCTCCCGTCATGCGGAAATCGAGGCATGGTGGATATGGCTTAAAAGTTGACGTTAAACCACGTTCATGAAATCTACAAAAAATATTTTTTTTTTCGATTTTGGACACTAAAACGGTGTCTCCCGTCATGATGAAATCAAGGCATGGTGGATATGGCCTAAAAGTTGACGTTAAACCACGTTCATGAAATCTACAAAAAATATTTTTTTTTCCGATTTTGGACACTAAAACGGTGTCTCCTGTCATGCTGAAATCGAGGCATGGTGGATATGGCTTAAAAGTTGACGTTAGACCACGTTCATGAAATCTACAAAAAATATTTTTTTTTCCGATTTTGGACACTCAAACGGTGTCTCCCGTCATGCTGAAATCAAGGCATGGTGGATATGGCCTAAAAGTTGACGTTAGACCACGTTCATGAATTCTACCAAAAATATATTTTTCAGATTTTGGACACTCAAACGGTGTCTCCCGTCATGATGAAATCGAGGCATGGTGGATATGGCCTAAAAGTTGACGTTAAACCACGTTCATGAAATCTACAAAAAATATTTTTTTTTCAGATTTTGGACACTCAAACGGACTCCCGTCATGCTGAAATCGAGGCATATGGCTTAAAAGTTGATGTTAGACCACGTTCATGAAATCTACAAAAAATATATTTTTCAGATTTTGGACACTCAAACGGTGTCTCCCGTCATGATGAAATCGAGGCATGGTGGATATGGCCTAAAAGTTGACGTTAAACCACGTTCATGAAATCTACAAAAAATATTTTTTTTTCCGATTTTGGACACTAAAACGGTGTCTCCCGTCATGCTGAAATCGAGGCATGGTGGATATGGCCAAAAAGTTGACGTTAGACCACGTTCATGAAATCTACTAAAAATATTTTTTTTTCAGATTTTGGACACTAAAACGGTGTCTCCCGTCATGCTGAAATCGAGGCATGGTGGATATGGCCTAAAAGTTGACGTTAAACCACGTTCATGAAATCTACAAAAAATATTTTTTTTTCCGATTTTGGACACTAAAACGGTGTCTCCCGTCATGCTGAAATCGAGGCATGGTGGATATGGCTTAAAAGTTGACGTTAGACCACGTTCATGAAATCTACAATCTGGATATGGCCTAAAAGTTGACGTTAAACCACGTTCATGAAAAATATATTTTTCAGATTTTGGACACTAAAACGGTGTCTCCCGTCATGCTGAAATCGAGACAGTGTGGATATGGCCTAAAAGTTGACGTTAAACCACGTTCATGAAATCTACAAAAAATATATTTTTTTCCGATTTTGGACACTAAAACGGTGTCTCCCGTCATGCGGAAATCGAGGCATGGTGGATATGGCTTAAAAGTTGACGTTAAACCACGTTCATGAAATCTACAAAAAATATTTTTTTTTTCGATTTTGGACACTAAAACGGTGTCTCCCGTCATGATGAAATCAAGGCATGGTGGATATGGCCTAAAAGTTGACGTTAAACCACGTTCATGAAATCTACAAAAAATATTTTTTTTTCCGATTTTGGACACTAAAACGGTGTCTCCTGTCATGCTGAAATCGAGGCATGGTGGATATGGCTTAAAAGTTGACGTTAGACCACGTTCATGAAATCTACAAAAAATATTTTTTTTTCCGATTTTGGACACTCAAACGGTGTCTCCCGTCATGCTGAAATCAAGGCATGGTGGATATGGCCTAAAAGTTGACGTTAGACCACGTTCATGAATTCTACCAAAAATATATTTTTCAGATTTTGGACACTCAAACGGTGTCTCCCGTCATGATGAAATCGAGGCATGGTGGATATGGCCTAAAAGTTGACGTTAAACCACGTTCATGAAATCTACAAAAAATATTTTTTTTTCAGATTTTGGACACTCAAACGGACTCCCGTCATGCTGAAATCGAGGCATATGGCTTAAAAGTTGATGTTAGACCACGTTCATGAAATCTACAAAAAATATATTTTTCAGATTTTGGACACTCAAACGGTGTCTCCCGTCATGATGAAATCGAGGCATGGTGGATATGGCCTAAAAGTTGACGTTAAACCACGTTCATGAAATCTACAAAAAATATTTTTTTTTCCGATTTTGGACACTAAAACGGTGTCTCCCGTCATGCTGAAATCGAGGCATGGTGGATATGGCCAAAAAGTTGACGTTAGACCACGTTCATGAAATCTACTAAAAATATTTTTTTTTCAGATTTTGGACACTAAAACGGTGTCTCCCGTCATGCTGAAATCGAGGCATGGTGGATATGGCCTAAAAGTTGACGTTAAACCACGTTCATGAAATCTACAAAAAATATTTTTTTTTCCGATTTTGGACACTAAAACGGTGTCTCCCGTCATGATGAAATCGAGGCATGGTGGATATGGCCTAAAAGTTGACGTTAGACCACGTTCATGAAATCTACAAAAAATATATTTTTCAGATTTTGGACACTCAAACGGTGTCTCCCGTCATGCTGAAATCGAGGCATGGTGGATATGGCCTAAAAGTTGACGTTAGATAACGTTCATGAAATCTACTAAAAATATATTTTTCAGATTTTGGACACTCAAACGGTGTCTCCCGTCATGCTGAAATCGAGGCATGGTGGATATGGCCTAAAAGTTGACGTTAAACCACGTTCATGAAATCTACAAAAAATATTTTTTTTTCCGATTTTGGACACTAAAACGGTGTCTCCCGTCATGATGAAATCAAGGCATGGTGGATATGGCCTAAAAGTTTACGTTAAACCACGTTCATGAAATCTACAAAAAATATTTTTTTTTCAGATTTTGGACACTCAAACGGACTCCCGTCATGCTGAAATCGAGGCATATGGCTTAAAAGTTGACGTTAGACCACGTTCATGAAATCTACAAAAAATATATTTTTCAGATTTTGGACACTCAAACGGTGTCTCCCGTCATGATGAAATCGAGGCATGGTGGATATGGCCTAAAAGTTGACGTTAAACCACGTTCATGAAATGTACAAAAAATATATTTTTTTCCGATTTTGGACACTAAAACGGTGTCTCCCGTCATGCTGAAATCGAGGCATGGTGGATATGGCCAAAAAGTTGACGTTAGACCACGTTCATGAAATCTACTAAAAATATTTTTTTTTCCGATTTTGGACACTAAAACGGTGTCTCCCGTCATGCTGAAATCGAGGCATGGTGGATATGGCCTAAAAGTTGACGTTAAACCACGTTCATGAAATCTACAAAAAATATATTTTTTTCCGATTTTGGACACTCAAATTGTGTCTCCCGTCATGCTGAAATCGAGGCATATGGCTTAAAAGTTGACGTTAAACCACGTTCATGAAATCTACTAAAAATATTTTTTTTTCCGATTTTGGACACTAAAACGGTGTCTCCCGTCATGCTGAAATCGAGGCATGGTGGATATGGCCTAAAAGTTGACGTTAAACCACGTTCATGAAATCTACAAAAAATATTTTTTTTTTCGATTTTGGACACTAAAACGGTGTCTCCCGTCATGCGGAAATCGAGGCATGGTGGATATGGCTTAAAAGTTGACGTTAAACCACGTTCATGAAATCTACAAAAAATATTTTTTTTTCCGATTTTGGACACTAAAACGGTGTCTCCCGTCATGCTGAAATCGAGGCATGGTGGATATGGCCTAAAAGTTGACGTTAAACCACGTTCATGAAATCTACAAAAAATATTATTTTTTCCGATTTTGGACACTCAAATTGTGTCTCCCGTCATGCTGAAATCGAGGCATATGGCTTAAAAGTTGACGTTAGACCACGTTCATGAAATCTACAAAAAATATATTTTTCAGATTTTGGACACTCAAACGGTGTCTCACGTCATGATGAAATCGAGGCATGGTGGATATGGCCTAAAAGTTGACGTTAAACCACGTTCATGAAATCTACAAAAAATATTTTTTTTTCCGATTTTGGACACTAAAACGGTGTCTCCCGTCATGCTGAAATCGAGGCATGGTGGATATGGCCAGAAAGTTGACGTTAGACCACGTTCATGAAATCTACTAAAAATATTTTTTTTTCCGATTTTGGACACTAAAACGGTGTCTCCCGTCATGCTGAAATCGAGGCTTGGTGGATATGGCTTAAAAGTTGACGTTAGACCACGTTCATGAAATCTACAAAAAATATATATTTTTCAGATTTTGGACACTCAAACGGTGTCTCCCGTCATGCTGAAATCGAGGCATGGTGGATATGGCCTAAAAGTTGACGTTAGACCACGTTCATGAAATCTACAATCTGGATATGGCCTAAAAGTTGACGTTAAACCACGTTCATGAAAAATATATTTTTCAGATTTTGGACACTAAAACGGTGTCTCCCGTCATGCTGAAATCGAGGCATGGTGGATATGGCATAAAAGTTGACGTTAAACCACGTTCATGAAATCTACAAAAAATATTTTTTTTTTCCGATTTTGGACACTAAAACGGTGTCTCCCGTCATGATGAAATCAAGGCATGGTGGATATGGCCTAAAAGTTGACGTTAAACCACGTTCATGAAATCTACAAAAAATATATTTTTTTCCGATTTTGGACACTAAAACGGTGTCTCCCGTCATGCTGAAATCGAGGCATGGTGGATATGGCTTAAAAGTTGACGTTAGACCACGTTCATGAAATCTACTAAAAATATTTTTTTTTCCGATTTTGGACACTAAAACGGTGTCTCCCGTCATGCTGAAATCGAGGCATGGTGGATATGGCCTAAAAGTTGACGTTAAACCACGTTCATGAAATCTACAAAAAATATATTTTTTTCCGATTTTGGACACTCAAATTGTGTCTCCCGTCATGCTGAAATCGAGGCATATGGCTTAAAAGTTGACGTTAAACCACGTTCATGAAATCTACTAAAAATATTTTTTTTTCCGATTTTGGACACTAAAACGGTGTCTCCCGTCATGCTGAAATCGAGGCATGGTGGATATGGCCTAAAAGTTGACGTTAAACCACGTTCATGAAATCTACAAAAAATATATTTTTTTTCGATTTTGGACACTAAAACGGTGTCTCCCGTCATGCGGAAATCGAGGCATGGTGGATATGGCTTAAAAGTTGACGTTAAACCACGTTCATGAAATCTACAAAAAATATTTTTTTTTCCGATTTTGGACACTAAAACGGTGTCTCCCGTCATGCTGAAATCGAGGCATGGTGGATATGGCCTAAAAGTTGACGTTAAACCACGTTCATGAAATCTACAAAAAATATTATTTTTTCCGATTTTGGACACTCAAATTGTGTCTCCCGTCATGCTGAAATCGAGGCATATGGCTTAAAAGTTGACGTTAGACCACGTTCATGAAATCTACAAAAAATATATTTTTCAGATTTTGGACACTCAAACGGTGTCTCACGTCATGATGAAATCGAGGCATGGTGGATATGGCCTAAAAGTTGACGTTAAACCACGTTCATGAAATCTACAAAAAATATTTTTTTTTCCGATTTTGGACACTAAAACGGTGTCTCCCGTCATGCTGAAATCGAGGCATGGTGGATATGGCCAGAAAGTTGACGTTAGACCACGTTCATGAAATCTACTAAAAATATATTTTTTTCCGATTTTGGACACTAAAACGGTGTCTCCCGTCATGCTGAAATCGAGGCATGGTGGATATGGCTTAAAAGTTGACGTTAGACCACGTTCATGAAATCTACAAAAAATATATATTTTTCAGATTTTGGACACTCAAACGGTGTCTCCCGTCATGCTGAAATCGAGGCATGGTGGATATGGCCTAAAAGTTGACGTTAGACCACGTTCATGAAATCTACAATCTGGATATGGCCTAAAAGTTGACGTTAAACCACGTTCATGAAAAATATATTTTTCAGATTTTGGACACTAAAACGGTGTCTCCCGTCATGCTGAAATCGAGGCATGGTGGATATGGCATAAAAGTTGACGTTAAACCACGTTCATGAAATCTACAAAAAATATTTTTTTTTTCCGATTTTGGACACTAAAACGGTGTCTCCCGTCATGATGAAATCAAGGCATGGTGGATATGGCCTAAAAGTTGACGTTAAACCACGTTCATGAAATCTACAAAAAATATATTTTTTTCCGATTTTGGACACTAAAACGGTGTCTCCCGTCATGCTGAAATCGAGGCATGGTGGATATGGCTTAAAAGTTGACGTTAGACCACGTTCATGAAATCTACTAAAAATATTTTTTTTTCCGATTTTGGACACTAAAACGGTGTCTCCCGTCATGCTGAAATCGAGGCATGGTGGATATGGCCTAAAAGTTGACGTTAAACCACGTTCATGAAATCTACAAAAAATATTTTTTTTTCCGATTTTGGACACTAAAACGGTGTCTCCCGTCATGCTGAAATCGAGGCATGGTGGATATGGCTTAAAAGTTGACGTTAGACCACGTTCATGAAATCAACTAAAAATATATTTTTTTCCGATTTTGGACACTCAAACGGTGTCACCCGTCATGCTGAAATCGAGGCATGGTGGATATGGCCTAAAAGTTGACGTTAGACCACGTTCATGAAATCTACAATCTGGATATGGCCTAAAAGTTGACGTTAAACCACGTTCATGAAAAATATATTTTTCAGATTTTGGACACTCAAACGGTGTCTCCCGTCATGCTGAAATCGAGGCATGGTGGATATGGCCTAAAAGTTGACGTTAGACCACGTTCATGAAATCTACAATCTGGATATGGCCTAAAAGTTGACGTTAAACCACGTTCATGAAAAATATATTTTTCAGATTTTGGACACTAAAACGGTGTCTCCCGTCATGCTGAAATCGAGGCATGGTGGATATGGCATAAAAGTTGACGTTAAACCACGTTCATGAAATCTACAAAAAATATTTTTTTTTTCCGATTTTGGACACTAAAACGGTGTCTCCCGTCATGATGAAATCAAGGCATGGTGGATATGGCCTAAAAGTTGACGTTAAACCACGTTCATGAAATCTACAAAAAATATATTTTTTTCCGATTTTGGACACTAAAACGGTGTCTCCCGTCATGCTGAAATCGAGGCATGGTGGATATGGCTTAAAAGTTGACGTTAGACCACGTTCATGAAATCTACTAAAAATATTTTTTTTTCCGATTTTGGACACTAAAACGGTGTCTCCCGTCATGCTGAAATCGAGGCATGGTGGATATGGCCTAAAAGTTGACGTTAAACCACGTTCATGAAATCTACAAAAAATATTTTTTTTTCCGATTTTGGACACTAAAACGGTGTCTCCCGTCATGCTGAAATCGAGGCATGGTGGATATGGCTTAAAAGTTGACGTTAGACCACGTTCATGAAATCAACTAAAAATATATTTTTTTCCGATTTTGGACACTCAAACGGTGTCACCCGTCATGCTGAAATCGAGGCATGGTGGATATGGCCTAAAAGTTGACGTTAGACCACGTTCATGAAATCTACAATCTGGATATGGCCTAAAAGTTGACGTTAAACCACGTTCATGAAAAATATATTTTTCAGATTTTGGACACTAAAACGGTGTCTCCCGTCATGCTGAAATCGAGGCATGGTGGATATGGCCTAAAAGTTGACGTTAAACCACGTTCATGAAATCTACAAAAAATATATTTGTTTTCGATTTTGGACACTAAAACGGTGTCTCCCGTCATGCGGAAATCGAGGCATGGTGGATATGGCTTAAAAGTTGACGTTAAACCACGTTCATGAAATCTACAAAAAAAAAAAAAAAATCCGATTTTGGACACTAAAACGGTGTCTCCCGTCATGATGAAATCAAGGCATGGTGGATATGGCCTAAAAGTTGACGTTAAACCACGTTCATGAAATCTACAATCTGGATATGGCCTAAAAGTTGACGTTAAACCACGTTCATGAAAAATATATTTTTCAGATTTTGGACACTAAAACGGTGTCTCCCGTCATGCTGAAATCGAGGCATGGTGGATATGGCCTAAAAGTTGACGTTAAACCACGTTCATGAAATCTACAAAAAATAATTTTTTTTCCGATTTTGGACACTAAAACGGTGTCTCCCGTCATGCGGAAATCGAGGCATGGTGGATATGGCTTAAAAGTTGACGTTAAACCACGTTCATGAAATCTACAAAAAATATTTTTTTTTCCGATTTTGGACACTAAAACGGTGTCTCCCGTCATGATGAAATCGAGGCATGGTGGATATGGCTTAAAAGTTGACGTTAGACCACGTTCATGAAATCTACAAAAAATATTTTTTTTTCCGATTTTGGACACTAAAACGGTGTCTCCCGTCATGCTGAAATCGAGGCATGGTGGATATGGCTTAAAAGTTGACGTTAGACCACGTTCATGAAATCTACTAAAAATATTTTTTTTTCCGATTTTGGACACTCAAACGGTGTCTCCCGTCATGCTGAAATCGAGGCATGGTGGATATGGCCTAAAAGTTGACGTTAAACCACGTTCATGAAATCTACAAAAAATATTTTTTTTTACGATTTTGGACACTAAAACGGTGTCTCCCGTCATGATGAAATCAAGGCATGGTGGATATGGCCTAAAAGTTGACGTTAGACCACGTTCATGAAATCTACAAAAAATATATTTTTTTCCGATTTTGGACACTCAAATTGTGTCTCCCGTCATGCTGAAATCGAGGCATATGGCTTAAAAGTTGACGTTAAACCACGTTCATGAAATCTACTAAAAATATTTTTTTTTCCGATTTTGGACACTAAAACGGTGTCTCCCGTCATGCTGAAATCGAGGCATGGTGGATATGGCCTAAAAGTTGACGTTAAACCACGTTCATGAAATCTACAAAAAATATTTTTTTTTTCGATTTTGGACACTAAAACGGTGTCTCCCGTCATGCGGAAATCGAGGCATGGTGGATATGGCTTAAAAGTTGACGTTAAACCACGTTCATGAAATCTACAAAAAATATTTTTTTTTCCGATTTTGGACACTAAAACGGTGTCTCCCGTCATGCTGAAATCGAGGCATGGTGGATATGGCCTAAAAGTTGACGTTAAACCACGTTCATGAAATCTACAAAAAATATTATTTTTTCCGATTTTGGACACTCAAATTGTGTCTGCCGTCATGCTGAAATCGAGGCATATGGCTTAAAAGTTGACGTTAGACCACGTTCATGAAATCTACAAAAAATATATTTTTCAGATTTTGGACACTCAAACGGTGTCTCACGTCATGATGAAATCGAGGCATGGTGGATATGGCCTAAAAGTTGACGTTAAACCACGTTCATGAAATCTACAAAAAATATTTTTTTTTCCGATTTTGGACACTAAAACGGTGTCTCCCGTCATGCTGAAATCGAGGCATGGTGGATATGGCCAGAAAGTTGACGTTAGACCACGTTCATGAAATCTACTAAAAATATTTTTTTTTCCGATTTTGGACACTAAAACGGTGTCTCCCGTCATGCTGAAATCGAGGCATGGTGGATATGGCTTAAAAGTTGACGTTAGACCACGTTCATGAAATCTACAAAAAATATATATTTTTCAGATTTTGGACACTCAAACGGTGTCTCCCGTCATGCTGAAATCGAGGCATGGTGGATATGGCCTAAAAGTTGACGTTAGACCACGTTCATGAAATCTACAATCTGGATATGGCCTAAAAGTTGACGTTAAACCACGTTCATGAAAAATATATTTTTCAGATTTTGGACACTAAAACGGTGTCTCCCGTCATGCTGAAATCGAGGCATGGTGGATATGGCATAAAAGTTGACGTTAAACCACGTTCATGAAATCTACAAAAAATATTTTTTTTTTCCGATTTTGGACACTAAAACGGTGTCTCCCGTCATGATGAAATCAAGGCATGGTGGATATGGCCTAAAAGTTGACGTTAAACCACGTTCATGAAATCTACAAAAAATATATTTTTTTCCGATTTTGGACACTAAAACGGTGTCTCCCGTCATGCTGAAATCGAGGCATGGTGGATATGGCTTAAAAGTTGACGTTAGACCACGTTCATGAAATCTACTAAAAATATTTTTTTTTCCGATTTTGGACACTAAAACGGTGTCTCCCGTCATGCTGAAATCGAGGCATGGTGGATATGGCCTAAAAGTTGACGTTAAACCACGTTCATGAAATCTACAAAAAATATTTTTTTTTCCGATTTTGGACACTAAAACGGTGTCTCCCGTCATGCTGAAATCGAGGCATGGTGGATATGGCTTAAAAGTTGACGTTAGACCACGTTCATGAAATCAACTAAAAATATTTTTTTTTCCGATTTTGGACACTCAAACGGTGTCACCCGTCATGCTGAAATCGAGGCATGGTGGATATGGCCTAAAAGTTGACGTTAGACCACGTTCATGAAATCTACAATCTGGATATGGCCTAAAAGTTGACGTTAAACCACGTTCATGAAAAATATATTTTTCAGATTTTGGACACTAAAACGGTGTCTCCCGTCATGCTGAAATCGAGGCATGGTGGATATGGCCTAAAAGTTGACGTTAAACCACGTTCATGAAATCTACAAAAAATATATTTGTTTTCGATTTTGGACACTAAAACGGTGTCTCCCGTCATGCGGAAATCGAGGCATGGTGGATATGGCTTAAAAGTTGACGTTAAACCACGTTCATGAAATCTACAAAAAAAAAAAAAAAATCCGATTTTGGACACTAAAACGGTGTCTCCCGTCATGATGAAATCAAGGCATGGTGGATATGGCCTAAAAGTTGACGTTAAACCACGTTCATGAAATCTACAATCTGGATATGGCCTAAAAGTTGACGTTAAACCACGTTCATGAAAAATATATTTTTCAGATTTTGGACACTAAAACGGTGTCTCCCGTCATGCTGAAATCGAGGCATGGTGGATATGGCCTAAAAGTTGACGTTAAACCACGTTCATGAAATCTACAAAAAATAATTTTTTTTCCGATTTTGGACACTAAAACGGTGTCTCCCGTCATGCGGAAATCGAGGCATGGTGGATATGGCTTAAAAGTTGACGTTAAACCACGTTCATGAAATCTACAAAAAATATTTTTTTTTCCGATTTTGGACACTAAAACGGTGTCTCCCGTCATGATGAAATCGAGGCATGGTGGATATGGCTTAAAAGTTGACGTTAGACCACGTTCATGAAATCTACAAAAAATATTTTTTTTTCCGATTTTGGACACTAAAACGGTGTCTCCCGTCATGCTGAAATCGAGGCATGGTGGATATGGCTTAAAAGTTGACGTTAGACCACGTTCATGAAATCTACTAAAAATATTTTTTTTTCCGATTTTGGACACTCAAACGGTGTCTCCCGTCATGCTGAAATCGAGGCATGGTGGATATGGCCTAAAAGTTGACGTTAAACCACGTTCATGAAATCTACAAAAAATATTTTTTTTTACGATTTTGGACACTAAAACGGTGTCTCCCGTCATGATGAAATCAAGGCATGGTGGATATGGCCTAAAAGTTGACGTTAGACCACGTTCACGAAATCTACTAAAAATATTTTTTTTTCCGATTTTGGACACTAAAACGGTGTCTCCCGTCATGCTGAAATCGAGGCATGGTGGATATGGCCTAAAAGTTGACGTTAAACCACGTTCATGAAATCTACAAAAAATATTTTTTTTTCCGATTTTGGACACTAAAACGGTGTCTCCCGTCATGCTGAAATCGAGGCATGGTGGATATGGCTTAAAAGTTGACGTTAGACCACGTTCATGAAATCTACAAAAAATATTTTTTTTTTCGATTTTGGACACTCAAACGGTGTCTCCCGTCATGATGAAATCGAGGCATGGTGGATATGGCCTAAAAGTTGACGTTAGACCACGTTCATGAAATCTACAATCTGGATATGGCCTAAAAGTTGACGTTAAACCACGTTCATGAAAAATATATTTTTCAGATTTTGGACACTAAAACGGTGTCTCCCGTCATGCTGAAATCGAGGCAGTGTGGATATGGCCTAAAAGTTGACGTTAAACCACGTTCATGAAATCTACAAAAAATATTTTTTTTTCCGATTTTGGACACTAAAACGGTGTCTCCCGTCATGCGGAAATCGAGGCATGGTGGATATGGCTTAAAAGTTGACGTTAAACCACGTTCATGAAATCTACAAAAAATATTTTTTTTTCCGATTTTGGACACTAAAACGGTGTCTCCCGTCATGCTGAAATCGAGGCATATGGCTTAAAAGTTGACGTTAGACCACGTTCATGAAATCTACAAAAAATATATTTTTCAGATTTTGGACACTCAAACGGTGTCTCCGGTCATGATGAAATCGAGGCATGGTGGATATGGCCTAAAAGTTGACGTTAAACCACGTTCATGAAATCTACAAAAAATATTTTTTTTTCCGATTTTGGACACTCAAACGGTGTCTCCCGTCATGCTGAAATCGAGGCATGGTGGATATGGCCTAAAAGTTGACGTTAGACCACGTTCATGAATTCTACCAAAAATATATTTTTCAGATTTTGGACACTCAAACGGTGTCTCCCGTCATGATGAAATCGAGGCATGGTGGATATGGCCTTAAAGTTGACGTTAAACCACGTTCATGAAATCTACAAAAAAAATTTTTTTTTCAGATTTTGGACACTCAAACGGACTCCCGTCATGCTGAAATCGAGGCATATGGCTTAAAAGTTGACGTTAGACCACGTTCATGAAATCTACAAAAAATATTTTTTTTTCCGATTTTGGACACTAAAACGGTGTCTCCCGTCATGCTGAAATCGAGGCATGGTGGATATGGCCTAAAAGTTGACGTTAAACCACGTTCATGAAATCTACAAAAAATATTTTTTTTTCCGATTTTGGACACTAAAACGGTGTCTCCCGTCATGCGGAAATCGAGGCATGGTGGATATGGCTTAAAAGTTGACGTTAGACCACGTTCATGAAATCTACAAAAAATATATTTTTCAGATTTTGGACACTCAAACGGTGTCTCACGTCATGATGAAATCGAGGCATGGTGGATATGGCCTAAAAGTTGACGTTAAACCACGTTCATGAAATCTACAAAAAATATTTTTTTTTCCGATTTTGGACACTAAAACGGTGTCTCCCGTCATGCTGAAATCGAGGCATGGTGGATATGGCCAGAAAGTTGACGTTAGACCACGTTCATGAAATCTACTAAAAATATTTTTTTTTCCGATTTTGGACACTAAAACAATGTCTCCCGTCATGCTGAAATCGAGGCATGGTGGATATGGCCTAAAAGTTGACGTTAAACCACGTTCATGAAATCTACAAAACATATTTTTTTTTCCGATTTTGGACACTAAAACGGTGTCTCCCGTCATGCTGAAATCGAGGCATGGTGGATATGGCCTAAAAGTTGACGTTAGACCACGTTCACGAAATCTACTAAAAATATTTTTTTTTCCGATTTTGTACACTAAAACGGTGTCTCCCGTCATGCTGAAATCGAGGCATGGTGGATATGGCCTAAAAGTTGACGTTAAACCACGTTCATGAAATCTACAAAAAATATTTTTTTTTCCGATTTTGGACACTAAAACGGTGTCTCCCGTCATGCTGAAATCGAGGCATGGTGGATATGGCTTAAAAGTTGACGTTAGACCACGTTCATGAAATCAACTAAAAATATTTTTTTTTCCGATTTTGGACACTCAAACGGTGTCACCCGTCATGCTGAAATCGAGGCATGGTGGATATGGCCTAAAAGTTGACGTTAGACCACGTTCATGAAATCTACAATCTGGATATGGCCTAAAAGTTGACGTTAAACCACGTTCATGAAAAATATATTTTTCAGATTTTGGACACTAAAACGGTGTCTCCCGTCATGCTGAAATCGAGGCATGGTGGATATGGCCTAAAAGTTGACGTTAAACCACGTTCATGAAATCTACAAAAAATATATTTGTTTTCGATTTTGGACACTAAAACGGTGTCTCCCGTCATGCGGAAATCGAGGCATGGTGGATATGGCTTAAAAGTTGACGTTAAACCACGTTCATGAAATCTACAAAAAAAAAAAAAAAATCCGATTTTGGACACTAAAACGGTGTCTCCCGTCATGATGAAATCAAGGCATGGTGGATATGGCCTAAAAGTTGACGTTAAACCACGTTCATGAAATCTACAATCTGGATATGGCCTAAAAGTTGACGTTAAACCACGTTCATGAAAAATATATTTTTCAGATTTTGGACACTAAAACGGTGTCTCCCGTCATGCTGAAATCGAGGCATGGTGGATATGGCCTAAAAGTTGACGTTAAACCACGTTCATGAAATCTACAAAAAATATTTTTTTTTCCGATTTTGGACACTAAAACGGTGTCTCCCGTCATGCGGAAATCGAGGCATGGTGGATATGGCTTAAAAGTTGACGTTAAACCACGTTCATGAAATCTACAAAAAATATTTTTTTTTCCGATTTTGGACACTAAAACGGTGTCTCCCGTCATGATGAAATCGAGGCATGGTGGATATGGCTTAAAAGTTGACGTTAGACCACGTTCATGAAATCTACAAAAAATATTTTTTTTTCCGATTTTGGACACTAAAACGGTGTCTCCCGTCATGCTGAAATCGAGGCATGGTGGATATGGCTTAAAAGTTGACGTTAGACCACGTTCATGAAATCTACTAAAAATATTTTTTTTTCCGATTTTGGACACTCAAACGGTGTCTCCCGTCATGCTGAAATCGAGGCATGGTGGATATGGCCTAAAAGTTGACGTTAAACCACGTTCATGAAATCTACAAAAAATATTTTTTTTTACGATTTTGGACACTAAAACGGTGTCTCCCGTCATGATGAAATCAAGGCATGGTGGATATGGCCTAAAAGTTGACGTTAGACCACGTTCAAGAAATCTACTAAAAATATTTTTTTTTCCGATTTTGGACACTAAAACGGTGTCTCCCGTCATGCTGAAATCGAGGCATGGTGGATATGGCCTAAAAGTTGACGTTAAACCACGTTCATGAAATCTACAAAAAATATTTTTTTTTCCGATTTTGGACACTAAAACGGTGTCTCCCGTCATGCTGAAATCGAGGCATGGTGGATATGGCTTAAAAGTTGACGTTAGACCACGTTCATGAAATCTACAAAAAATATTTTTTTTTCCGATTTTGGACACTCAAACGGTGTCTCCCGTCATGATGAAATCGAGGCATGGTGGATATGGCCTAAAAGTTGACGTTAGACCACGTTCATGAAATCTACAATCTGGATATGGCCTAAAAGTTGACGTTAAACCACGTTCATGAAAAATATATTTTTCAGATTTTGGACACTAAAACGGTGTCTCCCGTCATGCTGAAATCGAGGCAGTGTGGATATGGCCTAAAAGTTGACGTTAAACCACGTTCATGAAATCTACAAAAAATATTTTTTTTTCCGATTTTGGACACTAAAACGGTGTCTCCCGTCATGCGGAAATCGAGGCATGGTGGATATGGCTTAAAAGTTGACGTTAAACCACGTTCATGAAATCTACAAAAAATATTTTTTTTTCCGATTTTGGACACTAAAACGGTGTCTCCCGTCATGCTGAAATCGAGGCATATGGCTTAAAAGTTGACGTTAGACCACGTTCATGAAATCTACAAAAAATATATTTTTCAGATTTTGGACACTCAAACGGTGTCTCCGGTCATGATGAAATCGAGGCATGGTGGATATGGCCTAAAAGTTGACGTTAAACCACGTTCATGAAATCTACAAAAAATATTTTTTTTTCCGATTTTGGACACTCAAACGGTGTCTCCCGTCATGCTGAAATCGAGGCATGGTGGATATGGCCTAAAAGTTGACGTTAGACCACGTTCATGAATTCTACCAAAAATATATTTTTCAGATTTTGGACACTCAAACGGTGTCTCCCGTCATGATGAAATCGAGGCATGGTGGATATGGCCTTAAAGTTGACGTTAAACCACGTTCATGAAATCTACAAAAAAAATTTTTTTTTCAGATTTTGGACACTCAAACGGACTCCCGTCATGCTGAAATCGAGGCATATGGCTTAAAAGTTGACGTTAGACCACGTTCATGAAATCTACAAAAAATATTTTTTTTTCCGATTTTGGACACTAAAACGGTGTCTCCCGTCATGCTGAAATCGAGGCATGGTGGATATGGCCTAAAAGTTGACGTTAAACCACGTTCATGAAATCTACAAAAAATATTTTTTTTTCCGATTTTGGACACTAAAACGGTGTCTCCCGTCATGCGGAAATCGAGGCATGGTGGATATGGCTTAAAAGTTGACGTTAGACCACGTTCATGAAATCTACAAAAAATATATTTTTCAGATTTTGGACACTCAAACGGTGTCTCACGTCATGATGAAATCGAGGCATGGTGGATATGGCCTAAAAGTTGACGTTAAACCACGTTCATGAAATCTACAAAAAATATTTTTTTTTCCGATTTTGGACACTAAAACGGTGTCTCCCGTCATGCTGAAATCGAGGCATGGTGGATATGGCCAGAAAGTTGACGTTAGACCACGTTCATGAAATCTACTAAAAATATTTTTTTTTCCGATTTTGGACACTAAAACAATGTCTCCCGTCATGCTGAAATCGAGGCATGGTGGATATGGCCTAAAAGTTGACGTTAAACCACGTTCATGAAATCTACAAAACATATTTTTTTTTCCGATTTTGGACACTAAAACGGTGTCTCCCGTCATGCTGAAATCGAGGCATGGTGGATATGGCTTAAAAAGTTTACGTTAGACCACGTTCATGAAATCTACAAAAAATATTTTTTTTTCCGATTTTGGACACTCAAACGGTGTCTCCCGTCATGATGAAATCGAGGCATGGTGGATATGGCCTAAAAGTTGACGTTAGACCACGTTCATGAAATCTACAATCTGGATATGGCCTAAAAGTTGACGTTAAACCACGTTCATGAAAAATATATTTTTCAGATTTTGGACACTAAAACGGTGTCTCCCGTCATGCTGAAATCGAGGCATGGTGGATATGGCCTAAAAGTTGACGTTAAACCACGTTCATGAAATCTACAAAAAATATTTTTTTTTTCGATTTTGGACACTAAAACGGTGTCTCCCGTCATGCGGAAATCGAGGCATGGTGGATATGGCTTAAAAGTTGACGTTAAACCACGTTCATGAAATCTACAAAAAAATTTTTTTTTACGATTTTGGACACTAAAACGGTGTCTCCCGTCATGATGAAATCAAGGCATGGTGGATATGGCCTAAAAGTTGACGTTAGACCACGTTCACGAAATCTACTAAAAATATTTTTTTTTCCGATTTTGTACACTAAAACGGTGTCTCCCGTCATGCTGAAATCGAGGCATGGTGGATATGGCCTAAAAGTTGACGTTAAACCACGTTCATGAAATCTACAAAAAATATTTTTTTTTCCGATTTTGGACACTAAAACGGTGTCTCCCGTCATGCTGAAATCGAGGCATGGTGGATATGGCTTAAAAGTTGACGTTAGACCACGTTCATGAAATCTACAAAAAATATTTTTTTTTCCGATTTTGGACACTCAAACGGTGTCTCCCGTCATGATGAAATCGAGGCATGGTGGATATGGCCTAAAAGTTGACGTTAGACCACGTTCATGAAATCTACAATCTGGATATGGCCTAAAAGTTGACGTTAAACCACGTTCATGAAAAATATATTTTTCAGATTTTGGACACTAAAACGGTGTCTCCCGTCATGCTGAAATCGAGACAGTGTGGATATGGCCTAAAAGTTGACGTTAAACCACGTTCATGAAATCTACAAAAAATATTTTTTTTTCCGATTTTGGACACTAAAACGGTGTCTCCCGTCATGCGGAAATCGAGGCATGGTGGATATGGCTTAAAAGTTGACGTTAAACCACGTTCATGAAATCCACAAAAAATATTTTTTTTTCCGATTTTGGACACTAAAACGGTGTCTCCCGTCATGATGAAATCAAGGCATGGTGGATATGGCCTAAAAGTTGACGTTAAACCACGTTCATGAAATCTACAAAAAATATTTTTTTTTCCGATTTTGGACACTAAAACGGTGTCTCCTGTCATGCTGAAATCGAGGCATGGTGGATATGGCTTAAAAGTTGACGTTAGACCACGTTCATGAAATCTACAAAAAATATTTTTTTTTTCGATTTTGGACACTAAAACGGTGTCTCCCGTCATGCGGAAATCGAGGCATGGTGGATATGGCTTAAAAGTTGACGTTAAACCACGTTCATGAAATCTACAAAAAAATTTTTTTTTACGATTTTGGACACTAAAACGGTGTCTCCCGTCATGATGAAATCAAGGCATGGTGGATATGGCCTAAAAGTTGACGTTAGACCACGTTCACGAAATCTACTAAAAATATTTTTTTTTCCGATTTTGTACACTAAAACGGTGTCTCCCGTCATGCTGAAATCGAGGCATGGTGGATATGGCCTAAAAGTTGACGTTAAACCACGTTCATGAAATCTACAAAAAATATTTTTTTTTCCGATTTTGGACACTAAAACGGTGTCTCCCGTCATGCTGAAATCGAGGCATGGTGGATATGGCTTAAAAGTTGACGTTAGACCACGTTCATGAAATCTACAAAAAATATTTTTTTTTCCGATTTTGGACACTCAAACGGTGTCTCCCGTCATGATGAAATCGAGGCATGGTGGATATGGCCTAAAAGTTGACGTTAGACCACGTTCATGAAATCTACAATCTGGATATGGCCTAAAAGTTGACGTTAAACCACGTTCATGAAAAATATATTTTTCAGATTTTGGACACTAAAACGGTGTCTCCCGTCATGCTGAAATCGAGACAGTGTGGATATGGCCTAAAAGTTGACGTTAAACCACGTTCATGAAATCTACAAAAAATATTTTTTTTTCCGATTTTGGACACTAAAACGGTGTCTCCCGTCATGCGGAAATCGAGGCATGGTGGATATGGCTTAAAAGTTGACGTTAAACCACGTTCATGAAATCCACAAAAAATATTTTTTTTTCCGATTTTGGACACTAAAACGGTGTCTCCCGTCATGATGAAATCAAGGCATGGTGGATATGGCCTAAAAGTTGACGTTAAACCACGTTCATGAAATCTACAAAAAATATTTTTTTTTCCGATTTTGGACACTAAAACGGTGTCTCCTGTCATGCTGAAATCGAGGCATGGTGGATATGGCTTAAAAGTTGACGTTAGACCACGTTCATGAAATCTACAAAAAATATTTTTTTTTCCGATTTTGGACACTCAAACGGTGTCTCCCGTCATGCTGAAATCAAGGCATGGTGGATATGGCCTAAAAGTTGACGTTAGACCACGTTCATGAAATCTACAAAAAATATATTTTTCAGATTTTGGACACTCAAACGGTGTCTCCCGTCATGATGAAATCGAGGCATGGTGGATATGGCCTAAAAGTTGACGTTAAACCACGTTCATGAAATCTACAAAAAATATTTTTTTTTCCGATTTTGGACAGTAAAACGGTGTCTCCCGTCATGCTGAAATCGAGGCATGGTGGATATGGCCAAAAAGTTGACGTTAGACCACGTTCATGAAATCTACTAAAAATATTTTTTTTTCAGATTTTGGACACTAAAACGGTGTCTCCCGTCATGCTGAAATCGAGGCATGGTGGATATGGCCTAAAAGTTGACGTTAAACCACGTTCATGAAATCTACAAAAAATATTTTTTTTTCCGATTTTGGACACTAAAACGGTGTCTCCCGTCATGATGAAATCGAGGCATGGTGGATATGGCCTAAAAGTTGACGTTAGACCACGTTCATGAAATCTACAAAAAATATATTTTTCAGATTTTGGACACTCAAACGGTGTCTCCCGTCATGCTGAAATCGAGGCATGGTGGATATGGCCTAAAAGTTGACGTTAGATAACGTTCATGAAATCTACTAAAAATATATTTTTCAGATTTTGGACACTCAAACGGTGTCTCCCGTCATGCTGAAATCGAGGCATGGTGGATATGGCCTAAAAGTTGACGTTAAACCACGTTCATGAAATCTACAAAAAATATTTTTTTTTCCGATTTTGGACACTAAAACGGTGTCTCCCGTCATGATGAAATCAAGGCATGGTGGATATGGCCTAAAAGTTTACGTTAAACCACGTTCATGAAATCTACAAAAAATATTTTTTTTTCAGATTTTGGACACTCAAACGGACTCCCGTCATGCTGAAATCGAGGCATATGGCTTAAAAGTTGACGTTAGACCACGTTCATGAAATCTAAAAAAATATATTTTTCAGATTTTGGACACTCAAACGGTGTCTCCCGTCATGATGAAATCGAGGCATGGTGGATATGGCCTAAAAGTTGACGTTAAACCACGTTCATGAAATGTACAAAAAATATATTTTTTTCCGATTTTGGACACTAAAACGGTGTCTCCCGTCATGCTGAAATCGAGGCATGGTGGATATGGCCAAAAAGTTGACGTTAGACCACGTTCATGAAATCTACTAAAAATATTTTTTTTTCCGATTTTGGACACTAAAACGGTGTCTCCCGTCATGCTGAAATCGAGGCATGGTGGATATGGCCTAAAAGTTGACGTTAAACCACGTTCATGAAATCTACAAAAAATATATTTTTTTCCGATTTTGGACACTCAAATTGTGTCTCCCGTCATGCTGAAATCGAGGCATATGGCTTAAAAGTTGACGTTAAACCACGTTCATGAAATCTACTAAAAATATTTTTTTTTCCGATTTTGGACACTAAAACGGTGTCTCCCGTCATGCTGAAATCGAGGCATGGTGGATATGGCCTAAAAGTTGACGTTAAACCACGTTCATGAAATCTACAAAAAATATTTTTTTTTCCGATTTTGGACACTAAAACGGTGTCTCCCGTCATGCGGAAATCGAGGCATGGTGGATATGGCTTAAAAGTTGACGTTAAACCACGTTCATGAAATCTACAAAAAATATTTTTTTTTCCGATTTTGGACACTAAAACGGTGTCTCCCGTCATGCTGAAATCGAGGCATGGTGGATATGGCCTAAAAGTTGACGTTAAACCACGTTCATGAAATCTACAAAAAATATTATTTTTTCCGATTTTGGACACTCAAATTGTGTCTCCCGTCATGCTGAAATCGAGGCATATGGCTTAAAAGTTGACGTTAGACCACGTTCATGAAATCTACAAAAAATATATTTTTCAGATTTTGGACACTCAAACGGTGTCTCACGTCATGATGAAATCGAGGCATGGTGGATATGGCCTAAAAGTTGACGTTAAACCACGTTCATGAAATCTACAAAAAATATTTTTTTTTCCGATTTTGGACACTAAAACAGTGTCTCCCGTCATGCTGAAATCGAGGCATGGTGGATATGGCCAGAAAGTTGACGTTAGACCACGTTCATGAAATCTACTAAAAATATTTTTTTTTCCGATTTTGGACACTAAAACGGTGTCTCCCGTCATGATGAAATCAAGGCATGGTGGATATGGCCTAAAAGTTGACGTTAAACCACGTTCATGAAATCTACAAAAAATATTTTTTTTTCCGATTTTGGACACTAAAACGGTGTCTCCCGTCATGCTGAAATCGAGGCATGGTGGATATGGCTTAAAAGTTGACGTTAGACCACGTTCATGAAATCTACAAAAAATATTTTTTTTTCCGATTTTGGACACTCAAACGGTGTCTCCCGTCATGCTGAAATCGAGGCATGGTGGATATGGCCTAAAAGTTGACGTTAGACCACGTTCATGAAATCTACAATCTGGATATGGCCTAAAAGTTGACGTTAAACCACGTTCATGAAAAATATATTTTTCAGATTTTGGACACTAAAACGGTGTCTCCCGTCATGATGAAATCGAGGCATGGTGGATATGGCATAAAAGTTGACGTTAAACCACGTTCATGAAATCTACAAAAAATATTTTTTTTTTCCGATTTTGGACACTAAAACGGTGTCTCCCGTCATGATGAAATCAAGGCATGGTGGATATGGCCTAAAAGTTGACGTTAAACCACGTTCATGAAATCTACAAAAAATATATTTTTTTCCGATTTTGGACACTAAAACGGTGTCTCCCGTCATGCTGAAATCGAGGCATGGTGGATATGGCTTAAAAGTTGACGTTAGACCACGTTCATGAAATCTACTAAAAATATTTTTTTTTCCGATTTTGGACACTCAAACGGTGTCTCCCGTCATGCTGAAATCGAGGCATGGTGGATATGGCCTAAAAGTTGACGTTAAACCACGTTCATGAAATCTACAAAAAAAAATTTTTTTTCCGATTTTGGACACTAAAACGGTGTCTCCCGTCATGCTGAAATCGAGGCATGGTGGATATGGCTTAAAAGTTGACGTTAGACCACGTTCATGAAATCAACTAAAAATATTTTTTTTTCCAATTTTGGACACTCAAACGGTGTCACCCGTCATGCTGAAATCGAGGCATGGTGGATATGGCCTAAAAGTTGACGTTAAACCACGTTCATGAAAAATATATTTTTCAGATTTTGGACACTAAAACGGTGTCTCCCGTCATGCTGAAATCGAGGCATGGTGGATATGGCCTAAAAGTTGACGTTAAACCACGTTCATGAAATCTACAAAAAATATTTTTTTTTTCGATTTTGGACACTAAAACGGTGTCTCCCGTCATGCGGAAATCGAGGCATGGTGGATATGGCTTAAAAGTTGACGTTAAACCACGTTCATGAAATCTACAAAAAAAAAAAAAAAATCCGATTTTGGACACTAAAACGGTGTCTCCCGTCATGATGAAATCAAGGCATGGTGGATATGGCCTAAAAGTTGACGTTAAACCACGTTCATGAAATCTACAATCTGGATATGGCCTAAAAGTTGACGTTAAACCACGTTCATGAAAAATATATTTTTCAGATTTTGGACACTAAAACGGTGTCTCCCGTCATGCTGAAATCGAGGCATGGTGGATATGGCCTAAAAGTTGACGTTAAACCACGTTCATGAAATCTACAAAAAATAATTTTTTTCCCGATTTTGGACACTAAAACGGTGTCTCCCGTCATGCGGAAATCGAGGCATGGTGGATATGGCTTAAAAGTTGACGTTAAACCACGTTCATGAAATCTACAAAAAATATTTTTTTTTCCGATTTTGGACACTAAAACGGTGTCTCCCGTCATGATGAAATCGAGGCATGGTGGATATGGCTTAAAAGTTGACGTTAGACCACGTTCATGAAATCTAAAAAAAATATTTTTTTTTCCGATTTTGGACACTAAAACGGTGTCTCCCGTCATGCTGAAATCGAGGCATGGTGGATATGGCTTAAAAGTTGACGTTAGACCACGTTCATGAAATCTACTAAAAATATTTTTTTTTCCGATTTTGGACACTCAAACGGTGTCTCCCGTCATGATGAAATCAAGGCATGGTGGATATGGCCTAAAAGTTGACGTTAAACCACGTTCATGAAATCTACAAAAAATATATTTTTTTCCGATTTTGGACACTAAAACGGTGTCTCCCGTCATGCTGAAATCGAGGCATGGTGGATATGGCTTAAAAGTTGACGTTAGACCACGTTCATGAAATCTACTAAAAATATTTTTTTTTCCGATTTTGGACACTCAAACGGTGTCTCCCGTCATGCTGAAATCGAGGCATGGTGGATATGGCCTAAAAGTTGACGTTAAACCACGTTCATGAAATCTACAAAAAATATTTTTTTTTCCGATTTTGGACACTAAAACGGTGTCTCCCGTCATGCTGAAATCGAGGCATGGTGGATATGGCTTAAAAGTTGACGTTAGACCACGTTCATGAAATCAACTAAAAATATTTTTTTTTCCGATTTTGGACACTCAAACGGTGTCACCCGTCATGCTGAAATCGAGGCATGGTGGATATGGCCTAAAAGTTGACGTTAGACCACGTTCATGAAATCTACAATCTGGATATGGCCTAAAAGTTGACGTTAAACCACGTTCATGAAAAATATATTTTTCAGATTTTGGACACTAAAACGGTGTCTCCCGTCATGCGGAAATCGAGGCATGGTGGATATGGCTTAAAAGTTGACGTTAAACCACGTTCATGAAATCTACAAAAAAAAAAAAAAAATCCGATTTTGGACACTAAAACGGTGTCTCCCGTCATGATGAAAACAAGGCATGGTGGATATGGCCTAAAAGTTGACGTTAAACCACGTTCATGAAATCTACAATCTGGATATGGCCTAAAAGTTGACGTTAAACCACGTTCATGAAAAATATATTTTTCAGATTTTGGACACTAAAACGGTGTCTCCCGTCATGCTGAAATCGAGGCATGGTGGATATGGCCTAAAAGTTGACGTTAAACCACGTTCATGAAATCTACAAAAAATAATTTTTTTCCCGATTTTGGACACTAAAACGGTGTCTCCCGTCATGCGGAAATCGAGGCATGGTGGATATGGCTTAAAAGTTGACGTTAAACCACGTTCATGAAATCTACAAAAAATATTTTTTTTTCCGATTTTGGACACTAAAACGGTGTCTCCCGTCATGATGAAATCGAGGCATGTGGATATGGCTTAAAAGTTGACGTTAGACCACGTTCATGAAATCTACAAAAAATATTTTTTTTTCCGATTTTGGACACTAAAACGGTGTCTCCCGTCATGCTGAAATCGAGGCATGGTGGATATGGCTTAAAAGTTGACGTTAGACCACGTTCATGAAATCTACTAAAAATATTTTTTTTTCCGATTTTGGACACTCAAACGGTGTCTCCCGTCATGCTGAAATCGAGGCATGGTGGATATGGCCTAAAAGTTGACGTTAAACCACGTTCATGAAATCTACAAAAAATATTTTTTTTTCCGATTTTGGACACTAAAACGGTGTCTCCCGTCATGCTGAAATCGAGGCATGGTGGATATGGCTTAAAAGTTGACGTTAGACCACGTTCATGAAATCAACTAAAAATATTTTTTTTTCCGATTTTGGACACTCAAACGGTGTCTCCCGTCATGCTGAAATCGAGGCATGGTGGATATGGCCTAAAAGTTGACGTTAGACCACGTTCATGAAATCTACAATCTGGATATGGCCTAAAAGTTGACGTTAAACCACGTTCATGAAAAATATATTTTTCAGATTTTGGACACTAAAACGGTGTCTCCCGTCATGCTGAAATCGAGGCATGGTGGATATGGCCTAAAAGTTGACGTTAAACCACGTTCATGAAATCTACAAAAAATATTTTTTTTTTCGATTTTGGACACTAAAACGGTGTCTCCCGTCATGCGGAAATCGAGGCATGGTGGATATGGCTTAAAAGTTGACGTTAAACCACGTTCATGAAATCTACAAAAAAAAATAATAATTCCGATTTTGGACACTAAAACGGTGTCTCCCGTCATGATGAAATCAAGGCATGGTGGATATGGCCTAAAAGTTGACGTTAAACCACGTTCATGAAATCTACAATCTGGATATGGCCTAAAAGTTGACGTTAAACCACGTTCATGAAAAATATATTTTTCAGATTTTGGACACTAAAACGGTGTCTCCCGTCATGCTGAAATCGAGGCATGGTGGATATGGCCTAAAAGTTGACGTTAAACCACGTTCATGAATTCTACCAAAAATAATTTTTTTTCCGATTTTGGACACTAAAACGGTGTCTCCCGTCATGCGGAAATCGAGGCATGGTGGATATGGCTTAAAAGTTGACGTTAAACCACGTTCATGAAATCTACAAAAAATATTTTTTTTTCCGATTTTGGACACTAAAACGGTGTCTCCCGTCATGATGAAATCAAGGCATGGTGGATATGGCCTAAAAGTTGACGTTAAACCACGTTCATGAAATCTACAAAAAATATTTTTTTTTACGATTTTGGACACTAAAACGGTGTCTCCCGTCATGCTGAAATCGAGGCATGGTGGATATGGCTTAAAAGTTGACGTTAGACCACGTTCATGAAATCTACAAAAAATATTTTTTTTTCCGATATTGGACACTCAAACGGTGTCTCCCGTCATGATGAAATCGAGGCATGGTGGATATGGCCTAAAAGTTGACGTTAGACCACGTTCATGAAATCTACAATCTGGATATGGCCTAAAAGTTGACGTTAAACCACGTTCATGAAAAATATATTTTTCAGATTTTGGACACTAAAACGGTGTCTCCCGTCATGCTGAAATCGAGGCATGGTGGATATGGCCTAAAAGTTGACGTTAAACCACGTTCATGAAATCTACAAAAAATATTTTTTTTTCCGATTTTGGACACTAAAACGGTGTCTCCCGTCATGCGGAAATCGAGGCATGGTGGATATGGCTTAAAAGTTGACGTTAAACCACGTTCATGAAATCTACAAAAAATAATTTTTTTTCCGATTTTGGACACTAAAACGGTGTCTCCCGTCATGATGAAATCAAGGCATGGTGGATATTGCCTAAAAGTTGACGTTAGACCACGTTCATGAAATCTACAATCTGGATATGGCCTAAAAGTTGACGTTAAACCACGTTCATGAAAAATATATTTTTCAGATTTTGGACACTAAAACGGTGTCTCCCGTCATGCTGAAATCGAGGCATGGTGGATATGGCTTAAAAGTTGACGTTAGACCACGTTCATGAAATCTACAAAAAATATTTTTTTTTCCGATTTTGGACACTCAAACGGTGTCTCCCGTCATGATGAAATCGAGGCATGGTGGATATGGCCTAAAAGTTGACGTTAGACCACGTTCATGAAATCTACAATCTGGATATGGCCTAAAAGTTGACGTTAAACCACGTTCATGAAAAATATATTTTTCAGATTTTGGACACTAAAACGGTGTCTCCCGTCATGGTGAAATCGAGGCATGGTGGATATGGCCTAAAAGTTGACGTTAAACCATGTACATGAAATCTACAAAAAATATTTTTTTTTCCGATTTTGGACACTAAAACGGTGTCTCCCGTCATGCGGAAATCGAGGCATGGTGGATATGGCTTAAAAGTTGACGTTAAACCACGTTCATGAAATCTACAAAAAATATTTTTTTTTCCGATTTTGGACACTAAAACGGTGTCTCCCGTCATGATGAAATCAAGGCATGGTGGATATGGCCTAAAAGTTGACGTTAAACCACGTTCATGAAATCTACAAAAAATATTTTTTTTTCCGATTTTGGACACTAAAACGGTGTCTTCCGTCATGCTGAAATCGAGGCATGGTGGATATGGCTTAAAAGTTGACGTTAGACCACGTTCATGAAATCTACAAAAAATATTTTTTTTTCCGATTTTGGACACTCAAACGGTGTCTCCCGTCATGCTGAAATCGAGGCATGGTGGATATGGCCTAAAAGTTGACGTTAGACCACGTTCATGAAATCTACAATCTGGATATGGCCTAAAAGTTGACGTTAAACCACGTTCATGAAAAATATATTTTTCAGATTTTGGACACTAAAACGGTGTCTCCCGTCATGCTGAAATCGAGGCATGGTGGATATGGCCTAAAAGTTGACGTTAAACCACGTTCATGAAATCTAAAAAAAATATTATTTTTTCCGATTTTGGACACTAAAACGGTGTCTCCCGTCATGCGGAAATCGAGGCATGGTGGATATGGCTTAAAAGTTGACGTTAAACCACGTTCATGAAATCTACAAAAAATATTTTTTTTTCCGATTTTGGACACTAAAACGGTGTCTCCCGTCATGATGAAATCAAGGCATGGTGGATATGGCCTAAAAGTTGACGTTAAACCACGTTCATGAAATCTACAAAAAATATATTTTTTTCCGATTTTGGACACTAAAACGGTGTCTCCCGTCATGTTGAAATCGAGGCATGGTGGATATGGCTTAAAAGTTGACGTTAGACCACGTTCATGAAATCTACAAAAAATATATTTTTTTCCGATTTTGGACACTCAAACGGTGTCTCCCGTCATGATGAAATCGAGGCATGGTGGATATGGCCTAAAAGTTGACGTTAGACCACGTTCATGAAATCTACAATCTGGATATGGCCTAAAAGTTGACGTTAAACCACGTTCATGAAAAATATATTTTTCAGATTTTGGACACTAAAACGGTGTCTCCCGTCATGCTGAAATCGAGGCATGGTGGATATGGCCTAAAAGTTGACGTTAAACCACGTTCATGAAATCTACAAAAAATATTTTTTTTTCCGATTTTGGACACTAAAACGGTGTCTCCCGTCATGCGGAAATCGAGGCATGGTGGATATGGCTTAAAAGTTGACGTTAAACCACGTTCATGAAATCTACAAAAAATATTTTTTTTTCCGATTTTGGACACTAAAACGGTGTCTCCCGTCATGATGAAATCAAGGCATGGTGGATATGGCCTAAAAGTTGACGTTAAACCACGTTCATGAAATCTACAAAAAATATTATTTTTTCCGATTTTGGACACTAAAACGGTGTCTCCCGTCATGCTGAAATCGAGGCATGGTGGATATGGCTTAAAAGTTGACGTTAGACCACGTTCATGAAATCTACAAAAAATATTTTTTTTTCCGATTTTGGACACTCAAACGGTGTCTCCCGTCATGATGAAATCGAGGCATGGTGGATATGGCCTAAAAGTTGACGTTAGACCACGTTCATGAAATCTACAATCTGGATATGGCCTAAAAGTTGACGTTAAACCACGTTCATGAAAAATATATTTTTCAGATTTTGGACACTAAAACGGTGTCTCCCGTCATGGTGAAATCGAGGTATGGTGGATATGGCCTAAAAGTTGACGTTAAACCACGTTCATGAAATCTACAAAAAATATTTTTTTTTCCGATTTTGGACACTAAAACGGTGTCTCCCGTCATGCGGAAATCGAGGCATGGTGGATATGGCTTAAAAGTTGACGTTAAACCACGTTCATGAAATCTACAAAAAATAATTTTTTTTCCGATTTTGGACACTAAAACGGTGTCTCCCGTCATGATGAAATCAAGGCATGGTGGATATGGCCTAAAAGTTGACGTTAAACCACGTTCATGAAATCTACAAAAAATATTTTTTTTTCCGATTTTGGACACTAAAACGGTGTCTTCCGTCATGCTGAAATCGAGGCATGGTGGATATGGCTTAAAAGTTGACGTTAGACCACGTTCATGAAATCTACAAAAAATATTTTTTTTTCCGATTTTGGACACTCAAACGGTGTCTCCCGTCATGCTGAAATCGAGGCATGGTGGATATGGCCTAAAAGTTGACGTTAGACCACGTTCATGAAATCTACAAAAAATAATTTTTTTTCCGATTTTGGACACTAAAACGGTGTCTCCCGTCATGCTGAAATCGAGGCATGGTGGATATGGCCTAAAAGTTGACGTTAAACCACGTTCATGAAATCTACAAAAAATATTTTTTTTTCCGATTTTGGACACTAAAACGGTGTCTCCCGTCATGCGGAATTCGAGGCATGGTGGATATGGCTTAAAAGTTGACGTTAAACCACGTTCATGAAATCTACAAAAAATAATTTTTTTTCCGATTTTGGACACTAAAACGGTGTCTCCCGTCATGATGAAATCAAGGCATGGTGGATATGGCCTAAAAGTTGACGTTAAACCACGTTCATGAAATCTACAAAAAATATATTTTTTTCCGATTTTGGACACTAAAACGGTGTCTCCCGTCATGCTGAAATCGAGGCATTGTGGATATGGCTTAAAAGTTGACGTTAGACCACGTTCATGAAATCTACAAAAAATATTTTTTTTTCCGATTTTGGACACTCAAACGGTGTCTCCCGTCATGCTGAAATCGAGGCATGGTGGATATGGCCTAAAAGTTGACGTTAGACCACGTTCATGAAATCTACAATCTGGATATGGCCTAAAAGTTGACGTTAAACCACGTTCATGAAAAATATATTTTTCAGATTTTGGACACTAAAACGGTGTCTCCCGTCATGCTGAAATCGAGGCATGGTGGATATGGCTTAAAAGTTGACGTTAGACCACGTTCATGAAATCTACAAAAAATATTTTTTTTTCCGATTTTGGACACTCAAACGGTGTCTCCCGTCATGATGAAATCGAGGCATGGTGGATATGGCCTAAAAGTTGACGTTAGACCACGTTCATGAAATCTACAATCTGGATATGGCCTAAAAGTTGACGTTAAACCACGTTCATGAAAAATATATTTTTCAGATTTTGGACACTAAAACGGTGTCTCCCGTCATGGTGAAATCGAGGCATGGTGGATATGGCCTAAAAGTTGACGTTAAACCACGTTCATGAAATCTACAAAAAATATTTTTTTTTCCGATTTTGGACACTAAAACGGTGTCTCCCGTCATGCGGAAATCGAGGCATGGTGGATATGGCTTAAAAGTTGACGTTAAACCACGTTCATGAAATCTACAAAAAATATTTTTTTTTCCGATTTTGGACACTAAAACGGTGTCTCCCGTCATGATTTAAATCAAGGCATGGTGGATATGGCCTAAAAGTTGACGTTAAACCACGTTCATGAAATCTACAAAAAATATTTTTTTTTCCGATTTTGGACACTAAAACGGTGTCTCCCGTCATGCTGAAATCGAGGCATGGTGGATATGGCTTAAAAGTTGACGTTAGACCACGTTCATGAAATCTACAAAAAATATTTTTTTTTCCGATTTTGGACACTCAAACGGTGTCTCCCGTCATGATGAAATCGAGGCATGGTGGATATGGCCTAAAAGTTGACGTTAGACCACGTTCATGAAATCTAAAATCTGGATATGGCCTAAAAGTTGACGTTAAACCACGTTCATGAAAAATATATTTTTCAGATTTTGGACACTAAAACGGTGTCTCCCGTCATGCTGAAATCGAGGCATGGTGGATATGGCCTAAAAGTTGACGTTAAACCACGTTCATGAAATCTACAAAAAATATTTTTTTTTCCGATTTTGGACACTAAAACGGTGTCTCCCGTCATGCGGAAATCGAGGCATGGTGGATATGGCTTAAAAGTTGACGTTAAACCACGTTCATGAAATCTACAAAAAATATTTTTTTTTCCGATTTTGGACACTAAAACGGTGTCTCCCGTCATGATGAAATCAAGGCATGGTGGATATGGCCTAAAAGTTGACGTTAAACCACGTTCATGAAATCTACAAAAAATATTATTTTTTCCGATTTTGGACACTAAAACGGTGTCTCCCGTCATGCTGAAATCGAGGCATGGTGGATATGGCTTAAAAGTTGACGTTAGACCACGTTCATGAAATCTACAAAAAATAATTTTTTTTCCGATTTTGGACACTCAAACGGTGTCTCCCGTCATGCTGAAATCGAGGCATGGTGGATATGGCCTAAAAGTTGACGTTAGACCACGTTCATGAAATCTACAATCTGGATATGGCCTAAAAGTTGACGTTAAACCACGTTCATGAAAAATATATTTTTCAGATTTTGGACACTAAAACGGTGTCTCCCGTCATGCTGAAATCGAGGCATGGTGGATATGGCTTAAAAGTTGACGTTAGACCACGTTCATGAAATCTACAAAAAATATTTTTTTTTCCGATTTTGGACACTCAAACGGTGTCTCCCGTCATGATGAAATCGAGGCATGGTGGATATGGCCTAAAAGTTGACGTTAGACCACGTTCATGAAATCTACAATCTGGATATGGCCTAAAAGTTGACGTTAAACCACGTTCATGAAAAATATATTTTTCAGATTTTGGACACTAAAACGGTGTCTCCCGTCATGCTGAAATCGAGGCATGGTGGATATGGCCTAAAAGTTGACGTTAAACCACGTTCATGAAATCTACAAAAAATATTTTTTTTTCCGATTTTGGACACTAAAACGGTGTCTCCCGTCATGCGGAAATCGAGGCATGGTGGATATGGCTTAAAAGTTGACGTTAAACCACGTTCATGAAATCTACAAAAAATATTTTTTTTTCCGATTTTGGACACTAAAACGGTGTCTCCCGTCATGATTTAAATCAAGGCATGGTGGATATGGCCTAAAAGTTGACGTTAAACCACGTTCATGAAATCTACAAAAAATATATTTTTTTCCGATTTTGGACACTAAAACGGTGTCTCCCGTCATGCTGAAATCGAGGCATGGTGGATATGGCTTAAAAGTTGACGTTAGACCACGTTCATGAAATCTACAAAAAATATTTTTTTTTCCGATTTTGGACACTCAAACGGTGTCTCCCGTCATGATGAAATCGAGGCATGGTGGATATGGCCTAAAAGTTGACGTTAGACCACGTTCATGAAATCTAAAATCTGGATATGGCCTAAAAGTTGACGTTAAACCACGTTCATGAAAAATATATTTTTCAGATTTTGGACACTAAAACGGTGTCTCCCGTCATGCTGAAATCGAGGCATGGTGGATATGGCCTAAAAGTTGACGTTAAACCACGTTCATGAAATCTACAAAAAATATTTTTTTTTCCGATTTTGGACACTAAAACGGTGTCTCCCGTCATGCGGAAATCGAGGCATGGTGGATATGGCTTAAAAGTTGACGTTAAACCACGTTCATGAAATCTACAAAAAATATTTTTTTTTCCGATTTTGGACACTAAAACGGTGTCTCCCGTCATGATGAAATCAAGGCATGGTGGATATGGCCTAAAAGTTGACGTTAAACCACGTTCATGAAATCTACAAAAAATATTATTTTTTCCGATTTTGGACACTCAAACGGTGTCTCCCGTCATGCTGAAATCGAGGCATGGTGGATATGGCCTAAAAGTTGACGTTAGACCACGTTCATGAAATCTACAATCTGGATATGGCCTAAAAGTTGACGTTAAACCACGTTCATGAAAAATATATTTTTCAGATTTTGGACACTAAAACGGTGTCTCCCGTCATGCTGAAATCGAGGCATGGTGGATATGGCTTAAAAGTTGACGTTAGACCACGTTCATGAAATCTACAAAAAATATTTTTTTTTCCGATTTTGGACACTCAAACGGTGTCTCCCGTCATGATGAAATCGAGGCATGGTGGATATGGCCTAAAAGTTGACGTTAGACCACGTTCATGAAATCTACAATCTGGATATGGCCTAAAAGTTGACGTTAAACCACGTTCATGAAAAATATATTTTTCAGATTTTGGACACTAAAACGGTGTCTCCCGTCATGGTGAAATCGAGGCATGGTGGATATGGCCTAAAAGTTGACGTTAAACCACGTTCATGAAATCTACAAAAAATATTTTTTTTTCCGATTTTGGACACTAAAACGGTGTCTCCCGTCATGCGGAAATCGAGGCATGGTGGATATGGCTTAAAAGTTGACGTTAAACCACGTTCATGAAATCTACAAAAAATAATTTTTTTTCCGATTTTGGACACTAAAACGGTGTCTCCCGTCATGCGGAAATCGAGGCATGGTGGATATGGCTTAAAAGTTGACGTTAAACCACGTTCATGAAATCTACAAAAAATAATTTTTTTTCCGATTTTGGACACTAAAACGGTGTCTCCCGTCATGATGAAATCAAGGCATGGTGGATATGGCCTAAAAGTTGACGTTAAACCACGTTCATGAAATCTACAAAAAATATTTTTTTTTCCGATTTTGGACACTAAAACGGTGTCTTCCGTCATGCTGAAATCGAGGCATGGTGGATATGGCTTAAAAGTTGACGTTAGACCACGTTCATGAAATCTACAAAAAATATTTTTTTTTCCGATTTTGGACACTCAAACGGTGTCTCCCGTCATGCTGAAATCGAGGCATGGTGGATATGGCCTAAAAGTTGACGTTAGACCACGTTCATGAAATCTACAATCTGGATATGGCCTAAAAGTTGACGTTAAACCACGTTCATGAAAAATATATTTTTCAGATTTTGGACACTAAAACGGTGTCTCCCGTCATGCTGAAATCGAGGCATGGTGGATATGGCCTAAAAGTTGACGTTAAACCACGTTCATGAAATCTACAAAAAATATTTTTTTTTCCGATTTTGGACACTAAAACGGTGTCTCCCGTCATGCTGAAATCGAGGCATGGTGGATATGGCTTAAAAGTTGACGTTAGACCACGTTCATGAAATCTACAAAAAATATTTTTTTTTCCGATTTTGGACACTCAAACGGTGTCTCCCGTCATGATGAAATCGAGGCATGGTGGATATGGCCTAAAAGTTGACGTTAGACCACGTTCATGAAATCTACAATCTGGATATGGCCTAAAAGTTGACGTTAAACCACGTTCATGAAAAATATATTTTTCAGATTTTGGACACTAAAACGGTGTCTCCCGTCATGCTGAAATCGAGGCATGGTGGATATGGCCTAAAAGTTGACGTTAAACCACGTTCATGAAATCTACAAAAAATATTTTTTTTTCCGATTTTGGACACTAAAACGGTGTCTCCCGTCATGCGGAAATCGAGGCATGGTGGATATGGCTTAAAAGTTGACGTTAAACCACGTTCATGAAATCTACAAAAAATATTTTTTTTTCCGATTTTGGACACTAAAACGGTGTCTCCCGTCATGATGAAATCAAGGCATGGTGGATATGGCCTAAAAGTTTACGTTAAACCACGTTCATGAAATCTACAAAAAATATTTTTTTTTTCGATTTTGGACACTAAAACGGTGTCTCCCGTCATGCTGAAATCGAGGCATTGTGGATATGGCTTAAAAGTTGACGTTAGACCACGTTCATGAAATCTACAAAAAATATTTTTTTTTCCGATTTTGGACACTCAAACGGTGTCTCCCGTCATGCTGAAATCGAGGCATGGTGGATATGGCCTAAAAGTTGACGTTAAACCACGTTCATGAAATCTACAAAAAATATTTTTTTTTCCGATTTTGGACACTAAAACGGTGTCTCCCGTCATGCGGAAATCGAGGCATGGTGGATATGGCTTAAAAGTTGACGTTAAACCACGTTCATGAAATCTACAAAAAATAATTTTTTTTCCGATTTTGGACACTAAAACGGTGTCTCCCGTCATGATGAAATCAAGGCATGGTGGATATGGCCTAAAAGTTGACGTTAAACCACGTTCATGAAATCTACAAAAAATATTTTTTTTTCCGATTTTGGACACTAAAACGGTGTCTTCCGTCATGCTGAAATCGAGGCATGGTGGATATGGCTTAAAAGTTGACGTTAGACCACGTTCATGAAATCTACAAAAAAAAAATTTTTTTCCGATTTTGGACACTCAAACGGTGTCTCCCGTCATGCTGAAATCGAGGCATGGTGGATATGGCCTAAAAGTTGACGTTAGACCACGTTCATGAAATCTACAATCTGGATATGGCCTAAAAGTTGACGTTAAACCACGTTCATGAAAAATATATTTTTCAGATTTTGGACACTAAAACGGTGTCTCCCGTCATGCTGAAATCGAGGCATGGTGGATATGGCCTAAAAGTTGACGTTAAACCACGTTCATGAAATCTACAAAAAATATTTTTTTTTCCGATTTTGGACACTAAAACGGTGTCTCCCGTCATGCTGAAATCGAGGCATGGTGGATATGGCTTAAAAGTTGACGTTAGACCACGTTCATGAAATCTACAAAAAATATTTTTTTTTCCGATTTTGGACACTCAAACGGTGTCTCCCGTCATGATGAAATCGAGGCATGGTGGATATGGCCTAAAAGTTGACGTTAGACCACGTTCATGAAATCTACAATCTGGATATGGCCTAAAAGTTGACGTTAAACCACGTTCATGAAAAATATATTTTTCAGATTTTGGACACTAAAACGGTGTCTCCCGTCATGCTGAAATCGAGGCATGGTGGATATGGCCTAAAAGTTGACGTTAAACCACGTTCATGAAATCTACAAAAAATATTTTTTTTTCCGATTTTGGACACTAAAACGGTGTCTCCCGTCATGCGGAAATCGAGGCATGGTGGATATGGCTTAAAAGTTGACGTTAAACCACGTTCATGAAATCTACAAAAAATATTTTTTTTTCCGATTTTGGACACTAAAACGGTGTCTCCCGTCATGATGAAATCAAGGCATGGTGGATATGGCCTAAAAGTTTACGTTAAACCACGTTCATGAAATCTACAAAAAATATTTTTTTTTCCGATTTTGGACACTAAAACGGTGTCTCCCGTCATGCTGAAATCGAGGCATGGTGGATATGGCTTAAAAGTTGACGTTAGACCACGTTCATGAAATCTACAAAAAATATTTTTTTTTCCGATTTTGGACACTCAAACGGTGTCTCCCGTCATGCTGAAATCGAGGCATGGTGGATATGGCCTAAAAGTTGACGTTAGACCACGTTCATGAAATCTACAATCTGGATATGGCCTAAAAGTTGACGTTAAACCACGTTCATGAAAAATATATTTTTCAGATTTTGGACACTAAAACGGTGTCTCCCGTCATGCTGAAATCGAGGCATGGTGGATATGGCCTAAAAGTTGACGTTAAACCACGTTCATGAAATCTACAAAAAATATTTTTTTTTCCGATTTTGGACACTAAAACGGTGTCTCCCGTCATGCTGAAATCGAGGCATGGTGGATATGGCTTAAAAGTTGACGTTAGACCACGTTCATGAAATCTACAAAAAATATTTTTTTTTCCGATTTTGGACACTCAAACGGTGTCTCCCGTCATGATGAAATCGAGGCATGGTGGATATGGCCTAAAAGTTGACGTTAGACCACGTTCATGAAATCTACAATCTGGATATGGCCTAAAAGTTGACGTTAAACCACGTTCATGAAAAATATATTTTTCAGATTTTGGACACTAAAACGGTGTCTCCCGTCATGCTGAAATCGAGGCATGGTGGATATGGCCTAAAAGTTGACGTTAAACCACGTTCATGAAATCTACAAAAAATATTTTTTTTTCCGATTTTGGACACTAAAACGGTGTCTCCCGTCATGCTGAAATCGAGGCATGGTGGATATGGCTTAAAAGTTGACGTTAGACCACGTTCATGAAATCTACAAAAAATATTTTTTTTTCCGATTTTGGACACTCAAACGGTGTCTCCCGTCATGATGAAATCGAGGCATGGTGGATATGGCCTAAAAGTTGACGTTAGACCACGTTCATGAAATCTACAATCTGGATATGGCCTAAAAGTTGACGTTAAACCACGTTCATGAAAAATATATTTTTCAGATTTTGGACACTAAAACGGTGTCTCCCGTCATGCTGAAATCGAGGCATGGTGGATATGGCCTAAAAGTTGACGTTAAACCACGTTCATGAAATCTACAAAAAATATTTTTTTTTTCCGATTTTGGACACTAAAACGGTGTCTCCCGTCATGCGGAAATCGAGGCATGGTGGATATGGCTTAAAAGTTGACGTTAGACCACGTTCATGAAATCTACAATCTGGATATGGCCTAAAAGTTGACGTTAAACCACGTTCATGAAAAATATATTTTTCAGATTTTGGACACTAAAACGGTGTCTCCCGTCATGCTGAAATCGAGGCATGGTGGATATGGCTTAAAAGTTGACGTTAGACCACGTTCATGAAATCTACAAAAAATATTTTTTTTTCCGATTTTGGACACTCAAACGGTGTCTCCCGTCATGATGAAATCGAGGCATGGTGGATATGGCCTAAAAGTTGACGTTAGACCACGTTCATGAAATCTACAATCTGGATATGGCCTAAAAGTTGACGTTAAACCACGTTCATGAAAAATATATTTTTCAGATTTTGGACACTAAAACGGTGTCTCCCGTCATGCTGAAATCGAGGCATGGTGGATATGGCCTAAAAGTTGACGTTAAACCACGTTCATGAAATCTACAAAAAATATTTTTTTTTTCGATTTTGGACACTAAAACGGTGTCTCCCGTCATGCTGAAATCGAGGCATGGTGGATATGGCTTAAAAGTTGACGTTAGACCACGTTCATGAAATCAACTAAAAATATTTTTTTTTCCGATTTTGGACACTCAAACGGTGTCTCCCGTCATGCTGAAATCGAGGCATGGTGGATATGGCCTAAAAGTTGACGTTAGACCACGTTCATGAAATCTACAATCTGGATATGGCCTAAAAGTTGACGTTAAACCACGTTCATGAAAAATATATTTTTCAGATTTTGGACACTAAAACGGTGTCTCCCGTCATGCTGAAATCGAGGCATGGTGGATATGGCCTAAAAGTTGACGTTAAACCACGTTCATGAAATCTACAAAAAATATTTTTTTTTTCGATTTTGGACACTAAAACGGTGTCTCCCGTCATGCGGAAATCGAGGCATGGTGGATATGGCTTAAAAGTTGACGTTAAACCACGTTCATGAAATCTACAATCTGGATATGGCCTAAAAGTTGACGTTAAACCACGTTCATGAAAAATATATTTTTCAGATTTTGGACACTAAAACGGTGTCTCCCGTCATGCTGAAATCGAGGCATGGTGGATATGGCCTAAAAGTTGACGTTAAACCACGTTCATGAAATCTACAAAAAAAAAAAAATTTTTCGATTTTGGACACTAAAACGGTGTCTCCCGTCATGCGGAAATCGAGGCATGGTGGATATGGCTTAAAAGTTGACGTTAAACCACGTTCATGAAATCTACAAAAAAAAAAAAAAAATCCGATTTTGGACACTAAAACGGTGTCTCCCGTCATGATGAAATCAAGGCATGGTGGATATGGCCTAAAAGTTGACGTTAAACCACGTTCATGAAATCTACAATCTGGATATGGCCTAAAAATTGACCTTAAACCACGTTCATGAAAAATATATTTTTCAGATTTTGGACACTAAAACGGTGTCTCCCGTCATGCTGAAATCGAGGCATGGTGGATATGGCCTAAAAGTTGACGTTAAACCACGTTCATGAAAAATATATTTTTCCGATTTTGGACACTAAAACGGTGTCTCCCGTCATGCGGAAATCGAGGCATGGTGGATATGGCTTAAAAGTTGACGTTAAACCACGTTCATGAAATCTACAAAAAATATTTTTTTTTCTGATTTTGGACACTAAAACGGTGTCTCCCGTCATGATGAAATCAAGGCATGGTGGATATGGCCTAAAAGTTGACGTTAAACCACGTTCATGAAATCTACAAAAAATATTTTTTTTTCCGATTTTGGACACTAAAACGGTGTCTCCCGTCATGCTGAAATCGAGGCATGGTGGATATGGCTTAAAAGTTGACGTTAGACCACGTTCATGAAATCTACAAAAAATATTTTTTTTTCCGATTTTGGACACTCAAACGGTGTCTCCCGTCATGATGAAATCGAGGCATGGTGGATATGGCCTAAAAGTTGACGTTAGACCACGTTCATGAAATCTACAATCTGGATATGGCCTAAAAGTTGACGTTAAACCACGTTCATGAAAAATATATTTTTCAGATTTTGGACACTAAAACGGTGTCTCCCGTCATGCTGAAATCGAGGCATGGTGGATATGGCCTAAAAGTTGACGTTAAACCACGTTCATGAAATCTACAAAAAATATTTTTTTTTCCGATTTTCGACACTAAAACGGTGTCTCCCGTCATGCGGAAATCGAGACATGGTGGATATGGCTTAAAAGTTGACGTTAAACCACGTTCATGAAATCTACAAAAAATAATTTTTTTTCCGATTTTGGACACTAAAACGGTGTCTCCCGTCATGATGAAATCAAGGCATGGTGGATATGGCCTAAAAGTTGACGTTAAACCACGTTCATGAAATCTACAAAAAATATATTTTTTTCCGATTTTGGACACTAAAACGGTGTCTCCCGTCATGCTGAAATCGAGGCATTGTGGATATGGCTTAAAAGTTGACGTTAGACCACGTTCATGAAATCTACAAAAAATATTTTTTTTTCCGATTTTGGACACTCAAACGGTGTCTCCCGTCATGCTGAAATCGAGGCATGGTGGATATTGCCTAAAAGTTGACGTTAGACCACGTTCATGAAATCTACAATCTGGATATGGCCTAAAAGTTGACGTTAAACCACGTTCATGAAAAATATATTTTTCAGATTTTGGACACTAAAACGGTGTCTCCCGTCATGCTGAAATCGAGGCATGGTGGATATGGCTTAAAAGTTGACGTTAGACCACGTTCATGAAATCTACAAAAAATATTTTTTTTTCTGATTTTGGACACTCAAACGGTGTCTCCCGTCATGATGAAATCGAGGCATGGTGGATATGGCCTAAAAGTTGACGTTAGACCACGTTCATGAAATCTACAATCTGGATATGGCCTAAAAGTTGACGTTAAACCACGTTCATGAAAAATATATTTTTCAGATTTTGGACACTAAAACGGTGTCTCCCGTCATGGTGAAATCGAGGCATGGTGGATATGGCCTAAAAGTTGACGTTAAACCAAGTTCATGAAATCTACAAAAAATATTTTTTTTTCCGATTTTGGACACTAAAACGGTGTCTCCCGTCATGCGGAAATCGAGGCATGGTGGATATGGCTTAAAAGTTGACGTTAAACCACGTTCATGAAATCTACAAAAAATAAAAAAAATTCCGATTTTGGACACTAAAACGGTGTCTCCCGTCATGATGAAATCAAGGCATGGTGGATATGGCCTAAAAGTTGACGTTAAACCACGTTCATGAAATCTACAAAAAATATTTTTTTTTCCGATTTTGGACACTAAAACGGTGTCTTCCGTCATGCTGAAATCGAGGCATGGTGGATATGGCTTAAAAGTTGACGTTAGACCACGTTCATGAAATCTACAAAAAATATTTTTTTTTCCGATTTTGGACACTCAAACGGTGTCTCCCGTCATGCTGAAATCGAGGCATGGTGGATATGGCCTAAAAGTTGACGTTAGACCACGTTCATGAAATCTACAATCTGGACATGGCCTAAAAGTTGACGTTAAACCACGTTCATGAAAAATATATTTTTCAGATTTTGGACACTAAAACGGTGTCTCCCGTCATGCTGAAATCGAGGCATGGTGGATATGGCCTAAAAGTTGACGTTAAACCACGTTCATGAAATCTACAAAAAATATTTTTTTTTCCGATTTTGGACACTAAAACGGTGTCTCCCGTCATGCGGAAATCGAGGCATGGTGGATATGGCTTAAAAGTTGACGTTAAACCACGTTCATGAAATCTACAAAAAATATTTTTTTTTCCGATTTTGGACACTAAAACGGTGTCTCCCGTCATGATGAAATCAAGGCATGGTGGATATGGCCTAAAAGTTGACGTTAAACCACGTTCATGAAATCTACAAAAAATATTTTTTTTTCCGATTTTGGACACTAAAACGGTGTCTCCCGTCATGCTGAAATCGAGGCATGGTGGATATGGCTTAAAAGTTGACGTTAGACCACGTTCATGAAATCTACAAAAAATATTTTTTTTTCCGATTTTGGACACTCAAACGGTGTCTCCCGTCATGATGAAATCGAGGCATGGTGGATATGGCCTAAAAGTTGACGTTAGACCACGTTCATGAAATCTACAATCTGGATATGGCCTAAAAGTTGACGTTAAACCACGTTCATGAAAAATATATTTTTCAGATTTTGGACACTAAAACGGTGTCTCCCGTCATGCTGAAATCGAGGCATGGTGGATATGGCCTAAAAGTTGACGTTAAACCACGTTCATGAAATCTACAAAAAATATTTTTTTTTCCGATTTTGGACACTAAAACGGTGTCTCCCGTCATGCGGAAATCGAGGCATGGTGGATATGGCTTAAAAGTTGACGTTAAACCACGTTCATGAAATCTACAAAAAATAATTTTTTTTCCGATTTTGGACACTAAAACGGTGTCTCCCGTCATGATGAAATCAAGGCATGGTGGATATGGCCTAAAAGTTGACGTTAAACCACGTTCATGAAATCTACAAAAAATATTATTTTTTCCGATTTTGGACACTAAAACGGTGTCTCCCGTCATGCTGAAATCGAGGCATGGTGGATATGGCTTAAAAGTTGACGTTAAGACCACGTTCATGAAATCTACAAAAAATATTTTTTTTTCCGATTTTGGACACTCAAACGGTGTCTCCCGTCATGCTGAAATCGAGGCATGGTGGATATGGCCTAAAAGTTGACGTTAGACCACGTTCATGAAATCTACAATCTGGATATGGCCTAAAAGTTGACGTTAAACCACGTTCATGAAAAATATATTTTTCAGATTTTGGACACTAAAACGGTGTCTCCCGTCATGCTGAAATCGAGGCATGGTGGATATGGCTTTAAAGTTGACGTTAGACCACGTTCATGAAATCTACAAAAAATATTTTTTTTTCCGATTTTGGACACTCAAACGGTGTCTCCCGTCATGATGAAATCGAGGCATGGTGGATATGGCCTAAAAGTTGACGTTAGACCACGTTCATGAAATCTACAATCTGGATATGGCCTAAAAGTTGACGTTAAACCACGTTCATGAAAAATATATTTTTCAGATTTTGGACACTAAAACGGTGTCTCCCGTCATGGTGAAATCGAGGCATGGTGGATATGGCTTAAAAGTTGACGTTAGACCACGTTCATGAAATCTACAAAAAATATTTTTTTTTCCGATTTTGGACACTCAAACGGTGTCTCCCGTCATGCTGAAATCGAGGCATGGTGGATATGGCCTAAAAGTTGACGTTAAACCACGTTCATGAAATCTACAAAAAATATTTTTTTTTCCGATTTTGGACACTAAAACGGTGTCTCCCGTCATGCGGAAATCGAGGCATGGTGGATATGGCTTAAAAGTTGACGTTAAACCACGTTCATGAAATCTACAAAAAATATTTTTTTTTCCGATTTTGGACACTAAAACGGTGTCTCCCGTCATGATGAAATCAAGGCATGGTGGATATGGACTAAAAGTTGACGTTAAACCACGTTCATGAAATCTACAAAAAATATTTTTTTTTCCGATTTTGGACACTAAAACGGTGTCTCCCGTCATGCTGAAATCGAGGCATGGTGGATATGGCTTAAAAGTTGACGTTAGACCACGTTCATGAAATCTACAAAATATATTTTTTTTTCCGATTTTGGACACTCAAACGGTGTCTCCCGTCATGCTGAAATCGAGGCATGGTGGATATGGCCTAAAAGTTGACGTTAGACCACGTTCATGAAATCTACAATCTGGATATGGCCTAAAAGTTGACGTTAAACCACGTTCATGAAAAATATATTTTTCAGATTTTGGACACTAAAACGGTGTCTCCCGTCATGCTGAAATCGAGGCATGGTGGATATGGCCTAAAAGTTGACGTTAAACCACGTTCATGAAATCTACAAAAAATATTTTTTTTTCCGATTTTGGACACTAAAACGGTGTCTCCCGTCATGCTGAAATCGAGGCATGGTGGATATGGCTTAAAAGTTGACGTTAGACCACGTTCATGAAATCTACAAAAAATATTTTTTTTTCCGATTTTGGACACTCAAACGGTGTCTCCCGTCATGATGAAATCGAGGCATGGTGGATATGGCCTAAAAGTTGACGTTAGACCACGTTCATGAAATCTACAATCTGGATATGGCCTAAAAGTTGACGTTAAACCACGTTCATGAAAAATATATTTTTCAGATTTTGGACACTAAAACGGTGTCTCCCGTCATGCTGAAATCGAGGCATGGTGGATATGGCCTAAAAGTTGACGTTAAACCACGTTCATGAAATCTACAAAAAATATTTTTTTTTCCGATTTTGGACACTAAAACGGTGTCTCCCGTTATGCGGAAATCGAGGCATGGTGGATATGGCTTAAAAGTTGACGTTAAACCACGTTCATGAAATCTACAAAAAATAATTTTTTTCCCGATTTTGGACACTAAAACGGTGTCTCCCGTCATGATGAAATCAAGGCATGGTGGATATGGCCTAAAAGTTGACGTTAAACCACGTTCATGAAATCTACAAAAAATATTTTTTTTTCCGATTTTGGACACTCAAACGGTGTCTCCCGTCATGATGAAATCGAGGCATGGTGGATATGGCCTAAAAGTTGACGTTAGACCACGTTCATGAAATCTACAATCTGGATATGGCCTAAAAGTTGACGTTAAACCACGTTCATGAAAAATATATTTTTCAGATTTTGGACACTAAAACGGTGCCTCCCGTCATGCTGAAATCGAGGCATGGTGGATATGGCCTAAAAGTTGACGTTAAACCACGTTCATGAAATCTACAAAAAATATTTTTTTTTCCGATTTTGGACACTAAAACGGTGTCTCCCGTCATGCTGAAATCGAGGCATGGTGGATATGGCTTAAAAGTTGACGTTAGACCACGTTCATGAAATCTACAAAAAATATTTTTTTTTCCGATTTTGGACACTCAAACGGTGTCTCCCGTCATGATGAAATCGAGGCATGGTGGATATGGCCTAAAAGTTGACGTTAGACCACGTTCATGAAATCTACAATCTGGATATGGCCTAAAAGGTGACGTTAAACCACGTTCATGAAAAATATATTTTTCAGATTTTGGACACTAAAACGGTGTCTCCCGTCATGCTGAAATCGAGGCATGGTGGATATGGCCTAAAAGTTGACGTTAAACCACGTTCATGAAATCTACAAAAAATATTTTTTTTTCCGATTTTGGACACTAAAACGGTGTCTCCCGTCATGCGGAAATCGAGGCATGGTGGATATGGCTTAAAAGTTGACGTTAAACCACGTTCATGAAATCTACAAAAAATATTTTTTTTTCCGATTTTGGACACTAAAACGGTGTCTCCCGTCATGATGAAATCAAGGCATGGTGGATATGGCCTAAAAGTTTACGTTAAACCACGTTCATGAAATCTACAAAAAATATTTTTTTTTCCGATTTTGGACACTCAAACGGTGTCTCCCGTCATGCTGAAATCGAGGCATGGTGGATATGGCCTAAAAGTTGACGTTAAACCACGTTCATGAAATCTACAAAAAATATTTTTTTTTCCGATTTTGGACACTAAAACGATGTCTCCCGTCATGCTGAAATCGAGGCATTGTGGATATGGCGTAAAAGTTGACGTTAGACCACGTTCATGAAATCTACAAAAAATATTTTTTTTTCCGATTTTGGACACTCAAACGGTGTCTCCCGTCATGCTGAAATCGAGGCATGGTGGATATGGCCTAAAAGTTGACGTTAAACCACGTTCATGAAATCTACAAAAAATATTTTTTTTTCCGATTTTGGACACTAAAACGGTGTCTCCCGTCATGCGGAAATCGAGGCATGGTGGATATGGCCTAAAAGTTGACGTTAAACCACGTTCATGAAATCTACAAAAAATATTTATTTTTCCGATTTTGGACACTAAAACGGTGTCTCCCGTCATGCGGAAATCGAGGCATGGTGGATATGGCTTAAAAGTTGACGTTAAACCACGTTCATGAAATCTACAAAAAATATTTTTTTTTCCGATTTTGGACACTAAAACGGTGTCTCCCGTCATGATGAAATCAAGGCATGGTGGATATGGCCTAAAAGTTGACGTTAAACCACGTTCATGAAATCTACAAAAAATATTTTTTTTCCCGATTTTGGACACTAAAACGGTGTCTCCCGTCATGCTGAAATCGAGGCATGGTGGATATGGCTTAAAAGTTGACGTTAGACCACGTTCATGAAATCTACAAAAAATATTTTTTTTTCCGATTTTGGACACTCAAACGGTGTCTCCCGTCATGCTGAAATCGAGGCATGGTGGATATGGCCTAAAAGTTGACGTTAGACCACGTTCATGAAATCTACAATCTGGATATGGCCTAAAAGTTGACGTTAAACCACGTTCATGAAAAATATATTTTTCAGATTTTGGACACTAAAACGGTGTCTCCCGTCATGCTGAAATCGAGGCATGGTGGATATGGCCTAAAAGTTGACGTTAAACCACGTTCATGAAATCTACAAAAAATATTTTTTTTCCCGATTTTGGACACTAAAACGGTGTCTCCCGTCATGCTGAAATCGAGGCATGGTGGATATGGCTTAAAAGTTGACGTTAGACCACGTTCATGAAATCTACAAAAAATATTTTTTTTTTCGATTTTGGACACTCAAACGGTGTCTCCCGTCATGATGAAATCGAGGCATGGTGGATATGGCCTAAAAGTTGACGTTAGACCACGTTCATGAAATCTACAATCTGGATATGGCCTAAAAGTTGACGTTAAACCACGTTCATGAAAAATATATTTTTCAGATTTTGGACACTAAAACGGTGTCTCCCGTCATGCTGAAATCGAGGCATGGTGGATATGGCCTAAAAGTTGACGTTAAACCACGTTCATGAAATCTACAAAAAATAATTTTTTTTCCGATTTTGGACACTAAAACGGTGTCTCCCGTCATGCGGAAATCGAGGCATGGTGGATATGGCTTAAAAGTTGACGTTAAACCACGTTCATGAAATCTACAAAAAATAATTTTTTTTCCGATTTTGGACACTAAAACGGTGTCTCCCGTCATGATGAAATCAAGGCATGGTGGATATGGCCTAAAAGTTGACGTTAAACCACGTTCATGAAATCTACAAAAAATATTTTTTTTTCCGATTTTGGACACTCAAACGGTGTCTCCCGTCATGATGAAATAGAGGCATGGTGGATATGGCCTAAAAGTTGACGTTAGACCACGTTCATGAAATCTACAATCTGGATATGGCCTAAAAGTTGACGTTAAACCACGTTCATGAAAAATATATTTTTCCGATTTTGGACACTCAAACGGTGTCTCCCGTCATGCTGAAATCGAGGCATGGTGGATATGGCCTAAAAGTTGACGTTAGACCACGTTCATGAAATCTACAATCTGGATATGGCCTAAAAGTTGACGTTAAACCACGTTCATGAAAAATATATTTTTCAGATTTTGGACACTAAAACGGTGTCTCCCGTCATGCTGAAATCGAGGCATGGTGGATATGGCCTAAAAGTTGACGTTAAACCACGTTCATGAAATCTACAAAAAATATATATTTTTTCGATTTTGGTCACTAAAACGGTGTCTCCCGTCATGCGGAAATCGAGGCATGGTGGATATGGCTTAAAAGTTGACGTTAAACCACGTTCATGAAATCTACCAAAAACATTTTTTTTTCCGATTTTGGACACTAAAACGGTGTCTCCCGTCATGATGAAATCAAGGCATGGTGGATATGGCCTAAAAGTTGACGTTAAACCACGTTCATGAAATCTACAATCTGGATATGGCCTAAAAGTTGACGTTAAACCACGTTCATGAAAAATATATTTTTCAGATTTTGGACACTAAAACGGTGTCTCCCGTCATGCTGAAATCGAGGCATGGTGGATATGGCCTAAAAGTTGACTTTAAACCACGTTCATGAAATCTACAAAAAATATTTTTTTTTCCGATTTTGGACACTAAAACGGTGTCTCCCGTCATGCGGAAATCGAGGCATGGTGGATATGGCTTAAAAGTTGACGTTAAACCACGTTCATGAAATCTACAAAAAATATTTTTTTTTCCGATTTTGGACACTAAAACGGTGTCTCCCGTCATGATGAAATCAAGGCATGGTGGATATGGCCTAAAAGTTGACGTTAAACCACGTTCATGAAATCTACAAAAAATATATTTTTTTCCGATTTTGGACACTAAAACGGTGTCTCCCGTCATGCTGAAATCGAGGCATGGTGGATATGGCTTAAAAGTTGACGTTAGACCACGTTCATGAAATCTACAAAAAATATTTTTTTTTCCGATTTTGGACACTCAAACGGTGTCTCCCGTCATGCTGAAATCGAGGCATGGTGGATATGGCCTAAAAGTTGACGTTAGACCACGTTCATGAAATCTACAATCTGGATATGGCCTAAAAGTTGACGTTAAACCACGTTCATGAAAAATATATTTTTCAGATTTTGGACACTAAAACGGTGTCTCCCGTCATGCTGAAATCGAGGCATGGTGGATATGGCCTAAAAGTTGACGTTAAACCACGTTCATGAAATCTACAAAAAATATTTTTTTTTCCGATTTTGGACACTAAAACGGTGTCTCCCGTCATGCGGAAATCGAGGCATGGTGGATATGGCTTAAAAGTTGACGTTAAACCACGTTCATGAAATCTACAAAAAATATTTTTTTTTCCGATTTTGGACACTAAAACGGTGTCTCCCGTCATGATGATATCAAGGCATGGTGGATATGGCCTAAAAGTTGACGTTAAACCACGTTCATGAAATCTACAAAAAAAATTTTTTTTTCCGATTTTGGACACTCAAACGGTGTCTCCCGTCACGCTGAAATCGAGGCATGGTGGATATGGCCTAAAAGTTGACGTTAGACCACGTTCATGAAATCTACAATCTGGATATGGCCTAAAAGTTGACGTTAAACCACGTTCATGAAAAATATATTTTTCAGATTTTGGACACTAAAACGGTGTCTCCCGTCATGCTGAAATCGAGGCATGGTGGATATGGCCTAAAAGTTGACGTTAAACCACGTTCATGAAATCTACAAAAAATATTTTTTTTCCCGATTTTGGACACTAAAACGGTGTCTCCCGTCATGCGGAAATCGAGGCATGGTGGATATGGCTTAAAAGTTGACGTTAAACCACGTTCATGAAATCTAAAAAAAAAAAAAAAAAATCCCGATTTTGGACACTAAAACGGTGTCTCCCGTCATGATGAAATCAAGGCATGGTGGATATGGCCTAAAAGTTGACGTTAAACCACGTTCATGAAATCTACAAAAAATATTTTTTTTTCCGATTTTGGACACTAAAACGGTGTCTCCCGTCATGCTGAAATCGAGGCATGGTGGATATGGCTTAAAAGTTGACGTTAGACCACGTTCATGAAATCTACTAAAAATATTTTTTTTTCCGATTTTGGACACTCAAACGGTGTCTCCCGTCATGCTGAAATCGAGGCATGGTGGATATGGCCTAAAAGTTGACGTTAAACCACGTTCATGAAATCTACAAAAAATATTTTTTTTTCCGATTTTGTACACTAAAACGGTGTCTCCCGTCATGCTGAAATCGAGGCATGGTGGATATGGCTTAAAAGTTGACGTTAGACCACGTTCATGAAATCTACTAAAAATATTTTTTTTTCCGATTTTGGACACTCAAACGGTGTCTCCCGTCATGCTGAAATCGAGGCATGGTGGATATGGCCTAAAAGTTGACGTTAGACCTCTTTCATGAAATCTACAATCTGGATATGGCCTAAAAGTTGACGTTAAACCACGTTCATGAAAAATATATTTTTCAGATTTTGGACACTAAAACGGTGTCTCCCGTCATGCTGAAATCGAGGCATGGTGGATATGGCCTAAAAGTTGACGTTAAACCACGTTCATGAAATCTACAAAAAATATTTTTTTTTCCGATTTTGGACACTAAAACGGTGTCTCCCGTCATGCGGAAATCGAGGCATGGTGGATATGGCTTAAAAGTTGACGTTAAACCACGTTCATGAAATCTACAAAAAAAAATTTTTTTTCCGATTTTGGACACTAAAACGGTGTCTCCCGTCATGATGAAATCAAGGCATGGTGGATATGGCCTAAAAGTTGACGTTAAACCACGTTCATGAAATCTACAAAAAATATTTTTTTTTCCGATTTTGGACACTCAAACGGTGTCTCCCGTCACGCTGAAATCGAGGCATGGTGGATATGGCCTAAAAGTTGACGTTAAACCACGTTCATGAAATCTACAAAAAATATTTTTTTTTCCGATTTTGGACACTAAAACGGTGTCTCCCGTCATGCTGAAATCGAGGCATGGTGGATATGGCTTAAAAGTTGACGTTAGACCACGTTCATGAAATCTACTAAAAATATTTTTTTTTCCGATTTTGGACACTCAAACGGTGTCTCCCGTCATGCTGAAATCGAGGCATGGTGGATATGGCCTAAAAGTTGACGTTAAACCACGTTCATGAAATCTACAAAAAATATTTTTTTTTCCGATTTTGGACACTAAAACGGTGTCTCCCGTCATGCGGAAATCGAGGCATGGTGGATATGGCTTAAAAGTTGACGTTAAACCACGTTCATGAAATCTACAAAAAAAAATTTTTTTTCCGATTTTGGACACTAAAACGGTGTCTCCCGTCATGATGAAATCAAGGCATGGTGGATATGGCCTAAAAGTTGACGTTAAACCACGTTCATGAAATCTACAAAAAATATTTTTTTTTCCGATTTTGGACACTCAAACGGTGTCTCCCGTCACGCTGAAATCGAGGCATGGTGGATATGGCCTAAAAGTTGACGTTAGACCACGTTCATGAAATCTACAATCTGGATATGGCCTAAAAGTTGACGTTAAACCACGTTCATGAAAAATATATTTTTCAGATTTTGGACACTAAAACGGTGTCTCCCGTCATGCTGAAATCGAGGCATGGTGGATATGGCCTAAAAGTTGACGTTAAACCACGTTCATGAAATCTACAAAAAATATTTCTTTTTCCGATTTTGGACACTAAAACGGTGTCTCCCGTCATGCGGAAATCGAGGCATGGTGGATATGGCTTAAAAGTTGACGTTAAACCACGTTCATGAAATCTAAAAAAAAAAAAAAACATTCCCGATTTTGGACACTAAAACGGTGTCTCCCGTCATGATGAAATCAAGGCATGGTGGATATGGCCTAAAAGTTGACGTTAAACCACGTTCATGAAATCTACAAAAAATATTTTTTTTTCCGATTTTGGACACTAAAACGGTGTCTCCCGTCATGCTGAAATCGAGGCATGGTGGATATGGCTTAAAAGTTGACGTTAGACCACGTTCATGAAATCTACTAAAAATATTTTTTTTTCCGATTTTGGACACTCAAACGGTGTCTCCCGTCATGCTGAAATCGAGGCATGGTGGATATGGCCTAAAAGTTGACGTTAAACCACGTTCATGAAATCTACAAAAAATATTTTTTTTTCCGATTTTGGACACTAAAACGGTGTCTCCCGTCATGCTGAAATCGAGGCATGGTGGATATGGCTTAAAAGTTGACGTTAGACCACGTTCATGAAATCTACTAAAAATATTTTTTTTTCCGATTTTGGACACTCAAACGGTGTCTCCCGTCATGCTGAAATCGAGGCATGGTGGATATGGCCTAAAAGTTGACGTTAGACCTCTTTCATGAAATCTACAATCTGGATATGGCCTAAAAGTTGACGTTAAACCACGTTCATGAAAAATATATTTTTCAGATTTTGGACACTAAAACGGTGTCTCCCGTCATGCTGAAATCGAGGCATGGTGGATATGGCCTAAAAGTTGACGTTAAACCACGTTCATGAAATCTACAAAAAATATTTTTTTTTCCGATTTTGGACACTAAAACGGTGTCTCCCGTCATGCTGAAATCGAGGCATGGTGGATATGGCCTAAAAGTTGACGTTAAACCACGTTCATGAAATCTACAAAAAATATTATTTTTTTCGATTTTGGACACTAAAACAGTGTGTCCCGTCATGCGGAAATCGAGGCATGGTGGATATGGCTTAAAAGTTGACGTTAGACCACGTTCATGAAATCTACAAAAAATATTTTTTTTCCGATTTTGGACACTAAAACGGTGTCTCCCGTCATGCTGAAATCGAGGCATGGTGGATATGGCCAAAAAGTTGACGTTAGACCACGTTCATGAAATCTACTAAAAATATTTTTTTTTCCGATTTTGGACACTAAAACGGTGTCTCCCGTCATGCTGAAATCGAGGCATGGTGGATATGGCCTAAAAGTTGACGTTAAACCACGTTCATGAATTCTACCAAAAATATATTTTTCAGATTTTGGACACTCAAACGGTGTCTCCCGTCATGATGAAATCGAGGCATGGTGGATATGGCCTAAAAGTTGACGTTAAACCACGTTCATGAAATCTACAAAAAATATATTTTTTTCCGATTTTGGACACTCAAATTGTGTCTCCCGTCATGCTGAAATCGAGGCATATGGCTTAAAAGTTGACGTTAGACCACGTTCATGAAATCTACAAAAAATATATTTTTCAGATTTTGGGCACTCAAACGGTGTCTCCCGTCATGATGAAATCGAGGCATGGTGGATATGGCCTAAAAGTTGACGTTAAACCACGTTCATGAAATCTACAAAAAATAATTTTTTTTCCGATTTTGGACACTAAAACGGTGTCTCCCGTCATGCTGAAATCAAGGCATGGTGGATATGGCCAAAAAGTTGACGTTAGACCACGTTCATGAAATCTACTAAAAATATTTTTTTTTCCGATTTTGGACACTAAAACGGTGTCTCCCGTCATGCTGAAATCGAGGCATGGTGGATATGGCCAAAAAGTTGACGTTAGACCACGTTCATGAAATCTACTAAAAATATTTTTTTTTCCGATTTTGGACACTAAAACGGTGTCTCCCGTCATGCTGAAATCGAGGCATGGTGGATATGGCCTAAAAGTTGACGTTAAACCACGTTCATGAAATCTACAAAAAATATTTTTTTTTCCGATTTTGGACACTAAAACGGTGTCTCCCGTCATGCTGAAATCGAGGCATGGTGGATATGGCTTAAAAGTTGACGTTAGACCACGTTCATGAAATCTACAAAAAATATATTTTTTTTCGATTTTGGACACTAAAACGGTGTCTCCCGTCATGATGAAATCAAGGCATGGTGGATATGGCCTAAAAGTTGACGTTAAACCACGTTCATGAAATCTACAAAAAATATTTTTTTTTCCGATTTTGGACACTAAAACGGTGTCTCCCGTCATGCTGAAATCGAGGCATGGTGGATATGGCTTAAAAGTTGACGTTAGACCACGTTCATGAAATCTACTAAAAATATTTTTTTTTTCGATTTTGGACACTCAAACGGTGTCTCCCGTCATGCTGAAATCGAGGCATGGTGGATATGGCCTAAAAGTTGACGTTAAACCACGTTCATGAAATCTACAAAAAATATTTTTTTTTCCGATTTTGGACACTAAAACGGTGTCTCCCGTCATGCTGAAATCGAGGCATGGTGGATATGGCTTAAAAGTTGACGTTAGACCACGTTCATGAAATCTACTAAAAATATTTTTTTTTCCGATTTTGGACACTCAAACGGTGTCTCCCGTCATGCTGAAATCGAGGCATGGTGGATATGGCCTAAAAGTTGACGTTAGACCACGTTCATGAAATCTACAATCTGGATATGGCCTAAAAGTTGACGTTAAACCACGTTCATGAAAAATATATTTTTCAGATTTTGGACACTAAAACGGTGTCTCCCGACATGCTGAAATCGAGGCATGGTGGATATGGCCTAAAAGTTGACGTTAAACCACGTTCATGAAATCTACAAAAAATATATTTTTTTTCGATTTTGGACACTAAAACGGTGTCTCCCGTCATGCGGAAATCGAGGCATGGTGGATATGGCTTAAAAGTTGACGTTAAACCACGTTCATGAAATCTACAAAAAAAAAAAAAAAATCCGATTTTGGACACTAAAACGGTGTCTCCCGTCATGATGAAATCAAGGCATGGTGGATATGGCCTAAAAGTTGACGTTAAACCACGTTCATGAAATCTACAATCTGGATATGGCCTAAAAGTTGACGTTAAACCACGTTCATGAAAAATATATTTTTCAGATTTTGGACACTAAAACGGTGTCTCCCGTCATGCTGAAATCGAGGCATGGTGGATATGGCCTAAAAGTTGACGTTAAACCACGTTCATGAAATCTACAAAAAATATTTTTTTTTCCGATTTTGGACACTAAAACGGTGTCTCCCGTCATGCGGAAATCGAGGCATGGTGGATAAGGCTTAAAAGTTGACGTTAAACTACGTTCATGAAATCTACAAAAAATATATTTTTTTCCGATTTTGGACACTAAAACGGTGTCTCCCGTCATGCTGAAATCGAGGCATGGTGGATATGGCCTAAAAGTTGACGTTAGACCACGTTCATGAAATCTACAATCTGGATATGGCCTAAAAGTTGACGTTAAACCACGTTCATGAAAAATATATTTTTCAGATTTTGGACACTAAAACGGTGTCTCCCGTCATGCTGAAATCGAGGCATGGTGGATATGGCCTAAAAGTTGACGTTAAACCACGTTCATGAAATCTACAAAAAATATATTTTTTCCGATTTTGGACACTAAAACGGTGTCTCCCGTCATGCTGAAATCGAGGCATGGTGGATATGGCTTAAAAGTTGACGTTAGACCACGTTCATGAAATCTACAAAAAATATTTTTTTTTCCGATTTTGGACACTCAAACGGTGTCTCCCGTCATGATGAAATCGAGGCATGGTGGATATGGCCTAAAAGTTGACGTTAGACCACGTTCATGAAATCTACAATCTGGATATGGCCTAAAAGTTGACGTTAAACCACGTTCATGAAAAATATATTTTTCAGATTTTGGACACTAAAACGGTGTCTCCCGTCATGCTGAAATCGAGGCATGGTGGATATGGCCTAAAAGTTGACGTTAAACCACGTTCATGAAATCTACAAAAAATATTTTTTTTTCCGATTTTCGACACTAAAACGGTGTCTCCCGTCATGATGAAATCAAGGCATGGTGGATATGGCCTAAAAGTTGACGTTAAACCACGTTCATGAAATCTACAAAAAATATTTTTTTTTCCGATTTTGGACACTAAAACGGTGTCTCCCGTCATGCTGAAATCGAGGCATGGTGGATATGGCTTAAAAGTTGACGTTAGACCACGTTCATGAAATCTACAAAAAATATTTTTTTTTCCGGTTTTGGACACTCAAACGGTGTCTCCCGTCATGCTGAAATCGAGGCATGGTGGATATGGCCTAAAAGTTGACGTTAGACCACGTTCATGAAATCTACAATCTGGATATGGCCTAAAAGTTGACGTTAAACCACGTTCATGAAAAATATATTTTTCAGATTTTGGACACTAAAACGGTGTCTCCCGTCATGCTGAAATCGAGGCATGGTGGATATGGCCTAAAAGTTGACGTTAAACCACGTTCATGAAATCTACAAAAAAAAATTTTTTTTTCCGATTTTGGACACTAAAACGGTGTCTCCCGTCATGATGAAATCAAGGCATGGTGGATATGGCCTAAAAGTTGACGTTAAACCACGTTCATGAAATCTACAAAAAATATTTTTTTTTCCGATTTTGGACACTAAAACGGTGTCTCCCGTCATGCTGAAATCGAGGCATGGTGGATATGGCTTAAAAGTTGACGTTAGACCACGTTCATGAAATCTACTAAAAATATTTTTTTTTCCGATTTTGGACACTCAAACGGTGTCTCCCGTCATGCTGAAATCGAGGCATGGTGGATATGGCCTAAAAGTTGACGTTAGACCACGTTCATGAAATCTACAATCTGGATATGGCCTAAAAGTTGACGTTAAACCACGTTCATGAAAAATATATTTTTCAGATTTTGGACACTAAAACGGTGTCTCCCGTCATGCTGAAATCGAGGCATGGTGGATATGGCCTAAAAGTTGACGTTAAACCACGTTCATGAAATCTACAAAAAATATATTTTTTTTCGATTTTGGACACTAAAACGGTGTCTCCCGTCATGCGGAAATCGAGGCATGGTGGATATGGCTTAAAAGTTGACGTTAAACCACGTTCATGAAATCTACAAAAAAAAAAAAAAAATCCGATTTTGGACACTAAAACGGTGTCTCCCGTCATGCTGAAATCGAGGCATGGTGGATATGGCCTAAAAGTTGACGTTAAACCACGTTCATGAAATCTACAAAAAATATTTTTTTTTCCGATTTTGGACACTAAAACGGTGTCTCCCGTCATGCGGAAATCGAGGCATGGTGGATATGGCTTAAAAGTTGACGTTAAACCACGTTCATGAAATCTACAAAAAATATTTTTTTTTCCGATTTTGGACACTAAAACGGTGTCTCCCGTCATGATGAAATCAAGGCATGGTGGATATGGCCTAAAAGTTGACGTTAAACCACGTTCATGAAATCTACAAAAAATATTTTTTTTTCCGATTTTGGACACTAAAACGGTGTCTCCCGTCATGCTGAAATCGAGGCATGGTGGATATGGCTTAAAAGTTGACGTTAGACCACGTTCATGAAATCTACAAAAAATATTTTTTTTTCCGATTTTGGACACTCAAACGGTGTCTCCCGTCATGATGAAATCGAGGCATGGTGGATATGGCCTAAAAGCTGACGTTAGACCACGTTCATGAAATCTACAATCTGGATATGGCCTAAAAGTTGACGTTAAACCACGTTCATGAAAAATATATTTTTCAGATTTTGGACACTAAAACGGTGTCTCCAGTCATGCTGAAATCGAGGCATGGTGGATATGGCCTAAAAGTTGACGTTAAACCACGTTCATGAAATCTACAAAAAATATTTTTTTTTCCGATTTTGGACACTAAAACGGTGTCTCCCGTCATGCGGAAATCGAGGCATGGTGGATATGGCTTAAAAGTTGACGTTAAACCACGTTCATGAAATCTACTAAAAATATATTTTTCCGATTTTGGACACTAAAACGGTGTCTCCCGTCATGCTGAAATCGAGGCATGGTGGATATGGCTTAAAAGTTGACGTTAGACCACGTTCATGAAATCTACAAAAAATATTTTTTTTTCCGGTTTTGGACACTCAAACGGTGTCTCCCGTCATGCTGAAATCGAGGCATGGTGGATATGGCCTAAAAGTTGACGTTAGACCACGTTCATGAAATCTACAATCTGGATATGGCCTAAAAGTTGACGTTAAACCACGTTCATGAAAAATATATTTTTCAGATTTTGGACACTAAAACGGTGTCTCCCGTCATGCTGAAATCGAGGCATGGTGGATATGGCCTAAAAGTTGACGTTAAACCACGTTCATGAAATCTACAAAAAAAAATTTTTTTTTCCGATTTTGGACACTAAAACGGTGTCTCCCGTCATGATGAAATCAAGGCATGGTGGATATGGCCTAAAAGTTGACGTTAAACCACGTTCATGAAATCTACAAAAAATATTTTTTTTTCCGATTTTGGACACTAAAACGGTGTCTCCCGTCATGCTGAAATCGAGGCATGGTGGATATGGCTTAAAAGTTGACGTTAGACCACGTTCATGAAATCTACTAAAAATATTTTTTTTTCCGATTTTGGACACTCAAACGGTGTCTCCCGTCATGCTGAAATCGAGGCATGGTGGATATGGCCTAAAAGTTGACGTTAGACCACGTTCATGAAATCTACAATCTGGATATGGCCTAAAAGTTGACGTTAAACCACGTTCATGAAAAATATATTTTTCAGATTTTGGACACTAAAACGGTGTCTCCCGTCATGCTGAAATCGAGGCATGGTGGATATGGCCTAAAAGTTGACGTTAAACCACGTTCATGAAATCTACAAAAAAAAAATTTTTTTTCCGATTTTGGACACTAAAACGGTGTCTCCCGTCATGATGAAATCAAGGCATGGTGGATATGGCCTAAAAGTTGACGTTAAACCACGTTCATGAAATCTACAAAAAATATTTTTTTTTCCGATTTTGGACACTAAAACGGTGTCTCCCGTCATGCTGAAATCGAGGCATGGTGGATATGGCTTAAAAGTTGACGTTAGACCACGTTCATGAAATCTACTAAAAATATTTTTTTTTCCGATTTTGGACACTCAAACGGTGTCTCCCGTCATGCTGAAATCGAGGCATGGTGGATATGGCCTAAAAGTTGACGTTAGACCACGTTCATGAAATCTACAATCTGGATATGGCCTAAAAGTTGACGTTAAACCACGTTCATGAAAAATATATTTTTCAGATTTTGGACACTAAAACGGTGTCTCCCGTCATGCTGAAATCGAGGCATGGTGGATATGGCCTAAAAGTTGACGTTAAACCACGTTCATGAAATCTACAAAAAATATATTTTTTTTCGATTTTGGACACTAAAACGGTGTCTCCCGTCATGCGGAAATCGAGGCATGGTGGATATGGCTTAAAAGTTGACGTTAAACCACGTTCATGAAATCTACAAAAAAAAAAAAAAAATCCGATTTTGGACACTAAAACGGTGTCTCCCGTCATGCTGAAATCGAGGCATGGTGGATATGGCCTAAAAGTTGACGTTAAACCACGTTCATGAAATCTACAAAAAATATTTTTTTTTCCGATTTTGGACACTAAAACGGTGTCTCCCGTCATGCGGAAATCGAGGCATGGTGGATATGGCTTAAAAGTTGACGTTAAACCACGTTCATGAAATCTACAAAAAATATTTTTTTTTCCGATTTTGGACACTAAAACGGTGTCTCCCGTCATGATGAAATCAAGGCATGGTGGATATGGCCTAAAAGTTGACGTTAAACCACGTTCATGAAATCTACAAAAAATAATTTTTTTTCCGATTTTGGACACTAAAACGGTGTCTCCCGTCATGCTGAAATCGAGGCATGGTGGATATGGCTTAAAAGTTGACGTTAGACCACGTTCATGAAATCTACAAAAAATATTTTTTTTTCCGATTTTGGACACTCAAACGGTGTCTCCCGTCATGATGAAATCGAGGCATGGTGGATATGGCCTAAAAGCTGACGTTAGACCACGTTCATGAAATCTACAATCTGGATATGGCCTAAAAGTTGACGTTAAACCACGTTCATGAAAAATATATTTTTCAGATTTTGGACACTAAAACGGTGTCTCCAGTCATGCTGAAATCGAGGCATGGTGGATATGGCCTAAAAGTTGACGTTAAACCACGTTCATGAAATCTACAAAAAATATTTTTTTTTCCGATTTTGGACACTAAAACGGTGTCTCCCGTCATGCGGAAATCGAGGCATGGTGGATATGGCTTAAAAGTTGACGTTAAACCACGTTCATGAAATCTACAAAAAATAATTTTTTTTCCGATTTTCGACACTAAAACGGTGTCTCCCGTCATGATGAAATCAAGGCATGGTGGATATGGCCTAAAAGTTGACGTTAAACCACGTTCATGAAATCTACAAAAAATATTTTTTTTTCCGATTTTGGACACTAAAACGGTGTCTCCCGTCATGCTGAAATCGAGGCATGGTGGATATGGCTTAAAAGTTGACGTTAGACCACGTTCATGAAATCTACAAAAAATATTTTTTTTTCCGGTTTTGGACACTCAAACGGTGTCTCCCGTCATGCTGAAATCGAGGCATGGTGGATATGGCCTAAAAGTTGACGTTAGACCACGTTCATGAAATCTACAATCTGGATATGGCCTAAAAGTTGACGTTAAACCACGTTCATGAAAAATATATTTTTCAGATTTTGGACACTAAAACGGTGTCTCCCGTCATGCTGAAATCGAGGCATGGTGGATATGGCCTAAAAGTTGACGTTAAACCACGTTCATGAAATCTACAAAAAATATTTATTTTTTTTCGATTTTGGACACTAAAACGGTGTCTCCCGTCATGATGAAATCAAGGCATGGTGGATATGGCCTAAAAGTTGACGTTAAACCACGTTCATGAAATCTACAAAAAATATTTTTTTTTCCGATTTTGGACACTAAAACGGTGTCTCCCGTCATGCTGAAATCGAGGCATGGTGGATATGGCCTAAAAGTTGACGTTAAACCACGTTCATGAAATCTACAAAAAATATTTTTTTTTTTCGATTTTGGACACTAAAACGGTGTCTCCCGTCATGATGAAATCAAGGCATGGTGGATATGGCCTAAAAGTTGACGTTAAACCACGTTCATGAAATCTACAAAAAATAATTTTTTTTCCGATTTTGGACACTAAAACGGTGTCTCCCGTCATGCTGAAATCGAGGCATGGTGGATATGGCTTAAAAGTTGACGTTAGACCACGTTCATGAAATCTACTAAAAATATTTTTTTTTCCGATTTTGGACACTCAAACGGTGTCTCCCGTCATGCTGAAATCGAGGCATGGTGGATATGGCCTAAAAGTTGACGTTAAACCACGTTCATGAAATCTACAAAAAATATTTTTTTTTCCGATTTTGGACACTAAAACGGTGTCTCCCGTCATGCTGAAATCGAGGCATGGTGGATATGGCTTAAAAGTTGACGTTAGACCACGTTCATGAAATCTACTAAAAATATTTTTTTTTCCCGATTTTGGACACTCAAACGGTGTCTCCCGTCATGCTGAAATCGAGGCATGGTGGATATGGCCTAAAAGTTGACGTTAGACCACGTTCATGAAATCTACAATCTGGATATGGCCTAAAAGTTGACGTTAAACCACGTTCATGAAAAATATATTTTTCAGATTTTGGACACTAAAACGGTGTCTCCCGTCATGCTGAAATCGAGGCATGGTGGATATGGCCTAAAAGTTGACGTTAAACCACGTTCATGAAATCTACAAAAAATATATTTTTTTTCGATTTTGGACACTAAAACGGTGTCTCCCGTCATGCGGAAATCGAGGCATGGTGGATATGGCTTAAAAGTTGACGTTAAACCACGTTCATGAAATCTACAAAAAAAAAAAAAAATCCGATTTTGGACACTAAAACGGTGTCTCCCGTCATGATGAAATCAAGGCATGGTGGATATGGCCTAAAAGTTGACGTTAAACCACGTTCATGAAATCTACAATCTGGATATGGCCTAAAAGTTGACGTTAAACCACGTTCATGAAAAATATATTTTTCAGATTTTGGACACTAAAACGGTGTCTCCCGTCATGCTGAAATCGAGGCATGGTGGATATGGCCTAAAAGTTGACGTTAAACCACGTTCATGAAATCTACAAAAAATATTTTTTTTTCCGATTTTGGACACTAAAACGGTGTCTCCCGTCATGCGGAAATCGAGGCATGGTGGATATGGCTTAAAAGTTGACGTTAAACCACGTTCATGAAATCTACAAAAAATATTTTTTTTTCCGATTTTGGACACTAAAACGGTGTCTCCCGTCATGATGAAATCAAGGCATGGTGGATATGGCCTAAAAGTTGACGTTAAACCACGTTCATGAAATCTACAAAAAATATTTTTTTTTCCGATTTTGGACACTAAAACGGTGTCTCCCGTCATGATGAAATCAAGGCATGGTGGATATGGCCTAAAAGTTGACGTTAAACCACGTTCATGAAATCTACAAAAAATATTTTTTTTTCCGATTTTGGACACTAAAACGGTGTCTCCCGTCATGCTGAAATCGAGGCATGGTGGATATGGCCTAAAAGTTGACGTTAAACCACGTTCATGAAATCTACAAAAAATATTTTTTTTTTTCGATTTTGGACACTAAAACGGTGTCTCCCGTCATGATGAAATCAAGGCATGGTGGATATGGCCTAAAAGTTGACGTTAAACCACGTTCATGAAATCTACAAAAAATATTTTTTTTTCCGATTTTGGACACTAAAACGGTGTCTCCCGTCATGCTGAAATCGAGGCATGGTGGATATGGCTTAAAAGTTGACGTTAGACCACGTTCATGAAATCTACTAAAAATATTTTTTTTTCCGATTTTGGACACTCAAACGGTGTCTCCCGTCATGCTGAAATCGAGGCATGGTGGATATGGCCTAAAAGTTGACGTTAAACCACGTTCATGAAATCTACAAAAAATATTTTTTTTTCCGATTTTGGACACTAAAACGGTGTCTCCCGTCATGCTGAAATCGAGGCATGGTGGATATGGCTTAAAAGTTGACGTTAGACCACGTTCATGAAATCTACTAAAAATATTTTTTTTTCCCGATTTTGGACACTCAAACGGTGTCTCCCGTCATGCTGAAATCGAGGCATGGTGGATATGGCCTAAAAGTTGACGTTAGACCACGTTCATGAAATCTACAATCTGGATATGGCCTAAAAGTTGACGTTAAACCACGTTCATGAAAAATATATTTTTCAGATTTTGGACACTAAAACGGTGTCTCCCGTCATGCTGAAATCGAGGCATGGTGGATATGGCCTAAAAGTTGACGTTAAACCACGTTCATGAAATCTACAAAAAATATATTTTTTTTCGATTTTGGACACTAAAACGGTGTCTCCCGTCATGCGGAAATCGAGGCATGGTGGATATGGCTTAAAAGTTGACGTTAAACCACGTTCATGAAATCTACAAAAAAAAAAAAAAAATCCGATTTTGGACACTAAAACGGTGTCTCCCGTCATGATGAAATCAAGGCATGGTGGATATGGCCTAAAAGTTGACGTTAAACCACGTTCATGAAATCTACAATCTGGATATGGCCTAAAAGTTGACGTTAAACCACGTTCATGAAAAATATATTTTTCAGATTTTGGACACTAAAACGGTGTCTCCCGTCATGCTGAAATCGAGGCATGGTGGATATGGCCTAAAAGTTGACGTTAAACCACGTTCATGAAATCTACAAAAAATATTTTTTTTTCCGATTTTGGACACTAAAACGGTGTCTCCCGTCATGCGGAAATCGAGGCATGGTGGATATGGCTTAAAAGTTGACGTTAAACCACGTTCATGAAATCTACAAAAAATATTTTTTTTTCCGATTTTGGACACTAAAACGGTGTCTCCCGTCATGATGAAATCAAGGCATGGTGGATATGGCCTAAAAGTTGACGTTAAACCACGTTCATGAAATCTACAAAAAATATTTTTTTTTCCGATTTTGGTCACTAAAACGGTGTCTCCCGTCATGCTGAAATCGAGGCATGGTGGATATGGCTTAAAAGTTGACGTTAGACCACGTTCATGAAATCTACAAAAAATATTATTTTTTCCGATTTTGGACACTCAAACGGTGTCTCCCGTCATGATGAAATCGAGGCATGGTGGATATGGCCTAAAAGCTGACGTTAGACCACGTTCATGAAATCTACAATCTGGATATGGCCTAAAAGTTGACGTTAAACCACGTTCATGAAAAATATATTTTTCAGATTTTGGACACTAAAACGGTGTCTCCAGTCATGCTGAAATCGAGGCATGGTGGATATGGCCTAAAAGTTGACGTTAAACCACGTTCATGAAATCTACAAAAAATATTTTTTTTTCCGATTTTGGACACTAAAACGGTGTCTCCCGTCATGCGGAAATCGAGGCATGGTGGATATGGCTTAAAAGTTGACGTTAAACCACGTTCATGAAATCTACAAAAAATAATTTTTTTTCCGATTTTCGACACTAAAACGGTGTCTCCCGTCATGATGAAATCAAGGCATGGTGGATATGGCCTAAAAGTTGACGTTAAACCACGTTCATGAAATCTACAAAAAATATTTTTTTTTCCGATTTTGGACACTAAAACGGTGTCTCCCGTCATGCTGAAATCGAGGCATGGTGGATATGGCTTAAAAGTTGACGTTAGACCACGTTCATGAAATCTACAAAAAATATTTTTTTTTCCGATTTTGGACACTCAAACGGTGTCTCCCGTCATGATGAAATCGAGGCATGGTGGATATGGCCTAAAAGTTGACGTTAGACCACGTTCATGAAATCTACAATCTGGATATGGCCTAAAAGTTGACGTTAAACCACGTTCATGAAAAATATATTTTTCAGATTTTGGACACTAAAACGGTGTCTCCCGTCATGCTGAAATCGAGGCATGGTGGATATGGCCTAAAAGTTGACGTTAAACCACGTTCATGAAATCTACCCAATTTTGGACACTAAAACGGTGTCTCCCGTCATGCGGAAATCGAGGCATGGTGGATATGGCTTAAAAGTTGACGTTAAACCACGTTCATGAAATCTACAAAAAATATTTTTTTTTCCGATTTTGGACACTAAAACGGTGTCTCCCGTCATGCTGAAATCGAGGCATGGTGGATATGGCCTAAAAGTTGACGTTAGACCACGTTCATGAAATCTACAAAAAATATATTTTTTTCCGATTTTGGACACTCAAACGGTGTCTCCCGTCATGCTGAAATCGAGGCATGGTGGATATGGCCTAAAAGTTGACGTTAGACCACGTTCATGAAATCTAAAATCTGGATATGGCCTAAAAGTTGACGTTAAACCACGTTCATGAAAAATATATTTTTCAGATTTTGGACACTAAAACGGTGTCTATCGTCATGCTGAAATCGAGGCATGGTGGATATGGCCTAAAAGTTGACGTTAAACCACGTTCATGAAATCTACAAAAAATATTTTTTTTTCCGATTTTGGACACTAAAACGGTGTCTCCCGTCATGCTGAAATCGAGGCATGGTGGATATGGCTTAAAAGTTGACGTTAGACCACGTTCATGAAATCTACAAAAAATATTTTTTTTTCCGATTTTGGACACTAAAACGGTGTCTCCCGTCATGCTGAAATCGAGGCATGGTGGATATGGCTTAAAAGTTGACGTTAGACCACGTTCATGAAATCTACAAAAAATATTTTTTTTTCCGATTTTGGACACTCAAACGGTGTCTCCCGTCATGATGAAATCGAGGCATGGTGGATATGGCCTAAAAGCTGACGTTAGACCACGTTCATGAAATCTACAATCTGGATATGGCCTAAAAGTTGACGTTAAACCACGTTCATGAAAAATATATTTTTCAGATTTTGGACACTAAAACGGTGTCTCCCGTCATGCTGAAATCGAGGCATGGTGGATATGGCCTAAAAGTTGACGTTAAACCACGTTCATGAAATCTACAAAAAATATTTTTTTTTCCGATTTTCGACACTAAAACGGTGTCTCCCGTCATGATGAAATCAAGGCATGGTGGATATGGCCTAAAAGTTGACGTTAAACCACGTTCATGAAATCTACAAAAAATATTTTTTTTTCCGATTTTGGACACTAAAACGGTGTCTCCCGTCATGCTGAAATCGAGGCATGGTGGATATGGCTTAAAAGTTGACGTTAGACCACGTTCATGAAATCTACAAAAAATATTTTTTTTTATGATTTTGGACACTCAAACGGTGTCTCCCGTCATGATGAAATCGAGGCATGGTGGATATGGCCTAAAAGTTGACGTTAGACCACGTTCATGAAATCTACAATCTGGATATGGCCTAAAAGTTGACGTTAAACCACGTTCATGAAAAATATATTTTTCAGATTTTGGACACTAAAACGGTGTCTCCCGTCATGCTGAAATCGAGGCATGGTGGATATGGCCTAAAAGTTGACGTTAAACCACGTTCATGAAATCTACCCAATTTTGGACACTAAAACGGTGTCTCCCGTCATGCGGAAATCGAGGCATGGTGGATATGGCTTAAAAGTTGACGTTAAACCACGTTCATGAAATCTACAAAAAATATTTTTTTTTCCGATTTTGGACACTAAAACGGTGTCTCCCGTCATGCTGAAATCGAGGCATGGTGGATATGGCCTAAAAGTTGACGTTAGACCACGTTCATGAAATCTACAAAAAATATATTTTTTTCCGATTTTGGACACTCAAACGGTGTCTCCCGTCATGCTGAAATCGAGGCATGGTGGATATGGCCTAAAAGTTGACGTTAGACCACGTTCATGAAATCTACAATCTGGATATGGCCTAAAAGTTGACGTTAAACCACGTTCATGAAAAATATATTTTTCAGATTTTGGACACTAAAACGGTGTCTCCCGTCATGCTGAAATCGAGGCATGGTGGATATGGCCTAAAAGTTGACGTTAAACCACGTTCATGAAATCTACCCAATTTTGGACACTAAAACGGTGTCTCCCGTCATGCGGAAATCGAGGCATGGTGGATATGGCTTAAAAGTTGACGTTAAACCACGTTCATGAAATCTACAAAAAATATTTTTTTTTCCGATTTTGGACACTAAAACGGTGTCTCCCGTCATGCTGAAATCGAGGCATGGTGGATATGGCCTAAAAGATTACGTTAGACCACGTTCATGAAATCTACAAAAAATATATTTTTTTCCGATTTTGGACACTCAAACGGTGTCTCCCGTCATGCTGAAATCGAGGCATGGTGGATATGGCCTAAAAGTTGACGTTAGACCACGTTCATGAAATCTACAATCTGGATATGGCCTAAAAGTTGACGTTAAACCACGTTCATGAAAAATATATTTTTCAGATTTTGGACACTAAAACGGTGTCTCCCGTCATGCTGAAATCGAGGCATGGTGGATATGGCCTAAACGTTGACGTTAAACCACGTTCATGAAATCTACAAAAAAATATATTTTTTTCCGATTTTGGACACTAAAACGGTGTCTCCCGTCATGCTGAAATCGAGGCATGGTGGATATGGCTTAAAAGTTGACGTTAGACCACGTTCATGAAATCTACAAAAAATATTTTTTTTTCCGATTTTGGACACTCAAACGGTGTCTCCCGTCATGATGAAATCGAGGCATGGTGGATATGGCCTAAAAGTTGACGTTAGACCACGTTCATGAAATCTACAATCTGGATATGGCCTAAAAGTTGACGTTAAACCACGTTCATGAAAAATATATTTTTCAGATTTTGGACACTAAAACGGTGTCTCCCGTCATGATGAAATCAAGGCATGGTGGATATGGCCTAAAAGTTGACGTTAAACCACGTTCATGAAATCTACAAAAAATATTTTTTTTTCCGATTTTGGACACTAAAACGGTGTCTCCCGTCATGCTGAAATCGAGGCATGGTGGATATGGCTTAAAAGTTGACGTTAGACCACGTTCATGAAATCTACAAAAAATATTTTTTTTTCCGATTTTGGACACTCAAACGGTGTCTCCCGTCATGCTGAAATCGAGGCATGGTGGATATGGCCTAAAAGTTGACGTTAGACCACGTTCATGAAATCTACAATCTGGATATGGCCTAAAAGTTGACGTTAAACCACGTTCATGAAAAATATATTTTTCCGATTTTGGACACTAAAACGGTGTCTCCCGTCATGCTGAAATCGAGGCATGGTGGATATGGCCTAAAAGATGACGTTAGACCACGTTCATGAAATCTACAAAAAATATATTTTTTTCCGATTTTGGACACTCAAACGGTGTCTCCCGTCATGCTGAAATCGAGGCATGGTGGATATGGCCTAAAAGTTGACGTTAGACCACGTTCATGAAATCTACAATCTGGATATGGCCTAAAAGTTGACGTTAAACCACGTTCATGAAAAATATATTTTTCAGATTTTGGACACTAAAACGGTGTCTCCCGTCATGCTGAAATCGAGGCATGGTGGATATGGCCTAAACGTTGACGTTAAACCACGTTCATGAAATCTACAAAAAATATATTTTTTTCCGATTTTGGACACTAAAACGGTGTCTCCCGTCATGCTGAAATCGAGGCATGGTGGATATGGCTTAAAAGTTGACGTTAGACCACGTTCATGAAATCTACAAAAAATATTTTTTTTTCCGATTTTGGACACTCAAACGGTGTCTCCCGTCATGATGAAATCGAGGCATGGTGGATATGGCCTAAAAGTTGACGTTAGACCACGTTCATGAAATCTACAATCTGGATATGGCCTAAAAGTTGACGTTAAACCACGTTCATGAAAAATATATTTTTCAGATTTTGGACACTAAAACGGTGTCTCCCGTCATGATGAAATCAAGGCATGGTGGATATGGCCTAAAAGTTGACGTTAAACCACGTTCATGAAATCTACAAAAAATATTTTTTTTTCCGATTTTGGACACTAAAACGGTGTCTCCCGTCATGCTGAAATCGAGGCATGGTGGATATGGCTTAAAAGTTGACGTTAGACCACGTTCATGAAATCTACAAAAAATATTTTTTTTTCCGATTTTGGACACTCAAACGGTGTCTCCCGTCATGCTGAAATCGAGGCATGGTGGATATGGCCTAAAAGTTGACGTTAGACCACGTTCATGAAATCTACAATCTGGATATGGCCTAAAAGTTGACGTTAAACCACGTTCATGAAAAATATATTTTTCAGATTTTGGACACTAAAACGGTGTCTCCCGTCATGCTGAAATCGAGGCATGGTGGATATGGCCTAAAAGTTGACGTTAAACCACGTTCATGAAATCTACAAAAAATATTTTTTTTTTCCGATTTTGGACACTAAAACGGTGTCTCCCGTCATGCTGAAATCGAGGCATGGTGGATATGGCTTAAAAGTTGACGTTAGACCACGTTCATGAAATCTACAAAAAATATTTTTTTTTCCGATTTTGGACACTCAAACGGTGTCTCCCGTCATGCTGAAATCGAGGCATGGTGGATATGGCCTAAAAGTTGACGTTAGACCACGTTCATGAAATCTACAATCTGGATATGGCCTAAAAGTTGACGTTAAACCACGTTCATGAAAAATATATTTTTCCGATTTTGGACACTAAAACGGTGTCTCCCGTCATGCTGAAATCGAGGCATGGTGGATATGGCCTAAAAGATGACGTTAGACCACGTTCATGAAATCTACAAAAAATATATTTTTTTCCGATTTTGGACACTCAAACGGTGTCTCCCGTCATGCTGAAATCGAGGCATGGTGGATATGGCCTAAAAGTTGACGTTAGACCACGTTCATGAAATCTACAATCTGGATATGGCCTAAAAGTTGACGTTAAACCACGTTCATGAAAAATATATTTTTCAGATTTTGGACACTAAAACGGTGTCTCCCGTCATGCTGAAATCGAGGCATGGTGGATATGGCCTAAACGTTGACGTTAAACCACGTTCATGAAATCTACAAAAAATATATTTTTTTCCGATTTTGGACACTAAAACGGTGTCTCCCGTCATGCTGAAATCGAGGCATGGTGGATATGGCTTAAAAGTTGACGTTAGACCACGTTCATGAAATCTACAAAAAATATTTTTTTTTCCGATTTTGGACACTCAAACGGTGTCTCCCGTCATGATGAAATCGAGGCATGGTGGATATGGCCTAAAAGTTGACGTTAGACCACGTTCATGAAATCTACAATCTGGATATGGCCTAAAAGTTGACGTTAAACCACGTTCATGAAAAATATATTTTTCAGATTTTGGACACTAAAACGGTGTCTCCCGTCATGATGAAATCAAGGCATGGTGGATATGGCCTAAAAGTTGACGTTAAACCACGTTCATGAAATCTACAAAAAATATTTTTTTTTCCGATTTTGGACACTAAAACGGTGTCTCCCGTCATGCTGAAATCGAGGCATGGTGGATATGGCTTAAAAGTTGACGTTAGACCACGTTCATGAAATCTACAAAAAATATTTTTTTTTCCGATTTTGGACACTCAAACGGTGTCTCCCGTCATGCTGAAATCGAGGCATGGTGGATATGGCCTAAAAGTTGACGTTAGACCACGTTCATGAAATCTACAATCTGGATATGGCCTAAAAGTTGACGTTAAACCACGTTCATGAAAAATATATTTTTCAGATTTTGGACACTAAAACGGTGTCTCCCGTCATGCTGAAATCGAGGCATGGTGGATATGGCCTAAAAGTTGACGTTAAACCACGTTCATGAAATCTACAAAAAATATTTTTTTTTTCCGATTTTGGACACTAAAACGGTGTCTCCCGTCATGATGAAATCAAGGCATGGTGGATATGGCCTAAAAGTTGACGTTAAACCACGTTCATGAAATCTACAAAAAATATTTTTTTTTCCGATTTTGGACACTAAAACGGTGTCTCCCGTCATGCTGAAATCGAGGCATGGTGGATATGGCTTAAAAGTTGACGTTAGACCACGTTCATGAAATCTACTAAAAATATTTTTTTTTCCGATTTTGGACACTCAAACGGTGTCTCCCGTCATGCTGAAATCGAGGCATGGTGGATATGGCCTAAAAGTTGACGTTAAACCACATTCATGAAATCTACAAAAAAAAATTTTTTTTACGATTTTGGACACTAAAACGGTGTCTCCCGTCATGCTGAAATCGAGGCATGGTGGATATGGCTTAAAAGTTGACGTTAGACCACGTTCATGAAATCTACTAAAAATATTTTTTTTTCCGATTTTGGACACTCAAACGGTGTCTCCCGTCATGCTGAAATCGAGGCATGGTGGATATGGCCTAAAAGTTGACGTTAGACCACGTTCATGAAATCTACAATCTGGATATGGCCTAAAAGTTGACGTTAAACCACGTTCATGAAAAATATATTTTTCAGATTTTGGACACTAAAACGGTGTCTCCCGTCATGCTGAAATCGAGGCATGGTGGATATGGCTTAAAAGTTGACGTTAGACCACGTTCATGAAATCTACAAAAAATATTTTTTTTTCCGATTTTGGACACTCAAACGGTGTCTCCCGTCATGATGAAATTGAGGCATGGTGGATATGGCCTAAAAGCTGACGTTAGACCACGTTCATGAAATCTACAATCTGGATATGGCCTAAAAGTTGACGTTAAACCACGTTCATGAAAAATATATTTTTACGATTTTGGACACTAAAACGGTGTCTCCCGTCATGCTGAAATCGAGGCATGGTGGATATGGCTTAAAAGTTGACGTTAGACCACGTTCATGAAATCTACTAAAAATAATTTTTTTTCCGATTTTGGACACTCAAACGGTGTCTCCCGTCATGCTGAAATCGAGGCATGGTGGATATGGCCTAAAAGTTGACGTTAGACCACGTTCATGAAATCTACAATCTGGATATGGCCTAAAAGTTGACGTTAAACCACGTTCATGAAAAATATATTTTTCAGATTTTGGACACTAAAACGGTGTCTCCCGTCATGCTGAAATCGAGGCATGGTGGATATGGCTTAAAAGTTGACGTTAGACCACGTTCATGAAATCTACAAAAAATATTTTTTTTTCCGATTTTGGACACTCAAACGGTGTCTCCCGTCATGATGAAATTGAGGCATGGTGGATATGGCCTAAAAGCTGACGTTAGACCACGTTCATGAAATCTACAATCTGGATATGGCCTAAAAGTTGACGTTAAACCACGTTCATGAAAAATATATTTTTCAGATTTTGGACACTAAAACGGTGTCTCCCGTCATGCTGAAATCGAGGCATGGTGGATATGGCCTAAAAGTTGACGTTAAACCACGTTCATGAAATCTACAAAAAATATTTTTCTTTCCGATTTTGGACACTAAAACGGTGTCTCCCGTCATGCGGAAATCGAGGCATGGTGGATATGGCTTAAAAGTTGACGTTAAACCACGTTCATGAAATCTACAAAAAATATTTTTTTTTCCGATTTTCGACACTAAAACGGTGTCTCCCGTCATGATGAAATCAAGGCATGGTGGATATGGCCTAAAAGTTGACGTTAGACCACGTTCATGAAATCTACAAAAAATATATTTTTTTCCGATTTTGGACACTCAAACGGTGTCTCCCGTCATGCTGAAATCGAGGCATGGTGGATATGGCCTAAAAGTTGACGTTAGACCACGTTCATGAAATCTACAATCTGGATATGGCCTAAAAGTTGACGTTAAACCACGTTCATGAAAAATATATTTTTCAGATTTTGGACACTAAAACGGTGTCTCCCGTCATGCTGAAATCGAGGCATGGTGGATATGGCCTAAAAGTTGACGTTAAACCACGTTCATGAAATCTACAAAAAATAATTTTTTTTCCGATTTTGGACACTAAAACGGTGTCTCCCGTCATGCTGAAATCGAGGCATGGTGGATATGGCTTAAAAGTTGACGTTAGACCACGTTCATGAAATCTACAAAAAATATTTTTTTTTCCGATTTTGGACACTCAAACGGTGTCTCCCGTCATGATGAAATCGAGGCATGGTGGATATGGCCTAAAAGCTGACGTTAGACCACGTTCATGAAATCTACAATCTGGATATGGCCTAAAAGTTGACGTTAAACCACGTTCATGAAAAATATATTTTTCAGATTTTGGACACTAAAACGGTGTCTCCCGTCATGCTGAAATCGAGGCATGGTGGATATGGCCTAAAAGTTGACGTTAAACCACGTTCATGAAATCTACAAAAAATATTTTTTTTTCCGATTTTCGACACTAAAACGGTGTCTCCCGTCATGATGAAATCAAGGCATGGTGGATATGGCCTAAAAGTTGACGTTAAACCACGTTCATGAAATCTACAAAAAATATTTTTTTTTCCGATTTTGGACACTAAAACGGTGTCTCCCGTCATGCTGAAATCGAGGCATGGTGGATATGGCTTAAAAGTTGACGTTAGACCACGTTCATGAAATCTACAAAAAATATTTTTTTTTATGATTTTGGACACTCAAACGGTGTCTCCCGTCATGATGAAATCGAGGCATGGTGGATATGGCCTAAAAGTTGACGTTAGACCACGTTCATGAAATCTACAATCTGGATATGGCCTAAAAGTTGACGTTAAACCACGTTCATGAAAAATATATTTTTCAGATTTTGGACACTAAAACGGTGTCTCCCGTCATGCTGAAATCGAGGCATGGTGGATATGGCCTAAAAGTTGACGTTAAACCACGTTCATGAAATCTACCCAATTTTGGACACTAAAACGGTGTCTCCCGTCATGCGGAAATCGAGGCATGGTGGATATGGCTTAAAAGTTGACGTTAAACCACGTTCATGAAATCTACAAAAAATATTTTTTTTTCCGATTTTGGACACTAAAACGGTGTCTCCCGTCATGCTGAAATCGAGGCATGGTGGATATGGTCTAAAAGTTGACGTTAGACCACGTTCATGAAATCTACAAAAAATATATTTTTTTCCGATTTTGGACACTCAAACGGTGTCTCCCGTCATGCTGAAATCGAGGCATGGTGGATATGGCCTAAAAGTTGACGTTAGACCACGTTCATGAAATCTACAATCTGGATATGGCCTAAAAGTTGACGTTAAACCACGTTCATGAAAAATATATTTTTCAGATTTTGGACACTAAAACGGTGTCTCCCGTCATGCTGAAATCGAGGCATGGTGGATATGGCCTAAAAGTTGACGTTAAACCACGTTCATGAAATCTACCCAATTTTGGACACTAAAACGGTGTCTCCCGTCATGCGGAAATCGAGGCATGGTGGATATGGCTTAAAAGTTGACGTTAAACCACGTTCATGAAATCTACAAAAAATATTTTTTTTTCCGATTTTGGACACTAAAACGGTGTCTCCCGTCATGCTGAAATCGAGGCATGGTGGATATGGCCTAAAAGATGACGTTAGACCACGTTCATGAAATCTACAAAAAATATATTTTTTTCCGATTTTGGACACTCAAACGGTGTCTCCCGTCATGCTGAAATCGAGGCATGGTGGATATGGCCTAAAAGTTGACGTTAGACCACGTTCATGAAATCTACAATCTGGATATGGCCTAAAAGTTGACGTTAAACCACGTTCATGAAAAATATATTTTTCAGATTTTGGACACTAAAACGGTGTCTCCCGTCATGCTGAAATCGAGGCATGGTGGATATGGCCTAAACGTTGACGTTAAACCACGTTCATGAAATCTACAAAAAAATATATTTTTTTCCGATTTTGGACACTAAAACGGTGTCTCCCGTCATGCTGAAATCGAGGCATGGTGGATATGGCTTAAAAGTTGACGTTAGACCACGTTCATGAAATCTACAAAAAATATTTTTTTTTCCGATTTTGGACACTCAAACGGTGTCTCCCGTCATGATGAAATCGAGGCATGGTGGATATGGCCTAAAAGTTGACGTTAGACCACGTTCATGAAATCTACAATCTGGATATGGCCTAAAAGTTGACGTTAAACCACGTTCATGAAAAATATATTTTTCAGATTTTGGACACTAAAACGGTGTCTCCCGTCATGATGAAATCAAGGCATGGTGGATATGGCCTAAAAGTTGACGTTAAACCACGTTCATGAAATCTACAAAAAATATTTTTTTTTCCGATTTTGGACACTAAAACGGTGTCTCCCGTCATGCTGAAATCGAGGCATGGTGGATATGGCTTAAAAGTTGACGTTAGACCACGTTCATGAAATCTACAAAAAATATTTTTTTTTCCGATTTTGGACACTCAAACGGTGTCTCCCGTCATGCTGAAATCGAGGCATGGTGGATATGGCCTAAAAGTTGACGTTAGACCACGTTCATGAAATCTACAATCTGGATATGGCCTAAAAGTTGACGTTAAACCACGTTCATGAAAAATATATTTTTCCGATTTTGGACACTAAAACGGTGTCTCCCGTCATGCTGAAATCGAGGCATGGTGGATATGGCCTAAAAGATGACGTTAGACCACGTTCATGAAATCTACAAAAAATATATTTTTTTCCGATTTTGGACACTCAAACGGTGTCTCCCGTCATGCTGAAATCGAGGCATGGTGGATATGGCCTAAAAGTTGACGTTAGACCACGTTCATGAAATCTACAATCTGGATATGGCCTAAAAGTTGACGTTAAACCACGTTCATGAAAAATATATTTTTCAGATTTTGGACACTAAAACGGTGTCTCCCGTCATGCTGAAATCGAGGCATGGTGGATATGGCCTAAACGTTGACGTTAAACCACGTTCATGAAATCTACAAAAAATATATTTTTTTCCGATTTTGGACACTAAAACGGTGTCTCCCGTCATGCTGAAATCGAGGCATGGTGGATATGGCTTAAAAGTTGACGTTAGACCACGTTCATGAAATCTACAAAAAATATTTTTTTTTCCGATTTTGGACACTCAAACGGTGTCTCCCGTCATGATGAAATCGAGGCATGGTGGATATGGCCTAAAAGTTGACGTTAGACCACGTTCATGAAATCTACAATCTGGATATGGCCTAAAAGTTGACGTTAAACCACGTTCATGAAAAATATATTTTTCAGATTTTGGACACTAAAACGGTGTCTCCCGTCATGATGAAATCAAGGCATGGTGGATATGGCCTAAAAGTTGACGTTAAACCACGTTCATGAAATCTACAAAAAATATTTTTTTTTCCGATTTTGGACACTAAAACGGTGTCTCCCGTCATGCTGAAATCGAGGCATGGTGGATATGGCTTAAAAGTTGACGTTAGACCACGTTCATGAAATCTACAAAAAATATTTTTTTTTCCGATTTTGGACACTCAAACGGTGTCTCCCGTCATGCTGAAATCGAGGCATGGTGGATATGGCCTAAAAGTTGACGTTAGACCACGTTCATGAAATCTACAATCTGGATATGGCCTAAAAGTTGACGTTAAACCACGTTCATGAAAAATATATTTTTCAGATTTTGGACACTAAAACGGTGTCTCCCGTCATGCTGAAATCGAGGCATGGTGGATATGGCCTAAAAGTTGACGTTAAACCACGTTCATGAAATCTACAAAAAATATTTTTTTTTTCCGATTTTGGACACTAAAACGGTGTCTCCCGTCATGATGAAATCAAGGCATGGTGGATATGGCCTAAAAGTTGACGTTAAACCACGTTCATGAAATCTACAAAAAATATTTTTTTTTCCGATTTTGGACACTAAAACGGTGTCTCCCGTCATGCTGAAATCGAGGCATGGTGGATATGGCTTAAAAGTTGACGTTAGACCACGTTCATGAAATCTACTAAAAATATTTTTTTTTCCGATTTTGGACACTCAAACGGTGTCTCCCGTCATGCTGAAATCGAGGCATGGTGGATATGGCCTAAAAGTTGACGTTAGACCACGTTCATGAAATCTACAATCTGGATATGGCCTAAAAGTTGACGTTAAACCACGTTCATGAAAAATATATTTTTCAGATTTTGGACACTAAAACGGTGTCTCCCGTCATGCTGAAATCGAGGCATGGTGGATATGGCTTAAAAGTTGACGTTAGACCACGTTCATGAAATCTACAAAAAATATTTTTTTTTCCGATTTTGGACACTCAAACGGTGTCTCCCGTCATGATGAAATTGAGGCATGGTGGATATGGCCTAAAAGCTGACGTTAGACCACGTTCATGAAATCTACAATCTGGATATGGCCTAAAAGTTGACGTTAAACCACGTTCATGAAAAATATATTTTTCAGATTTTGGACACTAAAACGGTGTCTCCCGTCATGCTGAAATCGAGGCATGGTGGATATGGCCTAAAAGTTGACGTTAAACCACGTTCATGAAATCTACAAAAAATATTTTTCTTTCCGATTTTGGACACTAAAACGGTGTCTCCCGTCATGCGGAAATCGAGGCATGGTGGATATGGCTTAAAAGTTGACGTTAAACCACGTTCATGAAATCTACAAAAAATATTTTTTTTTCCGATTTTGGACACTAAAACGGTGTCTCCCGTCATGCTGAAATCGAGGCATGGTGGATATGGCCTAAAAGATGACGTTAGACCACGTTCATGAAATCTACAAAAAATATATTTTTTTCCGATTTTGGACACTCAAACGGTGTCTCCCGTCATGCTGAAATCGAGGCATGGTGGATATGGCCTAAAAGTTGACGTTAGACCACGTTCATGAAATCTACAATCTGGATATGGCCTAAAAGTTGACGTTAAACCACGTTCATGAAAAATATATTTTTCAGATTTTGGACACTAAAACGGTGTCTCCCGTCATGCTGAAATCGAGGCATGGTGGATATGGCCTAAACGTTGACGTTAAACCACGTTCATGAAATCTACAAAAAAATATATTTTTTTCCGATTTTGGACACTAAAACGGTGTCTCCCGTCATGCTGAAATCGAGGCATGGTGGATATGGCTTAAAAGTTGACGTTAGACCACGTTCATGAAATCTACAAAAAATATTTTTTTTTCCGATTTTGGACACTCAAACGGTGTCTCCCGTCATGATGAAATCGAGGCATGGTGGATATGGCCTAAAAGTTGACGTTAGACCACGTTCATGAAATCTACAATCTGGATATGGCCTAAAAGTTGACGTTAAACCACGTTCATGAAAAATATATTTTTCAGATTTTGGACACTAAAACGGTGTCTCCCGTCATGATGAAATCAAGGCATGGTGGATATGGCCTAAAAGTTGACGTTAAACCACGTTCATGAAATCTACAAAAAATATTTTTTTTTCCGATTTTGGACACTAAAACGGTGTCTCCCGTCATGCTGAAATCGAGGCATGGTGGATATGGCTTAAAAGTTGACGTTAGACCACGTTCATGAAATCTACAAAAAATATTTTTTTTTCCGATTTTGGACACTCAAACGGTGTCTCCCGTCATGCTGAAATCGAGGCATGGTGGATATGGCCTAAAAGTTGACGTTAGACCACGTTCATGAAATCTACAATCTGGATATGGCCTAAAAGTTGACGTTAAACCACGTTCATGAAAAATATATTTTTCCGATTTTGGACACTAAAACGGTGTCTCCCGTCATGCTGAAATCGAGGCATGGTGGATATGGCCTAAAAGATGACGTTAGACCACGTTCATGAAATCTACAAAAAATATATTTTTTTCCGATTTTGGACACTCAAACGGTGTCTCCCGTCATGCTGAAATCGAGGCATGGTGGATATGGCCTAAAAGTTGACGTTAGACCACGTTCATGAAATCTACAATCTGGATATGGCCTAAAAGTTGACGTTAAACCACGTTCATGAAAAATATATTTTTCAGATTTTGGACACTAAAACGGTGTCTCCCGTCATGCTGAAATCGAGGCATGGTGGATATGGCCTAAACGTTGACGTTAAACCACGTTCATGAAATCTACAAAAAATATATTTTTTTCCGATTTTGGACACTAAAACGGTGTCTCCCGTCATGCTGAAATCGAGGCATGGTGGATATGGCTTAAAAGTTGACGTTAGACCACGTTCATGAAATCTACAAAAAATATTTTTTTTTCCGATTTTGGACACTCAAACGGTGTCTCCCGTCATGATGAAATCGAGGCATGGTGGATATGGCCTAAAAGTTGACGTTAGACCACGTTCATGAAATCTACAATCTGGATATGGCCTAAAAGTTGACGTTAAACCACGTTCATGAAAAATATATTTTTCAGATTTTGGACACTAAAACGGTGTCTCCCGTCATGATGAAATCAAGGCATGGTGGATATGGCCTAAAAGTTGACGTTAAACCACGTTCATGAAATCTACAAAAAATATTTTTTTTTCCGATTTTGGACACTAAAACGGTGTCTCCCGTCATGCTGAAATCGAGGCATGGTGGATATGGCTTAAAAGTTGACGTTAGACCACGTTCATGAAATCTACAAAAAATATTTTTTTTTCCGATTTTGGACACTCAAACGGTGTCTCCCGTCATGCTGAAATCGAGGCATGGTGGATATGGCCTAAAAGTTGACGTTAGACCACGTTCATGAAATCTACAATCTGGATATGGCCTAAAAGTTGACGTTAAACCACGTTCATGAAAAATATATTTTTCAGATTTTGGACACTAAAACGGTGTCTCCCGTCATGCTGAAATCGAGGCATGGTGGATATGGCCTAAAAGTTGACGTTAAACCACGTTCATGAAATCTACAAAAAATATTTTTTTTTCCGATTTTGGACACTAAAACGGTGTCTCCCGTCATGCTGAAATCGAGGCATGGTGGATATGGCTTAAAAGTTGACGTTAGACCACGTTCATGAAATCTACTAAAAATATTTTTTTTTCCGATTTTGGACACTCAAACGGTGTCTCCCGTCATGCTGAAATCGAGGCATGGTGGATATGGCCTAAAAGTTGACGTTAAACCACATTCATGAAATCTACAAAAAAAAATTTTTTTTACGATTTTGGACACTAAAACGGTGTCTCCCGTCATGCTGAAATCGAGGCATGGTGGATATGGCTTAAAAGTTGACGTTAGACCACGTTCATGAAATCTACTAAAAATATTTTTTTTTCCGATTTTGGACACTCAAACGGTGTCTCCCGTCATGCTGAAATCGAGGCATGGTGGATATGGCCTAAAAGTTGACGTTAGACCACGTTCATGAAATCTACAATCTGGATATGGCCTAAAAGTTGACGTTAAACCACGTTCATGAAAAATATATTTTTCAGATTTTGGACACTAAAACGGTGTCTCCCGTCATGCTGAAATCGAGGCATGGTGGATATGGCTTAAAAGTTGACGTTAGACCACGTTCATGAAATCTACAAAAAATATTTTTTTTTCCGATTTTGGACACTCAAACGGTGTCTCCCGTCATGATGAAATTGAGGCATGGTGGATATGGCCTAAAAGCTGACGTTAGACCACGTTCATGAAATCTACAATCTGGATATGGCCTAAAAGTTGACGTTAAACCACGTTCATGAAAAATATATTTTTCAGATTTTGGACACTAAAACGGTGTCTCCCGTCATGCTGAAATCGAGGCATGGTGGATATGGCCTAAAAGTTGACGTTAAACCACGTTCATGAAATCTACAAAAAATATTTTTCTTTCCGATTTTGGACACTAAAACGGTGTCTCCCGTCATGCGGAAATCGAGGCATGGTGGATATGGCTTAAAAGTTGACGTTAAACCACGTTCATGAAATCTACAAAAAATATTTTTTTTTCCGATTTTCGACACTAAAACGGTGTCTCCCGTCATGATGAAATCAAGGCATGGTGGATATGGCCTAAAAGTTGACGTTAGACCACGTTCATGAAATCTACAAAAAATATTTTTTTTTCCGATTTTGGACACTCAAACGGTGTCTCCCGTCATGCTGAAATCGAGGCATGGTGGATATGGCCTAAAAGTTGACGTTAGACCACGTTCATGAAATCTACAATCTGGATATGGCCTAAAAGTTGACGTTAAACCACGTTCATGAAAAATATATTTTTCAGATTTTGGACACTAAAACGGTGTCTCCCGTCATGCTGAAATCGAGGCATGGTGGATATGGCCTAAAAGTTGACGTTAAACCACGTTCATGAAATCTACAAAAAATATTTTTTTTTCCGATTTTGGACACTAAAACGGTGTCTCCCGTCATGCTGAAATCGAGGCATGGTGGATATGGCTTAAAAGTTGACGTTAGACCACGTTCATGAAATCTACAAAAAATATTTTTTTTTCCGATTTTGGACACTCAAACGGTGTCTCCCGTCATGCTGAAATCGAGGCATGGTGGATATGGCCTAAAAGTTGACGTTAGACCACGTTCATGAAATCTACAATCTGGATATGGCCTAAAAGTTGACGTTAAACCACGTTCATGAAAAATATATTTTTCAGATTTTGGACACTAAAACGGTGTCTCCCGTCATGCTGAAATCGAGGCATGGTGGATATGGCCTAAAAGTTGACGTTAAACCACGTTCATGAAATCTACAAAAAATATATTTTTTTTCGATTTTGGACACTAAAACGGTGTCTCCCGTCATGCGGAAATCGAGGCATGGTGGATATGGCTTAAAAGTTGACGTTAAACCACGTTCATGAAATCTACAATCTGGATATGGCCTAAAAGTTGACGTTAAACCACGTTCATGAAAAATATATTTTTCAGATTTTGGACACTAAAACGGTGTCTCCCGTCATGCTGAAATCGAGGCATGGTGGATATGGCCTAAAAGTTGACGTTAAACCACGTTCATGAAATCTACAAAAAATATTTTTTTTTCCGATTTTGGACACTAAAACGGTGTCTCCCGTCATGCGGAAATCGAGGCATGGTGGATATGGCTTAAAAGTTGACGTTAAACCACGTTCATGAAATCTACAAAAAATTTTTTTTTTTTCGATTTTGGACACTAAAACGGTGTCTTCCGTCATGATGAAATCAAGGCATGGTGGATATGGCCTAAAAGTTGACGTTAAACCACGTTCATGAAATCTACAAAAAATATTTTTTTTTCCGATTTTGGACACTAAAACGGTGTCTCCCGTCATGCTGAAATCGAGGCATGGTGGATATGGCTTAAAAGTTGACGTTAGACCACGTTCATGAAATCTACAATCTGGATATGGCCTAAAAGTTGACGTTAAACCACGTTCATGAAAAATATATTTTTCAGATTTTGGACACTAAAACGGTGTCTCCCGTCATGCTGAAATCGAGGCATGGTGGATATGGCCTAAAAGTTGACGTTAAACCACGTTCATGAAATCTACAAAAAATATTTTTTTTTCCGATTTTGGACACTAAAACGGTGTCTCCCGTCATGCGGAAATCGAGGCATGGTGGATATGGCTTAAAAGTTGACGTTAAACCACGTTCATGAAATCTACAAAAAATAATTTTTTTTCCGATTTTCGACACTAAAACGGTGTCTCCCGTCATGATGAAATCAAGGCATGGTGGATATGGCCTAAAAGTTGACGTTAAACCACGTTCATGAAATCTACAAAAAATATTTTTTTTTCCGATTTTGGACACTAAAACGGTGTCTCCCGTCATGCTGAAATCGAGGCATGGTGGATATGGCTTAAAAGTTGACGTTAGACCACGTTCATGAAATCTACAAAAAATATTTTTTTTTCCGATTTTGGACACTCAAACGGTGTCTCCCGTCATGCTGAAATCGAGGCATGGTGGATATGGCCTAAAAGTTGACGTTAGACCACGTTCATGAAATCTACAATCTGGATATGGCCTAAAAGTTGACGTTAAACCACGTTCATGAAAAATATATTTTTCAGATTTTGGACACTAAAACGGTGTCTCCCGTCATGCTGAAATCGAGGCATGGTGGATATGGCCTAAAAGTTGACGTTAAACCACGTTCATGAAATCTACAAAAAATATTTTTTTTTCCGATTTTGGACACTAAAACGGTGTCTCCCGTCATGCTGAAATCGAGGCATGGTGGATATGGCTTAAAAGTTGACGTTAGACCACGTTCATGAAATCTACAAAAAATATTATTTTTTCCGATTTTGGACACTCAAACGGTGTCTCCCGTCATGCTGAAATCGAGGCATGGTGGATATGGCCTAAAAGTTGACGTTAGACCACGTTCATGAAATCTACAATCTGGATATGGCCTAAAAGTTGACGTTAAACCACGTTCATGAAAAATATATTTTTCAGATTTTGGACACTAAAACGGTGTCTCCCGTCATGCTGAAATCGAGGCATGGTGGATATGGCCTAAAAGTTGACGTTAAACCACGTTCATGAAATCTACAAAAAATATATTTTTTTTCGATTTTGGACACTAAAACGGTGTCTCCCGTCATGCGGAAATCGAGGCATGGTGGATATGGCTTAAAAGTTGACGTTAAACCACGTTCATGAAATCTACAATCTGGATATGGCCTAAAAGTTGACGTTAAACCACGTTAATGAAAAATATATTTTTCAGATTTTGGACACTAAAACGGTGTCTCCCGTCATGCTGAAATCGAGGCATGGTGGATATGGCCTAAAAGTTGACGTTAAACCACGTTCATGAAATCTACAAAAAATATTTTTTTTTCCGATTTTGGACACTAAAACGGTGTCTCCCGTCATGCGGAAATCGAGGCATGGTGGATATGGCTTAAAAGTTGACGTTAAACCACGTTCATGAAATCTACAAAAAATATTTTTTTTCCGATTTTGGACACTAAAACGGTGTCTCCCGTCATGATGAAATCAAGGCATGGTGGATATGGCCTAAAAGTTGACGTTAAACCACGTTCATGAAATCTACAAAAAATATTTTTTTTTCCGATTTTGGACACTAAAACGGTGTCTCCCGTCATGCTGAAATCGAGGCATGGTGGATATGGCTTAAAAGTTGACGTTAGACCACGTTCATGAAATCTACAAAAAATATTTTTTTTTCCGATTTTGGACACTCAAACGGTGTCTCCCGTCACGCTGAAATCGAGGCATGGTGGATATGGCCTAAAAGTTGACGTTAGACCACGTTCATGAAATCTACAATCTGGATATGGCCTAAAAGTTGACGTTAAACCACGTTCATGAAAAATATATTTTTCAGATTTTGGACACTAAAACGGTTTCTCCCGTCATGCTGAAATCGAGGCATGGTGGATATGGCCTAAAAGTTGACGTTAAACCACGTTCATGAAATCTACAAAAAAAAAATTTTTTTCCGATTTTGGACACTAAAACGGTGTCTCCCGTCATGCTGAAATCGAGGCATGGTGGATATGGCTTAAAAGTTGACGTTAAACCACGTTCATGAAATCTACAAAAAAAATTGTTTTTTACGATTTTGGACACTAAAACGGTGTCTCCCGTCATGCTGAAATCGAGGCATGGTGGATATGGCCTAAAAGTTGACGTTAGACCACGTTCATGAAATCTACAAAAAATATTTTTTTTTCCGATTTTGGACACTCAAACGGTGTCTCCCGTCATGCTGAAATCGAGGCATGGTGGATATGGCCTAAAAGTTGACGTTAGACCACGTTCATGAAATCTACAATCTGGATATGGCCTAAAAGTTGACGTTAAACCACGTTCATGAAAAATATATTTTTCAGATTTTGGACACTAAAACGGTGTCTCCCGTCATGCTGAAATCGAGGCATGGTGGATATGGCCTAAAAGTTGACGTTAAACCACGTTCATGAAATCTACAAAAAATATATTTTTTTTCGATTTTGGACACTAAAACGGTGTCTCCCGTCATGCGGAAATCGAGGCATGGTGGATATGGCTTAAAAGTTGACGTTAAACCACGTTCATGAAATCTACAATCTGGATATGGCCTAAAAGTTGACGTTAAACCACGTTCATGAAAAATATATTTTTCAGATTTTGGACACTAAAACGGTGTCTCCCGTCATGCTGAAATCGAGGCATGGTGGATATGGCCTAAAAGTTGACGTTAAACCACGTTCATGAAATCTACAAAAAATATTTTTTTTTCCGATTTTGGACACTAAAACGGTGTCTCCCGTCATGCGGAAATCGAGGCATGGTGGATATGGCTTAAAAGTTGACGTTAAACCACGTTCATGAAATCTACAAAAAAATTTTTTTTTTTCGATTTTGGACACTAAAACGGTGTCTTCCGTCATGATGAAATCAAGGCATGGTGGATATGGCCTAAAAGTTGACGTTAAACCACGTTCATGAAATCTACAAAAAATATTTTTTTTTCCGATTTTGGACACTAAAACGGTGTCTCCCGTCATGCTGAAATCGAGGCATGGTGGATATGGCTTAAAAGTTGACGTTAGACCACGTTCATGAAATCTACAATCTGGATATGGCCTAAAAGTTGACGTTAAACCACGTTCATGAAAAATATATTTTTCAGATTTTGGACACTAAAACGGTGTCTCCCGTCATGCTGAAATCGAGGCATGGTGGATATGGCCTAAAAGTTGACGTTAAACCACGTTCATGAAATCTACAAAAAATATTTTTTTTTCCGATTTTGGACACTAAAACGGTGTCTCCCGTCATGCGGAAATCGAGGCATGGTGGATATGGCTTAAAAGTTGACGTTAAACCACGTTCATGAAATCTACAAAAAATAATTTTTTTTCCGATTTTCGACACTAAAACGGTGTCTCCCGTCATGATGAAATCAAGGCATGGTGGATATGGCCTAAAAGTTGACGTTAAACCACGTTCATGAAATCTACAAAAAATATTTTTTTTTCCGATTTTGGACACTAAAACGGTGTCTCCCGTCATGCTGAAATCGAGGCATGGTGGATATGGCTTAAAAGTTGACGTTAGACCACGTTCATGAAATCTACAAAAAATATTTTTTTTTCCGATTTTGGACACTCAAACGGTGTCTCCCGTCATGCTGAAATCGAGGCATGGTGGATATGGCCTAAAAGTTGACGTTAGACCACGTTCATGAAATCTACAATCTGGATATGGCCTAAAAGTTGACGTTAAACCACGTTCATGAAAAATATATTTTTCAGATTTTGGACACTAAAACGGTGTCTCCCGTCATGCTGAAATCGAGGCATGGTGGATATGGCCTAAAAGTTGACGTTAAACCACGTTCATGAAATCTACAAAAAATATTTTTTTTTCCGATTTTGGACACTAAAACGGTGTCTCCCGTCATGCTGAAATCGAGGCATGGTGGATATGGCTTAAAAGTTGACGTTAGACCACGTTCATGAAATCTACAAAAAATATTTTTTTTTCCGATTTTGGACACTCAAACGGTGTCTCCCGTCATGCTGAAATCGAGGCATGGTGGATATGGCCTAAAAGTTGACGTTAGACCACGTTCATGAAATCTACAATCTGGATATGGCCTAAAAGTTGACGTTAAACCACGTTCATGAAAAATATATTTTTCAGATTTTGGACACTAAAACGGTGTCTCCCGTCATGCTGAAATCGAGGCATGGTGGATATGGCCTAAAAGTTGACGTTAAACCACGTTCATGAAATCTACAAAAAATATATTTTTTTTCGATTTTGGACACTAAAACGGTGTCTCCCGTCATGCGGAAATCGAGGCATGGTGGATATGGCTTAAAAGTTGACGTTAAACCACGTTCATGAAATCTACAATCTGGATATGGCCTAAAAGTTGACGTTAAACCACGTTAATGAAAAATATATTTTTCAGATTTTGGACACTAAAACGGTGTCTCCCGTCATGCTGAAATCGAGGCATGGTGGAAATGGCCTAAAAGTTGACGTTAAACCACGTTCATGAAATCTACAAAAAATATTTTTTTTTCCGATTTTGGACACTAAAACGGTGTCTCCCGTCATGCGGAAATCGAGGCATGGTGGATATGGCTTAAAAGTTGACGTTAAACCACGTTCATGAAATCTACAAAAAATATTTTTTTTTCGATTTTGGACACTAAAACGGTGTCTCCCGTCATGATGAAATCAAGGCATGGTGGATATGGCCTAAAAGTTGACGTTAAACCACGTTCATGAAATCTACAAAAAATATTTTTTTTTCCGATTTTGGACACTAAAACGGTGTCTCCCGTCATGCTGAAATCGAGGCATGGTGGATATGGCTTAAAAGTTGACGTTAGACCACGTTCATGAAATCTACAAAAAATATTTTTTTTTCCGATTTTGGACACTCAAACGGTGTCTCCCGTCACGCTGAAATCGAGGCATGGTGGATATGGCCTAAAAGTTGACGTTAGACCACGTTCATGAAATCTACAATCTGGATATGGCCTAAAAGTTGACGTTAAACCACGTTCATGAAAAATATATTTTTCAGATTTTGGACACTAAAACGGTTTCTCCCGTCATGCTGAAATCGAGGCATGGTGGATATGGCCTAAAAGTTGACGTTAAACCACGTTCATGAAATCTACAAAAAAAAAAATTTTTTCCGATTTTGGACACTAAAACGGTGTCTCCCGTCATGCTGAAATCGAGGCATGGTGGATATGGCTTAAAAGTTGACGTTAAACCACGTTCATGAAATCTACAAAAAAAATTGTTTTTTACGATTTTGGACACTAAAACGGTGTCTCCCGTCATGCTGAAATCGAGGCATGGTGGATATGGCCTAAAAGTTGACGTTAGACCACGTTCATGAAATCTACTAAAAATATATTTTTCAGATTTTGGACACTCAAACGGTGTCTCCCGTCATGATGAAATCGAGGCATGGTGGATATGGCCTAAAAGTTGACGTTAAACCACGTTCATGAAATCTACAAAAAATATTTTTTTTCCCGATTTTGGACACTAAAACGGTGTCTCCCGTCATGCTGAAATCGAGGCATGGTGGATATGGCCAAAAAGTTGACGTTAGACCACGTTCATGAAATCTACAAAAAATATTTTTTTTTCCGGTTTTGGACACTAAAACGGTGTCTCCCGTCATGCTGAAATCGAGGCATGGTGGATATGGCCTAAAAGTTGACGTTAAACCACGTTCATGAAATCTACAAAAAATATATTTTTTTTCGATTTTGGACACTAAAACGGTGTCTCCCGTCATGCGGAAATCGAGGCATGGTGGATATGGCTTAAAAGTTGACGTTAAACCACGTTCATGAAATCTACAATCTGGATATGGCCTAAAAGTTGACGTTAAACCACGTTAATGAAAAATATATTTTTCAGATTTTGGACACTAAAACGGTGTCTCCCGTCATGCTGAAATCGAGGCATGGTGGATATGGCCTAAAAGTTGACGTTAAACCACGTTCATGAAATCTACAAAAAATATTTTTTTTTCCGATTTTGGACACTAAAACGGTGTCTCCCGTCATGCGGAAATCGAGGCATGGTGGATATGGCTTAAAAGTTGACGTTAAACCACGTTCATGAAATCTACAAAAAATATTTTTTTTCCGATTTTGGACACTAAAACGGTGTCTCCCGTCATGATGAAATCAAGGCATGGTGGATATGGCCTAAAAGTTGACGTTAAACCACGTTCATGAAATCTACAAAAAATATTTTTTTTTCCGATTTTGGACACTAAAACGGTGTCTCCCGTCATGCTGAAATCGAGGCATGGTGGATATGGCTTAAAAGTTGACGTTAGACCACGTTCATGAAATCTACAAAAAATATTTTTTTTTCCGATTTTGGACACTCAAACGGTGTCTCCCGTCACGCTGAAATCGAGGCATGGTGGATATGGCCTAAAAGTTGACGTTAGACCACGTTCATGAAATCTACAATCTGGATATGGCCTAAAAGTTGACGTTAAACCACGTTCATGAAAAATATATTTTTCAGATTTTGGACACTAAAACGGTTTCTCCCGTCATGCTGAAATCGAGGCATGGTGGATATGGCCTAAAAGTTGACGTTAAACCACGTTCATGAAATCTACAAAAAAAAAATTTTTTTCCGATTTTGGACACTAAAACGGTGTCTCCCGTCATGCTGAAATCGAGGCATGGTGGATATGGCTTAAAAGTTGACGTTAAACCACGTTCATGAAATCTACAAAAAAAATTGTTTTTTACGATTTTGGACACTAAAACGGTGTCTCCCGTCATGCTGAAATCGAGGCATGGTGGATATGGCCTAAAAGTTGACGTTAGACCACGTTCATGAAATCTACTAAAAATATATTTTTCAGATTTTGGACACTCAAACGGTGTCTCCCGTCATGATGAAATCGAGGCATGGTGGATATGGCCTAAAAGTTGACGTTAAACCACGTTCATGAAATCTACAAAAAATATTTTTTTTCCCGATTTTGGACACTAAAACGGTGTCTCCCGTCATGCTGAAATCGAGGCATGGTGGATATGGCCAAAAAGTTGACGTTAGACCACGTTCATGAAATCTACAAAAAATATTTTTTTTTCCGGTTTTGGACACTAAAACGGTGTCTCCCGTCATGCTGAAATCGAGGCATGGTGGATATGGCCTAAAAGTTGACGTTAGACCACGTTCATGAAATCTACTAAAAATATATTTTTCAGATTTTGGACACTCAAACGGTGTCTCCCGTCATGATGAAATCGAGGCATGGTGGATATGGCCTAAAAGTTGACGTTAAACCACGTTCATGAAATCTACAAAAAATATTTTTTTTCCCGATTTTGGACACTAAAACGGTGTCTCCCGTCATGCTGAAATCGAGGCATGGTGGATATGGCCAAAAAGTTGACGTTAGACCACGTTCATGAAATCTACAAAAAATATTTTTTTTTCCGGTTTTGGACAGTAAAACGGTGTCTCCCGTCATGCTGAAATCGAGGCATGGTGGATATGGCCTAAAAGTTGACTTTAAACCACGTTCATGAAATCTACAAAAAATATTTTTTTTTCCGATTTTGGACACTAAAACGGTGTCTCCCGTCATGCGGAAATCGAGGCATGGTGGATATGGCTTAAAAGTTGACGTTAAACCACGTTCATGAAATCTACAAAAAATAATTTTTTTTCCGATTTTGGACACTAAAACGGTGTCTCCCGTCATGCGGAAATCGAGGCATGGTGGATATGGCTTAAAAGTTGACGTTATACCACGTTCATGAAATCTACAAAAAATATTTTTTTTTTCGATTTTGGACACTCAAACGGTGTCTCCCGTCATGCTGAAATCGAGGCATGGTGGATATGGCCTAAAAGTTGACGTTAGACCACGTTCATGAAATCTACAATCTGGATATGGCCTAAAAGTTGACGTTAAACCACGTTCATGAAAAATATATTTTTCAGATTTTGGACACTCAAACGGTGTCTCCCGTCATGATGAAATCGAGGCATGGTGGATATGGCCTAAAAGTTGACGTTAGACCACGTTCATGAAATCTACAATCTGGATATGGCCTAAAAGTTGACGTTAAACCACGTTCATGAAAAATATATTTTTCAGATTTTGGACACTAAAACGGTGTCTCCCGTCATGCTGAAATCGAGGCATGGTGGATATGGCCTAAAAGTTGACGTTAAACCACGTTCATGAAATCTACCCAATTTTGGACACTAAAACGGTGTCTCCCGTCATGCGGAAATCGAGGCATGGTGGATATGGCTTAAAAGTTGACGTTAAACCACGTTCATGAAATCTACAAAAAATATTTTTTTTTCCGATTTTGGACACTAAAACGGTGTCTCCCGTCATGCTGAAATCGAGGCATGGTGGATATGGCCTAAAAGTTGACGTTAGACCACGTTCATGAAATCTACAAAAAATATATTTTTTTCCGATTTTGGACACTCAAACGGTGTCTCCCGTCATGCTGAAATCGAGGCATGGTGGATATGGCCTAAAAGTTGACGTTAGACCACGTTCATGAAATCTACAATCTGGATATGGCCTAAAAGTTGACGTTAAACCACGTTCATGAAAAATATATTTTTCAGATTTTGGACACTAAAACTACAAAAATCTACAAAAAATATTTTTTTTTCCGGTTTTGGACAGTAAAACGGTGTCTCCCGTCATGCTGAAATCGAGGCATGGTGGATATGGCCTAAAAGTTGACTTTAAACCACGTTCATGAAATCTACAAAAAATATTTTTTTTTCCGATTTTGGACACTAAAACGGTGTCTCCCGTCATGCGGAAATCGAGGCATGGTGGATATGGCTTGAAAGTTGACGTTAAACCACGTTCATGAAATCTACAAAAAATATTTTTTTTTCCGATTTTGGACACTAAAACGGTGTCTCCCGTCATGATGAAATCGAGGCATGGTGGATATGGCCTAAAAGTTGACGTTAAACCACGTTCATGAAATCTACCAAAAATATTTTTTTTTCCGATTTTGGACACTAAAACGGTGTCTCCCGTCATGCTGAAATCGTGGCATGGTGGATATGGCCAAAAAGTTGACGTTAAACCACGTTCATGAAATCTACAAAAAATAATTTTTTTTCCGATTTTGGACACTAAAACGGTGTCTCCCGTCATGCGGAAATCGAGGCATGGTGGATATGGCTTAAAAGTTGACGTTAAACCACGTTCATGAAATCTACAAAAAATATTTTTTTTTCCGATTTTCGACACTAATACGGTGTCTCCCGTCATGATGAAATCAAGGCATGGTGGATATGGCCTAAAAGTTGACGTTAAACCACGTTCATGAAATCTACAAAAAATATTTTTTTTCCGATTTTGGACACTAAAACGGTGTCTCCCGTCATGCTGAAATCGAGGCATGGTGGATATGGCTTAAAAGTTGACGTTAGACCACGTTCATGAAATCTACTAAAAATATATTTTTCAGATTTTGGACACTCAAACGGTGTCTCCCGTCATGATGAAATCGAGGCATGGTGGATATGGCCTAAAAGTTGACGTTAAACCACGTTCATGAAATCTACAAAAAATATTTTTTTTCCCGATTTTGGACACTAAAACGGTGTCTCCCGTCATGCTGAAATCGAGGCATGGTGGATATGGCCAAAAAGTTGACGTTAGACCACGTTCATGAAATCTACAAAAAATATTTTTTTTTCCGGTTTTGGACACTAAAACGGTGTCTCCCGTCATGCTGAAATCGAGGCATGGTGGATATGGCCTAAAAGTTGACGTTAGACCACGTTCATGAAATCTACTAAAAATATATTTTTCAGATTTTGGACACTCAAACGGTGTCTCCCGTCATGATGAAATCGAGGCATGGTGGATATGGCCTAAAAGTTGACGTTAAACCACGTTCATGAAATCTACAAAAAATATTTTTTTTCCCGATTTTGGACACTAAAACGGTGTCTCCCGTCATGCTGAAATCGAGGCATGGTGGATATGGCCAAAAAGTTGACGTTAGACCACGTTCATGAAATCTACAAAAAATATTTTTTTTTCCGGTTTTGGACAGTAAAACGGTGTCTCCCGTCATGCTGAAATCGAGGCATGGTGGATATGGCCTAAAAGTTGACTTTAAACCACGTTCATGAAATCTACAAAAAATATTTTTTTTTCCGATTTTGGACACTAAAACGGTGTCTCCCGTCATGCGGAAATCGAGGCATGGTGGATATGGCTTGAAAGTTGACGTTAAACCACGTTCATGAAATCTACAAAAAATATTTTTTTTTCCGATTTTGGACACTAAAACGGTGTCTCCCGTCATGATGAAATCGAGGCATGGTGGATATGGCCTAAAAGTTGACGTTAAACCACGTTCATGAAATCTACCAAAAATATTTTTTTTTCCGATTTTGGACACTAAAACGGTGTCTCCCGTCATGCTGAAATCGTGGCATGGTGGATATGGCCAAAAAGTTGACGTTAAACCACGTTCATGAAATCTACAAAAAATAATTTTTTTTCCGATTTTGGACACTAAAACGGTGTCTCCCGTCATGCGGAAATCGAGGCATGGTGGATATGGCTTAAAAGTTGACGTTATACCACGTTCATGAAATCTACAAAAAATATTTTTTTTTTCGATTTTGGACACTCAAACGGTGTCTCCCGTCATGCTGAAATCGAGGCATGGTGGATATGGCCTAAAAGTTGACGTTAGACCACGTTCATGAAATCTACAATCTGGATATGGCCTAAAAGTTGACGTTAAACCACGTTCATGAAAAATATATTTTTCAGATTTTCGACACTAAAACGGTGTCTCCCGTCATGATGAAATCAAGGCATGGTGGATATGGCCTAAAAGTTGACGTTAAACCACGTTCATGAAATCTACAAAAAATATTTTTTTTTCCGATTTTGGACACTAAAACGGTGTCTCCCGTCATGCTGAAATCGAGGCATGGTGGATATGGCTTAAAAGTTGACGTTAGACCACGTTCATGAAATCTACAAAAAAAAATTTTTTTTCCGATTTTGGACACTCAAACGGTGTCTCCCGTCATGCTGAAATCGAGGCATGGTGGATATGGCCTAAAAGTTGACGTTAGACCACGTTCATGAAATCTACAATCTGGATATGGCCTAAAAGTTGACGTTAAACCACGTTCATGAAAAATATATTTTTCAGATTTTGGACACTAAAACGGTGTCTCCCGTCATGCTGAAATCGAGGCATGGTGGATATGGCCTAAAAGTTGACGTTAAACCACGTTCATGAAATCTACAAAAAATATTTTTTTTTCCGATTTTGGACACTAAAACGGTGTCTCCCGTCATGCTGAAATCGAGGCATGGTGGATATGGCTTAAAAGTTGACGTTAGACCACGTTCATGAAATCTACAAAAAATATTTTTTTTTCCGATTTTGGACACTCAAACGGTGTCTCCCGTCATGATGAAATCGAGGCATGGTGGATATGGCCTAAAAGTTGACGTTAGACCACGTTCATGAAATCTACAATCTGGATATGGCCTAAAAGTTGACGTTAAACCACGTTCATGAAAAATATATTTTTCAGATTTTGGACACTAAAACGGTGTCTCCCGTCATGCTGAAATCGAGGCATGGTGGATATGGCCTAAAAGTTGACGTTAAACCACGTTCATGAAATCTACAAAAAATATTTTTTTTTTCGATTTTGGACACTAAAACGGTGTCTCCCGTCATGCGGAAATCGAGGCATGGTGGATATGGCTTAAAAGTTGACGTTAAACCACGTTCATGAAATCTACAAAAAATATTTTTTTTTCCGATTTTGGACACTAAAACGGTGTCTCCCGTCATGATGAAATCAAGGCATGGTGGATATGGCCTAAAAGTTGACGTTAAACCACGTTCATGAAATCTACAAAAAATATTTTTTTTTCCGATTTTGGACACTCAAACGGTGTCTCCCGTCATGCTGAAATCGAGGCATGGTGGATATGGCCTAAAAGTTGACGTTAAACCACGTTCATGAAATCTACAATCTGGATATGGCCTAAAAGTTGACGTTAAACCACGTTCATGAAAAATATATTTTTCAGATTTTGGACACTAAAACGGTGTCTCCCGTCATGCTGAAATCGAGGCATGGTGGATATGGCCTAAAAGTTGACGTTAAACCACGTTCATGAAATCTACAAAAAATATTTTTTTTTCCCGATTTTGGACACTAAAACGGTGTCTCCCGTCATGCGGAAATCGAGGCATGGTGGATATGGCTTAAAAGTTGACGTTAAACCACGTTCATGAAATCTACAATCTGGATATGGCCTAAAAGTTGACGTTAAACCACGTTCATGAAAAATATATTTTTCAGATTTTGGACACTAAAACGGTGTCTCCCGTCATGCTGAAATCGAGGCATGGTGGATATGGCCTAAAAGTTGATGTTAAACCACGTTCATGAAATCTACAAAAAAAATTTTTTTTTACGATTTTGGACACTAAAACGGTGTCTCCCGTCATGCTGAAATCGAGGCATGGTGGATATGGCTTAAAAGTTGACGTTAAACCACGTTCATGAAATCTACAAAAAAAATTGTTTTTTACGATTTTGGACACTAAAACGGTGTCTCCCGTCATGCTGAAATCGAGGCATGGTGGATATGGCCTAAAAGTTGACGTTAGACCACGTTCATGAAATCTACTAAAAATATATTTTTCAGATTTTGGACACTCAAACGGTGTCTCCCGTCATGATGAAATCGAGGCATGGTGGATATGGCCTAAAAGTTGACGTTAAACCACGTTCATGAAATCTACAAAAAATATTTTTTTTCCCGATTTTGGACACTAAACCGGTGTCTCCCGTCATGCTGAAATCGAGGCATGGTGGATATGGCCAAAAAGTTGACGTTAGACCACGTTCATGAAATCTACAAAAAATATATTTTTTTCCGGTTTTGGACAGTAAAACGGTGTCTCCCGTCATGCTGAAATCGAGGCATGGTGGATATGGCCTAAAAGTTGACTTTAAACCACGTTCATGAAATCTACAAAAAATATTTTTTTTTCCGATTTTGGACACTAAAACGGTGTCTCCCGTCATGCGGAAATCGAGGCATGGTGGATATGGCTTAAAAGTTGACGTTAAACCACGTTCATGAAATCTACAAAAAATATTTTTTTTTCCGATTTTGGACACTAAAACGGTGTCTCCCGTCATGATGAAATCGAGGCATGGTGGATATGGCCTAAAAGTTGACGTTAAACCACGTTCATGAAATCTACCAAAAATATTTTTTTTTCCGATTTTGGACACTAAAACGGTGTCTCCCGTCATGCTGAAATCGAGGCATGGTGGATATGGCCAAAAAGTTGACGTTAGACCACGTTCATGAAATCTATTAAAAATATTTTTTTTTCCGATTTTGGACACTAAAACGGTGTCTCCCGTCATGCTGAAATCGAGGCATGGTGGATATGGCCAAAAAGTTGACGTTAAACCACGTTCATGAAATCTACAAAAAATATTTTTTTTTCCGATTTTGGACACTAAAACGGTGTCTCCCGTCATGCGGAAATCGAGGCATGGTGGATATGGCTTAAAAGTTGACGTTATACCACGTTCATGAAATCTACAAAAAATATTTTTTTTTTCGATTTTGGACACTCAAACGGTGTCTCCCGTCATGCTGAAATCGAGGCATGGTGGATATGGCCTAAAAGTTGACGTTAGACCACGTTCATGAAATCTACAATCTGGATATGGCCTAAAAGTTGACGTTAAACCACGTTCATGAAAAATATATTTTTCAGATTTTGGACACTAAAACGGTGTCTCCCGTCATGCTGAAATCGAGGCATGGTGGATATGGCCTAAAAGTTGACGTTAAACCACGTTCATGAAATCTACAAAAAATATTTTTTTTTTCGATTTTGGACACTAAAACGGTGTCTCCCGTCATGCGGAAATCGAGGCATGGTGGATATGGCTTAAAAGTTGACGTTAAACCACGTTCATGAAATCTACAAAAAAAATTGTTTTTTACGATTTTGGACACTAAAACGGTGTCTCCCGTCATGCTGAAATCGAGGCATGGTGGATATGGCCAAAAAGTTGACGTTAGACCACGTTCATGAAATCTACTAAAAATATTTTTTTTTCCGATTTTGGACACTAAAACGGTGTCTCCCGTCATGATGAAATCAAGGCATGGTGGATATGGCCTAAAAGTTGACGTTAAACCACGTTCATGAAATCTACAATCTGGATATGGCCTAAAAGTTGACGTTAAACCACGTTCATGAAAAATATATTTTTCAGATTTTGGACACTAAAACGGTGTCTCCCGTCATGCTGAAATCGAGGCATGGTGGATATGGCCTAAAAGTTGACGTTAAACCACGTTCATGAAATCTACAAAAAATATTTTTTTTTACGATTTTGGACACTAAAACGGTGTCTCCCGTCATGCGGAAATCGAGGCATGGTGGATATGGCTTAAAAGTTGACGTTAAACCACGTTCATGAAATCTACAAAAAATATTTTTTTTTCCGATTTTGGACACTAAAACGGTGTCTCCCGTCATGCTGAAATCGAGGCATGGTGGATATGGCTTAAAAGTTGACGTTAGACCACGTTCATGAAATCTACAAAAAAATTTTTTTTTCCGATTTTGGACACTCAAACGGTGTCTCCCGTCATGATGAAATCGAGGCATGGTGGATATGGCCTAAAAGCTGACGTTAGACCACGTTCATGAAATCTACAATCTGGATATGGCCTAAAAGTTGACGTTAAACCACGTTCATGAAAAATATATTTTTCCGATTTTGGACACTAAAACGGTGTCTCCCGTCATGCGGAAATCGAGGCATGGTGGATATGGCTTAAAAGTTGACGTTAAACCACGTTCATGAAATCTACAAAAAATAATTTTTTTTCCGATTTTCGACACTAAAACGGTGTCTCCCGTCATGATGAAATCAAGGCATGGTGGATATGGCCTAAAAGTTGACGTTAAACCACGTTCATGAAATCTACAAAAAATATATTTTTTTCCGATTTTGGACACTAAAACGGTGTCTCCCGTCATGCTGAAATCGAGGCATGGTGGATATGGCTTAAAAGTTGACGTTAGACCACGTTCATGAAATCTACAAAAAATATTTTTTTTTTTCGATTTTGGACACTCAAACGGTGTCTCCCGTCATGATGAAATCGAGGCATGGTGGATATGGCCTAAAAGTTGACGTTAGACCACGTTCATGAAATCTACAATCTGGATATGGCCTAAAAGTTGACGTTAAACCACGTTCATGAAAAATATATTTTTCAGATTTTGGACACTAAAACGGTGTCTCCCGTCATGCTGAAATCGAGGCATGGTGGATATTGCCTAAAAGTTGACGTTAAACCACGTTCATGAAATCTACCCAATTTTGGACACTAAAACGGTGTCTCCCGTCATGCGGAAATCGAGGCATGGTGGATATGGCTTAAAAGTTGACGTTAAACAACGTTCATGAAATCTACAAAAAATATTTTTTTTTCCGATTTTGGACACTAAAACGGTGTCTCCCGTCATGCTGAAATCAAGGCATGGTGGATATGGCCTAAAAGTTGACGTTAGACCACGTTCATGAAATCTACAAAAAATATATTTTTTTCCGATTTTGGACACTCAAACGGTGTCTCCCGTCATGCTGAAATCGAGGCATGGTGGATATGGCCTAAAAGTTGACGTTAGACCACGTTCATGAAATCTACAATCTGGATATGGCCTAAAAGTTGACGTTAAACCACGTTCATGAAAAATATATTTTTCAGATTTTGGACACTAAAACGGTGTCTCCCGTCATGCTGAAATCGAGGCATGGTGGATATGGCCTAAAAGTTGACGTTAAACCACGTTCATGAAATCTACAAAAAATATATTTTTTTCCGATTTTGGACACTAAAACGGTGTCTCCCGTCATGCTGAAATCGAGGCATGGTGGATATGGCTTAAAAGTTGACGTTAGACCACGTTCATGAAATCTACAAAAAATATTTTTTTTTCCGATTTTGGACACTAAAACGGTGTCTCCCGTCATGATGAAATCAAGGCATGGTGGATATGGCCTAAAAGTTGACGTTAAACCACGTTCATGAAATCTACAAAAAATATTTTTTTTTCCGATTTTGGACACTAAAACGGTGTCTCCCGTCATGCTGAAATCGAGGCATGGTGGATATGGCTTAAAAGTTGACGTTAGACCACGTTCATGAAATCTACAAAAAATATTTTTTTTTCCGATTTTGGACACTCAAACGGTGTCTCCCGTCATGATGAAATCGAGGCATGGTGGATATGGCCTAAAAGCTGACGTTAGACCACGTTCATGAAATCTACAATCTGGATATGGCCTAAAAGTTGACGTTAAACCACGTTCATGAAAAATATATTTTTCAGATTTTGGACACTAAAACGGTGTCTCCCGTCATGCTGAAATCGAGGCATGGTGGATATGGCCTAAAAGTTGACGTTAAACCACCTTCATGAAATCTACAAAAAATATTTTTTTTTCCGATTTTGGACACTAAAACGGTGTCTCCCGTCATGCGGAAATCGAGGCATGGTGGATATGGCTTAAAAGTTGACGTTAAACCACGTTCATGAAATCTACAAAAAATATTTTTTTTTCCGATTTTGGACACTAAAACGGTGTCTCCCGTCATGATGAAATCAAGGCATGGTGGATATGGCCTAAAAGTTGACGTTAAACCACGTTCATGAAATCTACAAAAAATATTTTTTTTTCCGATTTTGGACACTAAAACGGTGTCTCCCGTCATGCTGAAATCGAGGCATGGTGGATATGGCTTAAAAGTTGACGTTAGACCACGTTCATGAAATCTACAAAAAATATTTTTTTTTCCGATTTTGGACACTCAAACGGTGTCTCCCGTCATGATGAAATCGAGGCATGGTGGATATGGCCTAAAAGTTGACGTTAGACCACGTTCATGAAATCTACAATCTGGATATGGCCTAAAAGTTGACGTTAAACCACGTTCATGAAAAATATATTTTTCAGATTTTGGACACTAAAACGGTGTCTCCCGTCATGCTGAAATCGAGGCATGGTGGATATGGCCTAAAAGTTGACGTTAAACCACGTTCATGAAAAATATATTTTTCAGATTTTGGACACTAAAACGGTGTCTCCCGTCATGCTGAAATCGAGGCATGGTGGATATGGCCTAAAAGTTGACGTTAAACCACGTTCATGAAATCTACAAAAAATATATTTTTTTCCGATTTTGGACACTAAAACGGTGTCTCCCGTCATGCTGAAATCGAGGCATGGTGGATATGGCTTAAAAGTTGACGTTAGACCACGTTCATGAAATCTACAAAAAATATTTTTTTTTCCGATTTTGGACACTCAAACGGTGTCTCCCGTCATGATGAAATCGAGGCATGGTGGATATGGCCTAAAAGTTGACGTTAGACCACGTTCATGAAATCTACAATCTGGATATGGCCTAAAAGTTGACGTTAAACCACGTTCATGAAAAATATATTTTTCAGATTTTGGACACTAAAACGGTGTCTCCCGTCATGCTGAAATCGAGGCATGGTGGATATGGCCTAAAAGTTGACGTTAAACCACGTTCATGAAATCTACAAAAAATATTTTTTTTTCCGATTTTGGACACTAAAACGGTGTCTCCCGTCATGCTGAAATCGAGGCATGGTGGATATGGCTTAAAAGTTGACGTTAGACCACGTTCATGAAATCTACAAAAAATATTTTTTTTTCCGATTTTGGACACTAAAACGGTGTCTCCCGTCATGATGAAATCAAGGCATGGTGGATATGGCCTAAAAGTTGACGTTAAACCACGTTCATGAAATCTACAAAAAATATTTTTTTTTCCGATTTTGGACACTAAAACGGTGTCTCCCGTCATGCTGAAATCGAGGCATGGTGGATATGGCTTAAAAGTTGACGTTAGACCACGTTCATGAAATCTACAAAAAATATTTTTTTTTCCGATTTTGGACACTCAAACGGTGTCTCCCGTCATGATGAAATCGAGGCATGGTGGATATGGCCTAAAAGCTGACGTTAGACCACGTTCATGAAATCTACAATCTGGATATGGCCTAAAAGTTGACGTTAAACCACGTTCATGAAAAATATATTTTTCAGATTTTGGACACTAAAACGGTGTCTCCCGTCATGCTGAAATCGAGGCATGGTGGATATGGCCTAAAAGTTGACGTTAAACCACGTTCATGAAATCTACAAAAAATATTTTTTTTTCCGATTTTGGACACTAAAACGGTGTCTCCCGTCATGCGGAAATCGAGGCATGGTGGATATGGCTTAAAAGTTGACGTTAAACCACGTTCATGAAATCTACAAAAAATATTTTTTTTTCCGATTTTGGACACTAAAACGGTGTCTCCCGTCATGATGAAATCAAGGCATGGTGGATATGGCCTAAAAGTTGACGTTAAACCACGTTCATGAAATCTACAAAAAATATTTTTTTTTCCGATTTTGGACACTAAAACGGTGTCTCCCGTCATGCTGAAATCGAGGCATGGTGGATATGGCTTAAAAGTTGACGTTAGACCACGTTCATGAAATCTACAAAAAATATTTTTTTTTCCGATTTTGGACACTCAAACGGTGTCTCCCGTCATGATGAAATCGAGGCATGGTGGATATGGCCTAAAAGTTGACGTTAGACCACGTTCATGAAATCTACAATCTGGATATGGCCTAAAAGTTGACGTTAAACCACGTTCATGAAAAATATATTTTTCAGATTTTGGACACTAAAACGGTGTCTCCCGTCATGCTGAAATCGAGGCATGGTGGATATGGCCTAAAAGTTGACGTTAAACCACGTTCATGAAAAATATATTTTTCAGATTTTGGACACTAAAACGGTGTCTCCCGTCATGCTGAAATCGAGGCATGGTGGATATGGCCTAAAAGTTGACGTTAAACCACGTTCATGAAATCTACAAAAAATATATTTTTTTCCGATTTTGGACACTAAAACGGTGTCTCCCGTCATGCTGAAATCGAGGCATGGTGGATATGGCTTAAAAGTTGACGTTAGACCACGTTCATGAAATCTACAAAAAATATTTTTTTTTCCGATTTTGGACACTCAAACGGTGTCTCCCGTCATGATGAAATCGAGGCATGGTGGATATGGCCTAAAAGTTGACGTTAGACCACGTTCATGAAATCTACAATCTGGATATGGCCTAAAAGTTGACGTTAAACCACGTTCATGAAAAATATATTTTTCAGATTTTGGACACTAAAACGGTGTCTCCCGTCATGCTGAAATCGAGGCATGGTGGATATGGCCTAAAAGTTGACGTTAAACCACGTTCATGAAATCTACAAAAAATATTTTTTTTTCCGATTTTGGACACTAAAACGGTGTCTCCCGTCATGATGAAATCAAGGCATGGTGGATATGGCCTAAAAGTTGACGTTAAACCACGTTCATGAAATCTACAAAAAATATTTTTTTTTCCGATTTTGGACACTAAAACGGTGTCTCCCGTCATGCTGAAATCGAGGCATGGTGGATATGGCTTAAAAGTTGACGTTAGACCACGTTCATGAAATCTACAAAAAAAAATTTTTTTTCCGATTTTGGACACTCAAACGGTGTCTCCCGTCATGCTGAAATCGAGGCATGGTGGATATGGCCTAAAAGTTGACGTTAGACCACGTTCATGAAATCTACAATCTGGATATGGCCTAAAAGTTGACGTTAAACCACGTTCATGAAAAATATATTTTTCAGATTTTGGACACTAAAACGGTGTCTCCCGTCATGCTGAAATCGAGGCATGGTGGATATGGCCTAAAAGTTGACGTTAAACCACGTTCATGAAATCTACAAAAAATATATTTTTTTTCCGATTTTGGACACTAAAACGCTGTCTCCCGTCATGATGAAATCAAGGCATGGTGGATATGGCCTAAAAGTTTACGTTAAACCACGTTCATGAAATCTACAAAAAAAATTTTTTTTCCCGATTTTGGACACTAAAACGGTGTCTCCCGTCATGCTGAAATCGAGGCATGGTGGATATGGCTTAAAAGTTGACGTTAGACCACGTTCATGAAATCTACTAAAAATATTTTTTTTTCCGATTTTGGACACTCAAACGGTGTCTCCCGTCATGCTGAAATCGAGGCATGGTGGATATGGCCTAAAAGTTGACGTTAAACCACGTTCATGAAATCTACAAAAAATATTTTTTTTTCCGATTTTGGACACTAAAACGGTGTCTCCCGTCATGCTGAAATCGAGGCATGGTGGATATGGCTTAAAAGTTGACGTTAGACCACGTTCATGAAATCTACTAAAAATATTTTTTTTTCCGATTTTGGACACTCAAACGGTGTCTCCCGTCATGCTGAAATCGAGGCATGGTGGATATGGCCTAAAAGTTGACGTTAGACCACGTTCATGAAATCTACAATCTGGATATGGCCTAAAAGTTGACGTTAAACCACGTTCATGAAAAATATATTTTTCAGATTTTGGACACTAAAACGGTGTCTCCCGTCATGCTGAAATCGAGGCATGGTGGATATGGCCTAAAAGTTGACGTTAAACCACGTTCATGAAATCTACAAAAAATATATTTTTTTTCGATTTTGGACACTAAAACGGTGTCTCCCGTCATGCGGAAATCGAGGCATGGTGGATATGGCTTAAAAGTTGACGTTAAACCACGTTCATGAAATCTACAATCTGGATATGGCCTAAAAGTTGACGTTAAACCACGTTCATGAAAAATATATTTTTCAGATTTTGGACACTAAAACGGTGTCTCCCGTCATGCTGAAATCGAGGCATGGTGGATATGGCCTAAAAGTTGACGTTAAACCACGTTCATGAAATCTACAAAAAATATGTTTTTTTCCGATTTTGGACACTAAAACGGTGTCTCCCGTCATGCGGAAATCGAGGCATGGTGGATATGGCTTAAAAGTTGACGTTAAACCACGTTCATGAAATCTACAAAAAATATTTTTTTTTCCGATTTTGGACACTAAAACGGTGTCTCCCGTCATGATGAAATCAAGGCATGGTGGATATGGCCTAAAAGTTGACGTTAAACCACGTTCATGAAATCTACAAAAAATATTTTTTTTTCCGATTTTGGACACTAAAACGGTGTCTCCCGTCATGCTGAAATCGAGGCATGGTGGATATGGCTTAAAAGTTGACGTTAGACCACGTTCATGAAATCTACAAAAAATATTTTTTTTTCCGATTTTGGACACTCAAACGGTGTCTCCCGTCATGATGAAATCGAGGCATGGTGGATATGGCCTAAAAGCTGACGTTAGACCACGTTCATGAAATCTACAATCTGGATATGGCCTAAAAGTTGACGTTAATCCACGTTCATGAAAAATATATTTTTCAGATTTTGGACACTAAAACGGTGTCTCCCGTCATGCTGAAATCGAGGCATGGTGGATATGGCCTAAAAGTTGACGTTAAACCACGTTCATGAAATCTACAAAAAATATTTTTTTTTCCGATTTTGGACACTAAAACGGTGTCTCCCGTCATGCGGAAATCGAGGCATGGTGGATATGGCTTAAAAGTTGACGTTAAACCACGTTCATGAAATCTACAAAAAATAATTTTTTTTCCGATTTTCGACACTAAAACGGTGTCTCCCGTCATGATGAAATCAAGGCATGGTGGATATGGCCTAAAAGTTGACGTTAAACCACGTTCATGAAATCTACAAAAAATATTTTTTTTTCCGATTTTGGACACTAAAACGGTGTCTCCCGTCATGCTGAAATGGAGGCATGGTGGATATGGCTTAAAAGTTGGAGTTAGACCACGTTCATGAAATCTACAAAAAATATTTTTTTTTCCGATTTTGGACACTCAAACGGTGTCTCCCGTCATGCTGAAATCGAGGCATGGTGGATATGGCCTAAAAGTTGACTTTAGACCACGTTCATGAAATCTACAATCTGGATATGGCCTAAAAGTTGACGTTAAACCACGTTCATGAAAAATATATTTTTCAGATTTTGGACACTAAAACGGTGTCTCCCGTCATGCTGAAATCGAGGCATGGTGGATATGGCTTAAAAGTTGACGTTAGACCACGTTCATGAAATCTACAAAAAATATTTTTTTTTTTCGATTTTGGACACTCAAACGGTGTCTCCCGTCATGATGAAATCGAGGCATGGTGGATATGGCCTAAAAGTTGACGTTAGACCACGTTCATGAAATCTACAATCTGGATATGGCCTAAAAGTTGACGTTAAACCACGTTCATGAAAAATATATTTTTCAGATTTTGGACACTAAAACGGTGTCTCCCGTCATGCTGAAATCGAGGCATGGTGGATATGGCCTAAAAGTTGACGTTAAACCACGTTCATGAAATCTACAAAAAATATTTTTTTTTCCGATTTTGGACACTAAAACGGTGTCTCCCGTCATGCTGAAATCGAGGCATTGTGGATATGGCTTAAAAGTTGACGTTAAACCACGTTCATGAAATCTACAAAAAATATTTTTTTTTCCGATTTTGGACACTCAAACGGTGTCTCCCGTCATGCTGAAATCGAGGCATGGTGGATATGGCCTAAAAGTTGACGTTAAACCACGTTCATGAAATCTACAATCTGGATATGGCCTAAAAGTTGACGTTAAACCACGTTCATGAAAAATATATTTTTCAGATTTTGGACACTAAAACGGTGTCTCCCGTCATGCTGAAATCGAGGCATGGTGGATATGGCCTAAAAGTTGACGTTACACCACGTTCATGAAATCTACAAAAAATATATTTTTTTCCGATTTTGGACACTAAAACGGTGTCTCCCGTCATGCTGAAATCGAGGCATTGTGGATATGGCTTAAAAGTTGACGTTAGACCACGTTCATGAAATCTACAAAAAATATATTTTTTTCTGATTTTGGACACTCAAACGGTGTCTCCCGTCATGCTGAAATCGAGGCATGGTGGATATGGCCTAAAAGTTGACGTTAAACCACGTTCATGAAATCTACAATCTGGATATGGCCTAAAAGTTGACGTTAAACCACGTTCATGAAAAATATATTTTTCAGATTTTGGACACTAAAACGGTGTCTCCCGTCATGCTGAAATCGAGGCATGGTGGATATGGCCTAAAAGTTGACGTTAAACCACGTTCATGAAATCTACAAAAAATATTTTTTTTTCCAATTTTGGACACTAAAACGGTGTCTCCCGTCATGCGGAAATCGAGGCATGGTGGATATGGCTTAAAAGTTGGAGTTAGACCACGTTCATGAAATCTACAAAAAATATTTTTTTTTCCGATTTTGGACACTCAAACGGTGTCTCCCGTCATGCTGAAATCGAGGCATGGTGGATATGGCCTAAAAGTTGACTTTAGACCACGTTCATGAAATCTACAATCTGGATATGGCCTAAAAGTTGACGTTAAACCACGTTCATGAAAAATATATTTTTCAGATTTTGGACACTAAAACGGTGTCTCCCGTCATGCTGAAATCGAGGCATGGTGGATATGGCTTAAAAGTTGACGTTAGACCACGTTCATGAAATCTACAAAAAATATTTTTTTTTTTCGATTTTGGACACTCAAACGGTGTCTCCCGTCATGATGAAATCGAGGCATGGTGGATATGGCCTAAAAGTTGACGTTAGACCACGTTCATGAAATCTACAATCTGGATATGGCCTAAAAGTTGACGTTAAACCACGTTCATGAAAAATATATTTTTCAGATTTTGGACACTAAAACGGTGTCTCCCGTCATGCTGAAATCGAGGCATGGTGGATATGGCCTAAAAGTTGACGTTAAACCACGTTCATGAAATCTACAAAAAATATTTTTTTTTCCGATTTTGGACACTAAAACGGTGTCTCCCGTCATGCTGAAATCGAGGCATTGTGGATATGGCTTAAAAGTTGACGTTAAACCACGTTCATGAAATCTACAAAAAATATTTTTTTTTCCGATTTTGGACACTCAAACGGTGTCTCCCGTCATGCTGAAATCGAGGCATGGTGGATATGGCCTAAAAGTTGACGTTAAACCACGTTCATGAAATCTACAATCTGGATATGGCCTAAAAGTTGACGTTAAACCACGTTCATGAAAAATATATTTTTCAGATTTTGGACACTAAAACGGTGTCTCCCGTCATGCTGAAATCGAGGCATGGTGGATATGGCCTAAAAGTTGACGTTACACCACGTTCATGAAATCTACAAAAAATATATTTTTTTCCGATTTTGGACACTAAAACGGTGTCTCCCGTCATGCTGAAATCGAGGCATTGTGGATATGGCTTAAAAGTTGACGTTAGACCACGTTCATGAAATCTACAAAAAATATATTTTTTTCTGATTTTGGACACTCAAACGGTGTCTCCCGTCATGCTGAAATCGAGGCATGGTGGATATGGCCTAAAAGTTGACGTTAAACCACGTTCATGAAATCTACAATCTGGATATGGCCTAAAAGTTGACGTTAAACCACGTTCATGAAAAATATATTTTTCAGATTTTGGACACTAAAACGGTGTCTCCCGTCATGCTGAAATCGAGGCATGGTGGATATGGCCTAAAAGTTGACGTTAAACCACGTTCATGAAATCTACAAAAAATATTTTTTTTTCCAATTTTGGACACTAAAACGGTGTCTCCCGTCATGCGGAAATCGAGGCATGGTGGATATGGCTTAAAAGTTGACGTTAAACCACGTTCATGAAATCTACAAAAAATATTTTTTTTCCGATTTTGGACACTAAAACGGTGTCTCCCGTCATGATGAAATCAAGGCATGGTGGATATGGCCTAAAAGTTGACGTTAAACCACGTTCATGAAATCTACAAAAAAAATTTTTTTTTCCGATTTTGGACACTAAAACGGTGTCTCCCGTCATGCTGAAATCGAGGCATGGTGGATATGGCTTAAAAGTTGACGTTAGACCACGTTCATGAAATCTACAAAAAATATTTTTTTTTCCGATTTTGGACACTCAAACGGTGTCTCCCGTCACGCTGAAATCGAGGCATGGTGGATATGGCCTAAAAGTTGACGTTAGACCACGTTCATGAAATATACAATCTGGATATGGCCTACAAGTTGACGTTAAACCACGTTCATGAAAAATATATTTTTCAGATTTTGGACACTAAAACGGTGTCTCCCGTCATGCTGAAATCGAGGCATGGTGGATATGGCCTAAAAGTTGACGTTAAACCACGTTCATGAAATCTACAAAAAAAAATTTTTTTTCCGATTTTGGACACTAAAACGGTGTCTCCCGTCATGCTGAAATCGAGGCATGGTGGATATGGCTTAAAAGTTGACGTTAAACCACGTTCATGAAATCTACAAAAAAAATTGTTTTTTACGATTTTGGACACTAAAACGGTGTCTCCCGTCATGCTGAAATCGAGGCATGGTGGATATGGCCTAAAAGTTGACGTTAGACCACGTTCATGAAATCTACTAAAAATATATTTTTCAGATTTTGGACACTCAAACGGTGTCTCCCGTCATGATGAAATCGAGGCATGGTGGATATGGCCTAAAAGTTGACGTTAAACCACGTTCATGAAAAATATATTTTTCAGATTTTGGACACTAAAACGGTGTCTCCCGTCATGCTGAAATCGAGGCATGGTGGATATGGCCTAAAAGTTGACGTTAAACCACGTTCATGAAATCTACAAAAAATATATTTTTTTCCGATTTTGGACACTAAAACGGTGTCTCCCGTCATGCTGAAATCGAGGCATTGTGGATATGGCTTAAAAGTTGACGTTAGACCACGTTCATGAAATCTACAAAAAATATATTTTTTTCCGATTTTGGACACTCAAACGGTGTCTCCCGTCATGCTGAAATCGAGGCATGGTGGATATGGCCTAAAAGTTGACGTTAAACCACGTTCATGAAATCTACAATCTGGATATGGCCTAAAAGTTGACGTTAAACCACGTTCATGAAAAATATATTTTTCAGATTTTGGACACTAAAACGGTGTCTCCCGTCATGCTGAAATCGAGGCATGGTGGATATGGCCTAAAAGTTGACGTTAAACCACGTTCATGAAATCTACAAAAAATATTTTTTTTTCCAATTTTGGACACTAAAACGGTGTCTCCCGTCATGCGGAAATCGAGGCATGGTGGATATGGCTTAAAAGTTGACGTTAAACCACGTTCATGAAATCTACAAAAAATATTTTTTTTCCGATTTTGGACACTAAAACGGTGTCTCCCGTCATGATGAAATCAAGGCATGGTGGATATGGCCTAAAAGTTGACGTTAAACCACGTTCATGAAATCTACAAAAAATATTTTTTTTTCCGATTTTGTACACTAAAACGGTGTCTCCCGTCATGCTGAAATCGAGGCATGGTGGATATGGCTTAAAAGTTGACGTTAGACCACGTTCATGAAATCTACAAAAAATATTTTTTTTTCCGATTTTGGACACTCAAACGGTGTCTCCCGTCACGCTGAAATCGAGGCATGGTGGATATGGCCTAAAAGTTGACGTTAGACCACGTTCATGAAATCTACAATCTGGATATGGCCTAAAAGTTGACGTTAAACCACGTTCATGAAAAATATATTTTTCAGATTTTGGACACTAAAACGGTGTCTCCCGTCATGCTGAAATCGAGGCATGGTGGATATGGCCTAAAAGTTGACGTTAAACCACGTTCATGAAATCTACAAAAAAAATTTTTTTTTCCGATTTTGGACACTAAAACGGTGTCTCCCGTCATGCTGAAATCGAGGCATGGTGGATATGGCTTAAAAGTTGACGTTAAACCACGTTCATGAAATCTACAAAAAAAATTGTTTTTTACGATTTTGGACACTAAAACGGTGTCTCCCGTCATGCTGAAATCGAGGCATGGTGGATATGGCCTAAAAGTTGACGTTAGACCACGTTCATGAAATCTACTAAAAATATATTTTTCAGATTTTGGACACTCAAACGGTGTCTCCCGTCATGATGAAATCGAGGCATGGTGGATATGGCCTAAAAGTTGACGTTAAACCACGTTCATGAAATCTACAAAAAATATTTTTTTTCCCGATTTTGGACACTAAAACGGTGTCTCCCGTCATGCTGAAATCGAGGCATGGTGGATATGGCCAAAAAGTTGACGTTAGACCACGTTCATGAAATCTACAAAAAATATTTTTTTTTCCGGTTTTGGACAGTAAAACGGTGTCTCCCGTCATGCTGAAATCGAGGCATGGTGGATATGGCCTAAAAGTTGACTTTAAACCACGTTCATGAAATCTACAAAAAATATTTTTTTTTCCGATTTTGGACACTAAAACGGTGTCTCCCGTCATGCGGAAATCGAGGCATGGTGGATATGGCTTAAAAGTTGACGTTAAACCACGTTCATGAAATCTACAAAAAATATTTTTTTTTCCGATTTTGGACACTAAAACGGTGTCTCCCGTCATGATGAAATCGAGGCATGGTGGATATGGCCTAAAAGTTGACGTTAAACCACGTTCATGAAATCTACCAAAAATATTTTTTTTTCCGATTTTGGACACTAAAACGGTGTCTCCCGTCATGCTGAAATCGAGGCATGGTGGATATGGCCAAAAAGTTGACGTTAGACCACGTTCATGAAATCTATTAAAAATATATTTTTTTCCGTTTTTGGACACTAAAACGGTGTCTCCCGTCATGCTGAAATCGAGGCATGGTGGATATGGCCAAAAAGTTGACGTTAAACCACGTTCATGAAATCTACAAAAAAAATTTTTTTTTCTGATTTTGGACACTAAAACGGTGTCTCCCGTCATGCGGAAATCGAGGCATGGTGGATATGGCTTAAAAGTTGACGTTATACCACGTTCATGAAATCTACAAAAAATATTTTTTTTTTCGATTTTGGACACTAAAACGGTGTCTCCCGTCATGCGGAAATCGAGGCATGGTGGATATGGCTTAAAAGTTGACGTTAAACCACGTTCATGAAATCTACAAAAAATATTTTTTTTTTTCGATTTTGGACACTCAAACGGTGTCTCCCGTCATGATGAAATCGAGGCATGGTGGATATGGCCTAAAAGTTGACGTTAGACCACGTTCATGAAATCTACAATCTGGATATGGCCTAAAAGTTGACGTTAAACCACGTTCATGAAAAATATATTTTTCAGATTTTGGACACTAAAACGGTGTCTCCCGTCATGCTGAAATCGAGGCATGGTGGATATGGCCTAAAAGTTGACGTTAAACCACGTTCATGAAATCTACAAAAAATATTTTTTTTTCCGATTTTGGACACTAAAACGGTGTCTCCCGTCATGCTGAAATCGAGGCATTGTGGATATGGCTTAAAAGTTGACGTTAAACCACGTTCATGAAATCTACAAAAAATATTTTTTTTTCCGATTTTGGACACTCAAACGGTGTCTCCCGTCATGCTGAAATCGAGGCATGGTGGATATGGCCTAAAAGTTGACGTTAAACCACGTTCATGAAATCTACAATCTGGATATGGCCTAAAAGTTGACGTTAAACCACGTTCATGAAAAATATATTTTTCAGATTTTGGACACTAAAACGGTGTCTCCCGTCATGCTGAAATCGAGGCATGGTGGATATGGCCTAAAAGTTGACGTTACACCACGTTCATGAAATCTACAAAAAATATATTTTTTTCCGATTTTGGACACTAAAACGGTGTCTCCCGTCATGCTGAAATCGAGGCATTGTGGATATGGCTTAAAAGTTGACGTTAGACCACGTTCATGAAATCTACAAAAAATATATTTTTTTCCGATTTTGGACACTCAAACGGTGTCTCCCGTCATGCTGAAATCGAGGCATGGTGGATATGGCCTAAAAGTTGACGTTAAACCACGTTCATGAAATCTACAATCTGGATATGGCCTAAAAGTTGACGTTAAACCACGTTCATGAAAAATATATTTTTCAGATTTTGGACACTAAAACGGTGTCTCCCGTCATGCTGAAATCGAGGCATGGTGGATATGGCCTAAAAGTTGACGTTAAACCACGTTCATGAAATCTACAAAAAATATTTTTTTTTCCAATTTTGGACACTAAAACGGTGTCTCCCGTCATGCGGAAATCGAGGCATGGTGGATATGGCTTAAAAGTTGACGTTAAACCACGTTCATGAAATCTACAAAAAATATTTTTTTTCCGATTTTGGACACTAAAACGGTGTCTCCCGTCATGATGAAATCAAGGCATGGTGGATATGGCCTAAAAGTTGACGTTAAACCACGTTCATGAAATCTACAAAAATTTTTTTTTTTTCCGATTTTGGACACTAAAACGGTGTCTCCCGTCATGCTGAAATCGAGGCATGGTGGATATGGCTTAAAAGTTGACGTTAGACCACGTTCATGAAATCTACAAAAAATATTTTTTTTTCCGATTTTGGACACTCAAACGGTGTCTCCCGTCACGCTGAAATCGAGGCATGGTGGATATGGCCTAAAAGTTGACGTTAGACCACGTTCATGAAATATACAATCTGGATATGGCCTACAAGTTGACGTTAAACCACGTTCATGAAAAATATATTTTTCAGATTTTGGACACTAAAACGGTGTCTCCCGTCATGCTGAAATCGAGGCATGGTGGATATGGCCTAAAAGTTGACGTTAAACCACGTTCATGAAATCTACAAAAAAAAAATTTTTTTCCGATTTTGGACACTAAAACGGTGTCTCCCGTCATGCTGAAATCGAGGCATGGTGGATATGGCTTAAAAGTTGACGTTAAACCACGTTCATGAAATCTACAAAAAAAATTGTTTTTTACGATTTTGGACACTAAAACGGTGTCTCCCGTCATGCTGAAATCGAGGCATGGTGGATATGGCCTAAAAGTTGACGTTAGACCACGTTCATGAAATCTACTAAAAATATATTTTTCAGATTTTGGACACTCAAACGGTGTCTCCCGTCATGATGAAATCGAGGCATGGTGGATATGGCCTAAAAGTTGACGTTAAACCACGTTCATGAAAAATATATTTTTCAGATTTTGGACACTAAAACGGTGTCTCCCGTCATGCTGAAATCGAGGCATGGTGGATATGGCCTAAAAGTTGACGTTAAACCACGTTCATGAAATCTACAAAAAATATATTTTTTTCCGATTTTGGACACTAAAACGGTGTCTCCCGTCATGCTGAAATCGAGGCATTGTGGATATGGCTTAAAAGTTGACGTTAGACCACGTTCATGAAATCTACAAAAAATATATTTTTTTCCGATTTTGGACACTCAAACGGTGTCTCCCGTCATGCTGAAATCGAGGCATGGTGGATATGGCCTAAAAGTTGACGTTAAACCACGTTCATGAAATCTACAATCTGGATATGGCCTAAAAGTTGACGTTAAACCACGTTCATGAAAAATATATTTTTCAGATTTTGGACACTAAAACGGTGTCTCCCGTCATGCTGAAATCGAGGCATGGTGGATATGGCCTAAAAGTTGACGTTAAACCACGTTCATGAAATCTACAAAAAATATTTTTTTTTCCAATTTTGGACACTAAAACGGTGTCTCCCGTCATGCGGAAATCGAGGCATGGTGGATATGGCTTAAAAGTTGACGTTAAACCACGTTCATGAAATCTACAAAAAATATTTTTTTTCCGATTTTGGACACTAAAACGGTGTCTCCCGTCATGATGAAATCAAGGCATGGTGGATATGGCCTAAAAGTTGACGTTAAACCACGTTCATGAAATCTACAAAAAATATTTTTTTTTCCGATTTTGTACACTAAAACGGTGTCTCCCGTCATGCTGAAATCGAGGCATGGTGGATATGGCTTAAAAGTTGACGTTAGACCACGTTCATGAAATCTACAAAAAATATTTTTTTTTCCGATTTTGGACACTCAAACGGTGTCTCCCGTCACGCTGAAATCGAGGCATGGTGGATATGGCCTAAAAGTTGACGTTAGACCACGTTCATGAAATCTACAATCTGGATATGGCCTAAAAGTTGACGTTAAACCACGTTCATGAAAAATATATTTTTCAGATTTTGGACACTAAAACGGTGTCTCCCGTCATGCTGAAATCGAGGCATGGTGGATATGGCCTAAAAGTTGACGTTAAACCACGTTCATGAAATCTACAAAAAAAATTTTTTTTTCCGATTTTGGACACTAAAACGGTGTCTCCCGTCATGCTGAAATCGAGGCATGGTGGATATGGCTTAAAAGTTGACGTTAAACCACGTTCATGAAATCTACAAAAAAAATTGTTTTTTACGATTTTGGACACTAAAACGGTGTCTCCCGTCATGCTGAAATCGAGGCATGGTGGATATGGCCTAAAAGTTGACGTTAGACCACGTTCATGAAATCTACTAAAAATATATTTTTCAGATTTTGGACACTCAAATGGTGTCTCCCGTCATGATGAAATCGAGGCATGGTGGATATGGCCTAAAAGTTGACGTTAAACCACGTTCATGAAATCTACAAAAAATATTTTTTTTCCCGATTTTGGACACTAAAACGGTGTCTCCCGTCATGCTGAAATCGAGGCATGGTGGATATGGCCAAAAAGTTGACGTTAGACCACGTTCATGAAATCTACAAAAAATATTTTTTTTTCCGGTTTTGGACAGTAAAACGGTGTCTCCCGTCATGCTGAAATCGAGGCATGGTGGATATGGCCTAAAAGTTGACTTTAAACCACGTTCATGAAATCTACAAAAAATATTTTTTTTTCCGATTTTGGACACTAAAACGGTGTCTCCCGTCATGCGGAAATCGAGGCATGGTGGATATGGCTTAAAAGTTGACGTTAAACCACGTTCATGAAATCTACAAAAAATATTTTTTTTTCCGATTTTGGACACTAAAACGGTGTCTCCCGTCATGATGAAATCGAGGCATGGTGGATATGGCCTAAAAGTTGACGTTAAACCACGTTCATGAAATCTACCAAAAATATTTTTTTTTCCGATTTTGGACACTAAAACGGTGTCTCCCGTCATGCTGAAATCGAGGCATGGTGGATATGGCCAAAAAGTTGACGTTAGACCACGTTCATGAAATCTATTAAAAATATATTTTTTTCCGTTTTTGGACACTAAAACGGTGTCTCCCGTCATGCTGAAATCGAGGCATGGTGGATATGGCCAAAAAGTTGACGTTAAACCACGTTCATGAAATCTACAAAAAAATTTTTTTTTTCTGATTTTGGACACTAAAACGGTGTCTCCCGTCATGCGGAAATCGAGGCATGGTGGATATGGCTTAAAAGTTGACGTTATACCACGTTCATGAAATCTACAAAAAATATTTTTTTTTTCGATTTTGGACACTAAAACGGTGTCTCCCGTCATGCGGAAATCGAGGCATGGTGGATATGGCTTAAAAGTTGACGTTAAACCACGTTCATGAAATCTACAAAAAAAATTGTTTTTTACGATTTTGGACACTAAAACGGTGTCTCCCGTCATGCTGAAATCGAGGCATGGTGGATATGGCCAAAAAGTTGACGTTAGACCACGTTCATGAAATCTACTAAAAATATTTTTTTTTCCGATTTTGGACACTAAAACGGTGTCTCCCGTCATGCTGAAATCGAGGCATGGTGGATATGGCCTAAAAGTTGACGTTAAACCACGTTCATGAAATCTACAAAAAATATTATTTTTTCCGATTTTGGACACTAAAACGGTGTCTCCCGTCATGCTGAAATCGAGGCATGGTGGATATGGCTTAAAAGTTGACGTTAAACCACGTTCATGAAATCTACAAAAAAAATTGTTTTTTACGATTTTGGACACTAAAACGGTGTCTCCCGTCATGCTGAAATCGAGGCATGGTGGATATGGCCTAAAAGTTGACGTTAGACCTCTTTCATGAAATCTACAATCTGGATATGGCCTAAAAGTTGACGTTAAACCACGTTCATGAAAAATATATTTTTCAGATTTTGGACACTAAAACGGTGTCTCCCGTCATGCTGAAATCGAGGCATGGTGGATATGGCCTAAAAGTTGACGTTAAACCACGTTCATGAAATCTACAAAACATTTTTCTTTTTACGATTTTGGACACTAAAACGGTGTCTCCCGTCATGCTGAAATCGAGGCATGGTGGATATGGCTTAAAAGTTGACGTTAGACCACGTTCATGAAATCTACAAAAAATATTTTTTTTTCCGATTTTGGACACTCAAACGGTGTCTCCCGTCATGATGAAATCGAGGCATGGTGGATATGGCCTAAAAGTTGACGTTAGACCACGTTCATGAAATCTACAATCTGGATATGGCCTAAAAGTTGACGTTAAACCACGTTCATGAAAAATATATTTTTCAGATTTTGGACACTAAAACGGTGTCTCCCGTCATGCTGAAATCGAGGCATGGTGGATATGGCCTAAAAGTTGACGTTAAACCACGTTCATGAAATCTACAAAAAATATTTTTTTTTTCCGATTTTGGACACTAAAACGGTGTCTCCCGTCATGATGAAATCAAGGCATGGTGGATATGGCCTAAAAGTTGACGTTAAACCACGTTCATGAAATCTACAAAAAATATTTTTTTTTCCGATTTTGGACACTAAAACGGTGTCTCCCGTCATGATGAAATCAAGGCATGGTGGATATGGCCTAAAAGTTGACGTTAAACCACGTTCATGAAATCTACAAAAAATATATTTTTTTCCGATTTTGGACACTAAAACGGTGTCTCCCGTCATGCTGAAATCGAGGCATTGTGGATATGGCTTAAAAGTTGACGTTAGACCACGTTCATGAAATCTACAAAAAATATTTTTTTTTCCGATTTTGGACACTAAAACGGTGTCTCCCGTCATGCTGAAATCGAGGCATGGTGGATATGGCCTAAAAGTTGACGTTAAACCACGTTCATGAAATCTACAATCTGGATATGGCCTAAAAGTTGACGTTAAACCACGTTCATGAAAAATATATTTTTCCGATTTTGGACACTAAAACGGTGTCTCCCGTCATGCTGAAATCGAGGCATGGTGGATATGGCCTAAAAGTTGACGTTAAACCACGTTCATGAAATCTACAAAAAATATATTTTTTTCCGATTTTGGACACTAAAACGGTGTCTCCCGTCATGCTGAAATCGAGGCATTGTGGATATGGCTTAAAAGTTGACGTTAGACCACGTTCATGAAATCTACAAAAAATATATTTTTTTCCGATTTTGGACACTAAAACGGTGTCTCCCGTCATGCTGAAATCGAGGCATGGTGGATATGGCCTAAAAGTTGACGTTAAACCACGTTCATGAAATCTACAATCTGGATATGGCCTAAAAGTTGACGTTAAACCACGTTCATGAAAAATATATTTTTCAGATTTTGGACACTAAAACGGTGTCTCCCGTCATGCTGAAATCGAGGCATGGTGGATATGGCCTAAAAGTTGACGTTAAACCACGTTCATGAAATCTACAAAAAATATTTTTTTTTCCGATTTTGGACACTAAAACGGTGTCTCCCGTCATGCGGAAATCGAGGCATGGTGGATATGGCTTAAAAGTTGACGTTAAACCACGTTCATGAAATCTACAAAAAATATTTTTTTTCCGATTTTGGACACTAAAACGGTGTCTCCCGTCATGATGAAATCAAGCCATGGTGGATATGGCCTAAAAGTTGACGTTAAACCACGTTCATGAAATCTACAAAAAATATTTTTTTTTCCGATTTTGGACACTAAAACGGTGTTTCCCGTCATGCTGAAATCGAGGCATGGTGGATATGGCTTAAAAGTTGACGTTAGACCACGTTCATGAAATCTACAAAAAATATTTTTTTTTCCGATTTTGGACACTCAAACGGTGTCTCCCGTCACGCTGAAATCGAGGCATGGTGGATATGGCCTAAAAGTTGACGTTAGACCACGTTCATGAAATCTACAATCTGGATATGGCCTAAAAGTTGACGTTAAACCACGTTCATGAAAAATATATTTTTCAGATTTTGGACACTAAAACGGTGTCTCCCGTCATGCTGAAATCGAGGCATGGTGGATATGGCCTAAAAGTTGACGTTAAACCACGTTCATGAAATCTACAAAAAAAATTTTTTTTTCCGATTTTGGACACTAAAACGGTGTCTCCCGTCATGCTGAAATCGAGGCATGGTGGATATGGCTTAAAAGTTGACGTTAAACCACGTTCATGAAATCTACAAAAAAAATTGTTTTTTACGATTTTGGACACTAAAACGGTGTCTCCCGTCATGCTGAAATCGAGGCATGGTGGATATGGCCTAAAAGTTGACGTTAGACCACGTTCATGAAATCTACTAAAAATATATTTTTCAGATTTTGGACACTCAAACGGTGTCTCCCGTCATGCTGAAATCGAGGCATGGTGGATATGGCCAAAAAGTTGACGTTAGACCACGTTCATGAAATCTACAAAAAATATTTTTTTTTCCGGTTTTGGACAGTAAAACGGTGTCTCCCGTCATGCTGAAATCGAGGCATGGTGGATATGGCCTAAAAGTTGACTTTAAACCACGTTCATGAAATCTACAAAAAATATTTTTTTTTCCGATTTTGGACACTAAAACGGTGTCTCCCGTCATGCGGAAATCGAGGCATGGTGGATATGGCTTAAAAGTTGACGTTAAACCACGTTCATGAAATCTACAAAAAATATTTTTTTTTCCGATTTTGGACACTAAAACGGTGTCTCCCGTCATGATGAAATCGAGGCATGGTGGATATGGCCTAAAAGTTGACGTTAAACCACGTTCATGAAATCTACCAAAAATATTTTTTTTTCCGATTTTGGACACTAAAACGGTGTCTCCCGTCATGCTGAAATCGAGGCATGGTGGATATGGCCAAAAAGTTGACGTTAGACCACGTTCATGAAATCTATTAAAAATATTTTTTTTTCCGATTTTGGACACTAAAACGGTGTCTCCCGTCATGCTGAAATCGAGGCATGGTGGATATGGCCAAAAAGTTGACGTTAAACCACGTTCATGAAATCTACAAAAAAAATTTTTTTTTCCGATTTTGGACACTAAAACGGTGTCTCCCGTCATGCGGAAATCGAGGCATGGTGGATATGGCTTAAAAGTTGACGTTATACCACGTTCATGAAATCTACAAAAAATATTTTTTTTTTCGATTTTGGACACTCAAACGGTGTCTCCCGTCATGCTGAAATCGAGGCATGGTGGATATGGCCTAAAAGTTGACGTTAGACCACGTTCATGAAATCTACAATCTGGATATGGCCTAAAAGTTGACGTTAAACCACGTTCATGAAAAATATATTTTTCAGATTTTGGACACTAAAACGGTGTCTCCCGTCATGCTGAAATCGAGGCATGGTGGATATGGCTTAAAAGTTGACGTTAAACCACGTTCATGAAATCTACAAAAAAAATTGTTTTTTACGATTTTGGACACTAAAACGGTGTCTCCCGTCATGCTGAAATCGAGGCATGGTGGATATGGCCTAAAAGTTGACGTTAGACCACGTTCATGAAATCTACTAAAAATATATTTTTCAGATTTTGGACACTCAAACGGTGTCTCCCGTCATGCTGAAATCGAGGCATGGTGGATATGGCCAAAAAGTTGACGTTAGACCACGTTCATGAAATCTACAAAAAATATTTTTTTTTCCGGTTTTGGACAGTAAAACGGTGTCTCCCGTCATGCTGAAATCGAGGCATGGTGGATATGGCCTAAAAGTTGACTTTAAACCACGTTCATGAAATCTACAAAAAATATTTTTTTTTCCGATTTTGGACACTAAAACGGTGTCTCCCGTCATGCGGAAATCGAGGCATGGTGGATATGGCTTAAAAGTTGACGTTAAACCACGTTCATGAAATCTACAAAAAATATTTTTTTTTCCGATTTTGGACACTAAAACGGTGTCTCCCGTCATGATGAAATCGAGGCATGGTGGATATGGCCTAAAAGTTGACGTTAAACCACGTTCATGAAATCTACCAAAAATATTTTTTTTTCCGATTTTGGACACTAAAACGGTGTCTCCCGTCATGCTGAAATCGAGGCATGGTGGATATGGCCAAAAAGTTGACGTTAGACCACGTTCATGAAATCTATTAAAAATATTTTTTTTTCCGATTTTGGACACTAAAACGGTGTCTCCCGTCATGCTGAAATCGAGGCATGGTGGATATGGCCAAAAAGTTGACGTTAAACCACGTTCATGAAATCTACAAAAAAATTTTTTTTTTCCGATTTTGGACACTAAAACGGTGTCTCCCGTCATGCGGAAATCGAGGCATGGTGGATATGGCTTAAAAGTTGACGTTATACCACGTTCATGAAATCTACAAAAAATATTTTTTTTTTCGATTTTGGACACTCAAACGGTGTCTCCCGTCATGCTGAAATCGAGGCATGGTGGATATGGCCTAAAAGTTGACGTTAGACCACGTTCATGAAATCTACAATCTGGATATGGCCTAAAAGTTGACGTTAAACCACGTTCATGAAAAATATATTTTTCAGATTTTGGACACTAAAACGGTGTCTCCCGTCATGCTGAAATCGAGGCATGGTGGATATGGCCTAAAAGTTGACATTAAACCACGTTCATGAAATCTACAAAAAATATTTTTTTTTTCGATTTTGGACACTAAAACGGTGTCTCCCGTCATGCGGAAATCGAGGCATGGTGGATATGGCTTAAAAGTTGACGTTAAACCACGTTCATGAAATCTACAAAAAAAATTGTTTTTTTCGATTTTGGACACTAAAACGGTGTCTCCCGTCATGCGAAAATCGAGGCATGGTGGATATGGCTTAAAAGTTGACGTTATACCACGTTCATGAAATCTACAAAAAATATTTTTTTTTTCGATTTTGGACACTCAAACGGTGTCTCCCGTCATGCTGAAATCGAGGCATGGTGGATATGGCCTAAAAGTTGACGTTAGACCACGTTCATGAAATCTACAATCTGGATATGGCCTAAAAGTTGACGTTAAACCACGTTCATGAAAAATATATTTTTCAGATTTTGGACACTAAAACGGTGTCTCCCGTCATGCTGAAATCGAGGCATGGTGGATATGGCCTAAAAGTTGACGTTAAACCACGTTCATGAAATCTACAAAAAATATTTTTTTTTTCGATTTTGGACACTAAAACGGTGTCTCCCGTCATGCGGAAATCGAGGCATGGTGGATATGGCTTAAAAGTTGACGTTAAACCACGTTCATGAAATCTACAAAAAAAATTGTTTTTTACGATTTTGGACACTAAAACGGTGTCTCCCGTCATGCTGAAATCGAGGCATGGTGGATATGGCCTAAAAGTTGACGTTAAACCACGTTCATGAAATCTACAATCTGGATATGGCCTAAAAGTTGACGTTAAACCACGTTCATGAAAAATATATTTTTCCGATTTTGGACACTAAAACGGTGTCTCCCGTCATGCTGAAATCGAGGCATGGTGGATATGGCCTAAAAGTTGACGTTAAACCACGTTCATGAAATCTACAAAAAATATATTTTTTTCCGATTTTGGACACTAAAACGGTGTCTCCCGTCATGCTGAAATCGAGGCATTGTGGATATGGCTTAAAAGTTGACGTTAGACCACGTTCATGAAATCTACAAAAAATATATTTTTTTCCGATTTTGGACACTAAAACGGTGTCTCCCGTCATGCTGAAATCGAGGCATGGTGGATATGGCCTAAAAGTTGACGTTAAACCACGTTCATGAAATCTACAATCTGGATATGGCCTAAAAGTTGACGTTAAACCACGTTCATGAAAAATATATTTTTCAGATTTTGGACACTAAAACGGTGTCTCCCGTCATGCTGAAATCGAGGCATGGTGGATATGGCCTAAAAGTTGACGTTAAACCACGTTCATGAAATCTACAAAAAATATTTTTTTTTCCGATTTTGGACACTAAAACGGTGTCTCCCGTCATGCGGAAATCGAGGCATGGTGGATATGGCTTAAAAGTTGACGTTAAACCACGTTCATGAAATCTACAAAAAATATTTTTTTTCAGATTTTGGACACTAAAACGGTGTCTCCCGTCATGATGAAATCAAGGCATGGTGGATATGGCCTAAAAGTTGACGTTAAACCACGTTCATGAAATCTACAAAAAATATTTTTTTTTCCGATTTTGGACACTAAAACGGTGTTTCCCGTCATGCTGAAATCGAGGCATGGTGGATATGGCTTAAAAGTTGACGTTAGACCACGTTCATGAAATCTACAAAAAATATTTTTTTTTCCGATTTTGGACACTCAAACGGTGTCTCCCGTCACGCTGAAATCGAGGCATGGTGGATATGGCCTAAAAGTTGACGTTAGACCACGTTCATGAAATCTACAATCTGGATATGGCCTAAAAGTTGACGTTAAACCACGTTCATGAAAAATATATTTTTCAGATTTTGGACACTAAAACGGTGTCTCCCGTCATGCTGAAATCGAGGCATGGTGGATATGGCCTAAAAGTTGACGTTAAACCACGTTCATGAAATCTACAAAAAAAAAAAATTTTTCCGATTTTGGACACTAAAACGGTGTCTCCCGTCATGCTGAAATCGAGGCATGGTGGATATGGCTTAAAAGTTGACGTTAAACCACGTTCATGAAATCTACAAAAAAAATTGTTTTTTACGATTTTGGACACTAAAACGGTGTCTCCCGTCATGCTGAAATCGAGGCATGGTGGATATGGCCTAAAAGTTGACGTTAGACCACGTTCATGAAATCTACTAAAAATATATTTTTCAGATTTTGGACACTCAAACGGTGTCTCCCGTCATGCTGAAATCGAGGCATGGTGGATATGGCCAAAAAGTTGACGTTAGACCACGTTCATGAAATCTACAAAAAATATTTTTTTTTCCGGTTTTGGACAGTAAAACGGTGTCTCCCGTCATGCTGAAATCGAGGCATGGTGGATATGGCCTAAAAGTTGACTTTAAACCACGTTCATGAAATCTACAAAAAATATTTTTTTTTCCGATTTTGGACACTAAAACGGTGTCTCCCGTCATGCGGAAATCGAGGCATGGTGGATATGGCTTAAAAGTTGACGTTAAACCACGTTCATGAAATCTACAAAAAATATTTTTTTTTCCGATTTTGGACACTAAAACGGTGTCTCCCGTCATGATGAAATCGAGGCATGGTGGATATGGCCTAAAAGTTGACGTTAAACCACGTTCATGAAATCTACCAAAAATATTTTTTTTTCCGATTTTGGACACTAAAACGGTGTCTCCCGTCATGCTGAAATCGAGGCATGGTGGATATGGCCAAAAAGTTGACGTTAGACCACGTTCATGAAATCTATTAAAAATATTTTTTTTTCCGATTTTGGACACTAAAACGGTGTCTCCCGTCATGCTGAAATCGAGGCATGGTGGATATGGCCAAAAAGTTGACGTTAAACCACGTTCATGAAATCTACAAAAAAAAATTTTTTTTCCGATTTTGGACACTAAAACGGTGTCTCCCGTCATGCGGAAATCGAGGCATGGTGGATATGGCTTAAAAGTTGACGTTATACCACGTTCATGAAATCTACAAAAAATATTTTTTTTTTCGATTTTGGACACTCAAACGGTGTCTCCCGTCATGCTGAAATCGAGGCATGGTGGATATGGCCTAAAAGTTGACGTTAGACCACGTTCATGAAATCTACAATCTGGATATGGCCTAAAAGTTGACGTTAAACCACGTTCATGAAAAATATATTTTTCAGATTTTGGACACTAAAACGGTGTCTCCCGTCATGCTGAAATCGAGGCATGGTGGATATGGCCTAAAAGTTGACATTAAACCACGTTCATGAAATCTACAAAAAATATTTTTTTTTTCGATTTTGGACACTAAAACGGTGTCTCCCGTCATGCGGAAATCGAGGCATGGTGGATATGGCTTAAAAGTTGACGTTAAACCACGTTCATGAAATCTACAAAAAAAATTGTTTTTTACGATTTTGGACACTAAAACGGTGTCTCCCGTCATGCTGAAATCGAGGCATGGTGGATATGGCCAAAAAGTTGACGTTAGACCACGTTCATGAAATCTACTAAAAATATTTTTTTTTCCGATTTTGGACACTAAAACGGTGTCTCCCGTCATGCTGAAATCGAGGCATGGTGGATATGGCCTAAAAGTTGACGTTAAACCACGTTCATGAAATCTACAAAAAATATTATTTTTTCCGATTTTGGACACTAAAACGGTGTCTCCCGTCATGATGAAATCGAGGCATGGTGGATATGGCCTAAAAGTTGACGTTAAACCACGTTCATGAAATCTACAAAAAAAATTTTTTTTTCCGATTTTGGACACTAAAACGGTGTCTCCCGTCATGCTGAAATCGAGGCATGGTGGATATGGCTTAAAAGTTGACGTTAAACCACGTTCATGAAATCTACAAAAAAAATTGTTTTTTACGATTTTGGACACTAAAACGGTGTCTCCCGTCATGCTGAAATCGAGGCATGGTGGATATGGCCTAAAAGTTGACGTTAGACCTCTTTCATGAAATCTACAATCTGGATATGGCCTTAAAGTTGACGTTAAACCACGTTCATGAAAAATATATTTTTCAGATTTTGGACACTAAAACGGTGTCTCCCGTCATGCTGAAATCGAGGCATGGTGGATATGGCCTAAAAGTTGACGTTAAACCACGTTCATGAAATCTACAAAAAATTTTTTTTTTTACGATTTTGGACACTAAAACGGTGTCTCCCGTCATGATGAAATCAAGGCATGGTGGATATGGCCTAAAAGTTGACGTTAAACCACGTTCATGAAATCTATTAAAAATATTTTTTTTTCCGATTTTGGACACTAAAACGGTGTCTCCCGTCATGCTGAAATCGAGGCATGGTGGATATGGCCAAAAAGTTGACGTTAAACCACGTTCATGAAATCTACAAAAAAAATTTTTTTTTCCGATTTTGGACACTAAAACGGTGTCTCCCGTCATGCGGAAATCGAGGCATGGTGGATATGGCTTAAAAGTTGACGTTAGACCACGTTCATGAAATCTATTAAAAATATTTTTTTTTCCGATTTTGGACACTAAAACGGTGTCTCCCGTCATGCTGAAATCGAGGCATGGTGGATATGGCCAAAAAGTTGACGTTAAACCACGTTCATGAAATCTACAAAAAAAAATTTTTTTTCCGATTTTGGACACTAAAACGGTGTCTCCCGTCATGCGGAAATCGAGGCATGGTGGATATGGCTTAAAAGTTGACGTTATACCACGTTCATGAAATCTACAAAAAATATTTTTTTTTTCGATTTTGGACACTCAAACGGTGTCTCCCGTCATGCTGAAATCGAGGCATGGTGGATATGGCCTAAAAGTTGACGTTAGACCACGTTCATGAAATCTACAATCTGGATATGGCCTAAAAGTTGACGTTAAACCACGTTCATGAAAAATATATTTTTCAGATTTTGGACACTAAAACGGTGTCTCCCGTCATGCTGAAATCGAGGCATGGTGGATATGGCCTAAAAGTTGACATTAAACCACGTTCATGAAATCTACAAAAAATATTTTTTTTTTCGATTTTGGACACTAAAACGGTGTCTCCCGTCATGCGGAAATCGAGGCATGGTGGATATGGCTTAAAAGTTGACGTTAAACCACGTTCATGAAATCTACAAAAAAAATTGTTTTTTACGATTTTGGACACTAAAACGGTGTCTCCCGTCATGCTGAAATCGAGGCATGGTGGATATGGCCAAAAAGTTGACGTTAGACCACGTTCATGAAATCTACTAAAAATATTTTTTTTTCCGATTTTGGACACTAAAACGGTGTCTCCCGTCATGCTGAAATCGAGGCATGGTGGATATGGCCTAAATGTTGACGTTAAACCACGTTCATGAAATCTACAAAAAATATTATTTTTTCCGATTTTGGACACTAAAACGGTGTCTCCCGTCATGATGAAATCGAGGCATGGTGGATATGGCCTAAAAGTTGACGTTAAACCACGTTCATGAAATCTACAAAAAAAAATTTTTTTTCCGATTTTGGACACTAAAACGGTGTCTCCCGTCATGCTGAAATCGAGGCATGGTGGATATGGCTTAAAAGTTGACGTTAAACCACGTTCATGAAATCTACAAAAAAAATTGTTTTTTACGATTTTGGACACTAAAACGGTGTCTCCCGTCATGCTGAAATCGAGGCATGGTGGATATGGCCTAAAAGTTGACGTTAGACCTCTTTCATGAAATCTACAATCTGGATATGGCCTTAAAGTTGACGTTAAACCACGTTCATGAAAAATATATTTTTCAGATTTTGGACACTAAAACGGTGTCTCCCGTCATGCTGAAATCGAGGCATGGTGGATATGGCCTAAAAGTTGACGTTAAACCACGTTCATGAAATCTACAAAAATTTTTTTTTTTTACGATTTTGGACACTAAAACGGTGTCTCCCGTCATGATGAAATCAAGGCATGGTGGATATGGCCTAAAAGTTGACGTTAAACCACGTTCATGAAATCTATTAAAAATATTTTTTTTTCCGATTTTGGACACTAAAACGGTGTCTCCCGTCATGCTGAAATCGAGGCATGGTGGATATGGCCAAAAAGTTGACGTTAAACCACGTTCATGAAATCTACAAAAAAAAATTTTTTTTCCGATTTTGGACACTAAAACGGTGTCTCCCGTCATGCGGAAATCGAGGCATGGTGGATATGGCTTAAAAGTTGACGTTATACCACGTTCATGAAATCTACAAAAAATATTTTTTTTTTCGATTTTGGACACTCAAACGGTGTCTCCCGTCATGCTGAAATCGAGGCATGGTGGATATGGCCTAAAAGTTGACGTTAGACCACGTTCATGAAATCTACAATCTGGATATGGCCTAAAAGTTGACGTTAAACCACGTTCATGAAAAATATATTTTTCAGATTTTGGACACTAAAACGGTGTCTCCCGTCATGCTGAAATCGAGGCATGGTGGATATGGCCTAAAAGTTGACATTAAACCACGTTCATGAAATCTACAAAAAAATTTTTTTTTTCCGATTTTGGACACTAAAACGGTGTCTCCCGTCATGCGGAAATCGAGGCATGGTGGATATGGCTTAAAAGTTGACGTTATACCACGTTCATGAAATCTACAAAAAATATTTTTTTTTTCGATTTTGGACACTCAAACGGTGTCTCCCGTCATGCTGAAATCGAGGCATGGTGGATATGGCCTAAAAGTTGACGTTAGACCACGTTCATGAAATCTACAATCTGGATATGGCCTAAAAGTTGACGTTAAACCACGTTCATGAAAAATATATTTTTCAGATTTTGGACACTAAAACGGTGTCTCCCGTCATGCTGAAATCGAGGCATGGTGGATATGGCCAAAAAGTTGACGTTAGACCACGTTCATGAAATCTACTAAAAATATTTTTTTTTCCGATTTTGGACACTAAAACGGTGTCTCCCGTCATGCTGAAATCGAGGCATGGTGGATATGGCCTAAAAGTTGACGTTAAACCACGTTCATGAAATCTACAAAAAATATTATTTTTTCCGATTTTGGACACTAAAACGGTGTCTCCCGTCATGATGAAATCGAGGCATGGTGGATATGGCCTAAAAGTTGACGTTAAACCACGTTCATGAAATCTACAAAAAATATTTTTTTTTCCGATTTTGGACACTAAAACGGTGTCTCCCGTCATGATGAAATCGAGGCATGGTGGATATGGCCTAAAAGTTGACGTTAAACCACGTTCATGAAATCTACCAAAAATAATTTTTTTTCCGATTTTGGACACTAAAACGGTGTCTCCCGTCATGCTGAAATCGAGGCATGGTGGATATGGCCAAAAAGTTGACGTTAGACCACGTTCATGAAATCTATTAAAAATATTTTTTTTTCCGATTTTGGACACTAAAACGGTGTCTCCCGTCATGCTGAAATCGAGGCATGGTGGATATGGCCAAAAAGTTGACGTTAAACCACGTTCATGAAATCTACAAAAAAAATTTTTTTTTCCGATTTTGGACACTAAAACGGTGTCTCCCGTCATGCGGAAATCGAGGCATGGTGGATATGGCTTAAAAGTTGACGTTATACCACGTTCATGAAATCTACAAAAAATATTTTTTTTTTCGATTTTGGACACTCAAACGGTGTCTCCCGTCATGCTGAAATCGAGGCATGGTGGATATGGCCTAAAAGTTGACGTTAGACCACGTTCATGAAATCTACAATCTGGATATGGCCTAAAAGTTGACGTTAAACCACGTTCATGAAAAATATATTTTTCAGATTTTGGACACTAAAACGGTGTCTCCCGTCATGCTGAAATCGAGGCATGGTGGATATGGCCTAAAAGTTGACATTAAACCACGTTCATGAAATCTACAAAAAATATTTTTTTTTTCGATTTTGGACACTAAAACGGTGTCTCCCGTCATGCTGAAATCGAGGCATGGTGGATATGGCCAAAAAGTTGACGTTAGACCACGTTCATGAAATCTACTAAAAATATTTTTTTTTCCGATTTTGGACACTAAAACGGTGTCTCCCGTCATGCTGAAATCGAGGCATGGTGGATATGGCCTAAAAGTTGACGTTAAACCACGTTCATGAAATCTACAAAAAAAATTGTTTTTTACGATTTTGGACACTAAAACGGTGTCTCCCGTCATGCTGAAATCGAGGCATGGTGGATATGGCCAAAAAGTTGACGTTAGACCACGTTCATGAAATCTACTAAAAATATTTTTTTTTCCGATTTTGGACACTAAAACGGTGTCTCCCGTCATGCTGAAATCGAGGCATGGTGGATATGGCCTAAAAGTTGACGTTAAACCACGTTCATGAAATCTACAAAAAATATTATTTTTTCCGATTTTGGACACTAAAACGGTGTCTCCCGTCATGATGAAATCGAGGCATGGTGGATATGGCCTAAAAGTTGACGTTAAACCACGTTCATGAAATCTACAAAAAAAAATTTTTTTTCCGATTTTGGACACTAAAACGGTGTCTCCCGTCATGCTGAAATCGAGGCATGGTGGATATGGCCTAAAAGTTGACGTTAGACCTCTTTCATGAAATCTACAATCTGGATATGGCCTTAAAGTTGACGTTAAACCACGTTCATGAAAAATATATTTTTCAGATTTTGGACACTAAAACGGTGTCTCCCGTCATGCTGAAATCGAGGCATGGTGGATATGGCCTAAAAGTTGACGTTAAACCACGTTCATGAAATCTACAAAAAAATTTTTTTTTTACGATTTTGGACACTAAAACGGTGTCTCCCGTCATGATGAAATCAAGGCATGGTGGATATGGCCTAAAAGTTGACGTTAAACCACGTTCATGAAATCTATTAAAAATATTTTTTTTTCCGATTTTGGACACTAAAACGGTGTCTCCCGTCATGCTGAAATCGAGGCATGGTGGATATGGCCAAAAAGTTGACGTTAAACCACGTTCATGAAATCTACAAAAAAAAAATTTTTTTCCGATTTTGGACACTAAAACGGTGTCTCCCGTCATGCGGAAATCGAGGCATGGTGGATATGGCTTAAAAGTTGACGTTATACCACGTTCATGAAATCTACAAAAAATATTTTTTTTTTCGATTTTGGACACTCAAACGGTGTCTCCCGTCATGCTGAAATCGAGGCATGGTGGATATGGCCTAAAAGTTGACGTTAGACCACGTTCATGAAATCTACAATCTGGATATGGCCTAAAAGTTGACGTTAAACCACGTTCATGAAAAATATATTTTTCAGATTTTGGACACTAAAACGGTGTCTCCCGTCATGCTGAAATCGAGGCATGGTGGATATGGCCTAAAAGTTGACATTAAACCACGTTCATGAAATCTACAAAAAATATTTTTTTTTTCGATTTTGGACACTAAAACGGTGTCTCCCGTCATGCGGAAATCGAGGCATGGTGGATATGGCTTAAAAGTTGACGTTAAACCACGTTCATGAAATCTACAAAAAAAATTGTTTTTTACGATTTTGGACACTAAAACGGTGTCTCCCGTCATGCTGAAATCGAGGCATGGTGGATATGGCCAAAAAGTTGACGTTAGACCACGTTCATGAAATCTACTAAAAATATTTTTTTTTCCGATTTTGGACACTAAAACGGTGTCTCCCGTCATGCTGAAATCGAGGCATGGTGGATATGGCCTAAAAGTTGACGTTAAACCACGTTCATGAAATCTACAAAAAATATTATTTTTTCCGATTTTGGACACTAAAACGGTGTCTCCCGTCATGATGAAATCGAGGCATGGTGGATATGGCCTAAAAGTTGACGTTAAACCACGTTCATGAAATCTACAAAAAAAAAAAAAAAATCCGATTTTGGACACTAAAATGGTGTCTCCCGTCATGCTGAAATCGAGGCATGGTGGATATGGCTTAAAAGTTGACGTTAAACCACGTTCATGAAATCTACAAAAAAAATTGTTTTTTACGATTTTGGACACTAAAACGGTGTCTCCCGTCATGCTGAAATCGAGGCATGGTGGATATGGCCTAAAAGTTGACGTTAGACCTCTTTCATGAAATCTACAATCTGGATATGGCCTAAAAGTTGACGTTAAACCACGTTCATGAAATCTACAAAAAAATTTTTTTTTTACGATTTTGGACACTAAAACGGTGTCTCCCGTCATGATGAAATCAAGGCATGGTGGATATGGCCTAAAAGTTGACGTTAAACCACGTTCATGAAATCTACAAAAAAATTTTTTTTTTACGATTTTGGACACTAAAACGGTGTCTCCCGTCATGATGAAATCGAGGCATGGTGGATATGGCCAAAAAGTTGACGTTAGACCACGTTCATGAAATCTACTAAAAATATTTTTTTTTCCGATTTTGGACACTAAAACGGTGTCTCCCGTCATGCTGAAATCGAGGCATGGTGGATATGGCCTAAAAGTTGACGTTAAACCACGTTCATGAAATCTACAAAAAATATTTTTTTTTCCGATTTTGGACACTAAAACGGTGTTTCCCGTCATGATGAAATCGAGGCATGGTGGATATGGCCTAAAAGTTGACGTTAAACCACGTTCATGAAATCTACAAAAAATATTTTTTTTTTCGATTTTGGACACTAAAACGGTGTCTCCCGTCATGCTGAAATCGAGGCATGGTGGATATGGCCAAAAAGTTGACGTTAGACCACATTCATGAAATCTACTAAAAATATTTTTTTTCCCGATTTTGGACACTAAAACGGTGTCTCCCGTCATGCTGAAATCGAGGCATGGTGGATATGGCCTAAAAGTTGACGTTAAACCACGTTCATGAAATCTACAAAAAATATATTTTTTTCCGATTTTGGACACTAAAACGGTGTCTCCCGTCATGCTGAAATCGAGGCATGGTGGATATGGCCTAAAAGTTGACGTTAGACCACGTTCATGAAATCTACTAAAAATATATTTTTCAGATTTTGGACACTCAAACGGTGTCTCCCGTCATGATGAAATCGAGGCATGGTGGATATGGCCTAAAAGTTGACGTTAAACCACGTTCATGAAATCTACAAAAAATATTTTTTTTCCCGATTTTGGACACTAAAACGGTGTCTCCCGTCATGCTGAAATCGAGGCATGGTGGATATGGCCAAAAAGTTGACGTTAGACCACGTTCATGAAATCTACAAAAAATATTTTTTTTTCCGGTTTTGGACAGTAAAACGGTGTCTTCCGTCATGCTGAAATCGAGGCATGGTGGATATGGCCTAAAAGTTGACTTTAAACCACGTTCATGAAATCTACAAAAAATATTTTTTTTTCCGATTTTGGACACTAAAACGGTGTCTCCCGTCATGCGGAAATCGAGGCATGGTGGATATGGCTTAAAAGTTGACGTTAAACCACGTTCATGAAATCTACAAAAAATATTTTTTTTTCCGATTTTGGACACTAAAACGGTGTCTCCCGTCATGATGAAATCGAGGCATGGTGGATATGGCCTAAAAGTTGACGTTAAACCACGTTCATGAAATCTACCAAAAATATTTTTTTTTCCGATTTTGGACACTAAAACGGTGTCTCCCGTCATGCTGAAATCGAGGCATGGTGGATATGGCCAAAAAGTTGACGTTAGACCACGTTCATGAAATCTATTAAAAATATTTTTTTTTCCGATTTTGGACACTAAAACGGTGTCTCCCGTCATGCTGAAATCGAGGCATGGTGGATATGGCCAAAAAGTTGACGTTAAACCACGTTCATGAAATCTACAAAAAATATTTTTTTTTCCGATTTTGGACACTAAAACGGTGTCTCCCGTCATGCGGAAATCGAGGCATGGTGGATATGGCTTAAAAGTTGACGTTATACCACGTTCATGAAATCTACAAAAAATATTTTTTTTTTCGATTTTGGACACTCAAACGGTGTCTCCCGTCATGCTGAAATCGAGGCATGGTGGATATGGCCTAAAAGTTGACGTTAGACCACGTTCATGAAATCTACAATCTGGATATGGCCTAAAAGTTGACGTTAAACCACGTTCATGAAAAATATATTTTTCAGATTTTGGACACTAAAACGGTGTCTCCCGTCATGCTGAAATCGAGGCATGGTGGATATGGCCTAAAAGTTGACGTTAAACCACGTTCATGAAAAATATATTTTTCAGATTTTGGACACTAAAACGGTGTCTCCCGTCATGCGGAAATCGAGGCATGGTGGATATGGCTTAAAAGTTGACGTTAAACCACGTTCATGAAATCTACAAAAAAAAGTGTTTTTTACGATTTTGGACACTAAAACGGTGTCTCCCGTCATGCTGAAATCGAGGCATGGTGGATATGGCCAAAAAGTTGACGTTAGACCACGTTCATGAAATCTACTAAAAATATTTTTTTTTCCGATTTTGGACACTAAAACGGTGTCTCCCGTCATGCTGAAATCGAGGCATGGTGGATATGGCCTAAAAGTTGACGTTAAACCACGTTCATGAAATCTACAAAAAATATTATTTTTTCCGATTTTGGACACTAAAACGGTGTCTCCCGTCATGCTGAAATCGAGGCATGGTGGATATGGCTTAAAAGTTGACGTTAAACCACGTTCATGAAATCTACAAAAAAAATTGTTTTTTACGATTTTGGACACTAAAACGGTGTCTCCCGTCATGCTGAAATCGAGGCATGGTGGATATGGCCAAAAAGTTGACGTTAGACCACGTTCATGAAATCTACTAAAAATATTTTTTTTTCCGATTTTGGACACTAAAACGGTGTCTCCCGTCATGCTGAAATCGAGGCATGGTGGATATGGCCTAAAAGTTGACGTAAAACCACGTTCATGAAATCTACAAAAAATATTTTTTTTTCCGATTTTGGACACTAAAACGGTGTCTCCCGTCATGATGAAATCGAGGCATGGTGGATATGGCCTAAAAGTTGACGTTAAACCACGTTCATGAAATCTACAAAAAAAAATTTTTTTCCCGATTTTGGACACTAAAACGGTGTCTCCCGTCATGCTGAAATCGAGGCATGGTGGATATGGCCAAAAAGTTGACGTTAGACCACGTTCATGAAATCTACTAAAAATATTTTTTTTCCCGATTTTGGACACTAAAACGGTGTCTCCCGTCATGCTGAAATCGAGGCATGGTGGATATGGCCTAAAAGTTGACGTTAAACCACGTTCATGAAATCTACAAAAAATATATTTTTTTCCGATTTTGGACACTAAAACGGTGTCTCCCGTCATGCTGAAATCGAGGCATGGTGGATATGGCCTAAAAGTTGACGTTAGACCACGTTCATGAAATCTACTAAAAATATATTTTTCAGATTTTGGACACTCAAACGGTGTCTCCCGTCATGATGAAATCGAGGCATGGTGGATATGGCCTAAAAGTTGACGTTAAACCACGTTCATGAAATCTACAAAAAATATTTTTTTTTCCGATTTTGGACACTAAAACGGTGTCTCCCGTCATGCTGAAATCGAGGCATGGTGGATATGGCCTAAAAGTTGACGTTAGACCACGTTCATGAAATCTACTAAAAATATATTTTTCAGATTTTGGACACTCAAACGGTGTCTCCCGTCATGATGAAATCGAGGCATGGTGGATATGGCCTAAAAGTTGACGTTAAACCACGTTCATGAAATCTACAAAAAATATTTTTTTTCCCGATTTTGGACACTAAAACGGTGTCTCCCGTCATGCTGAAATCGAGGCATGGTGGATATGGCCAAAAAGTTGACGTTAGACCACGTTCATGAAATCTACAAAAAATATTTTTTTTTCTGGTTTTGGACACTAAAACGGTGTCTCCCGTCATGCTGAAATCGAGGCATGGTGGATATGGCTTAAAAGTTGACGTTATACCACGTTCATGAAATCTACAAAAAATATTTTTTTTTCCGATTTTGGACACTCAAACGGTGTCTCCCGTCATGCTGAAATCGAGGCATGGTGGATATGGCCTAAAAGTTGACGTTAGACCACGTTCATGAATTCTACCAAAAATATATTTTTCAGATTTTGGACACTCAAACGGTGTCTCCCGTCATGATGAAATCGAGGCATGGTGGATATGGCCTAAAAGTTGACGTTAAACCACGTTCATGAAATCTACAAAAAATATTTTTTTTTCCGATTTTGGACACTCAAACGGACTCCCGTCATGCTGAAATCGAGGCATATGGCTTAAAAGTTGACGTTAGACCACGTTCATGAAATCTACAAAAAATATATTTTTCAGATTTTGGACACTCAAACGGTGTCTCCCGTCATGATGAAATCGAGGCATGGTGGATATGGCCTAAAAGTTGACGTTAAACCACGTTCATGAAATCTACAAAAAATATTTATTTTTCCGATTTTGGACACTAAAACGGTGTCTCCCGTCATGCTGAAATCGAGGCATGGTGGATATGGCCTAAAAGTTGACGTTAAACCACGTTCATGAAATCTACAAAAAATATTTTTTTTTCCGATTTTGGACACTAAAACGGTGTCTCCCGTCATGCTGAAATCGAGGCATGGTGGATATGGCTTAAAAGTTGACGTTAAACCACGTTCATGAAATCTACAAAAAAATATATTTTTTTCCGATTTTGGACACTAAAACGGTGTCTCCCGTCATGCTGAAATCGAGGCATGGTGGATATGGCCAAAAAGTTGACGTTAGACCATGTTCATGAAATCTATTAAAAATATTTTTTTTTCCGATTTTGTACACTAAAACGGTGTCTCCCGTCATGCTGAAATCGAGGCATGGTGGATATGGCCAAAAAGTTGACGTTAAACCACGTTCATGAAATCTACAAAAAATATTTTTTTTTCCGATTTTGGACACTAAAACGGTGTCTCCCGTCATGCGGAAATCGAGGCATGGTGGATATGGCTTAAAAGTTGACGTTATACCACGTTCATGAAATCTACAAAAAAAAATTTTTTTTTCGATTTTGGACACTCAAACGGTGTCTCCCGTCATGCTGAAATCGAGGCATGGTGGATATGGCCTAAAAGTTGACGTTAGACCACGTTCATGAAATCTACAATCTGGATATGGCCTAAAAGTTGACGTTAAACCACGTTCATGAAAAATATATTTTTCAGATTTTGGACACTAAAACGGTGTCTCCCGTCATGCTGAAATCGAGGCATGGTGGATATGGCCTAAAAGTTGACGTTAAACCACGTTCATGAAATCTACAAAAAATATTTTTTTTTTCGATTTTGGACACTAAAACGGTGTCTCCCGTCATGCGGAAATCGAGGCATGGTGGATATGGCTTAAAAGTTGACGTTAAACCACGTTCATGAAATCTACAAAAAAAATTGTTTTTTACGATTTTGGACACTAAAACGGTGTCTCCCGTCATGCTGAAATCGAGGCATGGTGGATATGGCCAAAAAGTTGACGTTAGACCACGTTCATGAAATCTACTAAAAATATTTTTTTTTCCGATTTTGGACACTAAAACGGTGTCTCCCGTCATGCTGAAATCGAGGCATGGTGGATATGGCCTAAAAGTTGACGTAAAACCACGTTCATGAAATCTACAAAAAATATTTTTTTTTCCGATTTTGGACACTAAAACGGTGTCTCCCGTCATGATGAAATCGAGGCATGGTGGATATGGCCTAAAAGTTGACGTTAAACCACGTTCATGAAATCTACAAAAAAAAAAAAATTTTCCGATTTTGGACACTAAAACGGTGTCTCCCGTCATGCTGAAATCGAGGCATGGTGGATATGGCCAAAAAGTTGACGTTAGACCACGTTCATGAAATCTACTAAAAATATTTTTTTTCCCGATTTTGGACACTAAAACGGTGTCTCCCGTCATGCTGAAATCGAGGCATGGTGGATATGGCCTAAAAGTTGACGTTAAACCACGTTCATGAAATCTACAAAAAATATATTTTTTTCCGATTTTGGACACTAAAACGGTGTCTCCCGTCATGCTGAAATCGAGGCATGGTGGATATGGCCTAAAAGTTGACGTTAGACCACGTTCATGAAATCTACTAAAAATATATTTTTCAGATTTTGGACACTCAAACGGTGTCTCCCGTCATGATGAAATCGAGGCATGGTGGATATGGCCTAAAAGTTGACGTTAAACCACGTTCATGAAATCTACAAAAAATATTTTTTTTTCCGATTTTGGACACTAAAACGGTGTCTCCCGTCATGCTGAAATCGAGGCATGGTGGATATGGCCTAAAAGTTGACGTTAGACCACGTTCATGAAATCTACTAAAAATATATTTTTCAGATTTTGGACACTCAAACGGTGTCTCCCGTCATGATGAAATCGAGGCATGGTGGATATGGCCTAAAAGTTGACGTTAAACCACGTTCATGAAATCTACAAAAAATATTTTTTTTCCCGATTTTGGACACTAAAACGGTGTCTCCCGTCATGCTGAAATCGAGGCATGGTGGATATGGCCAAAAAGTTGACGTTAGACCACGTTCATGAAATCTACAAAAAATATTTTTTTTTCTGGTTTTGGACACTAAAACGGTGTCTCCCGTCATGCTGAAATCGAGGCATGGTGGATATGGCTTAAAAGTTGACGTTATACCACGTTCATGAAATCTACAAAAAATATTTTTTTTTCCGATTTTGGACACTCAAACGGTGTCTCCCGTCATGCTGAAATCGAGGCATGGTGGATATGGCCTAAAAGTTGACGTTAGACCACGTTCATGAATTCTACCAAAAACATATTTTTCAGATTTTGGACACTCAAACGGTGTCTCCCGTCATGATGAAATCGAGGCATGGTGGATATGGCCTAAAAGTTGACGTTAAACCACGTTCATGAAATCTACAAAAAATATTTTTTTTTCCGATTTTGGACACTCAAACGGACTCCCGTCATGCTGAAATCGAGGCATATGGCTTAAAAGTTGACGTTAGACCACGTTCATGAAATCTACAAAAAATATATTTTTCAGATTTTGGACACTCAAACGGTGTCTCCCGTCATGATGAAATCGAGGCATGGTGGATATGGCCTAAAAGTTGACGTTAAACCACGTTCATGAAATCTACAAAAAATATTTATTTTTCCGATTTTGGACACTAAAACGGTGTCTCCCGTCATGCTGAAATCGAGGCATGGTGGATATGGCCTAAAAGTTGACGTTAAACCACGTTCATGAAATCTACAAAAAATATTTTTTTTTCCGATTTTGGACACTAAAACGGTGTCTCCCGTCATGCTGAAATCGAGGCATGGTGGATATGGCCTAAAAGTTGACGTTAAACCACGTTCATGAAATCTACAAAAAATATATTTTTTTCCGATTTTGGACACTAAAACGGTGTCTCCCGTCATGCTGAAATCGAGGCATGGTGGATATGGCCTAAAAGTTGACGTTAGACCACGTTCATGAAATCTACTAAAAATATATTTTTCAGATTTTGGACACTCAAACGGTGTCTCCCGTCATGATGAAATCGAGGCATGGTGGATATGGCCTAAAAGTTGACGTTAAACCACGTTCATGAAATCTACAAAAAATATTTTTTTCCCGATTTTGGACACTAAAACGGTGTCTCCCGTCATGCTGAAATCGAGGCATGGTGGATATGGCCTAAAAGTTGACGTTAAACCACGTTCATGAAATCTACAAAAAATATTTTTTTTTTCGATTTTGGACACTAAAACGGTGTCTCCCGTCATGCGGAAATCGAGGCATGGTGGATATGGCTTAAAAGTTGACGTTAAACCACGTTCATGAAATCTACAAAAAATATTTTTTTTTCCGATTTTGGACACTAAAACGGTGTCTCCCGTCATGCTGAAATCGAGGCATGGTGGATATGGCCTAAAAGTTGACGTTAGACCACGTTCATGAAATCTATTAAAAATATTTTTTTCAGATTTTGGACACTCAAACGGTGTCTCCCGTCATGATGAAATCGAGGCATGGTGGATATGGCCTAAAAGTTGACGTTAAACCACGTTCATGAAATCTACAAAAAATATTTTTTTCCCGATTTTGGACACTAAAACGGTGTCTCCCGTCATGCTGAAATCGAGGCATGGTGGATATGGCCTAAAAGTTGACGTTAAACCACGTTCATGAAATCTACAAAAAATATTTTTTTTTCCGATTTTGGACACTAAAACGGTGTCTCCCGTCATGCGGAAATCGAGGCATGGTGGATATGGCTTAAAAGTTGACGTTAAACCACGTTCATGAAATCTACAAAAAATATTTTTTTTTCCGATTTTGGACACTAAAACGGTGTCTCCCGTCATGATGAAATCGAGGCATGGTGGATATGGCCTAAAAGTTGACGTTAAACCACGTTCATGAAATCTACCAAAAATATTTTTTTTTCCGATTTTGGACACTAAAACGGTGTCTCCCGTCATGCTGAAATCGAGGCATGGTGGATATGGCCAAAAAGTTGACGTTAGACCACGTTCATGAAATCTATTAAAAATATATTTTTTTCCGATTTTGGACACTAAAACGGTGTCTCCCGTCATGCTGAAATCGAGGCATGGTGGATATGGCCAAAAAGTTGACGTTAAACCACGTTCATGAAATCTACAAAAAATATTTTTTTTTCCGATTTTGGACACTAAAACGGTGTCTCCCGTCATGCGGAAATCGAGGCATGGTGGATATGGCTTAAAAGTTGACGTTATACCACGTTCATGAAATCTACAAAAAATATTTTTTTTTTCGATTTTGGACACTCAAACGGTGTCTCCCGTCATGCTGAAATCGAGGCATGGTGGATATGGCCTAAAAGTTGACGTTAGACCACGTTCATGAAATCTACAATCTGGATATGGCCTAAAAGTTGACGTTAGACCACGTTCATGAAATCTACTAAAAATATTTTTTTCAGATTTTGGACACTCAAACGGTGTCTCCCGTCATGATGAAATCGAGGCATGGTGGATATGGCCTAAAAGTTGACGTTAAACCACGTTCATGAAATCTACAAAAAATATTTTTTTCCCGATTTTGGACACTAAAACGGTGTCTCCCGTCATGCTGAAATCGAGGCATGGTGGATATGGCCTAAAAGTTGACGTTAAACCACGTTCATGAAATCTACAAAAAATATTTTTTTTTCCGATTTTGGACACTAAAACGGTGTCTCCCGTCATGCGGAAATCGAGGCATGGTGGATATGGCTTAAAAGTTGACGTTAAACCACGTTCATGAAATCTACAAAAAATATTTTTTTTTCCGATTTTGGACACTAAAACGGTGTCTCCCGTCATGCTGAAATCGAGGCATGGTGGATATGGCCTAAAAGTTGACGTTAGACCACGTTCATGAAATCTATTAAAAATATTTTTTTCAGATTTTGGACACTCAAACGGTGTCTCCCGTCATGATGAAATCGAGGCATGGTGGATATGGCCTAAAAGTTGACGTTAAACCACGTTCATGAAATCTACAAAAAATATTTTTTTCCCGATTTTGGACACTAAAACGGTGTCTCCCGTCATGCTGAAATCGAGGCATGGTGGATATGGCCTAAAAGTTGACGTTAAACCACGTTCATGAAATCTACAAAAAAAAAATTTTTTTCCGATTTTGGACACTAAAACGGTGTCTCCCGTCATGCGGAAATCGAGGCATGGTGGATATGGCTTAAAAGTTGACGTTAAACCACGTTCATGAAATCTACAAAAAATATTTTTTTTTCCGATTTTGGACACTAAAACGGTGTCTCCCGTCATGATGAAATCGAGGCATGGTGGATATGGCCTAAAAGTTGACGTTAAACCACGTTCATGAAATCTACCAAAAATATTTTTTTTTCCGATTTTGGACACTAAAACGGTGTCTCTCGTCATGCTGAAATCGAGGCATGGTGGATATGGCCAAAAAGTTGACGTTAGACCACGTTCATGAAATCTATTAAAAATATATTTTTTTCCGATTTTGGACACTAAAACGGTGTCTCCCGTCATGCTGAAATCGAGGCATGGTGGATATGGCCAAAAAGTTGACGTTAAACCACGTTCATGAAATCTACAAAAAATATTTTTTTTTCCGATTTTGGACACTAAAACGGTGTCTCCCGTCATGCGGAAATCGAGGCATGGTGGATATGGCTTAAAAGTTGACGTTATACCACGTTCATGAAATCTACAAAAAAAATTTTTTTTTTCGATTTTGGACACTCAAACGGTGTCTCCCGTCATGCTGAAATCGAGGCATGGTGGATATGGCCTAAAAGTTGACGTTAGACCACGTTCATGAAATCTACAATCTGGATATGGCCTAAAAGTTGACGTTAAACTACGTTCATGAAAAATATATTTTTCAGATTTTGGACACTAAAACGGTGTCTCCCGTCATGCTGAAATCGAGGCATGGTGGATATGGCCTAAAAGTTGACGTTAAACCACGTTCATGAAATCTACAAAAAATATTTATTTTTTCGATTTTGGACACTAAAACGGTGTCTCCCGTCATGCGGAAATCGAGGCATGGTGGATATGGCTTAAAAGTTGACGTTAAACCACGTTCATGAAATCTACAAAAAAATTTTTTTTTTACGATTTTGGACACTAAAACGGTGTCTCCCGTCATGCTGAAATCGAGGCATGGTGGATATGGCCAAAAAGTTGACGTTAGACCACGTTCATGAAATCTACTAAAAATATTTTTTTTTCCGATTTTGGACACTAAAACGGTGTCTCCCGTCATGCTGAAATCGAGGCATGGTGGATATGGCCTAAAAGTTGACGTTAAACCACGTTCATGAAATCTACAAAAAATATTTTTTTTTCCGATTTTGGACACTAAAACGGTGTCTCCCGTCATGATGAAATCGAGGCATGGTGGATATGGCCTAAAAGTTGACGTTAAACCACGTTCATGAAATCTACAAAAAATATTTTTTTTTCCGATTTTGGACACTAAAACGGTGTCTCCCGTCATGCTGAAATCGAGGCATGGTGGATATGGCCAAAAAGTTGACGTTAGACCACGTTCATGAAATCTACTAAAAATATTTTTTTTCCCGATTTTGGACACTAAAACGGTGTCTCCCGTCATGCTGAAATCGAGGCATGGTGGATATGGCCTAAAAGTTGACGTTAAACCACGTTCATGAAATCTACAAAAAATATATTTTTTTCCGATTTTGGACACTAAAACGGTGTCTCCCGTCATGCTGAAATCGAGGCATGGTGGATATGGCCTAAAAGTTGACGTTAGACCACGTTCATGAAATCTACTAAAAATATATTTTTCAGATTTTGGACACTCAAACGGTGTCTCCCGTCATGATGAAATCGAGGCATGGTGGATATGGCCTAAAAGTTGACGTTAAACCACGTTCATGAAATCTACAAAAAATATTTTTTTTCCCGATTTTGGACACTAAAACGGTGTCTCCCGTCATGCTGAAATCGAGGCATGGTGGATATGGCCAAAAAGTTGACGTTAGACCACGTTCATGAAATCTACAAAAAATATTTTTTTTTCCGGTTTTGGACACTAAAACGGTGTCTCCCGTCATGCTGAAATCGAGGCATGGTGGATATGGCCTAAAAGTTGACTTTAAACCACGTTCATGAAATCTACAAAAAATATTTTTTTTTCCGATTTTGGACACTAAAACGGTGTCTCCCGTTATGCGGAAATCGAGGCATGGTGGATATGGCTTAAAAGTTGACGTTAAACCACGTTCATGAAATCTACAAAAAATATTTTTTTTTCCGATTTTGGACACTAGAACGGTGTCTCCCGTCATGATGAAATCGAGGCATGGTGGATATGGCCTAAAAGTTGACGTTAAACCACGTTCATGAAATCTACCAAAAATATTTTTTTTTCCGATTTTGGACACTAAAACGGTGTCTCCCGTCATGCTGAAATCGAGGCATGGTGGATATGGCCAAAAAGTTGACGTTAGACCACGTTCATGAAATCTATTAAAAATATTTTTTTTTCCGATTTTGGACACTAAAACGGTGTCTCCCGTCATGCTGAAATCGAGGCATGGTGGATATGGCCAAAAAGTTGACGTTAAACCACGTTCATGAAATCTACAAAAAATATTTTTTTTTCCGATTTTGGACACTAAAACGGTGTCTCCCGTCATGCGGAAATCGAGGCATGGTGGATATGGCTTAAAAGTTGACGTTATACCACGTTCATGAAATCTACAAAAAATATTTTTTTTTTCGATTTTGGACACTCAAACGGTGTCTCCCGTCATGCTGAAATCGAGGCATGGTGGATATGGCCTAAAAGTTGACGTTAGACCACGTTCATGAAATCTACAATCTGGATATGGACTAAAAGTTGACGTTAAACCACGTTCATGAAAAATATATTTTTCAGATTTTGGACACTAAAACGGTGTCTCCCGTCATGCTGAAATCGAGGCATGGTGGATATGGCCTAAAAGTTGACGTTAAACCACGTTCATGAAATCTACAAAAAAAATTGTTTTTTACGATTTTGGACACTAAAACGGTGTCTCCCGTCATGCTGAAATCGAGGCATGGTGGATATGGCCAAAAAGTTGACGTTAGACCACGTTCATGAAATCTACTAAAAATATATTTTTTTCCGATTTTGGACACTAAAACGGTGTCTCCCGTCATGCTGAAATCGAGGCATGGTGGATATGGCCTAAAAGTTGACGTTAAACCACGTTCATGAAATCTACAAAAAATATTATTTTTTCCGATTTTGGACACTAAAACGGTGTCTCCCGTCATGATGAAATCGAGGCATGGTGGATATGGCCTAAAAGTTGACGTTAGACCACGTTCATGAAATCTACAATCTGGATATGGACTAAAAGTTGACGTTAAACCACGTTCATGAAAAATATATTTTTCAGATTTTGGACACTAAAACGGTGTCTCCCGTCATGCTGAAATCGAGGCATGGTGGATATGGCCTAAAAGTTGACGTTAAACCACGTTCATGAAATCTACAAAAAATATATTTTTTTTCGATTTTGGACACTAAAACGGTGTCTCCCGTCATGCGGAAATCGAGGCATGGTGGATATGGCTTAAAAGTTGACGTTAAACCACGTTCATGAAATCTACAAAAAAAATTGTTTTTTACGATTTTGGACACTAAAACGGTGTCTCCCGTCATGCTGAAATCGAGGCATGGTGGATATGGCCAAAAAGTTGACGTTAGACCACGTTCATGAAATCTACTAAAAATATATTTTTTTCCGATTTTGGACACTAAAACGGTGTCTCCCGTCATGCTGAAATCGAGGCATGGTGGATATGGCCTAAAAGTTGACGTTAAACCACGTTCACGAAATCTACAAAAAATATTATTTTTTCCGATTTTGGACACTAAAACGGTGTCTCCCGTCATGATGAAATCGAGGCATGGTGGATATGGCCTAAAAGTTGACGTTAAACCACGTTCATGAAATCTACTAAAAATATTTTTTTTTCCGATTTTGGACACTAAAACGGTGTCTCCCGTCATGCTGAAATCGAGGCATGGTGGATATGGCCTAAAAGTTGACGTTAAACCACGTTTATGAAATCTACAAAAAATATTTTTTTTTCCGATTTTGGACACTAAAACGGTGTCTCCCGTCATGATGAAATCGAGGCATGGTGGATATGGCCTAAAAGTTGACGTTAAACCACGTTCATGAAATCTACAAAAAAAAATTTTTTTCCCGATTTTGGACACTAAAACGGTGTCTCCCGTCATGCTGAAATCGAGGCATGGTGGATATGGCCAAAAAGTTGACGTTAGACCACGTTCATGAAATCTACTAAAAATATATTTTTTTCCGATTTTGGACACTAAAACGGTGTCTCCCGTCATGCTGAAATCGAGGCATGGTGGATATGGCCTAAAAGTTGACGTTAAACCACGTTCATGAAATCTACAAAAAATATTATTTTTTCCGATTTTGGACACTAAAACGGTGTCTCCCGTCATGATGAAATCGAGGCATGGTGGATATGGCCTAAAAGTTGACGTTAAACCACGTTCATGAAATCTTAAAAAAAAAAATTTTTTTCCGATTTTGGACACTAAAACGGTGTCTCCCGTCATGCTGAAATCGAGGCATGGTGGATATGGCTTAAAAGTTGACGTTAAACCACGTTCATGAAATCTACAAAAAAAAGTGTTTTTTACGATTTTGGACACTAAAACGGTGTCTCCCGTCATGCTGAAATCGAGGCATGGTGGATATGGCCAAAAAGTTGACGTTAGACCACGTTCATGAAATCTACTAAAAATATTTTTTTTTCCGATTTTGGACACTAAAACGGTGTCTCCCGTCATGCTGAAATCGAGGCATGGTGGATATGGCCTAAAAGTTGACGTTAAACCACGTTCATGAAATCTACAAAAAAAAATTTTTTTTCCGATTTTGGACACTAAAACGGTGTCTCCCGTCATGATGAAATCGAGGCATGGTGGATATGGCCTAAAAGTTGACGTTAAACCACGTTCATGAAATCTACAAAAAAATTTTTTTTCCCGATTTTGGACACTAAAACGGTGTCTCCCGTCATGCTGAAATCGAGGCATGGTGGATATGGCCAAAAAGTTGACGTTAGACCACGTTCATGAAATCTACTAAAAATATTTTTTTTCCCGATTTTTGACACTAAAACGGTGTCTCCCGTCATGCTGAAATCGAGGCATGGTGGATATGGCCTAAAAGTTGACGTTAAACCACGTTCATGAAATCTACAAAAAATATATTTTTTTCCGATTTTGGACACTAAAACGGTGTCTCCCGTCATGCTGAAATCGAGGCATGGTGGATATGGCCTAAAAGTTGACGTTAGACCACGTTCATGAAATCTACTAAAAATATATTTTTCAGATTTTGGACACTCAAACGGTGTCTCCCGTCATGATGAAATCGAGGCATGGTGGATATGGCCTAAAAGTTGACGTTAAACCACGTTCATGAAATCTACAAAAAATATTTTTTTTCCCGATTTTGGACACTAAAACGGTGTCTCCCGTCATGCTGAAATCGAGGCATGGTGGATATGGCCAAAAAGTTGACGTTAGACCACGTTCATGAAATCTACAAAAAATATTTTTTTTTCCGGTTTTGGACACTAAAACGGTGTCTCCCGTCATGCTGAAATCGAGGCATGGTGGATATGGCTTAAAAGTTGACGTTAAACCACGTTCATGAAATCTACAAAAAATATTTTTTTTTCCGATTTTGGACACTAAAACGGTGTCTCCCGTCATGATGAAATCGAGGCATGGTGGATATGGCCTAAAAGTTGACGTTAAACCACGTTCATGAAATCTACAAAAAATATTTTCTTTCCCGATTTTGGACACTAAAACGGTGTCTCCCGTCATGCTGAAATCGAGGCATGGTGGATATGGCCAAAAAGTTGACGTTAGACCACGTTCATGAAATCTACAAAAAATATTTTTTTTTCTGGTTTTGGACACTAAAACGGTGTCTCCCGTCATGCTGAAATCGAGGCATGGTGGATATGGCTTAAAAGTTGACGTTATACCACGTTCATGAAATCTACAAAAAATATTTTTTTTTCCGATTTTGGACACTCAAACGGTGTCTCCCGTCATGCTGAAATCGAGGCATGGTGGATATGGCCTAAAAGTTGACGTTAGACCACGTTCATGAATTCTACCAAAAATATATTTTTCAGATTTTGGACACTCAAACGGTGTCTCCCGTCATGATGAAATCGAGGCATGGTGGATATGGCCTAAAAGTTGACGTTAAACCACGTTCATGAAATCTACAAAAAATATTTTTTTTTCCGATTTTGGACACTAAAACGGTGTCTCCCGTCATGATGAAATCGAGGCATGGTGGATATGGCCAAAAAGTTGACGTTAGACCACGTTCATGAAATCTACTAAAAATATTTTTTTTCACGATTTTGGACACTAAAACGGTGTCTCCCGTCATGCTGAAATCGAGGCATGGTGGATATGGCCTAAAAGTTGACGTTAAACCACGTTCATGAAATCTACAAAAAATATTATTTTTTCCGATTTTGGACACTAAAACGGTGTCTCCCGTCATGATGAAATCGAGGCATGGTGGATATGGCCTAAAAGTTGACGTTAAACCACGTTCATGAAATCTTAAAAAAAAAAAAGAATTTCCGATTTTGGACACTAAAACGGTGTCTCCCGTCATGCTGAAATCGAGGCATGGTGGATATGGCTTAAAAGTTGACGTTAAACCACGTTCATGAAATCTACAAAAAAAAGTGTTTTTTACGATTTTGGACACTAAAACGGTGTCTCCCGTCATGCTGAAATCGAGGCATGGTGGATATGGCCAAAAAGTTGACGTTAGACCACGTTCATGAAATCTACTAAAAATATTTTTTTTTCCGATTTTGGACACTAAAACGGTGTCTCCCGTCATGCTGAAATCGAGGCATGGTGGATATGGCCTAAAAGTTGACGTTAAACCACGTTCATGAAATCTACAAAAAATATTTTTTTTTCCGATTTTGGACACTAAAACGGTGTCTCCCGTCATGATGAAATCGAGGCATGGTGGATATGGCCTAAAAGTTGACGTTAAACCACGTTCATGAAATCTACAAAAAAAAATTTTTTGCCCGATTTTGGACACTAAAACGGTGTCTCCCGTCATGCTGAAATCGAGGCATGGTGGATATGGCCAAAAAGTTGACGTTAGACCACGTTCATGAAATCTACTAAAAATATTTTTTTTCCCGATTTTTGACACTAAAACGGTGTCTCCCGTCATGCTGAAATCGAGGCATGGTGGATATGGCCTAAAAGTTGACGTTAAACCACGTTCATGAAATCTACAAAAAATATATTTTTTTCCGATTTTGGACACTAAAACGGTGTCTCCCGTCATGCTGAAATCGAGGCATGGTGGATATGGCCTAAAAGTTGACGTTAGACCACGTTCATGAAATCTACTAAAAATATATTTTTCAGATTTTGGACACTCAAACGGTGTCTCCCGTCATGATGAAATCGAGGCATGGTGGATATGGCCTAAAAGTTGACGTTAAACCACGTTCATGAAATCTACAAAAAATATTTTTTTTCCCGATTTTGGACACTAAAACGGTGTCTCCCGTCATGCTGAAATCGAGGCATGGTGGATATGGCCAAAAAGTTGACGTTAGACCACGTTCATGAAATCTACAAAAAATATTTTTTTTTCCGGTTTTGGACACTAAAACGGTGTCTCCCGTCATGCTGAAATCGAGGCATGGTGGATATGGCCTTAAAGTTGACGTTAAACCACGTTCATGAAATCTACAAAAAATATTTTTTTTTCCGATTTTGGACACTAAAACGGTGTCTCCCGTCATGATGAAATCGAGGCATGGTGGATATGGCCTAAAAGTTGACGTTAAACCACGTTCATGAAATCTACAAAAAATATTTTCTTTCCCGATTTTGGACACTAAAACGGTGTCTCCCGTCATGCTGAAATCGAGGCATGGTGGATATGGCCAAAAAGTTGACGTTAGACCACGTTCATGAAATCTACAAAAAATATTTTTTTTTCTGGTTTTGGACACTAAAACGGTGTCTCCCGTCATGCTGAAATCGAGGCATGGTGGATATGGCTTAAAAGTTGACGTTATACCACGTTCATGAAATCTACAAAAAATATTTTTTTTTCCGATTTTGGACACTCAAACGGTGTCTCCCGTCATGCTGAAATCGAGGCATGGTGGATATGGCCTAAAAGTTGACGTTAGACCACGTTCATGAATTCTACCAAAAATATATTTTTCAGATTTTGGACACTCAAACGGTGTCTCCCGTCATGATGAAATCGAGGCATGGTGGATATGGCCTAAAAGTTGACGTTAAACCACGTTCATGAAATCTACAAAAAATATTTTTTTTTCCGATTTTGGACACTAAAACGGTGTCTCCCGTCATGATGAAATCGAGGCATGGTGGACATGGCCAAAAAGTTGACGTTAGACCACGTTCATGAAATCTACTAAAAATATTTTTTTTCACGATTTTGGACACTAAAACGGTGTCTCCCGTCATGCTGAAATCGAGGCATGGTGGATATGGCCTAAAAGTTGACGTTAAACCACGTTCATGAAATCTACAAAAAATATTTTTTTCCCGATTTTGGACACTAAAACGGTGTCTCCCGTCATGCTGAAATGGAGGCATGGTGGATATGGCCTAAAAGTTGACGTTAAACCACGTTCATGAAATCTACAAAAAATATTTTTTTTTCCGATTTTGGACACTAAAACGGTGTCTCCCGTCATGCGGAAATCGAGGCATGGTGGATATGGCTTAAAAGTTGACGTTAAACCACGTTCATGAAATCTACAAAAAATATTTTTTTTTCCGATTTTGGACACTAAAACGGTGTCTCCCGTCATGATGAAATCGAGGCATGGTGGATATGGCCTAAAAGTTGACGTTAAACCACGTTCATGAAATCTACCAAAAATATTTTTTTTTCCGATTTTGGACACTAAAACGGTGTCTCCCGTCATGCTGAAATCGAGGCATGGTGGATATGGCCTAAAAGTTGACGTTAGACCACGTTCATGAAATCTATTAAAAATATTTTTTTCAGATTTTGGACACTCAAACGGTGTCTCCCGTCATGATGAAATCGAGGCATGGTGGATATGGCCTAAAAGTTGACGTTAAACCACGTTCATGAAATCTACAAAAAATATTTTTTTCCCGATTTTGGACACTAAAACGGTGTCTCCCGTCATGCTGAAATCGAGGCATGGTGGATATGGCCTAAAAGTTGACGTTAAACCACGTTCATGAAATCTACAAAAAATATTTTTTTTTCCGATTTTGGACACTAAAACGGTGTCTCCCGTCATGCGGAAATCGAGGCATGGTGGATATGGCTTAAAAGTTGACGTTAAACCACGTTCATGAAATCTACAAAAAATATTTTTTTTTCCGATTTTGGACACTAAAACGGTGTCTCCCGTCATGATGAAATCGAGGCATGGTGGATATGGCCTAAAAGTTGACGTTAAACCACGTTCATGAAATCTACCAAAAATATTTTTTTTTCCGATTTTGGACACTAAAACGGTGTCTCCCGTCATGCTGAAATCGAGGCATGGTGGATATGGCCTAAAAGTTGACGTTAGACCACGTTCATGAAATCTATTAAAAATATTTTTTTCAGATTTTGGACACTCAAACGGTGTCTCCCGTCATGATGAAATCGAGGCATGGTGGATATGGCCTAAAAGTTGACGTTAAACCACGTTCATGAAATCTACAAAAAAAAATTTTTTTTCCGATTTTGGACACTAAAACGGTGTCTCCCGTCATGCGGAAATCGAGGCATGGTGGATATGGCTTAAAAGTTGACGTTAAACCACGTTCATGAAATCTACAAAAAATATTTTTTTTTTCGATTTTGGACACTAAAACGGTGTCTCCCGTCATGATGAAATCGAGGCATGGTGGATATGGCCTAAAAGTTGACGTTAAACCACGTTCATGAAATCTACCAAAAATATTTTTTTTTCCGATTTTGGACACTAAAACGGTGTCTCCCGTCATGCGGAAATCGAGGCATGGTGGATATGGCTTAAAAGTTGACGTTAAACCACGTTCATGAAATCTACTAAAAATATATTTTTCAGATTTTGGACACTCAAACGGTGTCTCCCGTCATGATGAAATCGAGGCATGGTGGATATGGCCTAAAAGTTGACGTTAAACCACGTTCATGAAATCTACAAAAAATATTTTTTTCCCGATTTTGGACACTAAAACGGTGTCTCCCGTCATGCTGAAATCGAGGCATGGTGGATATGGCCTAAAAGTTGACGTTAAACCACGTTCATGAAATCTACAAAAAATATATTTTTTTCCGATTTTGGACACTAAAACGGTGTCTCCCGTCATGCGGAAATCGAGGCATGGTGGATATGGCTTAAAAGTTGACGTTAAACCACGTTCATGAAATCTACAAAAAATATTTTTTTTTCCGATTTTGGACACTAAAACGGTGTCTCCCGTCATGATGAAATCGAGGCATGGTGGATATGGCCTAAAAGTTGACGTTAAACCACGTTCATGAAATCTACAAAAAATATTTTTTTTTCCGATTTTGGACACTAAAACGGTGTCTCCCGTCATGATGAAATCGAGGCATGGTGGATATGGCCTAAAAGTTGACGTTAAACCACGTTCATGAAATCTACCAAAAATATTTTTTTTTCCGATTTTGGACACTAAAACGGTGTCTCCCGTCATGCGGAAATCGAGGCATGGTGGATATGGCTTAAAAGTTGACGTTAAACCACGTTCATGAAATCTACTAAAAATATATTTTTCAGATTTTGGACACTCAAACGGTGTCTCCCGTCATGATGAAATCGAGGCATGGTGGATATGGCCTAAAAGTTGACGTTAAACCACGTTCATGAAATCTACAAAAAATATTTTTTTCCCGATTTTGGACACTAAAACGGTGTCTCCCGTCATGATGAAATCGAGGCATGGTGGATATGGCCTAAAAGTTGACGTTAAACCACGTTCATGAAATCTACAAAAAATATATTTTTTTCCGATTTTGGACACTAAAACGGTGTCTCCCGTCATGCGGAAATCGAGGCATGGTGGATATGGCTTAAAAGTTGACGTTAAACCACGTTCATGAAATCTACAAAAAATATTTTTTTTTCCGATTTTGGACACTAAAACGGTGTCTCCCGTCATGATGAAATCGAGGCATGGTGGATATGGCCTAAAAGTTGACGTTAAACCACGTTCATGAAATCTACAAAAAATATTTTTTTCCCGATTTTGGACACTAAAACGGTGTCTCCCGTCATGCTGAAATCGAGGCATGGTGGATATGGCCTAAAAGTTGACGTTAAACCACGTTCATGAAATCTACAAAAAATATATTTTTTTCCGATTTTGGACACTAAAACGGTGTCTCCCGTCATGCGGAAATCGAGGCATGGTGGATATGGCTTAAAAGTTGACGTTAAACCACGTTCATGAAATCTACAAAAAATATTTTTTTTTCCGATTTTGGACACTAAAACGGTGTCTCCCGTCATGATGAAATCGAGGCATGGTGGATATGGCCTAAAAGTTGACGTTAAACCACGTTCATGAAATCTACCAAAAATATTTTTTTTTCCGATTTTGGACACTAAAACGGTGTCTCCCGTCATGCTGAAATCGAGGCATGGTGGATATGGCCTAAAAGTTGACGTTAGACCACGTTCATGAAATCTATTAAAAATATTTTTTTCAGATTTTGGACACTCAAACGGTGTCTCCCGTCATGATGAAATCGAGGCATGGTGGATATGGCCTAAAAGTTGACGTTAAACCACGTTCATGAAATCTACAAAAAAAAATTTTTTTTCCGATTTTGGACACTAAAACGGTGTCTCCCGTCATGCTGAAATCGAGGCATGGTGGATATGGCCAAAAAGTTGACGTTAGACCACGTTCATGAAATCTACTAAAAATATTATTTTTTCCGATTTTGGACACTAAAACGGTGTCTCCCGTCATGCTGAAATCGAGGCATGGTGGATATGGCCTAAAAGTTGACGTTAGACCACATTCATGAAATCTACTAAAAATATATTTTTCAGATTTTGGACACTCAAACGGTGTCTCCCGTCATGCTGAAATCGAGGCATGGTGGATATGGCCTAAAAGTTGACGTTAAACCACGTTCATGAAATCTACAAAAAATATTTTTTTTTCCGATTTTGGACACTAAAACGGTGTCTCCCGTCATGATGAAATCAAGGCATGGTGGATATGGCCTAAAAGTTGACGTTAAACCACGTTCATGAAATCTACAAAAAATATTTTTTTTTCCGATTTTGGACACTAAAATGGTGTCTCCCGTCATGCTGAAATCGAGGCATGGTGGATATGGCCAAAAAGTTGACGTTAGACCACGTTCATGAAATCTACTAAAAATATTTTTTTTTCCGATTTTGGACACTAAAACAATGTCTCCCGTCAGAATGAAATCGAGGCATGGTGGATATGGCCTAAAAGTTGACGTTAAACCACGTTCATGAAATCTACAAAAAATATTATTTTTTCCGATTTTGGACACTAAAACGGTGTCTCCCGTCATGCTGAAATCGAGGCATAGTGGATTTGGCTTAAAAGTTGACGTTAGACCACGTTCATGAAATCTACAAAAAAATTTTTTTTTTCCGATTTTGGACACTCAAACGGTGTCTCCCGTCATGATGAAATCGAGGCATGGTGGATATGGCCTAAAAGTTGACGTTAGACCACGTTCATGAAATCTACAATCTGGATATGGCCTAAAAGTTGACGTTAAACCACGTTCATGAAAAATATATTTTTCCGATTTTGGACACTAAAACGGTGTCTCCCGTCATGCTGAAATCGAGGCATGTTGGATATGGCCTAAAAGTTGACGTTAAACCACGTTCATGAAATCTACAAAAAATATTTTTTTTTCCGATTTTGGACACTAAAATGGTGTCTCCCGTCATGCGGAAATCGAGGCATGGTGGATATGGCTTAAAAAGTGACGTTAAACCACGTTCATGAAATCTACAAAAAATATTTTTTTTTTCGATTTTGGACACTAAAACGGTGTCTCCCGTCATGATGAAATCAAGGCATGGTGGATATGGCCTAAAAGTTGACGTTAAACCACGTTCATGAAATCTACAAAAAATATTTTTTTTTCCGATTTTGGACAGTAAAACGGTGTCTCCCGTCATGCTGAAATCGAGGCATGGTGGATATGGCTTAAAAGTTGACGTTAAACCACGTTCATGAAATCTACAAAAAAAAAAAAAAAATCCGATTTTGGACACTAAAACGGTGTCTCCCGTCATGATGAAATCAAGGCATGGTGGATATGGCCTAAAAGTTGACGTTAAACCACGTTCACGAAATCTACAAAAAATATTTTTTTTTCCGATTTTGGACACTAAAACGGTGTCTCCCATCATGCTGAAATCGAGGCATGGTGGATATGGCCAAAAAGTTGACGTTAGACCACGTTCACGAAATCTACAAAAAATATTTTTTTTTCCAATTTTTGACACTAAAACGGTGTCTCCCGTCATGCTGAAATCGAGGCATGGTGGATATGGCTTAAAAGTTGACGTTAGACCACGTTCATGAAATCTACAAAAAATATTTTTTTTTCCGATTTTGGACACTCAAACGGTGTCTCCCGTCATACTGAAATCGAGGCATGGTGGATATGGCCTAAAAGTTGACGTTAGACCACGTTCATGAATTCTACCAAAAATATATTTTTCAGATTTTGGACACTCAAACGGTGTCTCCCGTCATGATGAAATCGAGGCATGGTGGATATGGCCTAAAAGTTGACGTTAAACCACGTTCATGAAATCTACAAAAAATATATTTTTTTCCGATTTTGGACACTCAAACGGTGTCTCCCGTCATGCTGAAATCGAGGCATGGTGGATATGGCCTAAAAGTTGACGTTAGACCACGTTCATGAATTCTACCAAAAATATATTTTTCAGATTTTGGACACTCAAACGGTGTCTCCCGTCATGATGAAATCGAGGCATGGTGGATATGGCCTAAAAGTTGACGTTAAACCACGTTCATGAAATCTACAAAAAATATTTTTTTTTCAGATTTTGGACACTAAAACGGTGTCTCCCGTCATGATGAAATCAAGGCATGGTGGATATGGCCTAAAAGTTGACGTTAAACCACGTTCATGAAATCTACAAAAAATATTTTTTTTTCCGATTTTGGACACTAAAACGGTGTCTCCCGTCATGCTGAAATCGAGGCATGGTGGATATGGCCAAAAAGTTGACGTTAGACCACGTTCATGAAATCTACTAAAAATATTTTTTTTTCCGATTTTGGACACTAAAACAATGTCTCCCGTCAGAATGAAATCGAGGCATGGTGGATATGGCCTAAAAGTTGACGTTAAACCACGTTCATGAAATCTACAAAAAATATTATTTTTTCCGATTTTGGACACTAAAACGGTGTCTCCCGTCATGCTGAAATCGAGGCATAGTGGATATGGCTTAAAAGTTGACGTTAGACCACGTTCATGAAATCTACAAAAAAAATTTTTTTTTCCGATTTTGGACACTCAAACGGTGTCTCCCGTCATGATGAAATCGAGGCATGGTGGATATGGCCTAAAAGTTGACGTTAGACCACGTTCATGAAATCTACAATCTGGATATGGCCTAAAAGTTGACGTTAAACCACGTTCATGAAAAATATATTTTTCCGATTTTGGACACTAAAACGGTGTCTCCCGTCATGCTGAAATCGAGGCATGGTGGATATGGCCTAAAAGTTGACGTTAAACCACGTTCATGAAATCTACAAAAAATATTTTTTTTTCCGATTTTGGACACTAAAATGGTGTCTCCCGTCATGCGGAAATCGAGGCATGGTGGATATGGCTTAAAAAGTGACGTTAAACCACGTTCATGAAATCTACAAAAAATATATTTTTTTACGATTTTGGACACTAAAACGGTGTCTCCCGTCATGATGAAATCAAGGCATGGTGGATATGGCCTAAAAGTTGACGTTAAACCACGTTCATGAAATCTACAAAAAATATTTTTTTTTCCGATTTTGGACAGTAAAACGGTGTCTCCCGTCATGCTGAAATCGAGGCATGGTGGATATGGCTTAAAAGTTGACGTTAAACCACGTTCATGAAATCTACAAAAAAAAAAAAAAAATCCGATTTTGGACACTAAAACGGTGTCTCCCGTCATGATGAAATCAAGGCATGGTGGATATGGCCTAAAAGTTGACGTTAAACCACGTTCACGAAATCTACAAAAAATATTTTTTTTTCCGATTTTGGACACTAAAACGGTGTCTCCCATCATGCTGAAATCGAGGCATGGTGGATATGGCCAAAAAGTTGACGTTAGACCACGTTCACGAAATCTACAAAAAATATTTTTTTTTCCGATTTTTGACACTAAAACGGTGTCTCCCGTCATGCTGAAATCGAGGCATGGTGGATATGGCTTAAAAGTTGACGTTAGACCACGTTCATGAAATCTACAAAAAATATTTTTTTTTCCGATTTTGGACACTCAAACGGTGTCTCCCGTCATGCTGAAATCGAGGCATGGTGGATATGGCCTAAAAGTTGACGTTAGACCACGTTCATGAATTCTACCAAAAATATATTTTTCAGATTTTGGACACTCAAACGGTGTCTCCCGTCATGATGAAATCGAGGCATGGTGGATATGGCCTAAAAGTTGACGTTAAACCACGTTCATGAAATCTACAAAAAATATTTTTTTTTCAGATTTTGGACACTCAAACGGACTCCCGTCATGCTGAAATCGAGGCATATGGCTTAAAAGTTGACGTTAGACCACGTTCATGAAATCTACAAAAAATATATTTTTCAGATTTTGGACACTCAAACGGTGTCTCCCGTCATGATGAAATCGAGGCATGGTGGATATGGCCTAAAAGTTGACGTTAAACCACGTTCATGAAATCTACAAAAAATATTTTTTTTTCCGATTTTGGACACTAAAACGGTGTCTCCCGTCATGCTGAAATCGAGGCATGGTGGATATGGCCAAAAAGTTGACGTTAGACCACGTTCATGAAATCTAATAAAAATATTATTTTTTCCGATTTTGGACACTAAAACGGTGTCTCCCGTCATGCTGAAATCGAGGCATGGTGGATATGGCCTAAAAGTTGACGTTAGACCACATTCATGAAATCTACTAAAAATATATTTTTCAGATTTTGGACACTCAAACGGTGTCTCCCGTCATGCTGAAATCGAGGCATGGTGGATATGGCCTAAAAGTTGACGTTAAACCACGTTCATGAAATCTACAAAAAATATTTTTTTTTCCGATTTTGGACACTAAAACGGTGTCTCCCGTCATGATGAAATCAAGGCATGGTGGATATGGCCTAAAAGTTGACGTTAAACCACGTTCTTGAAATCTACAAAAAATATTTTTTTTTCCGATTTTGGACACTAAAACGGTGTCTCCCGTCATGCTGAAATCGAGGCATGGTGGATATGGCCAAAAAGTTGACGTTAGACCACGTTCATGAAATCTACTAAAAATATTTTTTTTTCCGATTTTGGACACTAAAACAATGTCTCCCGTCAGAATGAAATCGAGGCATGGTGGATATGGCCTAAAAGTTGACGTTAGACCACGTTCATGAAATCTACAATCTGGATATGGCCTAAAAGTTGACGTTAAACCACGTTCATGAAAAATATATTTTTCCGATTTTGGACACTAAAACGGTGTCTCCCGTCATGCTGAAATCGAGGCATGGTGGATATGGCCTAAAAGTTGACGTTAAACCACGTTCATGAAATCTACAAAAAATATTTTTTTTTCCGATTTTGGACACTAAAATGGTGTCTCCCGTCATGCGGAAATCGAGGCATGGTGGATATGGCTTAAAAAGTGACGTTAAACCACGTTCATGAAATCTACAAAAAATATATTTTTTTCCGATTTTGGACACTAAAACGGTGTCTCCCGTCATGATGAAATCAAGGCATGGTGGATATGGCCTAAAAGTTGACGTTAAACCACGTTCATGAAATCTACAAAAAATATTTTTTTTTCCGATTTTGGACAGTAAAACGGTGTCTCCCGTCATGCTGAAATCGAGGCATGGTGGATATGGCTTAAAAGTTGACGTTAAACCACGTTCATGAAATCTACAAAAAAAAAAAAAAAATCCGATTTTGGACACTAAAACGGTGTCTCCCGTCATGATGAAATCAAGGCATGGTGGATATGGCCTAAAAGTTGACGTTAAACCACGTTCACGAAATCTACAAAAAATATTTTTTTTTCCGATTTTGGACACTAAAACGGTGTCTCCCATCATGCTGAAATCGAGGCATGGTGGATATGGCCAAAAAGTTGACGTTAGACCACGTTCACGAAATCTACAAAAAATATTTTTTTTTCCGATTTTTGACACTAAAACGGTGTCTCCCGTCATGCTGAAATCGAGGCATGGTGGATATGGCTTAAAAGTTGACGTTAGACCACGTTCATGAAATCTACAAAAAATATTTTTTTTTTCGATTTTGGACACTCAAACGGTGTCTCCCGTCATGCTGAAATCGAGGCATGGTGGATATGGCCTAAAAGTTGACGTTAGACCACGTTCATGAATTCTACCAAAAATATATTTTTCAGATTTTGGACACTCAAACGGTGTCTCCCGTCATGATGAAATCGAGGCATGGTGGATATGGCCTAAAAGTTGACGTTAAACCACGTTCATGAAATCTACAAAAAATATTTTTTTTTCAGATTTTGGACACTCAAACGGACTCCCGTCATGCTGAAATCGAGGCATATGGCTTAAAAGTTGACGTTAGACCACGTTCATGAAATCTACAAAAAATATATTTTTCAGATTTTGGACACTCAAACGGTGTCTCCTGTCATGATGAAATCGAGGCATGGTGGATATGGCCTAAAAGTTGACGTTAAACCACGTTCATGAAATCTACAAAAAATATTTTTTTTTCCGATTTTGGACACTAAAACGGTGTCTCCCGTCATGCTGAAATCGAGGCATGGTGGATATGGCCAAAAAGTTGACGTTAGACCACGTTCATGAAATCTACTAAAAATATTTTTTTTTCCGATTTTGGACACTAAAACGGTGTCTCCCGTCATGCTGAAATCGAGGCATGGTGGATATGGCCTAAAAGTTGACGTTAAACCACGTTCATGAAATCTACAAAAAAAATTTTTTTTTCCGATTTTGGACACTAAAACGGTGTCTCCCGTCATGCTGAAATCGAGGCATGGTGGATATGGCCTAAAAGTTGACGTTAGACCACGTTCATGAAATCTACAAAAAATATATTTTTCAGATTTTGGACACTCAAACGGTGTCTCCCGTCATGCTGAAATCGAGGCATGGTGGATATGGCCAAAAAGTTGACGTTAGACCACGTTCATGAAATCTACCAAAAATGTATTTTTCCGATTTTGGACACTCAAACGGTGTCTCCCGTCATGCTGAAATCGAGGCATGGTGGATATGGCCTAAAAGTTGACGTTAGACCACGTTCATGAAATCTACTAAAAATATATTTTTCAGATTTTGGACACTCAAACGGTGTCTCCCGTCATGCTGAAATCGAGGCATGGTGGATATGGCCTAAAAGTTGACGTTAAACCACGTTCATGAAATCTACAAAAAATATTTTTTTTTCCGATTTTGGACACTAAAACGGTGTCTCCCGTCATGATGAAATCAAGGCATGGTGGATATGGCCTAAAAGTTGACGTTAAAACACGTTCATGAAATCTACAAAAAATATTTTTTTTTTCCGATTTTGGACACTCAAACGGTGTCTCCCGTCATGATGAAATCGAGGCATGGTGGATATGGCCTAAAAGTTGACGTTAAACCACGTTCATGAAATCTACAAAAAATATTTTTTTTTTCGATTTTGGACACTAAAACGGTGTCTCCCGTCATGCGGAAATCGAGGCATGGTGGATATGGCCTAAAAGTTGACGTTAAACCACGTTCATGAAATCTACAAAAAATATTTTTCTTTCCGATTTTGGACACTAAAACGGTGTCTCCCGTCATGATGAAATCAAGGCATGGTGGATATGGCCTAAAAGTTGACGTTAAACCACGTTCATGAAATCTACAATTTTTTTTTTTTTTTCCAATTTTTGACACTAAAACGGTGTCTCCCGTCATGCTGAAATCGAGGCATGGTGGATATGGCTTAAAAGTTGACGTTAGACCACGTTCATGAAATCTACAAAAAATATTTTTTTTTCCGATTTTGGACACTCAAACGGTGTCTCCCGTCATGCTGAAATCGAGGCATGGTGGATATGGCCTAAAAGTTGACGTTAGACCACGTTCATGAATTCTACCAAAAATATATTTTTCAGATTTTGGACACTCAAACGGTGTCTCCCGTCATGATGAAATCGAGGCATGGTGGATATGGCCTAAAAGTTGACGTTAAACCACGTTCATGAAATCTACAAAAAATATATTTTTTTCAGATTTTGGACACTCAAACGGACTCCCGTCATGCTGAAATCGAGGCATATGGCTTAAAAGTTGACGTTAGACCACGTTCATGAAATCTACAAAAAATATATTTTTCAGATTTTGGACACTCAAACGGTGTCTCCCGTCATGATGAAATCGAGGCATGGTGGATATGGCCTAAAAGTTGACGTTAAACCACGTTCATGAAATCTACAAAAAATATATTTTTTTCCGATTTTGGACACTAAAACGGTGTCTCCCGTCATGCTGAAATCGAGGCATGGTGGATATGGCCAAAAAGTTGACGTTAGACCACGTTCATGAAATCTACTAAAAATATATTTTTTTCCGATTTTGGACACTAAAACGGTGTCTCCCGTCATGCTGAAATCGAGGCATGGTGGATATGGCCTAAAAGTTGACGTTAGACCACGTTCATGAAATCTACAAAAAATATATTTTTCAGATTTTGGACACTCAAACGGTGTCTCCCGTCATGCTGAAATCGAGGCATGGTGGATATGGCCAAAAAGTTGACGTTAGACCACGTTCATGAAATCTACCAAAAATGTATTTTTCCGATTTTGGACACTCAAACGGTGTCTCCCATCATGCTGAAATCGAGGCATGGTGGATATGGCCTAAAAGTTGACGTTAGACCACGTTCATGAAATCTACTAAAAATATATTTTTCAGATTTTGGACACTCAAACGGTGTCTCCCGTCATGCTGAAATCGAGGCATGGTGGATATGGCCTAAAAGTTGACGTTAAACCACGTTCATGAAATCTACAAAAAATATATTTTTTTCCGATTTTGGACACTAAAACGGTGTCTCCCGTCATGATGAAATCAAGGCATGGTTGATATGGCCTAAAAGTTGACGTTAAAACACGTTCATGAAATCTACAAAAAATATTTTTTTTTCCGATTTTGGACACTCAAACGGTGTCTCCCGTCATGCTGAAATCGAGGCATGGTGGATATGGCCTAAAAGTTGACGTTAGACCACGTTCATGAATTCTACCAAAAATATATTTTTCAGATTTTGGACACTCAAACGGTGTCTCCCGTCATGATGAAATCGAGGCATGGTGGATATGGCCTAAAAGTTGACGTTAAACCACGTTCATGAAATCTACAAAAAATATTTTTTTTTCAGATTTTGGACACTCAAACGGACTCCCGTCATGCTGAAATCGAGGCATATGGCTTAAAAGTTGACGTTAGACCACGTTCATGAAATCTACAAAAAATATATTTTTCAGATTTTGGACACTCAAACGGTGTCTCCCGTCATGATGAAATCGAGGCATGGTGGATATGGCCTAAAAGTTGACGTTAAACCACGTTCATGAAATCTACAAAAAAAAATTTTTTTTCCGATTTTGGACACTAAAACGGTGTCTCCCGTCATGCTGAAATCGAGGCATGGTGGATATGGCCAAAAAGTTGACGTTAGACCACGTTCATGAAATCTACTAAAAATATTTTTTTTTCCGATTTTGGACACTAAAACGGTGTCTCCCGTCATGCTGAAATCGAGGCATGGTGGATATGGCCTAAAAGTTGACGTTAAACCACGTTCATGAAATCTACAAAAAATATTTTTTTTTCCGATTTTGGACACTAAAACGGTGTCTCCCATCATGCTGAAATCGAGGCATGGTGGATATGGCCTAAAAGTTGACGTTAGACCACGTTCATGAAATCTACAAAAAATATATTTTTCAGATTTTGGACACTCAAACGGTGTCTCCCGTCATGCTGAAATCGAGCCATGGTGGATATGGCCAAAAAGTTGACGTTAGACCACGTTCATGAAATCTACCAAAAATGTATTTTTCCGATTTTGGACACTCAAACGGTGTCTCCCGTCATGCTGAAATCGAGGCATGGTGGATATGGCCTAAAAGTTGACGTTAGACCACGTTCATGAAATCTACTAAAAATATATTTTTCAGATTTTGGACACTCAAACGGTGTCTCCCGTCATGCTGAAATCGAGGCATGGTGGATATGGCCTAAAAGTTGACGTTAAACCACGTTCATGAAATCTACAAAAAATATTTTTTTATCCGATTTTGGACACTAAAACGGTGTCTCCCGTCATGATGAAATCAAGGCATGGTTGATATGGCCTAAAAGTTGACGTTAAAACACGTTCATGAAATCTACAAAAAATATATTTTTTTCCGATTTTGGACACTCAAACGGTGTCTCCCGTCATGATGAAATCGAGGCATGGTGGATATGGCCTAAAAGTTGACGTTAAACCACGTTCATGAAATCTACAAAAAATATTTTTTTTTTCGATTTTGGACACTAAAACGGTGTCTCCCGTCATGCGGAAATCGAGGCATGGTGGATATGGCCTAAAAGTTGACGTTAAACCACGTTCATGAAATCTACAAAAAATATTTTTCTTTCCGATTTTGGACACTAAAACGGTGTCTCCCGTCATGATGAAATCAAGGCATGGTGGATATGGCCTAAAAGTTGACGTTAAACCACGTTCATGAAATCTACAATTTTTTTTTTTTTTTTCCAATTTTTGACACTAAAACGGTGTCTCCCGTCATGCTGAAATCGAGGCATGGTGGATATGGCTTAAAAGTTGACGTTAGACCACGTTCATGAAATCTACAAAAAAATATATTTTTTTCCGATTTTGGACACTCAAACGGTGTCTCCCGTCATGCTGAAATCGAGGCATGGTGGATATGGCCTAAAAGTTGACGTTAGACCACGTTCATGAATTCTACCAAAAATATATTTTTCAGATTTTGGACACTCAAACGGTGTCTCCCGTCATGATGAAATCGAGGCATGGTGGATATGGCCTAAAAGTTGACGTTAAACCACGTTCATGAAATCTACAAAAAATATATTTTTTTCAGATTTTGGACACTCAAACGGACTCCCGTCATGCTGAAATCGAGGCATATGGCTTAAAAGTTGACGTTAGACCACGTTCATGAAATCTACAAAAAATATATTTTTTAGATTTTGGACACTCAAACGGTGTCTCCCGTCATGCTGAAATCGAGGCATGGTGGATATGGCCTAAAAGTTGACGTTAAACCACGTTCATGAAATCTACAAAAAATATTTTTTTTTCCGATTTTGGACACTAAAACGGTGTCTCCCGTCATGATGAAATCAAGGCATGGTGGATATGGCCTAAAAGTTGACGTTAAACCACGTTCTTGAAATCTACAAAAAATATTTTTTTTTCCGATTTTGGACACTAAAACGGTGTCTCCCGTCATGCTGAAATCGAGGCATGGTGGATATGGCCAAAAAGTTGACGTTAGACCACGTTCATGAAATCTACTAAAAATATTTTTTTTTCCGATTTTGGACACTAAAACAATGTCTCCCGTCAGAATGAAATCGAGGCATGGTGGATATGGCCTAAAAGTTGACGTTAGACCACGTTCATGAAATCTACAATCTGGATATGGCCTAAAAGTTGACGTTAAACCACGTTCATGAAAAATATATTTTTCCGATTTTGGACACTAAAACGGTGTCTCCCGTCATGCTGAAATCGAGGCATGGTGGATATGGCCTAAAAGTTGACGTTAAACCACGTTCATGAAATCTACAAAAAATATTTTTTTTTCCGATTTTGGACACTAAAATGGTGTCTCCCGTCATGCGGAAATCGAGGCATGGTGGATATGGCTTAAAAAGTTACGTTAAACCACGTTCATGAAATCTACAAAAAATATATTTTTTTCCGATTTTGGACACTAAAACGGTGTCTCCCGTCATGATGAAATCAAGGCATGGTGGATATGGCCTAAAAGTTGACGTTAAACCACGTTCATGAAATCTACAAAAAATATTTTTTTTTCCGATTTTGGACAGTAAAACGGTGTCTCCCGTCATGCTGAAATCGAGGCATGGTGGATATGGCTTAAAAGTTGACGTTAAACCACGTTCATGAAATCTACAAAAAAAAAAAAAAAATCCGATTTTGGACACTAAAACGGTGTCTCCCGTCATGATGAAATCAAGGCATGGTGGATATGGCCTAAAGGTTGACGTTAAACCACGTTCACGAAATCTACAAAAAATATTTTTTTTTCCGATTTTGGACACTAAAACGGTGTCTCCCATCATGCTGAAATCGAGGCATGGTGGATATGGCCAAAAAGTTGACGTTAGACCACGTTCACGAAATCTACCAAAAATATATTTTTCAGATTTTGGACACTCAAACGGTGTCTCCCGTCATGATGAAATCGAGGCATGGTGGATATGGCCTAAAAGTTGACGTTAAACCACGTTCATGAAATCTACAAAAAATATATTTTTTTCAGATTTTGGACACTCAAACGGACTCCCGTCATGCTGAAATCGAGGCATATGGCTTAAAAGTTGACGTTAGACCACGTTCATGAAATCTACAAAAAATATATTTTTCAGATTTTGGACACTCAAACGGTGTCTCCCGTCATGCTGAAATCGAGGCATGGTGGATATGGCCTAAAAGTTGACGTTAAACCACGTTCATGAAATCTACAAAAAATATTTTTTTTTCCGATTTTGGACACTAAAACGGTGTCTCCCGTCATGATGAAATCAAGGCATGGTGGATATGGCCTAAAAGTTGACGTTAAACCACGTTCTTGAAATCTACAAAAAATATGTTTTTTTCCGATTTTGGACACTAAAACGGTGTCTCCCGTCATGCTGAAATCGAGGCATGGTGGATATGGCCAAAAAGTTGACGTTAGACCACGTTCATGAAATCTACTAAAAATATTTTTTTTTCCGATTTTGGACACTAAAACAATGTCTCCCGTCAGAATGAAATCGAGGCATGGTGGATATGGCCTAAAAGTTGACGTTAGACCACGTTCATGAAATCTACAATCTGGATATGGCCTAAAAGTTGACGTTAAACCACGTTCATGAAAAATATATTTTTCCGATTTTGGACACTAAAACGGTGTCTCCCGTCATGCTGAAATCGAGGCATGGTGGATATGGCCTAAAAGTTGACGTTAAACCACGTTCATGAAATCTACAAAAAATATTTTTTTTTCCGATTTTGGACACTAAAATGGTGTCTCCCGTCATGCGGAAATCGAGGCATGGTGGATATGGCTTAAAAAGTGACGTTAAACCACGTTCATGAAATCTACAAAAAATATATTTTTTTCCGATTTTGGACACTAAAACGGTGTCTCCCGTCATGCTGAAATCGAGGCATGGTGGATATGGCCTAAAAGTTGACGTTAGACCACGTTCATGAATTCTACCAAAAATATATTTTTCAGATTTTGGACACTCAAACGGTGTCTCCCGTCATGATGAAATCGAGGCATGGTGGATATGGCCTAAAAGTTGACGTTAAACCACGTTCATGAAATCTACAAAAAATATTTTTTTTTCAGATTTTGGACACTCAAACGGACTCCCGTCATGCTGAAATCGAGGCATATGGCTTAAAAGTTGACGTTAGACCACGTTCATGAAATCTACAAAAAATATATTTTTCAGATTTTGGACACTCAAACGGTGTCTCCCGTCATGATGAAATCGAGGCATGGTGGATATGGCCTAAAAGTTGACGTTAAACCACGTTCATGAAATCTACAAAAAATATTTTTTTTTCCGATTTTGGACACTAAAACGGTGTCTCCCGTCATGCTGAAATCGAGGCATGGTGGATATGGCCAAAAAGTTGACGTTAGACCACGTTCATGAAATCTACTAAAAATATTATTTTTTCCGATTTTGGACACTAAAACGGTGTCTCCCGTCATGCTGAAATCGAGGCATGGTGGATATGGCCTAAAAGTTGACGTTAGACCACATTCATGAAATCTACTAAAAATATATTTTTCAGATTTTGGACACTCAAACGGTGTCTCCCGTCATGCTGAAATCGAGGCATGGTGGATATGGCCTAAAAGTTGACGTTAAACCACGTTCATGAAATCTACAAAAAATATTTTTTTTTCCGATTTTGGACACTAAAACGGTGTCTCCCGTCATGATGAAATCAAGGCATGGTGGATATGGCCTAAAAGTTGACGTTAAACCACGTTCTTGAAATCTACAAAAAATATTTTTTTTTCCGATTTTGGACACTAAAACGGTGTCTCCCGTCATGCTGAAATCGAGGCATGGTGGATATGGCCAAAAAGTTGACGTTAGACCACGTTCATGAAATCTACTAAAAATATTTTTTTTTCCGATTTTGGACACTAAAACAATGTCTCCCGTCAGAATGAAATCGAGGCATGGTGGATATGGCCTAAAAGTTGACGTTAGACCACGTTCATGAAATCTACAATCTGGATATGGCCTAAAAGTTGACGTTAAACCACGTTCATGAAAAATATATTTTTCCGATTTTGGACACTAAAACGGTGTCTCCCGTCATGCTGAAATCGAGGCATGGTGGATATGGCCTAAAAGTTGACGTTAAACCACGTTCATGAAATCTACAAAAAATATTTTTTTTTCCGATTTTGGACACTAAAATGGTGTCTCCCGTCATGCGGAAATCGAGGCATGGTGGATATGGCTTAAAAAGTGACGTTAAACCACGTTCATGAAATCTACAAAAAATATATTTTTTTCCGATTTTGGACACTAAAACGGTGTCTCCCGTCATGATGAAATCAAGGCATGGTGGATATGGCCTAAAAGTTGACGTTAAACCACGTTCATGAAATCTACAAAAAATATTTTTTTTTCCGATTTTGGACAGTAAAACGGTGTCTCCCGTCATGCTGAAATCGAGGCATGGTGGATATGGCTTAAAAGTTGACGTTAAACCACGTTCATGAAATCTACAAAAAAAAAAAAAAAATCCGATTTTGGACACTAAAACGGTGTCTCCCGTCATGATGAAATCAAGGCATGGTGGATATGGCCTAAAAGTTGACGTTAAACCACGTTCACGAAATCTACAAAAAATATTTTTTTTTCCGATTTTGGACACTAAAACGGTGTCTCCCATCATGCTGAAATCGAGGCATGGTGGATATGGCCAAAAAGTTGACGTTAGACCACGTTCACGAAATCTACAAAAAATATTTTTTTTTCCGATTTTTGACACTAAAACGGTGTCTCCCGTCATGCTGAAATCGAGGCATGGTGGATATGGCTTAAAAGTTGACGTTAGACCACGTTCATGAAATCTACAAAAAATATTTTTTTTTTCGATTTTGGACACTCAAACGGTGTCTCCCGTCATGCTGAAATCGAGGCATGGTGGATATGGCCTAAAAGTTGACGTTAGACCACGTTCATGAATTCTACCAAAAATATATTTTTCAGATTTTGGACACTCAAACGGTGTCTCCCGTCATGATGAAATCGAGGCATGGTGGATATGGCCTAAAAGTTGACGTTAAACCACGTTCATGAAATCTACAAAAAATATTTTTTTTTCAGATTTTGGACACTCAAACGGACTCCCGTCATGCTGAAATCGAGGCATATGGCTTAAAAGTTGACGTTAGACCACGTTCATGAAATCTACAAAAAATATATTTTTCAGATTTTGGACACTCAAACGGTGTCTCCTGTCATGATGAAATCGAGGCATGGTGGATATGGCCTAAAAGTTGACGTTAAACCACGTTCATGAAATCTACAAAAAATATTTTTTTTTCCGATTTTGGACACTAAAACGGTGTCTCCCGTCATGCTGAAATCGAGGCATGGTGGATATGGCCAAAAAGTTGACGTTAGACCACGTTCATGAAATCTACTAAAAATATTTTTTTTTCCGATTTTGGACACTAAAACGGTGTCTCCCGTCATGCTGAAATCGAGGCATGGTGGATATGGCCTAAAAGTTGACGTTAAACCACGTTCATGAAATCTACAAAAAAAATTTTTTTTTCCGATTTTGGACACTAAAACGGTGTCTCCCGTCATGCTGAAATCGAGGCATGGTGGATATGGCCTAAAAGTTGACGTTAGACCACGTTCATGAAATCTACAAAAAATATATTTTTCAGATTTTGGACACTCAAACGGTGTCTCCCGTCATGCTGAAATCGAGGCATGGTGGATATGGCCAAAAAGTTGACGTTAGACCACGTTCATGAAATCTACCAAAAATGTATTTTTCCGATTTTGGACACTCAAACGGTGTCTCCCGTCATGCTGAAATCGAGGCATGGTGGATATGGCCTAAAAGTTGACGTTAGACCACGTTCATGAAATCTACTAAAAATATATTTTTCAGATTTTGGACACTCAAACGGTGTCTCCCGTCATGCTGAAATCGAGGCATGGTGGATATGGCCTAAAAGTTGACGTTAAACCACGTTCATGAAATCTACAAAAAATATTTTTTTTTTCGATTTTGGACACTAAAACGGTGTCTCCCGTCATGATGAAATCAAGGCATGGTGGATATGGCCTAAAAGTTGACGTTAAAACACGTTCATGAAATCTACAAAAAATATTTTTTTTTTCCGATTTTGGACACTCAAACGGTGTCTCCCGTCATGATGAAATCGAGGCATGGTGGATATGGCCTAAAAGTTGACGTTAAACCACGTTCATGAAATCTACAAAAAATATTTTTTTTTTCGATTTTGGACACTAAAACGGTGTCTCCCGTCATGCGGAAATCGAGGCATGGTGGATATGGCCTAAAAGTTGACGTTAAACCACGTTCATGAAATCTACAAAAAATATTTTTCTTTCCGATTTTGGACACTAAAACGGTGTCTCCCGTCATGATGAAATCAAGGCATGGTGGATATGGCCTAAAAGTTGACGTTAAACCACGTTCATGAAATCTACAATTTTTTTTTTTTTTTCCAATTTTTGACACTAAAACGGTGTCTCCCGTCATGCTGAAATCGAGGCATGGTGGATATGGCTTAAAAGTTGACGTTAGACCACGTTCATGAAATCTACAAAAAATATTTTTTTTTCCGATTTTGGACACTCAAACGGTGTCTCCCGTCATGCTGAAATCGAGGCATGGTGGATATGGCCTAAAAGTTGACGTTAGACCACGTTCATGAATTCTACCAAAAATATATTTTTCAGATTTTGGACACTCAAACGGTGTCTCCCGTCATGATGAAATCGAGGCATGGTGGATATGGCCTAAAAGTTGACGTTAAACCACGTTCATGAAATCTACAAAAAATATATTTTTTTCAGATTTTGGACACTCAAACGGACTCCCGTCATGCTGAAATCGAGGCATATGGCTTAAAAGTTGACGTTAGACCACGTTCATGAAATCTACAAAAAATATATTTTTCAGATTTTGGACACTCAAACGGTGTCTCCCGTCATGATGAAATCGAGGCATGGTGGATATGGCCTAAAAGTTGACGTTAAACCACGTTCATGAAATCTACAAAAAATATATTTTTTTCCGATTTTGGACACTAAAACGGTGTCTCCCGTCATGCTGAAATCGAGGCATGGTGGATATGGCCAAAAAGTTGACGTTAGACCACGTTCATGAAATCTACTAAAAATATATTTTTTTCCGATTTTGGACACTAAAACGGTGTCTCCCGTCATGCTGAAATCGAGGCATGGTGGATATGGCCTAAAAGTTGACGTTAGACCACGTTCATGAAATCTACAAAAAATATATTTTTCAGATTTTGGACACTCAAACGGTGTCTCCCGTCATGCTGAAATCGAGGCATGGTGGATATGGCCAAAAAGTTGACGTTAGACCACGTTCATGAAATCTACCAAAAATGTATTTTTCCGATTTTGGACACTCAAACGGTGTCTCCCATCATGCTGAAATCGAGGCATGGTGGATATGGCCTAAAAGTTGACGTTAGACCACGTTCATGAAATCTACTAAAAATATATTTTTCAGATTTTGGACACTCAAACGGTGTCTCCCGTCATGCTGAAATCGAGGCATGGTGGATATGGCCTAAAAGTTGACGTTAAACCACGTTCATGAAATCTACAAAAAATATATTTTTTTCCGATTTTGGACACTAAAACGGTGTCTCCCGTCATGATGAAATCAAGGCATGGTTGATATGGCCTAAAAGTTGACGTTAAAACACGTTCATGAAATCTACAAAAAATATTTTTTTTTCCGATTTTGGACACTCAAACGGTGTCTCCCGTCATGCTGAAATCGAGGCATGGTGGATATGGCCTAAAAGTTGACGTTAGACCACGTTCATGAATTCTACCAAAAATATATTTTTCAGATTTTGGACACTCAAACGGTGTCTCCCGTCATGATGAAATCGAGGCATGGTGGATATGGCCTAAAAGTTGACGTTAAACCACGTTCATGAAATCTACAAAAAATATTTTTTTTTCAGATTTTGGACACTCAAACGGACTCCCGTCATGCTGAAATCGAGGCATATGGCTTAAAAGTTGACGTTAGACCACGTTCATGAAATCTACAAAAAATATATTTTTCAGATTTTGGACACTCAAACGGTGTCTCCCGTCATGATGAAATCGAGGCATGGTGGATATGGCCTAAAAGTTGACGTTAAACCACGTTCATGAAATCTACAAAAAAAAATTTTTTTTCCGATTTTGGACACTAAAACGGTGTCTCCCGTCATGCTGAAATCGAGGCATGGTGGATATGGCCAAAAAGTTGACGTTAGACCACGTTCATGAAATCTACTAAAAATATTTTTTTTTCCGATTTTGGACACTAAAACGGTGTCTCCCGTCATGCTGAAATCGAGGCATGGTGGATATGGCCTAAAAGTTGACGTTAAACCACGTTCATGAAATCTACAAAAAATATTTTTTTTTCCGATTTTGGACACTAAAACGGTGTCTCCCATCATGCTGAAATCGAGGCATGGTGGATATGGCCTAAAAGTTGACGTTAGACCACGTTCATGAAATCTACAAAAAATATATTTTTCAGATTTTGGACACTCAAACGGTGTCTCCCGTCATGCTGAAATCGAGCCATGGTGGATATGGCCAAAAAGTTGACGTTAGACCACGTTCATGAAATCTACCAAAAATGTATTTTTCCGATTTTGGACACTCAAACGGTGTCTCCCGTCATGCTGAAATCGAGGCATGGTGGATATGGCCTAAAAGTTGACGTTAGACCACGTTCATGAAATCTACTAAAAATATATTTTTCAGATTTTGGACACTCAAACGGTGTCTCCCGTCATGCTGAAATCGAGGCATGGTGGATATGGCCTAAAAGTTGACGTTAAACCACGTTCATGAAATCTACAAAAAATATTTTTTTATCCGATTTTGGACACTAAAACGGTGTCTCCCGTCATGATGAAATCAAGGCATGGTTGATATGGCCTAAAAGTTGACGTTAAAACACGTTCATGAAATCTACAAAAAATATATTTTTTTCCGATTTTGGACACTCAAACGGTGTCTCCCGTCATGATGAAATCGAGGCATGGTGGATATGGCCTAAAAGTTGACGTTAAACCACGTTCATGAAATCTACAAAAAATATTTTTTTTTTCGATTTTGGACACTAAAACGGTGTCTCCCGTCATGCGGAAATCGAGGCATGGTGGATATGGCCTAAAAGTTGACGTTAAACCACGTTCATGAAATCTACAAAAAATATTTTTCTTTCCGATTTTGGACACTAAAACGGTGTCTCCCGTCATGATGAAATCAAGGCATGGTGGATATGGCCTAAAAGTTGACGTTAAACCACGTTCATGAAATCTACAATTTTTTTTTTTTTTTTCCAATTTTTGACACTAAAACGGTGTCTCCCGTCATGCTGAAATCGAGGCATGGTGGATATGGCTTAAAAGTTGACGTTAGACCACGTTCATGAAATCTACAAAAAAATATATTTTTTTCCGATTTTGGACACTCAAACGGTGTCTCCCGTCATGCTGAAATCGAGGCATGGTGGATATGGCCTAAAAGTTGACGTTAGACCACGTTCATGAATTCTACCAAAAATATATTTTTCAGATTTTGGACACTCAAACGGTGTCTCCCGTCATGATGAAATCGAGGCATGGTGGATATGGCCTAAAAGTTGACGTTAAACCACGTTCATGAAATCTACAAAAAATATATTTTTTTCAGATTTTGGACACTCAAACGGACTCCCGTCATGCTGAAATCGAGGCATATGGCTTAAAAGTTGACGTTAGACCACGTTCATGAAATCTACAAAAAATATATTTTTTAGATTTTGGACACTCAAACGGTGTCTCCCGTCATGCTGAAATCGAGGCATGGTGGATATGGCCTAAAAGTTGACGTTAAACCACGTTCATGAAATCTACAAAAAATATTTTTTTTTCCGATTTTGGACACTAAAACGGTGTCTCCCGTCATGATGAAATCAAGGCATGGTGGATATGGCCTAAAAGTTGACGTTAAACCACGTTCTTGAAATCTACAAAAAATATTTTTTTTTCCGATTTTGGACACTAAAACGGTGTCTCCCGTCATGCTGAAATCGAGGCATGGTGGATATGGCCAAAAAGTTGACGTTAGACCACGTTCATGAAATCTACTAAAAATATTTTTTTTTCCGATTTTGGACACTAAAACAATGTCTCCCGTCAGAATGAAATCGAGGCATGGTGGATATGGCCTAAAAGTTGACGTTAGACCACGTTCATGAAATCTACAATCTGGATATGGCCTAAAAGTTGACGTTAAACCACGTTCATGAAAAATATATTTTTCCGATTTTGGACACTAAAACGGTGTCTCCCGTCATGCTGAAATCGAGGCATGGTGGATATGGCCTAAAAGTTGACGTTAAACCACGTTCATGAAATCTACAAAAAATATTTTTTTTTCCGATTTTGGACACTAAAATGGTGTCTCCCGTCATGCGGAAATCGAGGCATGGTGGATATGGCTTAAAAAGTTACGTTAAACCACGTTCATGAAATCTACAAAAAATATATTTTTTTCCGATTTTGGACACTAAAACGGTGTCTCCCGTCATGATGAAATCAAGGCATGGTGGATATGGCCTAAAAGTTGACGTTAAACCACGTTCATGAAATCTACAAAAAATATTTTTTTTTCCGATTTTGGACAGTAAAACGGTGTCTCCCGTCATGCTGAAATCGAGGCATGGTGGATATGGCTTAAAAGTTGACGTTAAACCACGTTCATGAAATCTACAAAAAAAAAAAAAAAATCCGATTTTGGACACTAAAACGGTGTCTCCCGTCATGATGAAATCAAGGCATGGTGGATATGGCCTAAAGGTTGACGTTAAACCACGTTCACGAAATCTACAAAAAATATTTTTTTTTCCGATTTTGGACACTAAAACGGTGTCTCCCATCATGCTGAAATCGAGGCATGGTGGATATGGCCAAAAAGTTGACGTTAGACCACGTTCACGAAATCTACCAAAAATATATTTTTCAGATTTTGGACACTCAAACGGTGTCTCCCGTCATGATGAAATCGAGGCATGGTGGATATGGCCTAAAAGTTGACGTTAAACCACGTTCATGAAATCTACAAAAAATATATTTTTTTCAGATTTTGGACACTCAAACGGACTCCCGTCATGCTGAAATCGAGGCATATGGCTTAAAAGTTGACGTTAGACCACGTTCATGAAATCTACAAAAAATATATTTTTCAGATTTTGGACACTCAAACGGTGTCTCCCGTCATGCTGAAATCGAGGCATGGTGGATATGGCCTAAAAGTTGACGTTAAACCACGTTCATGAAATCTACAAAAAATATTTTTTTTTCCGATTTTGGACACTAAAACGGTGTCTCCCGTCATGATGAAATCAAGGCATGGTGGATATGGCCTAAAAGTTGACGTTAAACCACGTTCTTGAAATCTACAAAAAATATGTTTTTTTCCGATTTTGGACACTAAAACGGTGTCTCCCGTCATGCTGAAATCGAGGCATGGTGGATATGGCCAAAAAGTTGACGTTAGACCACGTTCATGAAATCTACTAAAAATATTTTTTTTTCCGATTTTGGACACTAAAACAATGTCTCCCGTCAGAATGAAATCGAGGCATGGTGGATATGGCCTAAAAGTTGACGTTAGACCACGTTCATGAAATCTACAATCTGGATATGGCCTAAAAGTTGACGTTAAACCACGTTCATGAAAAATATATTTTTCCGATTTTGGACACTAAAACGGTGTCTCCCGTCATGCTGAAATCGAGGCATGGTGGATATGGCCTAAAAGTTGACGTTAAACCACGTTCATGAAATCTACAAAAAATATTTTTTTTTCCGATTTTGGACACTAAAATGGTGTCTCCCGTCATGCGGAAATCGAGGCATGGTGGATATGGCTTAAAAAGTGACGTTAAACCACGTTCATGAAATCTACAAAAAATATATTTTTTTCCGATTTTGGACACTAAAACGGTGTCTCCCGTCATGATGAAATCAAGGCATGGTGGATATGGCCTAAAAGTTGACGTTAAACCACGTTCATGAAATCTACAAAAAATATTTTTTTTTCCGATTTTGGACAGTAAAACGGTGTCTCCCGTCATGCTGAAATCGAGGCATGGTGGATATGGCTTAAAAGTTGACGTTAAACCACGTTCATGAAATCTACAAAAAAAAAAAAAAAATCCGATTTTGGACACTAAAACGGTGTCTCCCGTCATGATGAAATCAAGGCATGGTGGATATGGCCTAAAAGTTGACGTTAAACCACGTTCACGAAATCTACAAAAAATATTTTTTTTTCCGATTTTGGACACTAAAACGGTGTCTCCCATCATGCTGAAATCGAGGCATGGTGGATATGGCCAAAAAGTTGACGTTAGACCACGTTCACGAAATCTACAAAAAATATTTTTTTTTCCGATTTTTGACACTAAAACGGTGTCTCCCGTCATGCTGAAATCGAGGCATGGTGGATATGGCCTAAAAGTTGACGTTAGACCACGTTCATGAATTCTACCAAAAATATATTTTTCAGATTTTGGACACTCAAACGGTGTCTCCCGTCATGATGAAATCGAGGCATGGTGGATATGGCCTAAAAGTTGACGTTAAACCACGTTCATGAAATCTACAAAAAATATTTTTTTTTCAGATTTTGGACACTCAAACGGACTCCCGTCATGCTGAAATCGAGGCATATGGCTTAAAAGTTGACGTTAGACCACGTTCATGAAATCTACAAAAAATATATTTTTCAGATTTTGGACACTCAAACGGTGTCTCCTGTCATGATGAAATCGAGGCATGGTGGATATGGCCTAAAAGTTGACGTTAAACCACGTTCATGAAATCTACAAAAAATATTTTTTTTTCCGATTTTGGACACTAAAACGGTGTCTCCCGTCATGCTGAAATCGAGGCATGGTGGATATGGCCAAAAAGTTGACGTTAGACCACGTTCATGAAATCTACTAAAAATATTTTTTTTTCCGATTTTGGACACTAAAACGGTGTCTCCCGTCATGCTGAAATCGAGGCATGGTGGATATGGCCTAAAAGTTGACGTTAAACCACGTTCATGAAATCTACAAAAAAAATTTTTTTTTCCGATTTTGGACACTAAAACGGTGTCTCCCGTCATGCTGAAATCGAGGCATGGTGGATATGGCCTAAAAGTTGACGTTAGACCACGTTCATGAAATCTACAAAAAATATATTTTTCAGATTTTGGACACTCAAACGGTGTCTCCCGTCATGCTGAAATCGAGGCATGGTGGATATGGCCAAAAAGTTGACGTTAGACCACGTTCATGAAATCTACCAAAAATGTATTTTTCCGATTTTGGACACTCAAACGGTGTCTCCCGTCATGCTGAAATCGAGGCATGGTGGATATGGCCTAAAAGTTGACGTTAGACCACGTTCATGAAATCTACTAAAAATATATTTTTCAGATTTTGGACACTCAAACGGTGTCTCCCGTCATGCTGAAATCGAGGCATGGTGGATATGGCCTAAAAGTTGACGTTAAACCACGTTCATGAAATCTACAAAAAATATTTTTTTTTCCGATTTTGGACACTAAAACGGTGTCTCCCGTCATGATGAAATCAAGGCATGGTGGATATGGCCTAAAAGTTGACGTTAAAACACGTTCATGAAATCTACAAAAAATATTTTTTTTTTCCGATTTTGGACACTCAAACGGTGTCTCCCGTCATGATGAAATCGAGGCATGGTGGATATGGCCTAAAAGTTGACGTTAAACCACGTTCATGAAATCTACAAAAAATATTTTTTTTTTCGATTTTGGACACTAAAACGGTGTCTCCCGTCATGCGGAAATCGAGGCATGGTGGATATGGCCTAAAAGTTGACGTTAAACCACGTTCATGAAATCTACAAAAAATATTTTTCTTTCCGATTTTGGACACTAAAACGGTGTCTCCCGTCATGATGAAATCAAGGCATTGTGGATATGGCCTAAAAGTTGACGTTAAACCACGTTCATGAAATCTACAATTTTTTTTTTTTTTTCCAATTTTTGACACTAAAACGGTGTCTCCCGTCATGCTGAAATCGAGGCATGGTGGATATGGCTTAAAAGTTGACGTTAGACCACGTTCATGAAATCTACAAAAAAAATTTTTTTTTCCGATTTTGGACACTCAAACGGTGTCTCCCGTCATGCTGAAATCGAGGCATGGTGGATATGGCCTAAAAGTTGACGTTAGACCACGTTCATGAATTCTACCAAAAATATATTTTTCAGATTTTGGACACTCAAACGGTGTCTCCCGTCATGATGAAATCGAGGCATGGTGGATATGGCCTAAAAGTTGACGTTAAACCACGTTCATGAAATCTACAAAAAATATATTTTTTTCAGATTTTGGACACTCAAACGGACTCCCGTCATGCTGAAATCGAGGCATATGGCTTAAAAGTTGACGTTAGACCACGTTCATGAAATCTACAAAAAATATATTTTTCAGATTTTGGACACTCAAACGGTGTCTCCCGTCATGATGAAATCGAGGCATGGTGGATATGGCCTAAAAGTTGACGTTAAACCACGTTCATGAAATCTACAAAAAATATATTTTTTTCCGATTTTGGACACTAAAACGGTGTCTCCCGTCATGCTGAAATCGAGGCATGGTGGATATGGCCAAAAAGTTGACGTTAGACCACGTTCATGAAATCTACTAAAAATATTTTTTTTTCCGATTTTGGACACTAAAACGGTGTCTCCCGTCATGCTGAAATCGAGGCATGGTGGATATGGCCTAAAAGTTGACGTTAGACCACGTTCATGAAATCTACAAAAAATATATTTTTCAGATTTTGGACACTCAAACGGTGTCTCCCGTCATGCTGAAATCGAGGCATGGTGGATATGGCCAAAAAGTTGACGTTAGACCACGTTCATGAAATCTACCAAAAATGTATTTTTCCGATTTTGGACACTCAAACGGTGTCTCCCGTCATGCTGAAATCGAGGCATGGTGGATATGGCCTAAAAGTTGACGTTAGACCACGTTCATGAAATCTACTAAAAATATATTTTTCAGATTTTGGACACTCAAACGGTGTCTCCCGTCATGCTGAAATCGAGGCATGGTGGATATGGCCTAAAAGTTGACGTTAAACCACGTTCATGAAATCTACAAAAAATATATTTTTTTCCGATTTTGGACACTAAAACGGTGTCTCCCGTCATGATGAAATCAAGGCATGGTTGATATGGCCTAAAAGTTGACGTTAAAACACGTTCATGAAATCTACAAAAAATATTTTTTTTTCCGATTTTGGACACTCAAACGGTGTCTCCCGTCATGCTGAAATCGAGGCATGGTGGATATGGCCTAAAAGTTGACGTTAGACCACGTTCATGAATTCTACCAAAAATATATTTTTCAGATTTTGGACACTCAAACGGTGTCTCCCGTCATGATGAAATCGAGGCATGGTGGATATGGCCTAAAAGTTGACGTTAAACCACGTTCATGAAATCTACAAAAAATATTTTTTTTTCAGATTTTGGACACTCAAACGGACTCCCGTCATGCTGAAATCGAGGCATATGGCTTAAAAGTTGACGTTAGACCACGTTCATGAAATCTACAAAAAATATATTTTTCAGATTTTGGACACTCAAACGGTGTCTCCCGTCATGATGAAATCGAGGCATGGTGGATATGGCCTAAAAGTTGACGTTAAACCACGTTCATGAAATCTACAAAAAAAATTTTTTTTTCCGATTTTGGACACTAAAACGGTGTCTCCCGTCATGCTGAAATCGAGGCATGGTGGATATGGCCAAAAAGTTGACGTTAGACCACGTTCATGAAATCTACTAAAAATATTTTTTTTTCCGATTTTGGACACTAAAACGGTGTCTCCCGTCATGCTGAAATCGAGGCATGGTGGATATGGCCTAAAAGTTGACGTTAAACCACGTTCATGAAATCTACAAAAAATAATTTTTTTTCCGATTTTGGACACTAAAACGGTGTCTCCCGTCATGCTGAAATCGAGGCATGGTGGATATGGCCTAAAAGTTGACGTTAGACCACGTTCATGAAATCTACAAAAAATATATTTTTCAGATTTTGGACACTCAAACGGTGTCTCCCGTCATGCTGAAATCGAGCCATGGTGGATATGGCCAAAAAGTTGACGTTAGATCACGTTCATGAAATCTACCAAAAATGTATTTTTCCGATTTTGGACACTCAAACGGTGTCTCCCGTCATGCTGAAATCGAGGCATGGTGGATATGGCCTAAAAGTTGACGTTAGACCACGTTCATGAAATCTACTAAAAATATATTTTTCAGATTTTGGACACTCAAACGGTGTCTCCCGTCATGCTGAAATCGAGGCATGGTGGATATGGCCTAAAAGTTGACGTTAAACCACGTTCATGAAATCTACAAAAAATATTTTTTTATCCGATTTTGGACACTAAAACGGTGTCTCCCGTCATGATGAAATCGAGGCATGGTGGATATGGCCAAAAAGTTGACGTTAAAACACGTTCATGAAATCTACAAAAAAAATTTTTTTTTCCGATTTTGGACACTAAAACGGTGTCTCCCGTCATGCTGAAATCGAGGCATGGTGGATATGGCCAAAAAGTTGACGTTAGACCACGTTCATGAAATCTACTAAAAATATTTTTTTTTCCGATTTTGGACACTAAAACGGTGTCTCCCGTCATGCTGAAATCGAGGCATGGTGGATATGGCCTAAAAGTTGACGTTAAACCACGTTCATGAAATCTACAAAAAATAATTTTTTTTCCGATTTTGGACACTAAAACGGTGTCTCCCGTCATGCTGAAATCGAGGCATGGTGGATATGGCCTAAAAGTTGACGTTAGACCACGTTCATGAAATCTACAAAAAATATATTTTTCAGATTTTGGACACTCAAACGGTGTCTCCCGTCATGCTGAAATCGAGCCATGGTGGATATGGCCAAAAAGTTGACGTTAGATCACGTTCATGAAATCTACCAAAAATGTATTTTTCCGATTTTGGACACTCAAACGGTGTCTCCCGTCATGCTGAAATCGAGGCATGGTGGATATGGCCTAAAAGTTGACGTTAGACCACGTTCATGAAATCTACTAAAAATATATTTTTCAGATTTTGGACACTCAAACGGTGTCTCCCGTCATGCTGAAATCGAGGCATGGTGGATATGGCCTAAAAGTTGACGTTAAACCACGTTCATGAAATCTACAAAAAATATTTTTTTATCCGATTTTGGACACTAAAACGGTGTCTCCCGTCATGATGAAATCAAGGCATGGTTGATATGGCCTAAAAGTTGACGTTAAAACACGTTCATGAAATCTACAAAAAATATATTTTTTTCCGATTTTGGACACTCAAACGGTGTCTCCCGTCATGATGAAATCGAGGCATGGTGGATATGGCCTAAAAGTTGACGTTAAACCACGTTCATGAAATCTACAAAAAATATTTTTTTTTTCGATTTTGGACACTAAAACGGTGTCTCCCGTCATGCGGAAATCGAGGCATGGTGGATATGGCCTAAAAGTTGACGTTAAACCACGTTCATGAAATCTACAAAAAATATTTTTCTTTCCGATTTTGGACACTAAAACGGTGTCTCCCGTCATGATGAAATCAAGGCATGGTGGATATGGCCTAAAAGTTGACGTTAAACCACGTTCATGAAATCTACAATTTTTTTTTTTTTTTTCCAATTTTTGACACTAAAACGGTGTCTCCCGTCATGCTGAAATCGAGGCATGGTGGATATGGCTTAAAAGTTGACGTTAGACCACGTTCATGAAATCTACAAAAAATATTTTTTTTTCCGATTTTGGACACTCAAACGGTGTCTCCCGTCATGCTGAAATCGAGGCATGGTGGATATGGCCTAAAAGTTGACGTTAGACCACGTTCATGAATTCTACCAAAAATATATTTTTCAGATTTTGGACACTCAAACGGTGTCTCCCGTCATGATGAAATCGAGGCATGGTGGATATGGCCTAAAAGTTGACGTTAAACCACGTTCATGAAATCTACAAAAAATATATTTTTTTCAGATTTTGGACACTCAAACGGACTCCCGTCATGCTGAAATCGAGGCATATGGCTTAAAAGTTGACGTTAGACCACGTTCATGAAATCTACAAAAAATATATTTTTCAGATTTTGGACACTCAAACGGTGTCTCCCGTCATGATGAAATCGAGGCATGGTGGATATGGCCTAAAAGTTGACGTTAAACCACGTTCATGAAATCTACAAAAAATATATTTTTTTCCGATTTTGGACACTAAAACGGTGTCTCCCGTCATGCTGAAATCGAGGCATGGTGGATATGGCCAAAAAGTTGACGTTAGACCACGTTCATGAAATCTACTAAACATATTTTTTTTTCCGATTTTGGACACTAAAACGGTGTCTCCCGTCATGCTGAAATCGAGGCATGGTGGATATGGCCTAAAAGTTGACGTTAAACCACGTTCATGAAATCTACAAAAAATATTTTTTTTTCCGATTTTGGACACTAAAACGGTGTCTCCCGTCATGCTGAAATCGAGGCATGGTGGATATGGCCTAAAAGTTGACGTTAGACCACGTTCATGAAATCTACAAAAAATATATTTTTCAGATTTTGGACACTCAAACGGTGTCTCCCGTCATGCTGAAATCGAGGCATGGTGGATATGGCCAAAAAGTTGACGTTAGACCACGTTCATGAAATCTACCAAAAATGTATTTTTCCGATTTTGGACACTCAAACGGTGTCTCCCGTCATGCTGAAATCGAGGCATGGTGGATATGGCCTAAAAGTTGACGTTAGACCACGTTCATGAAATCTACTAAAAATATATTTTTCAGATTTTGGACACTCAAACGGTGTCTCCCGTCATGCTGAAATCGAGGCATGGTGGATATGGCCTAAAAGTTGACGTTAAACCACGTTCATGAAATCTACAAAAAATATTTTTTTTTCCGATTTTGGACACTAAAACGGTGTCTCCCGTCATGATGAAATCAAGGCATGGTGGATATGGCCTACAAGTTGACGTTAAACCACGTTCATGAAATCTACAAAAAATATATTTTTTTTCGATTTTGGACACTCAAACGGTGTCTCCCGTCATGATGAAATCGAGGCATGGTGGATATGGCCTAAAAGTTGACGTTAAACCACGTTCATGAAATCTACAAAAAATATTTTTTTTTTCGATTTTGGACACTAAAACGGTGTCTCCCGTCATGCGGAAATCGAGGCATGGTGGATATGGCCTAAAAGTTGACGTTAAACCACGTTCATGAAATCTACAAAAAATATTTTTTTTTCAGATTTTGGACACTCAAACGGACTCCCGTCATGCTGAAATCGAGGCATATGGCTTAAAAGTTGACGTTAGACCACGTTCATGAAATCTACAAAAAATATATTTTTCAGATTTTGGACACTCAAACGGTGTCTCCCGTCATGATGAAATCGAGGCATGGTGGATATGGCCTAAAAGTTGACGTTAGACCACGTTCATGAATTCTACCAAAAATATATTTTTCAGATTTTGGACACTCAAACGGTGTCTCCCGTCATGATGAAATCGAGGCATGGTGGATATGGCCTAAAAGTTGACCTTAAACCACGTTCATGAAATCTACAAAAAATATATTTTTTTCAGATTTTGGACACTCAAACGGACTCCCGTCATGCTGAAATCGAGGCATATGGCTTAAAAGTTGACGTTAGACCACGTTCATGAAATCTACTAAAAATATTTTTTTTTCCAATTTTTGACACTAAAACGGTGTCTCCCGTCATGCTGAAATCGAGGCATGGTGGATATGGCTTAAAAGTTGACGTTAGACCACGTTCATGAAATCTACAAAAAATATTTTTTTTTCCGATTTTGGACACTCAAACGGTGTCTCCCGTCATGCTGAAATCGAGGCATGGTGGATATGGCCTAAAAGTTGACGTTAGACCACGTTCATGAATTCTACCAAAAATATATTTTTCAGATTTTGGACACTCAAACGGTGTCTCCCGTCATGATGAAATCGAGGCATGGTGGATATGGCCTAAAAGTTGACGTTAAACCACGTTCATGAAATCTACAAAAAATATATTTTTTTCAGATTTTGGACACTCAAACGGACTCCCGTCATGCTGAAATCGAGGCATATGGCTTAAAAGTTGACGTTAGACCACGTTCATGAAATCTACAAAAAATATATTTTTCAGATTTTGGACACTCAAACGGTGTCTCCCGTCATGATGAAATCGAGGCATGGTGGATATGGCCTAAAAGTTGACGTTAAACCACGTTCATGAAATCTACAAAAAATATATTTTTTTCCGATTTTGGACACTAAAACGGTGTCTCCCGTCATGCTGAAATCGAGGCATGGTGGATATGGCCAAAAAGTTGACGTTAGACCACGTTCATGAAATCTACTAAAAATATTTTTTTTTCCGATTTTGGACACTAAAACGGTGTCTCCCGTCATGCTGAAATCGAGGCATGGTGGATATGGCCTAAAAGTTGACTTTAAACCACGTTCATGAAATCTACAAAAAATATTTTTTTTTCCGATTTTGGACACTAAAACGGTGTCTCCCGTCATGCTGAAATCGAGGCATGGTGGATATGGCCTAAAAGTTGACGTTAGACCACGTTCATGAAATCTACAAAAAATATATTTTTCAGATTTTGGACACTCAAACGGTGTCTCCCGTCATGCTGAAATCGAGGCATGGTGGATATGGCCAAAAAGTTGACGTTAGACCACGTTCATGAAATCTACCAAAAATGTATTTTTCCGATTTTGGACACTCAAACGGTGTCTCCCGTCATGCTGAAATCGAGGCATGGTGGATATGGCCTAAAAGTTGACGTTAGACCACGTTCATGAAATCTACTAAAAATATATTTTTCAGATTTTGGACACTCAAACGGTGTCTCCCGTCATGCTGAAATCGAGGCATGGTGGATATGGCCTAAAAGTTGACGTTAAACCACGTTCATGAAATCTACAAAAAATATTTTTTTTTCCGATTTTGGACACTAAAACGGTGTCTCCCGTCATGATGAAATCAAGGCATGGTGGATATGGCCTACAAGTTGACGTTAAACCACGTTCATGAAATCTACAAAAAATATTTTTTTTTTCGATTTTGGACACTCAAACGGTGTCTCCCGTCATGATGAAATCGAGGCATGGTGGATATGGCCTAAAAGTTGACGTTAAACCACGTTCATGAAATCTACAAAAAATATTTTTTTTTTCGATTTTGGACACTAAAACGGTGTCTCCCGTCATGCGGAAATCGAGGCATGGTGGATATGGCCTAAAAGTTGACGTTAAACCACGTTCATGAAATCTACAAAAAATATTTTTTTTTCAGATTTTGGACACTCAAACGGACTCCCGTCATGCTGAAATCGAGGCATATGGCTTAAAAGTTGACGTTAGACCACGTTCATGAAATCTACAAAAAATAAATTTTTCAGATTTTGGACACTCAAACGGTGTCTCCCGTCATGATGAAATCGAGGCATGGTGGATATGGCCTAAAAGTTGACGTTAAACCACGTTCATGAAATCTACAAAAAATATTTTTTTTTCCGATTTTGGACACTAAAACGGTGTCTCACGTCATGCTGAAATCGAGGCATGGTGGATATGGCCAAAAAGTTGACGTTAGACCACGTTCATGAAATCTACTAAAAATATTTTTTTTTCCGATTTTGGACACTAAAACGGTGTCTCCCGTCATGCTGAAATCGAGGCATGGTGGATATGGCCTAAAAGTTGACGTTAAACCACGTTCATGAAATCTACAAAAAATATATTTTTTTCCGATTTTGGACACTCAAATTGTGTCTCCCGTCATGCTGAAATCGAGGCATATGGCTTAAAAGTTGACGTTAGACCACGTTCATGAAATCTACAAAAAATATATTTTTCAGATTTTGGACACTCAAACGGTGTCTCCTGTCATGATGAAATCGAGGCATGGTGGATATGGCTTAAAAGTTGACGTTAGACCACGTTCATGAAATCTACAAAAAAAAAAAAAAAATCCGATTTTGGACACTCAAACGGTGTCTCCCGTCATGATGAAATCGAGGCATGGTGGATATGGCCTAAAAGTTGACGTTAAACCACGTTCATGAAATCTACAAAATATATTTTTTTTTCCGATTTTGGACACTCAAACGGTGTCTCCCGTCATGATGAAATCGAGGCATGGTGGATATGGCCTAAAAGTTGACGTTAAACCACGTTCATGAAATCTACAAAAAATATTTTTTTTTCCGATTTTGGACACTAAAACGGTGTCTCCCGTCATGCGGAAATCGAGGCATGGTGGATATGGCCTAAAAGTTGACGTTAAACCACGTTCATGAAATCTACAAAAAATATTTTTTTTTCAGATTTTGGACACTCAAACGGACTCCCGTCATGCTGAAATCGAGGCATATGGCTTACAAGTTGACGTTAGACCACGTTCATGAAATCTACAAAAAATATATTTTTCATATTTTGGACTCTCAAACGGTGTCTCCCGTCATGATGAAATCGAGGCATGGTGGATATGGCCTAAAAGTTGACGTTAAACCACGTTCATGAAATCTACAAAAAATATTTTTTTTTTCGATTTTGGACACTAAAACGGTGTCTCCCGTCATGCTGAAATCGAGGCATGGTGGATATGGCCAAAAAGTTGACGTTAGACCACGTTCATGAAATCTACTAAAAATATTTTTTTTTCCGATTTTGGACACTAAAACGGTGTCTCCCGTCATGCTGAAATCGAGGCATGGTGGATATGGCCTAAAAGTTGACGTTAAACCACGTTCATGAAATCTACAAAAAATATATTTTTTTCCGATTTTGGACACTCAAATTGTGTCTCCCGTCATGCTGAAATCGAGGCATATGGCTTAAAAGTTGACGTTAGACCACGTTCATGAAATCTACAAAAAATATATTTTTCAGATTTTGGACACTCAAACGGTGTCTCCCGTCATGATGAAATCGAGGCATGGTGGATATGCCTTAAAAGTTGACGTTAGACCACGTTCATGAAATCTACAAAAAAAAAATTTTTTCCCGATTTTGGACACTCAAACGGTGTCTCCCGTCATGCTGAAATCGAGGCATGGTGGATATGGCCTAAAAGTTGACGTTAGACCACGTTCATGAATTCTACCAAAAATATATTTTTCAGATTTTGGACACTCAAACGATGTCTCCCGTCATGATGAAATCGAGGCATGGTGGATATGGCCTAAAAGTTTACGTTAAACCACGTTCATGAAATCTACAAAAAATATTTTTTTTTCAGATTTTGGACACTCAAACGGACTCCCGTCATGCTGAAATCGAGGCATATGGCTTACAAGTTGACGTTAGACCACGTTCATGAAATCTACAAAAAATATATTTTTCATATTTTGGACTCTCAAACGGTGTCTCCCGTCATGATGAAATCGAGGCATGGTGGATATGGCCTAAAAGTTGACGTTAAACCACGTTCATGAAATCTACAAAAAATATTTTTTTTTTCGATTTTTGACACTAAAACGGTGTCTCCCGTCATGCTGAAATCGAGGCATGGTGGATATGGCCAAAAAGTTGACGTTAGACCACGTTCATGAAATCTACTAAAAATAGTTTTTTTTCCGATTTTGGACACTAAAACGGTGTCTCCCGTCATGCTGAAATCGAGGCATGGTGGATATGGCCTAAAAGTTGACGTTAAACCACGTTCATGAAATCTACAAAAAATATATTTTTTTCCGATTTTGGACACTCAAATTGTGTCTCCCGTCATGCTGAAATCGAGGCATATGGCTTAAAAGTTGACGTTAGACCACGTTCATGAAATCTACAAAAAATATATTTTTCAGATTTTGGACACTCAAACGGTGTCTCCCGTCATGATGAAATCGAGGCATGGTGGATATGCCTTAAAAGTTGACGTTAGACCACGTTCATGAAATCTACAAAAAAATTTTTTTTCCCGATTTTGGACACTCAAACGGTGTCTCCCGTCATGCTGAAATCGAGGCATGGTGGATATGGCCTAAAAGTTGACGTTAGACCACGTTCATGAATTCTACCAAAAATATATTTTTCAGATTTTGGACACTCAAACGATGTCTCCCGTCATGATGAAATCGAGGCATGGTGGATATGGCCTAAAAGTTTACGTTAAACCACGTTCATGAAATCTACAAAAAATATTTTTTTTTCAGATTTTGGACACTCAAACGGACTCCCGTCATGCTGAAATCGAGGCATATGGCTTACAAGTTGACGTTAGACCACGTTCATGAAATCTACAAAAAATATATTTTTCATATTTTGGACTCTCAAACGGTGTCTCCCGTCATGATGAAATCGAGGCATGGTGGATATGGCCTAAAAGTTGACGTTAAACCACGTTCATGAAATCTACAAAAAATATTTTTTTTTTCGATTTTGGACACTAAAACGGTGTCTCCCGTCATGCTGAAATCGAGGCATGGTGGATATGGCCAAAAAGTTGACGTTAGACCACGTTCATGAAATCTACTAAAAATATTTTTTTTCCCGATTTTGGACACTAAAACGGTGTCTCCCGTCATGCTGAAATCGAGGCATGGTGGATATGGCCTAAAAGTTGACGTTAAACCACGTTCATGAAATCTACAAAAAATATATTTTTTTCCGATTTTGGACACTCAAATTGTGTCTCCCGTCATGCTGAAATCGAGGCATATGGCTTAAAAGTTGACGTTAGACCACGTTCATGAAATCTACAAAAAATATATTTTTCAGATTTTGGACACTCAAACGGTGTCTCCCGTCATGATGAAATCGAGGCATGGTGGATATGCCTTAAAAGTTGACGTTAGACCACGTTCATGAAATCTACCAAAAAATTTTTTTTTCCCGATTTTGGACACTCAAACGGTGTCTCCCGTCATGCTGAAATCGAGGCATGGTGGATATGGCCTAAAAGTTGACGTTAGACCACGTTCATGAATTCTACCAAAAATATATTTTTCAGATTTTGGACACTCAAACGATGTCTCCCGTCATGATGAAATCGAGGCATGGTGGATATGGCCTAAAAGTTTACGTTAAACCACGTTCATGAAATCTACAAAAAATATTTTTTTTTCAGATTTTGGACACTCAAACGGACTCCCGTCATGCTGAAATCGAGGCATATGGCTTAAAAGTTGACGTTAGACCACGTTCATGAAATCTACAAAAAATATATTTTTCAGATTTTGGACACTCAAACGGTGTCTCCCGTCATGATGAAATCGAGGCATGGTGGATATGGCCTAAAAGTTGACGTTAAACCACGTTCATGAAATCTACAAAAAATATTTTTTTTTCCGATTTTGGACACTAAAACGGTGTCTCCCGTCATGCTGAAATCGAGGCATGGTGGATATGGCCAAAAAGTTGACGTTAGACCACGTTCATGAAATCTACTAAAAATATTTTTTTTTTCGATTTTGGACACTAAAACGGTGTCTCCCGTCATGCTGAAATCGAGGCATGGTGGATATGGCCTAAAAGTTGACGTTAAACCACGTTCATGAAATCTACAAAAAATATATTTTTTTCCGATTTTGGACACTCAAATTGTGTCTCCCGTCATGCTGAAATCGAGGCATATGGCTTAAAAGTTGACGTTAGACCACGTTCATGAAATCTACAAAAAATATATTTTTCAGATTTTGGACACTCAAACGGTGTCTCACGTCATGATGAAATCGAGGCATGGTGGATATGGCCTAAAAGTTGACGTTAAACCACGTTCATGAAATCTACAAAAAATATTTTTTTTTCCGATTTTGGACACTAAAACGGTGTCTCCCGTCATGCTGAAATCGAGGCATGGTGGATATGGCCAGAAAGTTGACGTTAGACCACGTTCATGAAATCTACTAAAAATATTTTTTTTTCCGATTTTGGACACTAAAACGGTGTCTCCCGTCATGCGGAAATCGAGGCATGGTGGATATGGCTTAAAAGTTGACGTTAAACCACGTTCATGAAATCTACAAAAAATATTTTTTTTTCCGATTTTGGACACTAAAACGGTGTCTCCCGTCATGATGAAATCGAGGCATGGTGGATATGGCCTAAAAGTGGACGTTAAACCACGTTCATGAAATCTACAAAAAATATTTTTTTTTCCGATTTTGGACACTAAAACGGTGTCTCCCGTCATGCTGAAATCGAGGCATGGTGGATATGGCCAAAAAGTTGACGTTAGACCACGTTCATGAAATCTTCTAAAAATATTTTTTTTTCCGATTTTGGACACTAAAACGGTGTCTCCCGTCATGCTGAAATCGAGGCATGGTGGATATGGCTTAAAAGTTGACGTTAGACCAAGTTCATGAAATCTACAAAAAATATATTTTTTTCCGATTTTGGACACTCAAATTGTGTCTCCCGTCATGCTGAAATCGAGGCATATGGCTTAAAAGTTGACGTTAGACCACGTTCATGAAATCTACAAAAAATATATTTTTCAGATTTTGGACACTCAAACGGTGTCTCACGTCATGATGAAATCGAGGCATGGTGGATATGGCCTAAAAGTTGACGTTAAACCACGTTCATGAAATCTACAAAAAATATTTTTTTTTCCGATTTTGGACACTAAAACGGTGTCTCCCGTCATGATGAAATCGAGGCATGGTGGATATGGCCTAAAAGTTGACGTTAAACCACGTTCATGGAATCTACAAAAAATATTTTTTTTTCCGATTTTGGACACTAAAACGGTGTCTCCCGTCATGCTGAAATCGAGGAATGGTGGATATGGCCAAAAAGTTGACGTTAGACCACGTTCATGAAATCTACTAAAAATATTTTTTTTCCCGATTTTGGACACTAAAACGGTGTCTCCCGTCATGCTGAAATCGAGGCATGGTGGATATGGCCAAAAAGTTGACGTTAAACCACGTTCATGAAATCTACAAAAAAAATTTTTTTTTCCGATTTTGGACACTAAAACGGTGTCTCCCGTCATGCGGAAATCGAGGCATGGTGGATATGGCTTAAAAGTTGACGTTATACCACGTTCATGAAATCTACAAAAAATATTTTTTTTTCCGATTTTGGACACTCAAACGTTGTCTCCCGTCATGCTGAAATCGAGGCATGGTGGATATGGCCTAAAAGTTGACGTTAAACCACGTTCATGAAATCTACAAAAAATATATTTTTTTCCGATTTTGGACACTCAAACGGACTCCCGTCATGCTGAAATCGAGGCATATGGCTTAAAAGTTGACGTTAGACCACGTTCATGAAATCTACTAAAAATATTTTTTTTTTCGATTTTGGACACTAAAACGGTGTCTCCCGTCATGCTGAAATCGAGGCATGGTGGATATGGCCTAAAAGTTGACGTTAAACCACGTTCATGAAATCTACAAAAAATATTTTTTTTTCCGATTTTGGACACTAAAGCGGTGTCTCCCGTCATGCGGAAATCGAGGCATGGTGGATATGGCCTAAAAGTTGACATTAAACCACGTTCATGAAATCTACAAAAAAAAAAAAAAAATCCGATTTTGGACACTAAAACGGTGTCTCCCGTCATGCTGAAATCGAGGCATGGTGGATATGGCCTAAAAGTTGACGTTAAACCACGTTTATGAAATCTACCAAAAATGTATTTTTCCGATTTTGGACACTCAAACGGTGTCTCCCGTCATGCTGAAATCGAGGCATGGTGGATATGGCCTAAAAGTTGACGTTAGACCACGTTCATGAAATCTACTAAAAATATATTTTTCAGATTTTGGACACTCAAACGGTGTCTCCCGTCATGCTGAAATCGAGGCATGGTGGATATGGCCTAAAAGTTGACGTTAAACCACGTTCATGAAATCTACAAAAAATATTTTTTTTTCCGATTTTGGACACTAAAACGGTGTCTCCCGTCATGATGAAATCAAGGCATGGTGGATATGGCCTAAAAGTTGACGTTAAACCACGTTCATGAAATCTACAAAAAATATTTTTTTTTCCGATTTTGGACACTAAAACGGTGTCTCCCGTCATGCTGAAATCGAGGCATGGTGGATATGGCCTAAAAGTTGACGTTAAACCACGTTCATGAAATCTACAAAAAATATTTTTTTTTTCGATTTTGGACACTAAAACGGTGTCTCCCGTCATGCGGAAATCGAGGCATGGTGGATATGGCTTAAAAGTTGACGTTAGACCACGTTCATGAAATCTACAAAAAATATTTTTTTTTCCGATTTTGGACACTCAAACGGTGTCTCCCGTCATGCTGAAATCGAGGCATGGTGGATATGGCCTAAAAGTTGACGTTAGACCACGTTCATGAAATCTACAAAAAATATATTTTTCAGATTTTGGACACTCAAACGGTGTCTCACGTCATGATGAAATCGAGGCATGGTGGATATGGCCTAAAAGTTGACGTTAAACCACGTTCATGAAATCTACAAAAAATATTTTCTTTTCCGATTTTGGACACTAAAACGGTGTCTCCCGTCATGCTGAAATCGAGGCATGGTGGATATGGCCAGAAAGTTGACGTTAGACCACGTTCATGAAATCTACTAAAAATATTTTTTTTTCCGATTTTGGACACTAAAACGGTGTCTCCCGTCATGCTGAAATCGAGGCATGGTGGATATGGCCTAAAAGTTGACGTTAAACCACGTTCATGAAATCTACAAAAAATATTTTTTTTTTCGATTTTGGACACTAAAACGGTGTCTCCCGTCATGCTGAAATCGAGGCATGGTGGATATGGCCTAAAAGTTGACGTTAAACCACGTTCATGAAATCTACAAAAAAAAAAAAAAATCCGATTTTGGACACTAAAACGGTGTCTCCCGTCATGATGAAATCAAGGCATGGTGGATATGGCCTAAAAGTTGACGTTAAACCACGTTCATGAAATCTACAAAAAATATTTTTTTTTCCGATTTTGGACACTAAAACGGTGTCTCCCGTCATGCTGAAATCGAGGCATGGTGGATATGGCCTAAAAGTTGACGTTAAACCACGTTCATGAAATCTACAAAAAATATTTTTTTTTTCGATTTTGGACACTAAAACGGTGTCTCCCGTCATGCGGAAATCGAGGCATGGTGGATATGGCTTAAAAGTTGACGTTAGACCACGTTCATGAAATCTACAAAAAATATTTTTTTTTCCGATTTTGGACACTCAAACGGTGTCTCCCGTCATGCTGAAATCGAGGCATGGTGGATATGGCCTAAAAGTTGACGTTAGACCACGTTCATGAAATCTACAAAAAATATATTTTTCAGATTTTGGACACTCAAACGGTGTCTCACGTCATGATGAAATCGAGGCATGGTGGATATGGCCTAAAAGTTGACGTTAAACCACGTTCATGAAATCTACAAAAAATATTTTTTTTTCCGATTTTGGACACTAAAACGGTGTCTCCCGTCATGATGAAATCGAGGCATGGTGGATATGGCCTAAAAGTTGACGTTAAACCACGTTCATGGAATCTACAAAAAATATTTTTTTTTCCGATTTTGGACACTAAAACGGTGTCTCCCGTCATGCTGAAATCGAGGAATGGTGGATATGGCCAAAAAGTTGACGTTAGACCACGTTCATGAAATCTACTAAAAATATTTTTTTTCCCGATTTTGGACACTAAAACGGTGTCTCCCGTCATGCTGAAATCGAGGCATGGTGGATATGGCCAAAAAGTTGACGTTAAACCACGTTCATGAAATCTACAAAAAAAAATTTTTTTTCCGATTTTGGACACTAAAACGGTGTCTCCCGTCATGCGGAAATCGAGGCATGGTGGATATGGCTTAAAAGTTGACGTTATACCACGTTCATGAAATCTACAAAAAATATTTTTTTTTCCGATTTTGGACACTCAAACGTTGTCTCCCGTCATGCTGAAATCGAGGCATGGTGGATATGGCCTAAAAGTTGACGTTAAACCACGTTCATGAAATCTACAAAAAATATATTTTTTTCCGATTTTGGACACTCAAACGGACTCCCGTCATGCTGAAATCGAGGCATATGGCTTAAAAGTTGACGTTAGACCACGTTCATGAAATCTACTAAAAATATTTTTTTTTCCGATTTTGGACACTAAAACGGTGTCTCCCGTCATGCTGAAATCGAGGCATGGTGGATATGGCCTAAAAGTTGACGTTAAACCACGTTCATGAAATCTACAAAAAATATTTTTTTTTCCGATTTTGGACACTAAAGCGGTGTCTCCCGTCATGCGGAAATCGAGGCATGGTGGATATGGCCTAAAAGTTGACATTAAACCACGTTCATGAAATCTACAAAAAAAAAAAAAATTCCGATTTTGGACACTAAAACGGTGTCTCCCGTCATGCTGAAATCGAGGCATGGTGGATATGGCCTAAAAGTTGACGTTAAACCACGTTTATGAAATCTACCAAAAATGTATTTTTCCGATTTTGGACACTCAAACGGTGTCTCCCGTCATGCTGAAATCGAGGCATGGTGGATATGGCCTAAAAGTTGACGTTAGACCACGTTCATGAAATCTACTAAAAATATATTTTTCAGATTTTGGACACTCAAACGGTGTCTCCCGTCATGCTGAAATCGAGGCATGGTGGATATGGCCTAAAAGTTGACGTTAAACCACGTTCATGAAATCTACAAAAAATATTTTTTTTTCCGATTTTGGACACTAAAACGGTGTCTCCCGTCATGATGAAATCAAGGCATGGTGGATATGGCCTAAAAGTTGACGTTAAACCACGTTCATGAAATCTACAAAAAATATTTTTTTTTCCGATTTTGGACACTAAAACGGTGTCTCCCGTCATGCTGAAATCGAGGCATGGTGGATATGGCCTAAAAGTTGACGTTAAACCACGTTCATGAAATCTACAAAAAATATTTTTTTTTTTGATTTTGGACACTAAAACGGTGTCTCCCGTCATGCGGAAATCGAGGCATGGTGGATATGGCTTAAAAGTTGACGTTAGACCACGTTCATGAAATCTACAAAAAATATTTTTTTTTCCGATTTTGGACACTCAAACGGTGTCTCCCGTCATGCTGAAATCGAGGCATGGTGGATATGGCCTAAAAGTTGACGTTAGACCACGTTCATGAAATCTACAAAAAATATATTTTTCAGATTTTGGACACTCAAACGGTGTCTCACGTCATGATGAAATCGAGGCATGGTGGATATGGCCTAAAAGTTGACGTTAAACCACGTTCATGAAATCTACAAAAAATATTTTCTTTTCCGATTTTGGACACTAAAACGGTGTCTCCCGTCATGCTGAAATCGAGGCATGGTGGATATGGCCAGAAAGTTGACGTTAGACCACGTTCATGAAATCTACTAAAAATATTTTTTTTTCCGATTTTGGACACTAAAACGGTGTCTCCCGTCATGCTGAAATCGAGGCATGGTGGATATGGCCTAAAAGTTGACGTTAAACCACGTTCATGAAATCTACAAAAAATATTTTTTTTTTCGATTTTGGACACTAAAACGGTGTCTCCCGTCATGCTGAAATCGAGGCATGGTGGATATGGCCTAAAAGTTGACGTTAAACCACGTTCATGAAATCTACAAAAAAAAAAAAAAATCCGATTTTGGACACTAAAACGGTGTCTCCCGTCATGATGAAATCAAGGCATGGTGGATATGGCCTAAAAGTTGACGTTAAACCACGTTCATGAAATCTACAAAAAATATTTTTTTTTCCGATTTTGGACACTAAAACGGTGTCTCCCGTCATGCTGAAATCGAGGCATGGTGGATATGGCCTAAAAGTTGACGTTAAACCACGTTCATGAAATCTACAAAAAATATTTTTTTTTTCGATTTTGGACACTAAAACGGTGTCTCCCGTCATGCGGAAATCGAGGCATGGTGGATATGGCTTAAAAGTTGACGTTAGACCACGTTCATGAAATCTACAAAAAATATTTTTTTTTCCGATTTTGGACACTCAAACGGTGTCTCCCGTCATGCTGAAATCGAGGCATGGTGGATATGGCCTAAAAGTTGACGTTAGACCACGTTCATGAAATCTACAAAAAATATATTTTTCAGATTTTGGACACTCAAACGGTGTCTCACGTCATGATGAAATCGAGGCATGGTGGATATGGCCTAAAAGTTGACGTTAAACCACGTTCATGAAATCTACAAAAAATATTTTCTTTTCCGATTTTGGACACTAAAACGGTGTCTCCCGTCATGCTGAAATCGAGGCATGGTGGATATGGCCAGAAAGTTGACGTTAGACCACGTTCATGAAATCTACTAAAAATATTTTTTTTTCCGATTTTGGACACTAAAACGGTGTCTCCCGTCATGCTGAAATCGAGGCATGGTGGATATGGCCTAAAAGTTGACGTTAAACCACGTTCATGAAATCTACAAAAAATATTTTTTTTTTCGATTTTGGACACTAAAACGGTGTCTCCCGTCATGCTGAAATCGAGGCATGGTGGATATGGCCTAAAAGTTGACGTTAAACCACGTTCATGAAATCTACAAAAAAAAAAAAAAATCCGATTTTGGACACTAAAACGGTGTCTCCCGTCATGATGAAATCGAGGCATGGTGGATATGGCCTAAAAGTTGACGTTAGACCACGTTCATGAAATCTACAATCTGGATATGGCCTAAAAGTTGACGTTAAACCACGTTCATGAAAAATATATTTTTCCGATTTTGGACACTAAAACGGTGTCTCCCGTCATGCTGAAATCGAGGCATGGTGGATATGGCCAAAAAGTTGACGTTAAACCACGTTCATGAAATCTACAAAAAATATTTTTTTTTCCGATTTTGGACACTAAAACGGTGTCTCCCGTCATGATGAAATCAAGGCATGGTGGATATGGCCTAAAAGTTGACGTTAAACCACGTTCATGAAATCTACAAAAAATATATTTTTTTCCGATTTTGGACACTCAAACGGTGTCTCCCGTCATGATGAAATCGAGGCATGGTGGATATGGCCTAAAAGTTGACGTTAAACCACGTTCATGAAATCTACAAAAAATATATTTTTTTCCGATTTTGGACACTAAAACGGTGTCTCCCGTCATGATGAAATCAAGGCATGGTGGATATGGCCTAAAAGTTGACGTTAAACCACGTTCATGAAATCTACAAAAAATATTTTTTTTTCCGATTTTGGACACTAAAACGGTGTCTCCCGTCATGCTGAAATCGAGGCATGGTGGATATGGCCTAAAAGTTGACGTTAAACCACGTTCATGAAATCTACAAAAAAATTTTTTTTTTCCGATTTTGGACACTAAAACGGTGTCTCCCGTCATGCTGAAATCGAGGCATGGTGGATATGGCCAAAAAGTTGACGTTAGACCACGTTCATGAAATCTACTAAAAATATTTTTTTTTCCGATTTTGGACACTAAAACGGTGTCTCCCGTCATGCTGAAATCGAGGCATGGTGGATATGGCCTAAAAGTTGACGTTAAACCACGTTCATGAAATCTACAAAAAAAAAAAAAAAATCCGATTTTGGACACTAAAACGGTGTCTCCCGTCATGATGAAATCGAGGCATGGTGGAAATGGCCTAAAAGTTGACGTTAGACCACGTTCATGAAATCTACAATCTGGATATGGCCTAAAAGTTGACGTTAAACCACGTTCATGAAAAATATATTTTTCCGATTTTGGACACTAAAACGGTGTCTCCCGTCATGCTGAAATCGAGGCATGGTGGATATGGCCAAAAAGTTGACGTTAAACCACGTTCATGAAATCTACAAAAAATATTTTTTTTTCCGATTTTGGACACTAAAACGGTGTCTCCCGTCATGCGGAAATCGAGGCATGGTGGATATGGCTTAAAAGTTGACGTTAAACCACGTTCATGAAATCTACAAAAAATATTTTTTTTTCCGATTTTGGACAATAAAACGGTGTCTCCCGTCATGATGAAATCAAGGCATGGTGGATATGGCCTAAAAGTTGACGTTAGACCACGTTCATGAAATCTACAATCTGGATATGGCCTAAAAGTTGACGTTAACCACGTTCATGAAAAATATATTTTTCCGATTTTGGACACTAAAACGGTGTCTCCCGTCATGCTGAAATCGAGGCATGGTGGATATGGCCAAAAAGTTGACGTTAGACCACGTTCATGAAATCTACAAAAAATATTTTTTTTTCTGATTTTGGACACTAAAACGGTGTCTCCCGTCATGCTGAAATCGAGGCATGGTGGATATGGCCAAAAAGTTGACGTTAGACCACGTTCATGAAATCTACTAAAAATATATTTTTTTCCGATTTAGGACACTAAAACGGTGTCTCCCGTCATGCTGAAATCGAGGCATGGTGGATATGGCCTAAAAGTTGACGTTAAACCACGTTCATGAAATCTACAAAAAAAAAAAAAAATTCCTATTTTGGACACTAAAACGGTGTCTCCCGTCATGATGAAATCGAGGCATGGTGGATATGGCCTAAAAGTTGACGTTAGACCACGTTCATGAAATCTACAATCTGGATATGGCCTAAAAGTTGACGTTAAACCACGTTCATGAAAAATATATTTTTCCGATTTTGGACACTAAAACGGTGTCTCCCGTCATGCTGAAATCGAGGCATGGTGGATATGGCCAAAAAGTTGACGTTAGACCACGTTCATGAAATCTACTAAAAATATTTTTTTTTCCGATTTTGGACACTAAAACGGTGTCTCCCGTCATGCTGAAATCGAGGCATGGTGGATATGGCCTAAAAGTTGACGTTAAACCACGTTCATGAATTCTACCAAAAATATATTTTTCAGATTTTGGACACTCAAACGGTGTCTCCCGTCATGATGAAATCGAGGCATGGTGGATATGGCCTAAAAGTTGACGTTAAACCACGTTCATGAAATCTACAAAAAATATATTTTTTTCCGATTTTGGACACTCAAATTGTGTCTCCCGTCATGCTGAAATCGAGGCATATGGCTTAAAAGTTGACGTTAGACCACGTTCATGAAATCTACAAAAAATATATTTTTCAGATTTTGGACACTCAAACGGTGTCTCCCGTCATGATGAAATCGAGGCATGGTGGATATGGCCTAAAAGTTGACGTTAAACCACGTTCATGAAATATACAAAAAATATTTTTTTTTCCGATTTTGGACACTAAAACGGTGTCTCCCGTCATGCTGAAATCAAGGCATGGTGGATATGGCCAAAAAGTTGACGTTAGACCACGTTCATGAAATCTATTAAAAATATTTTTTTTTACGATTTTGGACACTAAAACGGTGTCTCCCGTCATGCTGAAATCGAGGCATGGTGGATATGGCCTAAAAGTTGACGTTAAACCACGTTCATGAAATCTACAAAAAATATTTTTTTTTCCGATTTTGGACACTAAAACGGTGTCTCCCGTCATGCTGAAATCGAGGCATGGTGGATATGGCTTAAAAGTTGACGTTAAACCACGTTCATGAAATCTACAAAAAATATTTTTTTTTCCGATTTTGGACACTAAAACGGTGTCTCCCGTCATGATGAAATCAAGGCATGGTGGATATGGCCTAAAGGTTGACGTTAAACCACATTCATGAAATCTACAAAAAATATTTTTTTTTCCGATTTTGGACACTAAAACGGTGTCTCCCGTCATGCTGAAATCGAGGCATGGTGGATATGGCTTAAAAGTTGACGTTAGACCACGTTCATGAAATCTACAAAAAATATTTTTTTTTCCGATTTTGGACACTCAAACGGTGTCTCCCGTCATGCTGAAATCGAGGCATGGTGGATATGGCCAAAAAGTTGACGTTAGACCACGTTCATGAAATCTACTAAAAATATTTTTTTTTCCGATTTTGGACACTAAAACGGTGTCTCCCGTCATGCTGAAATCGAGGCATGGTGGATATGGCCTAAAAGTTGACGTTAAACCACGTTCATGAAATCTACAAAAAAAAAAAAAAAATCCGATTTTGGACACTAAAACGGTGTCTCCCGTCATGATGAAATCGAGGCATGGTGGATATGGCCTAAAAGTTGACGTTAGACCACGTTCATGAAATCTACAATCTGGATATGGCCTAAAAGTTGACGTTAAACCACGTTCATGAAAAATATATTTTTCCGATTTTGGACACTAAAACGGTGTCTCCCGTCATGCTGAAATCGAGGCATGGTGGATATGGCCAAAAAGTTGACGTTAAACCACGTTCATGAAATCTACAAAAAATATTTTTTTTTCCGATTTTGGACACTAAAACGGTGTCTCCCGTCATGCGGAAATCGAGGCATGGTGGATATGGCTTAAAAGTTGAAGTTAAACCACGTTCATGAAATCTACAAAAAATATTTTTTTTTCCGATTTTGGACAATAAAACGGTGTCTCCCGTCATGATGAAATCAAGGCATGGTGGATATGGCCTAAAAGTTGACGTTAAACCACGTTCATGAAATCTACAAAAAATATATTTTTTTCCGATTTTGGACACTCAAACGGTGTCTCCCGTTATGATGAAATCGAGGCATGGTGGATATGGCCTAAAAGTTGACGTTAGACCACGTTCATGAAATCTACAATCTGGATATGGCCTAAAAGTTGACGTTAAACCACGTTCATGAAAAATGTATTTTTCAGATTTTGGACACTAAAACGGTGTCTCCCGTCATGCTGAAATCGAGGCATGGTGGATATGGCCTAAAAGTTGACGTTAAACCACGTTCATGAAATCTACAAAAAATATATATTTTTCCGATTTTGGACACTCAAACGGTGTCTCCCGTCATGATGAAATCGAGGCATGGTGGATATGGCCTAAAAGTTGACGTTAGACCACGTTCATGAAATCTACAATATGGATATGGCCTAAAAGTTGACGTTAAACCACGTTCATGAAAAATATATTTTTCAGATTTTGGACACTAAAACAGTGTCTCCCGTCATGCGGAAATCGAGGCATGGTGGATATGGCTTAAAAGTTGACGTTAGACCACGTTCATGAAATCTACAAAAATTTTTTTTTTTTCCGATTTTGGACACTAAAACGGTGTCTCCCGTCATGCTGAAATCGAGGCATGGTGGATATGGCCAAAAAGTTGACGTTAGACCACGTTCATGAAATCTACTAAAAATATTTTTTTTTCCAATTTTGGACACTAAAACGGTTTCTCCCGTCATGCTGAAATCGAGGCATGGTGGATATGGCCTAAAAGTTGACGTTAAACCACGTTCATGAATTCTACCAAAAATATATTTTTCAGATTTTGGACACTCAAACGGTGTCTCCCGTCATGATGAAATCGAGGCATGGTGGATATGGCCTAAAAGTTGACGTTAAACCACGTTCATGAAATCTACAAAAAATATTTTTTTTTCCGATTTTGGACACTAAAACGGTGTCTCCCGTCATGCTGAAATCAAGGCATGGTGGATATGGCCAAAAAGTTGACGTTAGACCACGTTCATGAAATCTATTAAAAATATTTTTTTTTACGATTTTGGACACTAAAACGGTGTCTCCCGTCATGCTGAAATCGAGGCATGGTGGATATGGCCTAAAAGTTGACTTTAAACCACGTTCATGAAATCTACAAAAAATATTTTTTTTTCCGATTTTGGACACTAAAACGGTGTCTCCCGTCATGCTGAAATCGAGGCATGGTGGATATGGCTTAAAAGTTGACGTTAAACCACGTTCATGAAATCTACAAAAAATATTTTTTTTTCCGATTTTGGACACTAAAACGGTGTCTCCCGTCATGATGAAATCAAGGCATGGTGGATATGGCCTAAAAGTTGACGTTAAACCACGTTCATGAAATCTACAAAAAATATTTTTTTTTCCGATTTTGGACACTCAAACGGTGTCTCCCGTCATGATGAAATCGAGGCATGGTGGATATGGCCTAAAAGTTGACGTTAGACCACGTTCATGAAATCTACAATATGGATATGGCCTAAAAGTTGACGTTAAACCACGTTCATGAAAAATATATTTTTCAGATTTTGGACACTAAAACAGTGTCTCCCGTCATGCGGAAATCGAGGCATGGTGGATATGGCTTAAAAGTTGACGTTAGACCACGTTCATGAAATCTACAAAAAATATTTTTTTTTCCGATTTTGGACACTAAAACGGTGTCTCCCGTCATGCTGAAATCGAGGCATGGTGGATATGGCCAAAAAGTTGACGTTAGACCACGTTCATGAAATCTACTAAAAATATTTTTTTTTCCGATTTTGGACACTAAAACGGTGTCTCCCGTCATGCTGAAATCGAGGCATGGTGGATATGGCCTAAAAGTTGACGTTAAACCACGTTCATGAATTCTACCAAAAATATATTTTTCAGATTTTGGACACTCAAACGGTGTCTCCCGTCATGATGAAATCGAGGCATGGTGGATATGGCCTAAAAGTTGACGTTAAACCACGTTCATGAAATCTACAAAAAATATTTTTTTTTCCGATTTTGGACACTAAAACGGTGTCTCCCGTCATGCTGAAATCAAGGCATGGTGGATATGGCCAAAAAGTTGACGTTAGACCACGTTCATGAAATCTATTAAAAATATTTTTTTTTACGATTTTGGACACTAAAACGGTGTCTCCCGTCATGCTGAAATCGAGGCATGGTGGATATGGCCTAAAAGTTGACGTTAAACCACGTTCATGAAATCTACAAAAAATATATTTTTTCCGATTTTGGACACTAAAACGGTGTCTCCCGTCATGATGAAATCAAGGCATGGTGGATATGGCCTAAAAGTTGACGTTAAACCACGTTCATGAAATCTACAAAAAATATTTTTTTTTCCGATTTTGGACACTAAAACGGTGTCTCCCGTCATGCTGAAATCGAGGCATGGTGGATATGGCCTAAAAGTTGACGTTAAACCACGTTCATGAAATCTACAAAAAAAAATGTTTTTTCCGATTTTGGACACTAAAACGGTGTCTCCCGTCATGCTGAAATCGAGGCATGGTGGATATGGCCAAAAAGTTGACGTTAGACCACGTTCATGAAATCTACTAAAAATATTTTTTTTTCCGATTTTGGACACTAAAACGGTGTCTCCCGTCATGCTGAAATCGAGGCATGGTGGATATGGCCTAAAAGTTGACGTTAAACCACGTTCATGAAATCTACAAAAAAAAAAAAAAAATCCGATTTTGGACACTAAAACGGTGTCTCCCGTCATGATGAAATCGAGGCATGGTGGATATGGCCTAAAAGTTGACGTTAGACCACGTTCATGAAATCTACAATCTGGATATGGCCTAAAAGTTGACGTTAAACCACGTTCATGAAAAATATATTTTTCCGATTTTGGACACTAAAACGGTGTCTCCCGTCATGCTGAAATCGAGGCATGGTGGATATGGCCAAAAAGTTGACGTTAAACCACGTTCATGAAATCTACAAAAAATATTTTTTTTTCCGATTTTGGACACTAAAACGGTGTCTCCCGTCATGCGGAAATCGAGGCATGGTGGATATGGCTTAAAAGTTGACGTTAAACCACGTTCATGAAATCTACAAAAAATATTTTTTTTTCCGATTTTGGACAATAAAACGGTGTCTCCCGTCATGATGAAATCAAGGCATGGTGGATATGGCCTAAAAGTTGACGTTAAACCACGTTCATGAATTCTACCAAAAATATATTTTTCAGATTTTGGACACTCAAACGGTGTCTCCCGTCATGATGAAATCGAGGCATGGTGGATATGGCCTAAAAGTTGACGTTAAACCACGTTCATGAATTCTACCAAAAATATATTTTTCAGATTTTGGACACTCAAACGGTGTCTCCCGTCATGATGAAATCGAGGCATGGTGGATATGGCCTAAAAGTTGACGTTAAACCACGTTCATGAAATCTACAAAAAATATTTTTTTTTCCGATTTTGGACACTAAAACGGTGTCTCCCGTCATGCTGAAATCAAGGCATGGTGGATATGGCCAAAAAGTTGACGTTAGACCACGTTCATGAAATCTATTAAAAATATTTTTTTTTACGATTTTGGACACTAAAACGGTGTCTCCCGTCATGCTGAAATCGAGGCATGGTGGATATGGCCTAAAAGTTGACGTTAAACCACGTTCATGAAATCTACAAAAAAAAATGTTTTTTCCGATTTTGGACACTAAAACGGTGTCTCCCGTCATGCTGAAATCGAGGCATGGTGGATATGGCCAAAAAGTTGACGTTAGACCACGTTCATGAAATCTACTAAAAATATTTTTTTTTCCGATTTTGGACACTAAAACGGTGTCTCCCGTCATGCTGAAATCGAGGCATGGTGGATATGGCCTAAAAGTTGACGTTAAACCACGTTCATGAAATCTACAAAAAAAAAAAATAAATCCGATTTTGGACACTAAAACGGTGTCTCCCGTCATGATGAAATCGAGGCATGGTGGATATGGCCTAAAAGTTGACGTTAGACCACGTTCATGAAATCTACAATCTGGATATGGCCTAAAAGTTGACGTTAAACCACGTTCATGAAAAATATATTTTTCCGATTTTGGACACTAAAACGGTGTCTCCCGTCATGCTGAAATCGAGGCATGGTGGATATGGCCAAAAAGTTGACGTTAAACCACGTTCATGAAATCTACAAAAAATATTTTTTTTTCCGATTTTGGACACTAAAACGGTGTCTCCCGTCATGCGGAAATCGAGGCATGGTGGATATGGCTTAAAAGTTGACGTTAAACCACGTTCATGAAATCTACAAAAAATATTTTTTTTTCCGATTTTGGACACTAAAACGGTGTCTCCCGTCATGCTGAAATCGAGGCATGGTGGATATGGCCAAAAAGTTGACGTTAAACCACGTTCATGAAATCTACAAAAAATATTTTTTTTTCCGATTTTGGACACTAAAACGGTGTCTCCCGTCATGCGGAAATCGAGGCATGGTGGATATGGCTTAAAAGTTGACGTTAAACCACGTTCATGAAATCTACAAAAAATATTTTTTTTTCCGATTTTGGACACTAAAACGGTGTCTCCCGTCATGCTGAAATCAAGGCATGGTGGATATGGCCAAAAAGTTGACGTTAGACCACGTTCATGAAATCTATTAAAAATATTTTTTTTTACGATTTTGGACACTAAAACGGTGTCTCCCGTCATGCTGAAATCGAGGCATGGTGGATATGGCCTAAAAGTTGACGTTAAACCACGTTCATGAAATCTACAAAAAATATATTTTTTCCGATTTTGGACACTAAAACGGTGTCTCCCGTCATGATGAAATCAAGGCATGGTGGATATGGCCTAAAAGTTGACGTTAAACCACGTTCATGAAATCTACAAAAAATATTTTTTTTTCCGATTTTGGACACTAAAACGGTGTCTCCCGTCATGCTGAAATCGAGGCATGGTGGATATGGCCTAAAAGTTGACGTTAAACCACGTTCATGAAATCTACAAAAAAAAATGTTTTTTCCGATTTTGGACACTAAAACGGTGTCTCCCGTCATGCTGAAATCGAGGCATGGTGGATATGGCCAAAAAGTTGACGTTAGACCACGTTCATGAAATCTACTAAAAATATTTTTTTTTCCGATTTTGGACACTAAAACGGTGTCTCCCGTCATGCTGAAATCGAGGCATGGTGGATATGGCCTAAAAGTTGACGTTAAACCACGTTCATGAAATCTACAAAAAAAAAAAAAAAATCCGATTTTGGACACTAAAACGGTGTCTCCCGTCATGATGAAATCGAGGCATGGTGGATATGGCCTAAAAGTTGACGTTAGACCACGTTCATGAAATCTACAATCTGGATATGGCCTAAAAGTTGACGTTAAACCACGTTCATGAAAAATATATTTTTCCGATTTTGGACACTAAAACGGTGTCTCCCGTCATGCTGAAATCGAGGCATGGTGGATATGGCCAAAAAGTTGACGTTAAACCACGTTCATGAAATCTACAAAAAATATTTTTTTTTCCGATTTTGGACACTAAAACGGTGTCTCCCGTCATGCGGAAATCGAGGCATGGTGGATATGGCTTAAAAGTTGACGTTAAACCACGTTCATGAAATCTACAAAAAATATTTTTTTTTCCGATTTTGGACAATAAAACGGTGTCTCCCGTCATGATGAAATCAAGGCATGGTGGATATGGCCTAAAAGTTGACGTTAAACCACGTTCATGAAATCTACAAAAAATATATTTTTTTCCGATTTTGGACACTCAAACGGTGTCTCCCGTTATGATGAAATCGAGGCATGGTGGATATGGCCTAAAAGTTGACGTTAGACCACGTTCATGAAATCTACAATCTGGATATGGCCTAAAAGTTGACGTTAAACCACGTTCATGAAAAATATATTTTTCAGATTTTGGACACTAAAACGGTGTCTCCCGTCATGCTGAAATCGAGGCATGGTGGATATGGCCTAAAAGTTGACGTTAAACCACGTTCATGAAATCTACAAAAAATATATATTTTTCCGATTTTGGACACTCAAACGGTGTCTCCCGTCATGATGAAATCGAGGCATGGTGGATATGGCCTAAAAGTTGACGTTAGACCACGTTCATGAAATCTACAATATAGATATGGCCTAAAAGTTGACGCTAAACCACGTTCATGAAAAATATATTTTTCAGATTTTGGACACTAAAACAGTGTCTCCCGTCATGCGGAAATCGAGGCATGGTGGATATGGCTTCAAAGTTGACGTTAGACCACGTTCATGAAATCTACAAAAAATATTTTTTTTTCCGATTTTGGACACTAAAACGGTGTCTCCCGTCATGCTGAAATCGAGGCATGGTGGATATGGCCAAAAAGTTGACGTTAGACCACGTTCATGAAATCTACTAAAAATATTTTTTTTTCCGATTTTGGACACTAAAACGGTGTCTCCCGTCATGCTGAAATCGAGGCATGGTGGATATGGCCTAAAAGTTGACGTTAAACCACGTTCATGAATTCTACCAAAAATATATTTTTCAGATTTTGGACACTCAAACGGTGTCTCCCGTCATGATGAAATCGAGGCATGGTGGATATGGCCTAAAAGTTGACGTTAAACCACGTTCATGAAATCTACAAAAAATATTTTTTTTTCCGATTTTGGACACTAAAACGGTGTCTCCCGTCATGCTGAAATCAAGGCATGGTGGATATGGCCAAAAAGTTGACGTTAGACCACGTTCTAGAAATCTATTAAAAATATTTTTTTTTACGATTTTGGACACTAAAACGGTGTCTCCCGTCATGCTGAAATCGAGGCATGGTGGATATGGCCTAAAAGTTGACGTTAAACCACGTTCATGAAATCTACAAAAAATATTTTTTTTTCCGATTTTGGACACTAAAACGGTGTCTCCCGTCATGCTGAAATCGAGGCATGGTGGATATGGCTTAAAAGTTGACGTTAGACCACGTTCATGAAATCTACAAAAAATATTTTTTTTTCCGATTTTGGACACTCAAACGGTGTCTCCCGTCATGATGAAATCGAGGCATGGTGGATATGGCCTAAAAGTTGACGTTAGACCACGTTCATGAAATCTACAATCTGGATATGGCCTAAAAGTTGACGTTAAACCACGTTCATGAAAAATATATTTTTCAGATTTTGGACACTAAAACGGTGTCTCCCGTCATGCTGAAATCGAGGCATGGTGGATATGGCCTAAAAGTTGACGTTAAACCACGTTAATGAAATCTACAAAAAATATATTTTTTTCCGATTTTGGACACTCAAACGGTGTCTCCCGTCATGATGAAATCGAGGCATGGTGGATATGGCCTAAAAGTTGACGTTAGACCACGTTCATGAAATCTACAATATGGATATGGCCTAAAAGTTGACGTTAAACCACGTTCATGAAAAATATATTTTTCAGATTTTGGACACTAAAACAGTGTCTCCCGTCATGCGGAAATCGAGGCATGGTGGATATGGCTTAAAAGTTGACGTTAGACCACGTTCATGAAATCTACAAAAAATATTTTTTTTTCCGATTTTGGACACTAAAACGGTGTCTCCCGTCATGCTGAAATCGAGGCATGGTGGATATGGCCAAAAAGTTGACGTTAGACCACGTTCATGAAATCTACTAAAAATATTTTTTTTTCCGATTTTGGACACTAAAACGGTGTCTCCCGTCATGCTGAAATCGAGGCATGGTGGATATGGCCTAAAAGTTGACGTTAAACCACGTTCATGAATTCTACCAAAAATATATTTTTCAGATTTTGGACACTCAAACGGTGTCTCCCGTCATGATGAAATCGAGGCATGGTGGATATGGCCTAAAAGTTGACGTTAAACCACGTTCATGAAATCTACAAAAAATATTTTTTTTTCCGATTTTGGACACTAAAACGGTGTCTCCCGTCATGCTGAAATCAAGGCATGGTGGATATGGCCAAAAAGTTGACGTTAGACCACGTTCATGAAATCTATTAAAAATATTTTTTTTTACGATTTTGGACACTAAAACGGTGTCTCCCGTCATGCTGAAATCGAGGCATGGTGGATATGGCCTAAAAGTTGACGTTAAACCACGTTCATGAAATCTACAAAAAATATATTTTTTCCGATTTTGGACACTAAAACGGTGTCTCCCGTCATGATGAAATCAAGGCATGGTGGATATGGCCTAAAAGTTGACGTTAAACCACGTTCATGAAATCTACAAAAAATATTTTTTTTTCCGATTTTGGACACTAAAACGGTGTCTCCCGTCATGCTGAAATCGAGGCATGGTGGATATGGCCTAAAAGTTGACGTTAAACCACGTTCATGAAATCTACAAAAAAAAATGTTTTTTCCGATTTTGGACACTAAAACGGTGTCTCCCGTCATGCTGAAATCGAGGCATGGTGGATATGGCCAAAAAGTTGACGTTAGACCACGTTCATGAAATCTACTAAAAATATTTTTTTTTCCGATTTTGGACACTAAAACGGTGTCTCCCGTCATGCTGAAATCGAGGCATGGTGGATATGGCCTAAAAGTTGACGTTAAACCACGTTCATGAAATCTACAAAAAAAAAAAAAAAATCCGATTTTGGACACTAAAACGGTGTCTCCCGTCATGATGAAATCGAGGCATGGTGGATATGGCCTAAAAGTTGACGTTAGACCACGTTCATGAAATCTACAATCTGGATATGGCCTAAAAGTTGACGTTAAACCACGTTCATGAAAAATATATTTTTCCGATTTTGGACACTAAAACGGTGTCTCCCGTCATGCTGAAATCGAGGCATGGTGGATATGGCCAAAAAGTTGACGTTAAACCACGTTCATGAAATCTACAAAAAATATTTTTTTTTCCGATTTTGGACACTAAAACGGTGTCTCCCGTCATGCGGAAATCGAGGCATGGTGGATATGGCTTAAAAGTTGACGTTAAACCACGTTCATGAAATCTACAAAAAATATTTTTTTTTCCGATTTTGGACAATAAAACGGTGTCTCCCGTCATGATGAAATCAAGGCATGGTGGATATGGCCTAAAAGTTGACGTTAAACCACGTTCATGAAATCTACAAAAAATATATTTTTTTCCGATTTTGGACACTCAAACGGTGTCTCCCGTTATGATGAAATCGAGGCATGGTGGATATGGCCTAAAAGTTGACGTTAGACCACGTTCATGAAATCTACAATCTGGATATGGCCTAAAAGTTGACGTTAAACCACGTTCATGAAAAATATATTTTTCAGATTTTGGACACTAAAACGGTGTCTCCCGTCATGCTGAAATCGAGGCATGGTGGATATGGCCTAAAAGTTGACGTTAAACCACGTTCATGAAATCTACAAAAAATATATATTTTTCCGATTTTGGACACTCAAACGGTGTCTCCCGTCATGATGAAATCGAGGCATGGTGGATATGGCCTAAAAGTTGACGTTAGACCACGTTCATGAAATCTACAATATAGATATGGCCTAAAAGTTGACGCTAAACCACGTTCATGAAAAATATATTTTTCAGATTTTGGACACTAAAACAGTGTCTCCCGTCATGCGGAAATCGAGGCATGGTGGATATGGCTTCAAAGTTGACGTTAGACCACGTTCATGAAATCTACAAAAAATATTTTTTTTTCCGATTTTGGACACTAAAACGGTGTCTCCCGTCATGCTGAAATCGAGGCATGGTGGATATGGCCAAAAAGTTGACGTTAGACCACGTTCATGAAATCTACTAAAAATATTTTTTTTTCCGATTTTGGACACTAAAACGGTGTCTCCCGTCATGCTGAAATCGAGGCATGGTGGATATGGCCTAAAAGTTGACGTTAAACCACGTTCATGAATTCTACCAAAAATATATTTTTCAGATTTTGGACACTCAAACGGTGTCTCCCGTCATGATGAAATCGAGGCATGGTGGATATGGCCTAAAAGTTGACGTTAAACCACGTTCATGAAATCTACAAAAAATATTTTTTTTTCCGATTTTGGACACTAAAACGGTGTCTCCCGTCATGCTGAAATCAAGGCATGGTGGATATGGCCAAAAAGTTGACGTTAGACCACGTTCTAGAAATCTATTAAAAATATTTTTTTTTACGATTTTGGACACTAAAACGGTGTCTCCCGTCATGCTGAAATCGAGGCATGGTGGATATGGCCTAAAAGTTGACGTTAAACCACGTTCATGAAATCTACAAAAAATATTTTTTTTTCCGATTTTGGACACTAAAACGGTGTCTCCCGTCATGCTGAAATCGAGGCATGGTGGATATGGCTTAAAAGTTGACGTTAGACCACGTTCATGAAATCTACAAAAAATATTTTTTTTTCCGATTTTGGACACTCAAACGGTGTCTCCCGTCATGATGAAATCGAGGCATGGTGGATATGGCCTAAAAGTTGACGTTAGACCACGTTCATGAAATCTACAATCTGGATATGGCCTAAAAGTTGACGTTAAACCACGTTCATGAAAAATATATTTTTCAGATTTTGGACACTAAAACGGTGTCTCCCGTCATGCTGAAATCGAGGCATGGTGGATATGGCCTAAAAGTTGACGTTAAACCACGTTAATGAAATCTACAAAAAATATATTTTTTTCCGATTTTGGACACTCAAACGGTGTCTCCCGTCATGATGAAATCGAGGCATGGTGGATATGGCCTAAAAGTTGACGTTAGACCACGTTCATGAAATCTACAATCTGGATATGGCCTAAAAGTTGACGTTAAACCACGTTCATGAAAAATATATTTTTCAGATTTTGGACACTAAAACGGTGTCTCCCGTCATGCTGAAATCGAGGCATGGTGGATATGGCCTAAAAGTTGACGTTAAACCACGTTCATGAAATCTACAAAAAATATTTTTTTTTCCGATTTTGGACACTAAAACGGTGTCTCCCGTCATGCGGAAATCGAGGCATGGTGGATATGGCTTAAAAGTTGACGTTAAACCACGTTCATGAAATCTACAAAAAATATTTTTTTTTTCGATTTTGGACACTAAAACGGTGTCTCCCGTCATGATGAAATCAAGGCATGGTGGATATGGCCTAAAAGTTGACGTTAAACCACGTTCATGAAATCTACAAAAAATATATTTTTTTCCGATTTTGGACACTCAAACGGTGTCTCCCGTTATGCTGAAATCGAGGCATGGTGGATATGGCCTAAAAGTTGACGTTAAACCACGTTCATGAAATCTACAAAAAATATATATTTTTCCGATTTTGGACACTCAAACGGTGTCTCCCGTCATGATGAAATCGAGGCATGGTGGATATGGCCTAAAAGTTGACGTTAGACCACGTTCATGAAATCTACAATCTGGATATGGCCTAAAAGTTGACGTTAAACCACGTTCATGAAAAATATATTTTTCAGATTTTGGACACTAAAACGGTGTCTCCCGTCATGCTGAAATCGAGGCATGGTGGATATGGCCTAAAAGTTGACGTTAAACCACGTTCATGAAATCTTCAAAAAATATTTTTTTTTTCGATTTTGGACACTAAAACAGTGTCTCCCGTCATGCGGAAATCGAGGCATGGTGGATATGGCTTAAAAGTTGACGTTAGACCACGTTCATGAAATCTACTAAAAATATTTTTTTTTCCGATTTTGGACACTAAAACGGTGTCTCCCGTCATGCTGAAATCGAGGCATGGTGGATATGGCCTACAAGTTGACGTTAAACCACGTTCATGAATTCTACCAAAAATATATTTTTCAGATTTTGGACACTCAAACGGTGTCTCCCGTCATGATGAAATCGAGGCATGGTGGATATGGCCTAAAAGTTGACGTTAAACCACGTTCATGAAATCTACAAAAAATATATTTTTTTCCCATTTTGGACACTCAAATTGTGTCTCCCGTCATGCTGAAATCGAGGCATATGGCTTAAAAGTTGACGTTAGACCACGTTCATGAAATCTACAAAAAATATATTTTTCAGATTTTGGACACTCAAACGGTGTCTCCCGTCATGATGAAATCGAGGCATGGTGGATATGGCCTAAAACTTGACGTTAAACCACGTTCATGAAATCTACAAAAAATATTTTTTTTTCCGATTTTGGACACTAAAACGGTGTCTCCCGTCATTCTGAAATCAAGGCATGGTGGATATGGCCAAAAAGTTGACGTTAGACCACGTTCATGAAATCTATTAAAAATATTTTTTTTTACGATTTTGGACACTAAAACGGTGTCTCCCGTCATGCTGAAATCGAGGCATGGTGGATATGGCCTAAAAGTTGACGTTAAACCACGTTCATGAAATCTACAAAAAATATTTTTTTTTCCGATTTTGGACACTAAAACGGTGTCTCCCGTCATGCTGAAATCGAGGCATGGTGGATATGGCTTAAAAGTTGACGTTAGACCACGTTCATGAAATCTACAAAAAATAATTTTTTTTCCGATTTTGGACACTCAAACGGTGTCTCCCGTCATGATGAAATCGAGGCATGGTGGATATGGCCTAAAAGTTGACGTTAGACCACGTTCATGAAATCTACAATCTGGATATGGCCTAAAAGTTGACGTTAAACCACGTTCATGAAAAATATATTTTTCAGATTTTGGACACTAAAACGGTGTCTCCCGTCATGCTGAAATCGAGGCATGGTGGATATGGCCTAAAAGTTGACGTTAAACCACGTTCATGAAATCTACAAAAAATATATTTTTTTCCGATTTTGGACACTCAAACGGTGTCTCACGTCATGATGAAATCGAGGCATGGTGGATATGGCCTAAAAGTTGACGTTAGACCACGTTCATGAAATCTACAATCTGGATATGGCCTAAAAGTTGACGTTAAACCACGTTCATGAAAAATATATTTTTCAGATTTTGGACACTAAAACGGTGTCTCCCGTCATGCTGAAATCGAGGCATGGTGGATATGGCCTAAAAGTTGACGTTAAACCACGTTCATGAAATCTACAAAAAATATATTTTTTTCCGATTTTGGACACTAAAACGGTGTCTCCCGTCATGCTGAAATCAAGGCATGGTGGATATGGCCAAAAAGTTGACGTTAGACCACGTTCATGAAATCTATTAAAAATATTTTTTTTTCCGATTTTGGACACTAAAACGGTGTCTCCCGTCATGCTGAAATCGAGGCATGGTGGATATGGCATAAAAGTTGACGTTAAACCACGTTCATGAAATCTACAAAAAATTTTTTTTTTTCAGATTTTGGACACTAAAACGGTGTCTCCCGTCATGCTGAAATCGAGGCATGGTGGATATGGCTTAAAAGTTGACGTTAGACCACGTTCATGAAATCTACAAAAAATATTTTTTTTTCCGATTTTGGACACTCAAACGGTGTCTCCCGTCATGATGAAATCGAGGCATGGTGGATATGGCCTAAAAGTTGACGTTAGACCACGTTCATGAAATCTACAATCTGGATATGGCCTAAAAGTTGACGTTAAACCACGTTCATGAAAAATATATTTTTCAGATTTTGGACACTAAAACGGTGTCTCCCGTCATGCTGAAATCGAGGCATGGTGGATATGGCCTAAAAGTTGACGTTAAACCACGTTCATGAAATCTACAAAAAATATATTTTTTTCCGATTTTGGACACTCAAACGGTGTCTCCTGTCATGATGAAATCGAGGCATGGTGGATATGGCCTAAAAGTTGACGTTAGACCACGTTCATGAAATCTACAATCTGGATATGGCCTAAAAGTTGACGTTAAACCACGTTCATGAAAAATATATTTTTCTGATTTTGGACACTAAAACGGTGTCTCCCGTCATGCTGAAATCGAGGCATGGTGGATATGGCCTAAAAGTTGACGTTAAACCACGTTCATGAAATCTACAAAAAATATATTTTTTTCCGATTTTGGACACTAAAACGGTGTCTCCCGTCATGCGGAAATCGAGGCATGGTGGATATGGCTTAAAAGTTGACGTTAAACCACGTTCATGAAATCTACAAAAAATATTTTTTTTTCCGATTTTGGACACTAAAACGGTGTCTCCCGTCATGATGAAATCAAGGCATGGTGGTTATGGCCTAAAAGTTGACGTTAAACCACGTTCATGAAATCTACAAAAAATATTTTTTTTTCCGATTTTGGACACTAAAACGGTGTCTCCCGTCATGCTGAAATCGAGGCATGGTGGCTATGGCTTAAAAGTTGACGTTAAACCACGTTCATGAAATCTACAAAAAAATTTTTTTTTTCCGATTTTGGACACTAAAACGGTGTCTCCCGTCATGCGGAAATCGAGGCATGGTGGATATGGCTTAAAAGTTGACGTTAAACCACGTTCATGAAATCTACAAAAAAAATTCTTTTTTCCCGATTTTGGACACTAAAACGGTGTCTCCCGTCATGATGAAATCAAGGCATGGTGGATATGGCCTAAAAGTTGACGTTAAACCACGTTCATGAAATCTACAAAAAATATTATTTTTTCCGATTTTGGACACTAAAACGGTGTCTCCCGTCATGCTGAAATCGAGGCATGGTGGATATGGCCTAAAAGTTGACGTTAGACCACGTTCATGAAATCTACAATCTGGATATGGCCTAAAAGTTGACGTTAAACCACGTTCATGAAAAATACATTTTTCAGATTTTGGACACTAAAACGGTGTCTCCCGTCATGCTGAAATCGAGGCATGGTGGATATGGCCTAAAAGTTGACGTTAAACCACGTTCATGAAAAATACATTTTTCCGATTTTGGACACTAAAACGGTGTCTCCCGTCATGCGGAAATCGAGGCATGGTGGATATGGGTGAAAAGTTGACGTTAAACCACGTTCATGAAATCTACAAAAAAAAAAAATGTTTACGATTTTGGACACTAAAACGGTGTCTCCCGTCATGATGAAATCAAGGCATGGTGGATATGGCCTAAAAGTTGACGTTAAACCACGTTCATGAAATCTACAAAAAAAATTTTTTTTTCCGATTTTGGACACTAAAACGGTGTCTCCCGTCATGCTGAAATCGAGGCATGGTGGATATGGCCAAAAAGTTGACGTTAGACCACGTTCATGAAATCTACTAAAAATATTTTTTTTTCCGATTTTGGACACTCAAACGGTGTCTCCCGTCATGATGAAATCGAGGCATGGTGGATATGGCCTAAAAGTTGACGTTAGACCACGTTCATGAAATCTACAATCTGGATATGGCCTAAAAGTTGACGTTAAACCACGTTCATGAAAAATATATTTTTCTGATTTTGGACACTAAAACGGTGTCTCCCGTCATGCTGAAATCGAGGCATGGTGGATATGGCCTAAAAGTTGACGTTAAACCACGTTCATGAAATCTACAAAAAATATATTTTTTTCCGATTTTGGACACTAAAACGGTGTCTCCCGTCATGCGGAAATCGAGGCATGGTGGATATGGCTTAAAAGTTGACGTTAAACCACGTTCATGAAATCTACAAAAAATATTTTTTTTTCCGATTTTGGACACTAAAACGGTGTCTCCCGTCATGATGAAATCAAGGCATGGTGGTTATGGCCTAAAAGTTGACGTTAAACCACGTTCATGAAATCTACAAAAAATATTTTTTTTTCCGATTTTGGACACTAAAACGGTGTCTCCCGTCATGCTGAAATCGAGGCATGGTGGATATGGCTTAAAAGTTGACGTTAGACCACGTTCATGAAATCTACAAAAAATATTTTTTTTCCCGATTTTGGACACTCAAACGGTGTCTCCCCTCATGCTGAAATCGAGGCATGGTGGATATGGCCTAAAAGTTGACGTTAGACCACGTTCATGAAATCTACAATCTGGATATGGCCTAAAAGTTGACGTTAAACCACGTTCATGAAAAATATATTTTTCTGATTTTGGACACTAAAACGGTGTCTCCCGTCATGCTGAAATCGAGGCATGGTGGATATGGCCTAAAAGTTGACGTTAAACCACGTTCATGAAATCTACAAAAAATATATTTTTTTCCGATTTTGGACACTAAAACGGTGTCTCCCGTCATGCGGAAATCGAGGCATGGTGGATATGGCTTAAAAGTTGACGTTAAACCACGTTCATGAAATCTACAAAAAATATTTTTTTTTCCGATTTTGGACACTAAAACGGTGTCTCCCGCCATGATGAAATCAAGGCATGGTGGTTATGGCCTAAAAGTTGACGTTAAACCACGTTCATGAAATCTACAAAAAATATTTTTTTTTCCGATTTTGGACACTAAAACGGTGTCTCCCGTCATGCTGAAATCGAGGCATGGTGGCTATGGCTTAAAAGTTGACGTTAAACCACGTTCATGAAATCTACAAAAAAAAAAAAAAATTCCGATTTTGGACACTAAAACGGTGTCTCCCGTCATGCGGAAATCGAGGCATGGTGGATATGGCTTAAAAGTTGACGTTAAACCACGTTCATGAAATCTACAAAAAAAATTCTTTTTTCCCGATTTTGGACACTAAAACGGTGTCTCCCGTCATGATGAAATCAAGGCATGGTGGATATGGCCTAAAAGTTGACGTTAAACCACGTTCATGAAATCTACAAAAAATATTATTTTTTCCGATTTTGGACACTAAAACGGTGTCTCCCGTCATGCTGAAATCGAGGCATGGTGGATATGGCCTAAAAGTTGACGTTAGACCACGTTCATGAAATCTACAATCTGGATATGGCCTAAAAGTTGACGTTAAACCACGTTCATGAAAAATACATTTTTCAGATTTTGGACACTAAAACGGTGTCTCCCGTCATGCTGAAATCGAGGCATGGTGGATATGGCCTAAAAGTTGACGTTAAACCACGTTCATGAAAAATACATTTTTCCGATTTTGGACACTAAAACGGTGTCTCCCGTCATGCGGAAATCGAGGCATGGTGGATATGGCTGAAAAGTTGACGTTAAACCACGTTCATGAAATCTACAAAAAAAAAAAATGTTTACGATTTTGGACACTAAAACGGTGTCTCCCGTCATGATGAAATCAAGGCATGGTGGATATGGCCTAAAAGTTGACGTTAAACCACGTTCATGAAATCTACAAAAAATTTTTTTTTTTCCGATTTTGGACACTAAAACGGTGTCTCCCGTCATGCTGAAATCAAGGCATGGTGGATATGGCCAAAAAGTTGACGTTAGACCACGTTCATGAAATCTACTAAAAATATTTTTTTTTCCGATTTTGGACACTAAAACGGTGTCTCCCGTCATGCTGAAATCGAGGCATGGTGGATATGGCCTAAAAGTTGACGTTAGACCACGTTCATGAAATCTACAATCTGGATATGGCCTAAAAGTTGACGTTAAACCACGTTCATGAAAAATATATTTTTCTGATTTTGGACACTAAAACGGTGTCTCCCGTCATGCTGAAATCGAGGCATGGTGGATATGGCCTAAAAGTTGACGTTAAACCACGTTCATGAAATCTACAAAAAATATATTTTTTTCCGATTTTGGACACTAAAACGGTGTCTCCCGTCATGCGGAAATCGAGGCATGGTGGATATGGCTTAAAAGTTGACGTTAAACCACGTTCATGAAATCTACAAAAAATATTTTTTTTTCCGATTTTGGACACTAAAACGGTGTCTCCCGTCATGATGAAATCAAGGCATGGTGGTTATGGCCTAAAAGTTGACGTTAAACCACGTTCATGAAATCTACAAAAAATATTTTTTTTTCCGATTTTGGACACTAAAACGGTGTCTCCCGTCATGCTGAAATCGAGGCATGGTGGATATGGCTTAAAAGTTGACGTTAGACCACGTTCATGAAATCTACAAAAAATATTTTTTTTCCCGATTTTGGACACTCAAACGGTGTCTCCCCTCATGCTGAAATCGAGGCATGGTGGATATGGCCTAAAAGTTGACGTTAGACCACGTTCATGAAATCTACAATCTGGATATGGCCTAAAAGTTGACGTTAAACCACGTTCATGAAAAATATATTTTTCTGATTTTGGACACTAAAACGGTGTCTCCCGTCATGCTGAAATCGAGGCATGGTGGATATGGCCTAAAAGTTGACGTTAAACCACGTTCATGAAATCTACAAAAAATATATTTTTTTCCGATTTTGGACACTAAAACGGTGTCTCCCGTCATGCGGAAATCGAGGCATGGTGGATATGGCTTAAAAGTTGACGTTAAACCACGTTCATGAAATCTACAAAAAATATTTTTTTTTCCGATTTTGGACACTAAAACGGTGTCTCCCGCCATGATGAAATCAAGGCATGGTGGTTATGGCCTAAAAGTTGACGTTAAACCACGTTCATGAAATCTACAAAAAATATTTTTTTTTCCGATTTTGGACACTAAAACGGTGTCTCCCGTCATGCTGAAATCGAGGCATGGTGGCTATGGCTTAAAAGTTGACGTTAAACCACGTTCATGAAATCTACAAAAAAAAAAAAAAATTCCGATTTTGGACACTAAAACGGTGTCTCCCGTCATGCGGAAATCGAGGCATGGTGGATATGGCTTAAAAGTTGACGTTAAACCACGTTCATGAAATCTACAAAAAAAATTCTTTTTTCCCGATTTTGGACACTAAAACGGTGTCTCCCGTCATGATGAAATCAAGGCATGGTGGATATGGCCTAAAAGTTGACGTTAAACCACGTTCATGAAATCTACAAAAAATATTATTTTTTCCGATTTTGGACACTAAAACGGTGTCTCCCGTCATGCTGAAATCGAGGCATGGTGGATATGGCCTAAAAGTTGACGTTAGACCACGTTCATGAAATCTACAATCTGGATATGGCCTAAAAGTTGACGTTAAACCACGTTCATGAAAAATACATTTTTCAGATTTTGGACACTAAAACGGTGTCTCCCGTCATGCTGAAATCGAGGCATGGTGGATATGGCCTAAAAGTTGACGTTAAACCACGTTCATGAAAAATACATTTTTCCGATTTTGGACACTAAAACGGTGTCTCCCGTCATGCGGAAATCGAGGCATGGTGGATATGGCTGAAAAGTTGACGTTAAACCACGTTCATGAAATCTACAAAAAAAAAAAATGTTTACGATTTTGGACACTAAAACGGTGTCTCCCGTCATGATGAAATCAAGGCATGGTGGATATGGCCTAAAAGTTGACGTTAAACCACGTTCATGAAATCTACAAAAAAAATTTTTTTTTCCGATTTTGGACACTAAAACGGTGTCTCCCGTCATGCTGAAATCAAGGCATGGTGGATATGGCCAAAAAGTTGACGTTAGACCACGTTCATGAAATCTACTAAAAATATTTTTTTTTCCGATTTTGGACACTAAAACGGTGTCTCCCGTCATGCTGAAATCGAGGCATGGTGGATATGGCCTAAAAGTTGACGTTAAACCACGTTCATGAAATCTACAAAAAAATTTTTTTTCCGATTTTGGACACTAAAACGGTGTCTCCCGTCATGATGAAATCAAGGGAAGGTTGGATATGGCCTAAAAGTTGACGTCTAACCACGTTCATGAAATCTACAAAAAATATATTTTTTTCCGATTTTGGACACTCAAATTGTGTCTCCCGTCATGCTGAAATCGAGGCATATGGCTTAAAAGTTGACGTTAGACCACGTTCATGAAATCTACAAAAAATATTTTTTTTTCCGATTTTGGACACTCAAACGGTGTCTCCCGTCATGATGAAATCGAGGCATGGTGGATATGGCCTAAAAGTTGACGTTAGACCACGTTCATGAAATCTACAATATGGATATGGCCTAAAAGTTGACGTTAAACCACGTTCATGAAAAATATATTTTTCAGATTTTGGACACTAAAACAGTGTCTCCCGTCATGCGGAAATCGAGGCATGGTGGATATGGCTTAAAAGTTGACGTTAGACCACGTTCATGAAATCTACAAAAAATATTTTTTTTTCCGATTTTGGACACTAAAACGGTGTCTCCCGTCATGCTGAAATCGAGGCATGGTGGATATGGCCAAAAAGTTGACGTTAGACCACGTTCATGAAATCTACTAAAAATATTTTTTTTTCCGATTTTGGACACTAAAACGGTGTCTCCCGTCATGCTGAAATCGAGGCATGGTGGATATGGCCTAAAAGTTGACGTTAAACCACGTTCATGAATTCTACCAAAAATATATTTTTCAGATTTTGGACACTCAAACGGTGTCTCCCGTCATGATGAAATCGAGGCATGGTGGATATGGCCTAAAAGTTGACGTTAAACCACGTTCATGAAATCTACAAAAAATATTTTTTTTTCCGATTTTGGACACTAAAACGGTGTCTCCCGTCATGCTGAAATCAAGGCATGGTGGATATGGCCAAAAAGTTGACGTTAGACCACGTTCATGAAATCTATTAAAAATATTTTTTTTTACGATTTTGGACACTAAAACGGTGTCTCCCGTCATGCTGAAATCGAGGCATGGTGGATATGGCCTAAAAGTTGACGTTAAACCACGTTCATGAAATCTACAAAAAATATATTTTTTCCGATTTTGGACACTAAAACGGTGTCTCCCGTCATGATGAAATCAAGGCATGGTGGATATGGCCTAAAAGTTGACGTTAAACCACGTTCATGAAATCTACAAAAAATATTTTTTTTTCCGATTTTGGACACTAAAACGGTGTCTCCCGTCATGCTGAAATCGAGGCATGGTGGATATGGCCTAAAAGTTGACGTTAAACCACGTTCATGAAATCTACAAAAAATATTTTTTTTTCCGATTTTGGACACTAAAACGGTGTCTCCCGTCATGCTGAAATCGAGGCATGGTGGATATGGCCTAAAAGTTGACGTTAAACCACGTTCATGAAATCTACAAAAAAAAAAAAAAAATCCGATTTTGGACACTAAAACGGTGTCTCCCGTCATGATGAAATCGAGGCATGGTGGATATGGCCTAAAAGTTGACGTTAGACCACGTTCATGAAATCTACAATCTGGATATGGCCTAAAAGTTGACGTTAAACCACGTTCATGAAAAATATATTTTTCCGATTTTGGACACTAAAACGGTGTCTCCCGTCATGCTGAAATCGAGGCATGGTGGATATGGCCAAAAAGTTGACGTTAAACCACGTTCATGAAATCTACAAAAAATATTTTTTTTTCCGATTTTGGACACTAAAACGGTGTCTCCCGTCATGCGGAAATCGAGGCATGGTGGATATGGCTTAAAAGTTGACGTTAAACCACGTTCATGAAATCTACAAAAAATATTTTTTTTTCCGATTTTGGACAATAAAACGGTGTCTCCCGTCATGATGAAATCAAGGCATGGTGGATATGGCCTAAAAGTTGACGTTAAACCACGTTCATGAAATCTACAAAAAATATATTTTTTTCCGATTTTGGACACTCAAACGGTGTCTCCCGTTATGATGAAATCGAGGCATGGTGGATATGGCCTAAAAGTTGACGTTAGACCACGTTCATGAAATCTACAATCTGGATATGGCCTAAAAGTTGACGTTAAACCACGTTCATGAAAAATATATTTTTCAGATTTTGGACACTAAAACGGTGTCTCCCGTCATGCTGAAATCGAGGCATGGTGGATATGGCCTAAAAGTTGACGTTAAACCACGTTCATGAAATCTACAAAAAATATATATTTTTCCGATTTTGGACACTCAAACGGTGTCTCCCGTCATGATGAAATCGAGGCATGGTGGATATGGCCTAAAAGTTGACGTTAGACCACGTTCATGAAATCTACAATATGGATATGGCCTAAAAGTTGACGTTAAACCACGTTCATGAAAAATATATTTTTCCGATTTTGGACACTAAAACGGTGTCTCCCGTCATGCTGAAATCGAGGCATGGTGGATATGGCCAAAAAGTTGACGTTAAACCACGTTCATGAAATCTACAAAAAATATTTTTTTTTCCGATTTTGGACACTAAAACGGTGTCTCCCGTCATGCGGAAATCGAGGCATGGTGGATATGGCTTAAAAGTTGACGTTAAACCACGTTCATGAAATCTACAAAAAAAATTTTTTTTTCCGATTTTGGACAATAAAACGGTGTCTCCCGTCATGATGAAATCAAGGGAAGGTTGGATATGGCCTAAAAGTTGACGTCTAACCACGTTCATGAAATCTACAAAAAATATATTTTTTTCCGATTTTGGACACTCAAATTGTGTCTCCCGTCATGCTGAAATCGAGGCATATGGCTTAAAAGTTGACGTTAGACCACGTTCATGAAATCTACAAAAAATATTTTTTTTTCCGATTTTGGACACTCAAACGGTGTCTCCCGTCATGATGAAATCGAGGCATGGTGGATATGGCCTAAAAGTTGACGTTAGACCACGTTCATGAAATCTACAATATGGATATGGCCTAAAAGTTGACGTTAAACCACGTTCATGAAAAATATATTTTTCAGATTTTGGACACTAAAACAGTGTCTCCCGTCATGCGGAAATCGAGGCATGGTGGATATGGCTTAAAAGTTGACGTTAGACCACGTTCATGAAATCTACAAAAAATATTTTTTTTTCCGATTTTGGACACTAAAACGGTGTCTCCCGTCATGCTGAAATCGAGGCATGGTGGATATGGCCAAAAAGTTGACGTTAGACCACGTTCATGAAATCTACTAAAAATATTTTTTTTTCCGATTTTGGACACTAAAACGGTGTCTCCCGTCATGCTGAAATCGAGGCATGGTGGATATGGCCTAAAAGTTGACGTTAAACCACGTTCATGAATTCTACCAAAAATATATTTTTCAGATTTTGGACACTCAAACGGTGTCTCCCGTCATGATGAAATCGAGGCATGGTGGATATGGCCTAAAAGTTGACGTTAAACCACGTTCATGAAATCTACAAAAAATATTTTTTTTTCCGATTTTGGACACTAAAACGGTGTCTCCCGTCATGCTGAAATCAAGGCATGGTGGATATGGCCAAAAAGTTGACGTTAGACCACGTTCATGAAATCTATTAAAAATATTTTTTTTTACGATTTTGGACACTAAAACGGTGTCTCCCGTCATGCTGAAATCGAGGCATGGTGGATATGGCCTAAAAGTTGACGTTAAACCACGTTCATGAAATCTACAAAAAATATATTTTTTCCGATTTTGGACACTAAAACGGTGTCTCCCGTCATGATGAAATCAAGGCATGGTGGATATGGCCTAAAAGTTGACGTTAAACCACGTTCATGAAATCTACAAAAAATATTTTTTTTTCCGATTTTGGACACTAAAACGGTGTCTCCCGTCATGCTGAAATCGAGGCATGGTGGATATGGCCTAAAAGTTGACGTTAAACCACGTTCATGAAATCTACAAAAAATATTTTTTTTTCCGATTTTGGACACTAAAACGGTGTCTCCCGTCATGCTGAAATCGAGGCATGGTGGATATGGCCTAAAAGTTGACGTTAAACCACGTTCATGAAATCTACAAAAAATATTTTTTTTTCCGATTTTGGACACTAAAACGGTGTCTCCCGTCATGCTGAAATCAAGGCATGGTGGATATGGCCAAAAAGTTGACGTTAGACCACGTTCATGAAATCTATTAAAAATATTTTTTTTTACGATTTTGGACACTAAAACGGTGTCTCCCGTCATGCTGAAATCGAGGCATGGTGGATATGGCCTAAAAGTTGACGTTAAACCACGTTCATGAAATCTACAAAAAATATATTTTTTCCGATTTTGGACACTAAAACGGTGTCTCCCGTCATGATGAAATCAAGGCATGGTGGATATGGCCTAAAAGTTGACGTTAAACCACGTTCATGAAATCTACAAAAAATATTTTTTTTTCCGATTTTGGACACTAAAACGGTGTCTCCCGTCATGCTGAAATCGAGGCATGGTGGATATGGCCTAAAAGTTGACGTTAAACCACGTTCATGAAATCTACAAAAAATATTTTTTTTTCCGATTTTGGACACTAAAACGGTGTCTCCCGTCATGCTGAAATCGAGGCATGGTGGATATGGCCTAAAAGTTGACGTTAAACCACGTTCATGAAATCTACAAAAAAAAAAAAAAATCCGATTTTGGACACTAAAACGGTGTCTCCCGTCATGATGAAATCGAGGCATGGTGGATATGGCCTAAAAGTTGACGTTAGACCACGTTCATGAAATCTACAATCTGGATATGGCCTAAAAGTTGACGTTAAACCACGTTCATGAAAAATATATTTTTCCGATTTTGGACACTAAAACGGTGTCTCCCGTCATGCTGAAATCGAGGCATGGTGGATATGGCCAAAAAGTTGACGTTAAACCACGTTCATGAAATCTACAAAAAATATTTTTTTTTCCGATTTTGGACACTAAAACGGTGTCTCCCGTCATGCGGAAATCGAGGCATGGTGGATATGGCTTAAAAGTTGACGTTAAACCACGTTCATGAAATCTACAAAAAATATTTTTTTTTCCGATTTTGGACAATAAAACGGTGTCTCCCGTCATGATGAAATCAAGGCATGGTGGATATGGCCTAAAAGTTGACGTTAAACCACGTTCATGAAATCTACAAAAAATATATTTTTTTCCGATTTTGGACACTCAAACGGTGTCTCCCGTTATGATGAAATCGAGGCATGGTGGATATGGCCTAAAAGTTGACGTTAGACCACGTTAATGAAATCTACAATCTGGATATGGCCTAAAAGTTGACGTTAAACCACGTTCATGAAAAATATATTTTTCAGATTTTGGACACTAAAACGGTGTCTCCCGTCATGCTGAAATCGAGGCATGGTGGATATGGCCTAAAAGTTGACGTTAAACCACGTTCATGAAATCTACAAAAAATATATATTTTTCCGATTTTGGACACTCAAACGGTGTCTCCCGTCATGATGAAATCGAGGCATGGTGGATATGGCCTAAAAGTTGACGTTAGACCACGTTCATGAAATCTACAATATGGATATGGCCTAAAAGTTGACGTTAAACCACGTTCATGAAAAATATATTTTTCCGATTTTGGACACTAAAACGGTGTCTCCCGTCATGCTGAAATCGAGGCATGGTGGATATGGCCAAAAAGTTGACGTTAAACCACGTTCATGAAATCTACAAAAAATATTTTTTTTTCCGATTTTGGACACTAAAACGGTGTCTCCCGTCATGCGGAAATCGAGGCATGGTGGATATGGCTTAAAAGTTGACGTTAAACCACGTTCATGAAATCTACAAAAAAAAATTTTTTTTCCGATTTTGGACAATAAAACGGTGTCTCCCGTCATGATGAAATCAAGGCATGGTGGATATGGCCTAAAAGTTGACGTTAAACCATGTTCATGAAATCTACAAAAAATATATTTTTTTCCGATTTTGGACACTCAAACGGTGTCTCCCGTTATGATGAAATCGAGGCATGGTGGATATGGCCTAAAAGTTGACGTTAGACCACGTTCATGAAATCTACAATCTGGATATGGCCTAAAAGTTGACGTTAAACCACGTTCATGAAAAATATATTTTTCAGATTTTGGACACTAAAACGGTGTCTCCCGTCATGCTGAAATCGAGGCATGGTGGATATGGCCTAAAAGTTGACGTTAAACCACGTTCATGAAATCTACAAAAAATATATATTTTTCCGATTTTGGACACTCAAACGGTGTCTCCCGTCATGATGAAATCGAGGCATGGTGGATATGGCCTAAAAGTTGACGTTAGACCACGTTCATGAAATCTACAATATAGATATGGCCTAAAAGTTGACGTTAAACCACGTTCATGAAAAATATATTTTTCAGATTTTGGACACTAAAACAGTGTCTCCCGTCATGCGGAAATCGAGGCATGGTGGATATGGCTTCAAAGTTGACGTTAGACCACGTTCATGAAATCTACAAAAAATATTTTTTTTTCCGATTTTGGACACTAAAACGGTGTCTCCCGTCATGCTGAAATCGAGGCATGGTGGATATGGCCAAAAAGTTGACGTTAGACCACGTTCATGAAATCTACTAAAAATATTTTTTTTTCCGATTTTGGACACTAAAACGGTGTCTCCCGTCATGCTGAAATCGAGGCATGGTGGATATGGCCTAAAAGTTGACGTTAAACCACGTTCATGAATTCTACCAAAAATATATTTTTCAGATTTTGGACACTCAAACGGTGTCTCCCGTCATGATGAAATCGAGGCATGGTGGATATGGCCTAAAAGTTGACGTTAAACCACGTTCATGAAATCTACAAAAAATATTTTTTTTTCCGATTTTGGACACTAAAACGGTGTCTCCCGTCATGCTGAAATCGAGGCATGGTGGATATGGCCTAAAAGTTGACGTTAAACCACGTTCATGAAATCTACAAAAAATATTTTTTTTTCCGATTTTGGACACTAAAACGGTGTCTCCCGTCATGCTGAAATCGAGGCATGGTGGATATGGCTTAAAAGTTGACGTTAGACCACGTTCATGAAATCTACAAAAAATATTTTTTTTTCCGATTTTGGACACTCAAACGGTGTCTCCCGTCATGATGAAATCGAGGCATGGTGGATATGGCCTAAAAGTTGACGTTAGACCACGTTCATGAAATCTACAATCTGGATATGGCCTAAAAGTTGACGTTAAACCACGTTCATGAAAAATATATTTTTCAGATTTTGGACACTAAAACGGTGTCTCCCGTCATGCTGAAATCGAGGCATGGTGGATATGGCCTAAAAGTTGACGTTAAACCACGTTAATGAAATCTACAAAAAATATATTTTTTTCCGATTTTGGACACTCAAACGGTGTCTCCCGTCATGATGAAATCGAGGCATGGTGGATATGGCCTAAAAGTTGACGTTAGACCACGTTCATGAAATCTACAATCTGGATATGGCCTAAAAGTTGACGTTAAACCACGTTCATGAAAAATATATTTTTCAGATTTTGGACACTAAAACGGTGTCTCCCGTCATGCTGAAATCGAGGCATGGTGGATATGGCCTAAAAGTTGACGTTAAACCACGTTCATGAAATCTACAAAAAATATTTTTTTTTCCGATTTTGGACACTAAAACGGTGTCTCCCGTCATGCGGAAATCGAGGCATGGTGGATATGGCTTAAAAGTTGACGTTAAACCACGTTCATGAAATCTACAAAAAATATTTTTTTTTTCGATTTTGGACACTAAAACGGTGTCTCCCGTCATGATGAAATCAAGGCATGGTGGATATGGCCTAAAAGTTGACGTTAAACCACGTTCATGAAATCTACAAAAAATATATTTTTTTCCGATTTTGGACACTCAAACGGTGTCTCCCGTTATGCTGAAATCGAGGCATGGTGGATATGGCCTAAAAGTTGACGTTAAACCACGTTCATGAAATCTACAAAAAATATATATTTTTCCGATTTTGGACACTCAAACGGTGTCTCCCGTCATGATGAAATCGAGGCATGGTGGATATGGCCTAAAAGTTGACGTTAGACCACGTTCATGAAATCTACAATCTGGATATGGCCTAAAAGTTGACGTTAAACCACGTTCATGAAAAATATATTTTTCAGATTTTGGACACTAAAACGGTGTCTCCCGTCATGCTGAAATCGAGGCATGGTGGATATGGCCTAAAAGTTGACGTTAAACCACGTTCATGAAATCTTCAAAAAATATTTTTTTTTTCGATTTTGGACACTAAAACAGTGTCTCCCGTCATGCGGAAATCGAGGCATGGTGGATATGGCTTAAAAGTTGACGTTAGACCACGTTCATGAAATCTACTAAAAATATTTTTTTTTCCGATTTTGGACACTAAAACGGTGTCTCCCGTCATGCTGAAATCGAGGCATGGTGGATATGGCCTACAAGTTGACGTTAAACCACGTTCATGAATTCTACCAAAAATATATTTTTCAGATTTTGGACACTCAAATTGTGTCTCCCGTCATGCTGAAATCGAGGCATATGGCTTAAAAGTTGACGTTAGACCACGTTCATGAAATCTACAAAAAATATATTTTTCAGATTTTGGACACTCAAACGGTGTCTCCCGTCATGATGAAATCGAGGCATGGTGGATATGGCCTAAAACTTGACGTTAAACCACGTTCATGAAATCTACAAAAAATATTTTTTTTTCCGATTTTGGACACTAAAACGGTGTCTCCCGTCATTCTGAAATCAAGGCATGGTGGATATGGCCAAAAAGTTGACGTTAGACCACGTTCATGAAATCTATTAAAAATATTTTTTTTTACGATTTTGGACACTAAAACGGTGTCTCCCGTCATGCTGAAATCGAGGCATGGTGGATATGGCCTAAAAGTTGACGTTAAACCACGTTCATGAAATCTACAAAAAATATTTTTTTTTCCGATTTTGGACACTAAAACGGTGTCTCCCGTCATGCTGAAATCGAGGCATGGTGGATATGGCTTAAAAGTTGACGTTAGACCACGTTCATGAAATCTACAAAAAATAATTTTTTTTCCGATTTTGGACACTCAAACGGTGTCTCCCGTCATGATGAAATCGAGGCATGGTGGATATGGCCTAAAAGTTGACGTTAGACCACGTTCATGAAATCTACAATCTGGATATGGCCTAAAAGTTGACGTTAAACCACGTTCATGAAAAATATATTTTTCAGATTTTGGACACTAAAACGGTGTCTCCCGTCATGCTGAAATCGAGGCATGGTGGATATGGCCTAAAAGTTGACGTTAAACCACGTTCATGAAATCTACAAAAAATATATTTTTTTCCGATTTTGGACACTCAAACGGTGTCTCACGTCATGATGAAATCGAGGCGTTGGTGGATATGGCCTAAAAGTTGACGTTAGACCACGTTCATGAAATCTACAATCTGGATATGGCCTAAAAGTTGACGTTAAACCACGTTCATGAAAAATATATTTTTCAGATTTTGGACACTAAAACGGTGTCTCCCGTCATGCTGAAATCGAGGCATGGTGGATATGGCCTAAAAGTTGACGTTAAACCACGTTCATGAAATCTACAAAAAATATATTTTTTTCCGATTTTGGACACTAAAACGGTGTCTCCCGTCATGCTGAAATCAAGGCATGGTGGATATGGCCAAAAAGTTGACGTTAGACCACGTTCATGAAATCTATTAAAAATATTTTTTTTTCCGATTTTGGACACTAAAACGGTGTCTCCCGTCATGCTGAAATCGAGGCATGGTGGATATGGCATAAAAGTTGACGTTAAACCACGTTCATGAAATCTACAAAAAAAATTTTTTTTTCAGATTTTGGATACTAAAACGGTGTCTCCCGTCATGCTGAAATCGAGGCATGGTGGATATGGCTTAAAAGTTGACGTTAGACCACGTTCATGAAATCTACAAAAAATATTTTTTTTTCCGATTTTGGACACTCAAACGGTGTCTCCCGTCATGATGAAATCGAGGCATGGTGGATATGGCCTAAAAGTTGACGTTAGACCACGTTCATGAAATCTACAATCTGGATATGGCCTAAAAGTTGACGTTAAACCACGTTCATGAAAAATATATTTTTCAGATTTTGGACACTAAAACGGTGTCTCCCGTCATGCTGAAATCGAGGCATGGTGGATATGGCCTAAAAGTTGACGTTAAACCACGTTCATGAAATCTACAAAAAATATATTTTTTTCCGATTTTGGACACTCAAACGGTGTCTCCCGTCATGATGAAATCGAGGCATGGTGGATATGGCCTAAAAGTTGACGTTAGACCACGTTCATGAAATCTACAATCTGGATATGGCCTAAAAGTTGACGTTAAACCACGTTCATGAAAAATATATTTTTCTGATTTTGGACACTAAAACGGTGTCTCCCGTCATGCTGAAATCGAGGCATGGTGGATATGGCCTAAAAGTTGACGTTAAACCACGTTCATGAAATCTACAAAAAATATATTTTTTTCCGATTTTGGACACTCAAACGGTGTCTCACGTCATGATGAAATCGAGGCATGGTGGATATGGCCTAAAAGTTGACGTTAGACCACGTTCATGAAATCTACAATCTGGATATGGCCTAAAAGTTGACGTTAAACCACGTTCATGAAAAATATATTTTTCAGATTTTGGACACTAAAACGGTGTCTCCCGTCATGCTGAAATCGAGGCATGGTGGATATGGCCTAAAAGTTGACGTTAAACCACGTTCATGAAATCTACAAAAAATATATTTTTTTCCGATTTTGGACACTAAAACGGTGTCTCCCGTCATGCTGAAATCAAGGCATGGTGGATATGGCCAAAAAGTTGACGTTAGACCACGTTCATGAAATCTATTAAAAATATTTTTTTTTCCGATTTTGGACACTAAAACGGTGTCTCCCGTCATGCTGAAATCGAGGCATGGTGGATATGGCATAAAAGTTGACGTTAAACCACGTTCATGAAATCTACAAAAAAAAATTTTTTTTCAGATTTTGGACACTAAAACGGTGTCTCCCGTCATGCTGAAATCGAGGCATGGTGGATATGGCTTAAAAGTTGACGTTAGACCACGTTCATGAAATCTACAAAAAATATTTTTTTTTCCGATTTTGGACACTCAAACGGTGTCTCCCGTCATGATGAAATCGAGGCATGGTGGATATGGCCTAAAAGTTGACGTTAGACCACGTTCATGAAATCTACAATCTGGATATGGCCTAAAAGTTGACGTTAAACCACGTTCATGAAAAATATATTTTTCAGATTTTGGACACTAAAACGGTGTCTCCCGTCATGCTGAAATCGAGGCATGGTGGATATGGCCTAAAAGTTGACGTTAAACCACGTTCATGAAATCTACAAAAAATATATTTTTTTCCGATTTTGGACACTCAAACGGTGTCTCCCGTCATGATGAAATCGAGGCATGGTGGATATGGCCTAAAAGTTGACGTTAGACCACGTTCATGAAATCTACAATCTGGATATGGCCTAAAAGTTGACGTTAAACCACGTTCATGAAAAATATATTTTTCTGATTTTGGACACTAAAACGGTGTCTCCCGTCATGCTGAAATCGAGGCATGGTGGATATGGCCTAAAAGTTGACGTTAAACCACGTTCATGAAATCTACAAAAAATATATTTTTTTCCGATTTTGGACACTAAAACGGTGTCTCCCGTCATGCGGAAATCGAGGCATGGTGGATATGGCTTAAAAGTTGACGTTAAACCACGTTCATGAAATCTACAAAAAATATTTTTTTTTCCGATTTTGGACACTAAAACGGTGTCTCCCGTCATGATGAAATCAAGGCATGGTGGTTATGGCCTAAAAGTTGACGTTAAACCACGTTCATGAAATCTACAAAAAATATTTTTTTTTCCGATTTTGGACACTAAAACGGTGTCTCCCGTCATGCTGAAATCGAGGCATGGTGGCTATGGCTTAAAAGTTGACGTTAAACCACGTTCATGAAATCTACAAAAAAAAAAATTTCTTCCGATTTTGGACACTAAAACGGTGTCTCCCGTCATGCGGAAATCGAGGCATGGTGGATATGGCTTAAAAGTTGACGTTAAACCACGTTCATGAAATCTACAAAAAAAATTCTTTTTTCCCGATTTTGGACACTAAAACGGTGTCTCCCGTCATGATGAAATCAAGGCATGGTGGATATGGCCTAAAAGTTGACGTTAAACCACGTTCATGAAATCTACAAAAAATATTATTTTTTCCGATTTTGGACACTAAAACGGTGTCTCCCGTCATGCTGAAATCGAGGCATGGTGGATATGGCCTAAAAGTTGACGTTAGACCACGTTCATGAAATCTACAATCTGGATATGGCCTAAAAGTTGACGTTAAACCACGTTCATGAAAAATACATTTTTCAGATTTTGGACACTAAAACGGTGTCTCCCGTCATGCTGAAATCGAGGCATGGTGGATATGGCCTAAAAGTTGACGTTAAACCACGTTCATGAAAAATACATTTTTCCGATTTTGGACACTAAAACGGTGTCTCCCGTCATGCGGAAATCGAGGCATGGTGGATATGGCTTAAAAGTTGACGTTAAACCACGTTCATGAAATCTACAAAAAAAAAAAATGTTTACGATTTTGGACACTAAAACGGTGTCTCCCGTCATGATGAAATCAAGGCATGGTGGATATGGCCTAAAAGTTGACGTTAAACCACGTTCATGAAATCTACAAAAAAAAATTTTTTTTCCGATTTTGGACACTAAAACGGTGTCTCCCGTCATGCTGAAATCGAGGCATGGTGGATATGGCCAAAAAGTTGACGTTAGACCACGTTCATGAAATCTACTAAAAATATTTTTTTTTCCGATTTTGGACACTCAAACGGTGTCTCCCGTCATGATGAAATCGAGGCATGGTGGATATGGCCTAAAAGTTGACGTTAGACCACGTTCATGAAATCTACAATCTGGATATGGCCTAAAAGTTGACGTTAAACCACGTTCATGAAAAATATATTTTTCTGATTTTGGACACTAAAACGGTGTCTCCCGTCATGCTGAAATCGAGGCATGGTGGATATGGCCTAAAAGTTGACGTTAAACCACGTTCATGAAATCTACAAAAAATATATTTTTTTCCGATTTTGGACACTAAAACGGTGTCTCCCGTCATGCGGAAATCGAGGCATGGTGGATATGGCTTAAAAGTTGACGTTAAACCACGTTCATGAAATCTACAAAAAATATTTTTTTTTCCGATTTTGGACACTAAAACGGTGTCTCCCGTCATGATGAAATCAAGGCATGGTGGTTATGGCCTAAAAGTTGACGTTAAACCACGTTCATGAAATCTACAAAAAATATTTTTTTTTCCGATTTTGGACACTAAAACGGTGTCTCCCGTCATGCTGAAATCGAGGCATGGTGGATATGGCTTAAAAGTTGACGTTAGACCACGTTCATGAAATCTACAAAAAATATTTTTTTTCCCGATTTTGGACACTCAAACGGTGTCTCCCCTCATGCTGAAATCGAGGCATGGTGGATATGGCCTAAAAGTTGACGTTAGACCACGTTCATGAAATCTACAATCTGGATATGGCCTAAAAGTTGACGTTAAACCACGTTCATGAAAAATATATTTTTCTGATTTTGGACACTAAAACGGTGTCTCCCGTCATGCTGAAATCGAGGCATGGTGGATATGGCCTAAAAGTTGACGTTAAACCACGTTCATGAAATCTACAAAAAATATATTTTTTTCCGATTTTGGACACTAAAACGGTGTCTCCCGTCATGCGGAAATCGAGGCATGGTGGATATGGCTTAAAAGTTGACGTTAAACCACGTTCATGAAATCTACAAAAAATATTTTTTTTTCCGATTTTGGACACTAAAACGGTGTCTCCCGTCATGATGAAATCAAGGCATGGTGGTTATGGCCTAAAAGTTGACGTTAAACCACGTTCATGAAATCTACAAAAAATATTTTTTTTTCCGATTTTGGACACTAAAACGGTGTCTCCCGTCATGCTGAAATCGAGGCATGGTGGCTATGGCTTAAAAGTTGACGTTAAACCACGTTCATGAAATCTACAAAAAAAATTTTTTTTTCCGATTTTGGACACTAAAACGGTGTCTCCCGTCATGCGGAAATCGAGGCATGGTGGATATGGCTTAAAAGTTGACGTTAAACCACGTTCATGAAATCTACAAAAAAAATTCTTTTTTCCCGATTTTGGACACTAAAACGGTGTCTCCCGTCATGATGAAATCAAGGCATGGTGGATATGGCCTAAAAGTTGACGTTAAACCACGTTCATGAAATCTACAAAAAATATTATTTTTTCCGATTTTGGACACTAAAACGGTGTCTCCCGTCATGCTGAAATCGAGGCATGGTGGATATGGCCTAAAAGTTGACGTTAGACCACGTTCATGAAATCTACAATCTGGATATGGCCTAAAAGTTGACGTTAAACCACGTTCATGAAAAATACATTTTTCAGATTTTGGACACTAAAACGGTGTCTCCCGTCATGCTGAAATCGAGGCATGGTGGATATGGCCTAAAAGTTGACGTTAAACCACGTTCATGAAAAATACATTTTTCCGATTTTGGACACTAAAACGGTGTCTCCCGTCATGCGGAAATCGAGGCATGGTGGATATGGCTGAAAAGTTGACGTTAAACCACGTTCATGAAATCTACAAAAAAAAAAAATGTTTACGATTTTGGACACTAAAACGGTGTCTCCCGTCATGATGAAATCAAGGCATGGTGGATATGGCCTAAAAGTTGACGTTAAACCACGTTCATGAAATCTACAAAAAAAATTTTTTTTTCCGATTTTGGACACTAAAACGGTGTCTCCCGTCATGCTGAAATCGAGGCATGGTGGATATGGCCAAAAAGTTGACGTTAGACCACGTTCATGAAATCTACTAAAAATATTTTTTTTTCCGATTTTGGACACTAAAACGGTGTCTCCCGTCATGCTGAAATCGAGGCATGGTGGATATGGCCTAAAAGTTGACGTTAAACCACGTTCATGAAATCTACCAAAAATTTTTTTTTCCGATTTTGGACACTAAAACGGTGTCTCCCGTCATGATGAAATCAAGGGAAGGTTGGATATGGCCTAAAAGTTGACGTCTAACCACGTTCATGAAATCTACAAAAAAAATTTTTTTTTACAATTTTGGACACTAAAACGGAGTCTCCCGTCATGCTGAAATCGAGGCATGGTGGATATGGCCAAAAAGTTGACGTTAGACCACGTTCATGAAATCTACTAAAAAAAATTTTTTTTTCGATTTTGGACACTAAAACGGTGTCTCCCGTCATGCTGAAATCGAGGCATGGTGGATATGGCCTAAAAGTTGACGTTAGACCACGTTCATGAAATCTACTAAAAATATTTTTTTTTCCAATTTTGGACACTAAAACGGTGTCTCCCGTCATGCTGAAATCGAGGCATGGTGGATATGGCCTAAAAGTTGACGTTAAACCACGTTCATGAAATCTACAAAAAATATTTTTTTTTTCGATTTTGGACACTAAAACGGTGTCTCCAGTCATGCGGAAATCGAGGCATGGTGGATATGGCTTAAAAGTTGACGTTAAACCACGTTCATGAAATCTACAAAAAATATTTTTTTTTCCAATTTTGGACACTAAAACGGTGTCTCCCGTCATGATGAAATCGAGGCATGGTGGATATGGCCTAAAATTTGACGTTAAACCACGTTCATGAAATCTACAAAAAATATTTTTTTTTCCGATTTTGGACACTCAAACGGTGTCTCCCGTCATGATGAAATCGAGGCATGGTGGATATGGCCTAAAAGTTGACGTTAGACCACGTTCATGAAATCTACAATCTGGATATGGCCTAAAAGTTGACGTTAAACCACGTTCATGAAAAATATATTTTTCCGATTTTGGACACTAAAACGGTGTCTCCCGTCATGCGGAAATCGAGGCATGGTGGATATGGCTTAAAAGTTGACGTTAAACCACGTTCATGAAATCTACAAAAAAAATTCTTTTTTCCCGATTTTGGACACTAAAACGGTGTCTCCCGTCATGATGAAATCAAGGCATGGTGGATATGGCCTAAAAGTTGACGTTAAACCACGTTCATGAAATCTACAAAAAATATTATTTTTTCCGATTTTGGACACTAAAACGGTGTCTCCCGTCATGCTGAAATCGAGGCATGGTGGATATGGCCTAAAAGTTGACGTTAAACCACGTTCATGAAAAATACATTTTTCCGATTTTGGACACTAAAACGGTGTCTCCCGTCATGCGGAAATCGAGGCATGGTGGATATGGCTTAAAAGTTGACGTTAAACCACGTTCATGAAATCTACAAAAAAAAAAAATGTTTACGATTTTGGACACTAAAACGGTGTCTCCCGTCATGATGAAATCAAGGCATGGTGGATATGGCCTAAAAGTTGACGTTAAACCACGTTCATGAAATCTACAAAAAATATTATTTTTTCCGATTTTGGACACTAAAACGGTGTCTCCCGTCATGCTGAAATCGAGGCATGGTGGATATGGCCTAAAAGTTGACGTTAAACCACGTTCATGAAAAATACATTTTTCCGATTTTGGACACTAAAACGGTGTCTCCCGTCATGCGGAAATCGAGGCATGGTGGATATGGCTTAAAAGTTGACGTTAAACCACGTTCATGAAATCTACAAAAAAAAAAAATGTTTACGATTTTGGACACTAAAACGGTGTCTCCCGTCATGATGAAATCAAGGCATGGTGGATATGGCCTAAAAGTTGACGTTAAACCACGTTCATGAAATCTACAAAAAAAACTTTTTTTTCCGATTTTGGACACTAAAACGGTGTCTCCCGTCATGCTGAAATCGAGGCATGGTGGATATGGCCAAAAAGTTGACGTTAGACCACGTTCATGAAATCTACTAAAAATATTTTTTTTTCCGATTTTGGACACTAAAACGGTGTCTCCCGTCATGATGAAATCGAGGCATGGTGGATATGGCCTAAAATTTGACGTTAAACCACGTTCATGAAATCTACAAAAAATATTTTTTTTTCCGATTTTGGACACTCAAACGGTGTCTCCCGTCATGATGAAATCGAGGCATGGTGGATATGGCCTAAAAGTTGACGTTAGACCACGTTCATGAAATCTACAATCTGGATATGGCCTAAAAGTTGACGTTAAACCACGTTCATGAAAAATATATTTTTCCGATTTTGGACACTAAAACGGTGTCTCCCGTCATGCGGAAATCGAGGCATGGTGGATATGGCTTAAAAGTTGACGTTAAACCACGTTCATGAAATCTACAAAAAAAATTATTTTTTCCCGATTTTGGACACTAAAACGGTGTCTCCCGTCATGATGAAATCAAGGCATGGTGGATATGGCCTAAAAGTTGACGTTAAACCACGTTCATGAAATCTACAAAAAATATTATTTTTTCCGATTTTGGACACTAAAACGGTGTCTCCCGTCATGCTGAAATCGAGGCATGGTGGATATGGCCTAAAAGTTGACGTTAAACCACGTTCATGAAAAATACATTTTTCCGATTTTGGACACTAAAACGGTGTCTCCCGTCATGCGGAAATCGAGGCATGGTGGATATGGCTTAAAAGTTGACGTTAAACCACGTTCATGAAATCTACAAAAAAAAAAAATGTTTACGATTTTGGACACTAAAACGGTGTCTCCCGTCATGATGAAATCAAGGCATGGTGGATATGGCCTAAAAGTTGACGTTAAACCACGTTCATGAAATCTACAAAAAAAACTTTTTTTTCCGATTTTGGACACTAAAACGGTGTCTCCCGTCATGCTGAAATCGAGGCATGGTGGATATGGCCAAAAAGTTGACGTTAAACCACGTTCATGAAAAATATATTTTTCCGATTTTGGACACTAAAACGGTGTCTCCCGTCATGCGGAAATCGAGGCATGGTGGATATGGCTTAAAAGTTGACGTTAAACCACGTTCATGAAATCTACAAAAAAAATTCTTTTTTCCCGATTTTGGACACTAAAACGGTGTCTCCCGTCATGATGAAATCAAGGCATGGTGGATATGGCCTAAAAGTTGACGTTAAACCACGTTCATGAAATCTACAAAAAATATTATTTTTTCCGATTTTGGACACTAAAACGGTGTCTCCCGTCATGCTGAAATCGAGGCATGGTGGATATGGCCTAAAAGTTGACGTTAAACCACGTTCATGAAAAATACATTTTTCCGATTTTGGACACTAAAACGGTGTCTCCCGTCATGCGGAAATCGAGGCATGGTGGATATGGCTTAAAAGTTGACGTTAAACCACGTTCATGAAATCTACAAAAAAAAAAAATGTTTACGATTTTGGACACTAAAACGGTGTCTCCCGTCATGATGAAATCAAGGCATGGTGGATATGGCCTAAAAGTTGACGTTAAACCACGTTCATGAAATCTACAAAAAAAACTTTTTTTTCCGATTTTGGACACTAAAACGGTGTCTCCCGTCATGCTGAAATCGAGGCATGGTGGATATGGCCAAAAAGTTGACGTTAGACCACGTTCATGAAATCTACTAAAAATATTTTTTTTTCCGATTTTGGACACTAAAACGGTGTCTCCCGTCATGCTGAAATCGAGGCATGGTGGATATGGCCTAAAAGTTGACGTTAAACCACGTTCATGAAATCTACAAAAAATTTTTTTTTCCGATTTTGGACACTAAAACGGTGTCTCCCGTCATGATGAAATCAAGGCATGGTGGATATGGCCTAAAAGTTGACGTTAAACCACGTTCATGAAATCTACAAAAAATATTTTTTTTTTCGATTTTGGACACTAAAACGGTGTCTCCAGTCATGCGGAAATCGAGGCATGGTGGATATGGCTTAAAAGTTGACGTTAAACCACGTTCATGAAATCTACAAAAAATATTTTTTTTTCCAATTTTGGACACTAAAACGGTGTCTCCCGTCATGATGAAATCGAGGCATGGTGGATATGGCCTAAAATTTGACGTTAAACCACGTTCATGAAATCTACAAAAAATATTTTTTTTTCCGATTTTGGACACTCAAACGGTGTCTCCCGTCATGATGAAATCAAGGCATGGTGGATATGGCCTAAAAGTTGACGTTAAACCACGTTCATGAAATCTACAAAAAATATTTTTTTTTTCGATTTTGGACACTAAAACGGTGTCTCCAGTCATGCGGAAATCGAGGCATGGTGGATATGGCTTAAAAGTTGACGTTAAACCACGTTCATGAAATCTACAAAAAATATTTTTTTTTCCAATTTTGGACACTAAAACGGTGTCTCCCGTCATGATGAAATCGAGGCATGGTGGATATGGCCTAAAATTTGACGTTAAACCACGTTCATGAAATCTACAAAAAATATTTTTTTTTCCGATTTTGGACACTCAAACGGTGTCTCCCGTCATGATGAAATCGAGGCATGGTGGATATGGCCTAAAAGTTGACGTTAGACCACGTTCATGAAATCTACAATCTGGATATGGCCTAAAAGTTGACGTTAAACCACGTTCATGAAAAATATATTTTTCCGATTTTGGACACTAAAACGGTGTCTCCCGTCATGCGGAAATCGAGGCATGGTGGATATGGCTTAAAAGTTGACGTTAAACCACGTTCATGAAATCTACAAAAAAAATTCTTTTTTCCCGATTTTGGACACTAAAACGGTGTCTCCCGTCATGATGAAATCAAGGCATGGTGGATATGGCCTAAAAGTTGACGTTAAACCACGTTCATGAAATCTACAAAAAATATTATTTTTTCCGATTTTGGACACTAAAACGGTGTCTCCCGTCATGCTGAAATCGAGGCATGGTGGATATGGCCTAAAAGTTGACGTTAAACCACGTTCATGAAAAATACATTTTTCCGATTTTGGACACTAAAACGGTGTCTCCCGTCATGCGGAAATCGAGGCATGGTGGATATGGCTTAAAAGTTGACGTTAAACCACGTTCATGAAATCTACAAAAAAAAAAAATGTTTACGATTTTGGACACTAAAACGGTGTCTCCCGTCATGATGAAATCAAGGCATGGTGGATATGGCCTAAAAGTTGACGTTAAACCACGTTCATGAAATCTACAAAAAAAACTTTTTTTTCCGATTTTGGACACTAAAACGGTGTCTCCCGTCATGCTGAAATCGAGGCATGGTGGATATGGCCAAAAAGTTGACGTTAGACCACGTTCATGAAATCTACTAAAAATATTTTTTTTTCCGATTTTGGACACTAAAACGGTGTCTCCCGTCATGCTGAAATCGAGGCATGGTGGATATGGCCTAAAAGTTGACGTTAAACCACGTTCATGAAATCTACAAAAAAAAAATTTTTCCGATTTTGGACACTAAAACGGTGTCTCCCGTCATGATGAAATCAAGGCATGGTGGATATGGCCTAAAAGTTGACGTTAAACCACGTTCATGAAATCTACAAAAAATTTTTTTTTTTACGATTTTGGACACTAAAACGGAGTCTCCCGTCATGCTGAAATCGAGGCATGGTGGATATGGCCAAAAAGTTGACGTTAGACCACGTTCATGAAATCTACTAAAAAATTTTTTTTTTCCGATTTTGGACACTAAAACGGTGTCTCCCGTCATGCTGAAATCGAGGCATGGTGGATATGGCCTAAAAGTTGACGTTAAACCACGTTCATGAAATCTACAATCTGGATATGGCCTAAAAGTTGACGTTAAACCACGTTCATGAAAAATATATTTTTCAGATTTTGGACACTAAAACGGTGTCTCCCGTCATGCTGAAATCGAGGCAGTGTGGATATGGCCTAAAAGTTGACGTTAAACCACGTTCATGAAATCTACAAAAAATATTTTTTTTTCCGATTTTGGACACTAAAACGGTGTCTCCCGTCATGCTGAAATCGAGGCATGGTGGATATGGCCTAAAAGTTGACGTTAGACCACGTTCATGAAATCTACAATCTGGATATGGCCTAAAAGTTGACGTTAATCCACGTTCATGAAAAATATATTTTTCAGATTTTGGACACTAAAACGGTGTCTCCCGTCATGCTGAAATCGAGGCAGTGTGGATATGGCCTAAAAGTTGACGTTAAACCACGTTCATGAAATCTACAAAAAATATTTTTTTTTCCGATTTTGGACACTAAAACGGTGTCTCCCGTCATGCTGAAATCGAGGCATGGTGGATATGGCCTAAAAGTTGACGTTAGACCACGTTCATGAAATCTACAATCTGGATATGGCCTAAAAGTTGACGTTAATCCACGTTCATGAAAAATATTTTTTTCCGATTTTGGACACTAAAACGGTGTCTCCCGTCATGCGGAAATCGAGGCATGGTGGATATGGCTTAAAAGTTGACGTTAAACCACGTTCATGAAATCTACAAAAAAAATTCTTTTTTTCCGATTTTGGACACTAAAACGGTGTCTCCCGTCATGCTGAAATCGAGGCATGGTGGATATGGCCAAAAAGTTGACGTTAGACCACGTTCATGAAATCTACTAAAAATATTTTTTTTTCCAATTTTGGACACTAAAACGGTGTCTCCCGTCATGCTGAAATCGAGGCATGGTGGATATGGCCTAAAAGTTGACGTTAAACCACGTTCATGAAATCTACAAAAAAAACTTTTTTTTCCGATTTTGGACACTAAAACGGTGTCTCCCGTCATGCTGAAATCGAGGCATGGTGGATATGGCCAAAAAGTTGACGTTAGACCACGTTCATGAAATCTACTAAAAATATTTTTTTTTCCGATTTTGGACACTAAAACGGTGTCTCCCGTCATGCTGAAATCGAGGCATGGTGGATATGGCCTAAAAGTTGACGTTAAACCACGTTCATGAAATCTACAAAAAAAATTTTTTTCCGATTTTGGACACTAAAACGGTGTCTCCCGTCATGATGAAATCAAGGCATGGTGGATATGGCCTAAAAGTTGACGTTAAACCACGTTCATGAAATCTACAAAAAAAATTTTTTTTTACGATTTTGGACACTAAAACGGAGTCTCCCGTCATGCTGAAATCGAGGCATGGTGGATATGGCCAAAAAGTTGACGTTAGACCACGTTCATGAAATCTACTAAAAAATTTTTTTTTTCCGATTTTGGACACTAAAACGGTGTCTCCCGTCATGCTGAAATCGAGGCATGGTGGATATGGCCTAAAAGTTGACGTTAAACCACGTTCATGAAATCTACAATCTGGATATGGCCTAAAAGTTGACGTTAAACCACGTTCATGAAAAATATATTTTTCAGATTTTGGACACTAAAACGGTGTCTCCCGTCATGCTGAAATCGAGGCAGTGTGGATATGGCCTAAAAGTTGACGTTAAACCACGTTCATGAAATCTACAAAAAATATTTTTTTTTCCGATTTTGGACACTAAAACGGTGTCTCCCGTCATGCTGAAATCGAGGCATGGTGGATATGGCCTAAAAGTTGACGTTAGACCACGTTCATGAAATCTACAATCTGGATATGGCCTAAAAGTTGACGTTAATCCACGTTCATGAAAAATATATTTTTCAGATTTTGGACACTAAAACGGTGTCTCCCGTCATGCTGAAATCGAGGCAGTGTGGATATGGCCTAAAAGTTGACGTTAAACCACGTTCATGAAATCTACAAAAAATATTTTTTTTTCCGATTTTGGACACTAAAACGGTGTCTCCCGTCATGCTGAAATCGAGGCATGGTGGATATGGCCTAAAAGTTGACGTTAGACCACGTTCATGAAATCTACAATCTGGATATGGCCTAAAAGTTGACGTTAATCCACGTTCATGAAAAATATTTTTTTCCGATTTTGGACACTAAAACGGTGTCTCCCGTCATGCGGAAATCGAGGCATGGTGGATATGGCTTAAAAGTTGACGTTAAACCACGTTCATGAAATCTACAAAAAAAATTCTTTTTTTCCGATTTTGGACACTAAAACGGTGTCTCCCGTCATGCTGAAATCGAGGCATGGTGGATATGGCCAAAAAGTTGACGTTAGACCACGTTCATGAAATCTACTAAAAATATTTTTTTTTCCAATTTTGGACACTAAAACGGTGTCTCCCGTCATGCTGAAATCGAGGCATGGTGGATATGGCCTAAAAGTTGACGTTAAACCACGTTCATGAAATCTACAAAAAAATTTTTTTTTTTCGATTTTGGACACTAAAACGGTGTCTCCAGTCATGCGGAAATCGAGGCATGGTGGATATGGCTTAAAAGTTGACGTTAAACCACGTTCATGAAATCTACAAAAAATATATTTTTTTCCAATTTTGGACACTAAAACGGTGTCTCCCGTCATGATGAAATCAAGGCATGGTGGATATGGCCTAAAATTTGACGTTAAACCACGTTCATGAAATCTACAAAAAATATTTTTTTTTCCGATTTTGGACACTCAAACGGTGTCTCCCGTCATGATGAAATCGAGGCATGGTGGATATGGCCTAAAAGTTGACGTTAGACCACGTTCATGAAATCTACAATCTGGATATGGCCTAAAAGTTGACGTTAAACCACGTTCATGAAAAATATATTTTTCAAATTTTGGACACTAAAACGGTGTCTCCCGTCATGCTGAAATCGAGGCATGGTGGATATGGCCTAAAAGTTGACGTTAAACCACGTTCATGAAATCTACAAAAAATATTTTTTTTCCCGATTTTGGACACTAAAACGGAGTCTCCCGTCATGCGGAAATCGAGGCATGGTGGATATGGCTTAAAAGTTGACGTTAAACCACGTTCATGAAATCTACAAATTTTTTTTTTTTTTCCGATTTTGGACACTAAAACGGTGTCTCCCGTCATGCTGAAATCGAGGCATGGTGGATATGGCCAAAAAGTTGACGTTAGACCACGTTCATGAAATCTACTAAAAATATATTTTTTTCCAATTTTGGACACTAAAACGGTGTCTCCCGTCATGCTGAAATCGAGGCATGGTGGATATGGCCTAAAAGTTGACGTTAAACCACGTTCATGAAAACTACAAAAAATATTTTTTTTTCCAATTTTGGACACTAAAACGGTGTCTCCAGTCATGCGGAAATCGAGGCATGGTGGATATGGCTTAAAAGTTGACGTTAAACCACGTTCATGAAATCTACAAAAAATATTTTTTTTTCCAATTTTGGACACTAAAACGGTGTCTCCCGTCATGATGAAATCAAGGCATGGTGGATATGGCCTAAAAGTTGACGTTAAACCACGTTCATGAAATCTACAAAAAATATTATTTTTTCCGATTTTGGACACTCAAACGGTGTCTCCCGTCATGATGAAATCGAGGCATGGTGGATATGGCCTAAAAGTTGACGTTAGACCACGTTCATGAAATCTACAATCTGGATATGGCCTAAAAGTTGACGTTAAACCACGTTCATGAAAAATATATTTTTCAGATTTTGGACACTAAAACGGTGTCTCCCGTCATGCTGAAATCGAGGCATGGTGGATATGGCCTAAAAGTTGACGTTAGACCACGTTCATGAAATCTACAATCTGGATATGGCCTAAAAGTTGACGTTAAACCACGTTCATGAAAAATATATTTTTCAGATTTTGGACACTAAAACGGTGTCTCCCGTCATGCGGAAATCGAGGCATGGTGGATATGGCTTAAAAGTTGACGTTAAACCACGTTCATGAAATCTACAAAAAATATTTTTTTTTCCGATTTTGGACACTAAAACGGTGTCTCCCGTCATGATGAAATCAAGGGATGGTGGATATGGCCTAAAAGTTGACGTTAAACCACGTTCATGAAATCTACAAAAAATATTTTTTTTTCCGATTTTGGACACTAAAACGGTGTCTCCCGTCATGCTGAAATCGAGGCATGGTGGATATGGCTTAAAAGTTGACGTTAGACCACGTTCATGAAATCTACAAAAAATATTTTTTTTCCCGATTTTGGACACTCAAACGGTGTCTCCCCTCATGCTGAAATCGAGGCATGGTGGATATGGCCTAAAAGTTGACGTTAGACCACGTTCATGAAATCTACAATCTGGATATGGCCTAAAAGTTGACGTTAAACCAAGTTCATGAAAAATATATTTTTCAGATTTTGGACACTAAAACGGTGTCTCCCGTCATGCTGAAATCGAGGCATGGTGGATATGGCTTAAAAGTTGACGTTAAACCACGTTCATGAAATCTACAAAAAATATTTTTTTTTCCGATTTTGGACACTAAAACGGTGTCTCCCGTCATGCGGAAATCGAGGCATGGTGGATATGGCTTAAAAGATGACGTTAAACCACGTTCATGAAATCTACAAAAAAAAAAAAAATTTCTCGATTTTGGACACTAAAACGGTGTCTCCCGTCATGATGAAATCAAGGCATGGTGGATATGGCCTAAAAGTTGACGTTAAACCACGTTCATGAAATCTACAAAAAATATTTTTTTTTTCGATTTTGGACACTAAAACGGTGTCTCCCGTCATGCTGAAATCGAGGCATGGTGGATATGGCCTAAAAGTTGACGTTAGACCACGTTCATGAAATCTACAATCTGGATATGGCCTAAAAGTTGACGTTAAACCACGTTCATGAAAAATACATTTTTCAGATTTTGGACACTAAAACGGTGTCTCCTGTCATGCTGAAATCGAGGCATGGTGGATATGGCCTAAAAGTTGACGTTAAACCACGTTCATGAAATCTACAAAAAAAAAAAAAAAATCCGATTTTGGACACTAAAACGGTGTCTCCCGTCATGCGGAAATCGAGGCATGGTGGATATGGCTTAAAAGTTGACGTTAAACCACGTTCATGAAATCTACAAAAAAAAAAAATGTTTACGATTTTGAACACTAAAACGGTGTCTCCCGTCATGATGAAATCAAGGCATGGTGGATATGGCCTAAAAGTTGACGTTAGACCACGTTCATGAAATCTACAATCTGGATATGGCCTAAAAGTTGACGTTAAACCACGTTCATGAAAAATATATTTTTCAGATTTTGGACACTAAAACTGTGTCTCCCGTCATGCTGAAATCGAGGCATGGTGGATATGGCCTAAAAGTTGACGTTAAACCACGTTCATGAAATCTACAAAAAATATTTTTTTTTTCGATTTTGGACACTAAAACAGTGTCTCCCGTCATGCGGAAATCGAGGCATGGTGTATATGGCTTAAAAGTTGACGTTAGACCACGTTCATGAAATCTACAAAAAATATTTTTTTTTCCGATTTTGGACACTAAAACGGTGTCTCCCGTCATGCTGAAATCGAGGCATGGTGGATATGGCCAAAAAGTTGACGTTAGACCACGTTCATGAAATCTACAAAAAATATTTTTTTTCCCGATTTTGGACACTAAAACGGTGTCTCCCGTCATGCTGAAATCGAGGCATGGTGGATATGGCCTAAATGTTGACGTTAAATCACGTTCATGAATTCTACCAAAAATATATTTTTCAGATTTTGGACACTCAAACGGTGTCTCCCGTCATGATGAAATCGAGGCATGGTGGATATGGCCTAAAAGTTGACGTTAAACCACGTTCATGAAATCTACAAAAAATATATTTTTTTCCGATTTTGGACACTCAAATTGTGTCTCCCGTCATGCTGAAATCGAGGCATATGGCTTAAAATTTGACGTTAGACCACGTTCATGAAATCTACAAAAAATATATTTTTCAGATTTTGGACACTCAAACGGTGTCTCCCGTCATGATGAAATTGAGGCATGGTGGATATGGCCTAAAAGTTGACGTTAAACCACGTTCATGAAATCTACAAAAAAATTTTTTTTTTCAGATTTTGGACACTCAAACGGTGTCTCCCGTCATGATGAAATCGAGGCATGGTGGATATGGCCTAAAAGTTGACGTTAAACCACGTTCATGAAATCTACAAAAAATATATTTTTTTCCGATTTTGGACACTCAAATTGTGTCTCCCGTCATGCTGAAATCGAGGCATATGGCTTAAAAGTTGACGTTAGACCACGTTCATGAAATCTACAAAAAATATATTTTTCAGATTTTGGACACTCAAACGGTGTCTCCCGTCATGATGAAATTGAGGCATGGTGGATATGGCCTAAAAGTTGACGTTAAACCACGTTCATGAAATCTACAAAAAAATTTTTTTTTTCAGATTTTGGACACTCAAACGGTGTCTCCCGTCATGATGAAATCGAGGCATGGTGGATATGGCCTAAAAGTTGACGTTAAACCACGTTCATGAAATCTACAAAAAATATATTTTTTTCCGATTTTGGACACTCAAATTGTGTCTCCCGTCATGCTGAAATCGAGGCATATGGCTTAAAAGTTGACGTTAGACCACGTTCATGAAATCTACAAAAAATATATTTTTCAGATTTTGGACACTAAAACGGTGTCTCCCGTCATGCTGAAATCAAGGCATGGTGGATATGGCCAAAAAGTTGACGTTAGACCACGTTCATGAAATCTATTAAAAATATTTTTTTTTTCGTTTTTGGACACTAAAACGGTGTCTCCCGTCATGCTGAAATCAAGGCATGGTGGATATGGCCAAAAAGTTGACGTTAGACCACGTTCATGAAATCTATTAAAAATATATATTTTTTTGATTTTGGACACTCAAACGGTGTCTCCCGTCATGATGAAATCGAGGCATGGTGGATATGGCCTAAAAGTTGACGTTAGACCACGTTCATGAAATCTACAAAAAATATATTTTTCAGATTTTGGACACTCAAACGGTGTCTCCCGTCATGATGAAATTGAGGCATGGTGGATATGGCCTAAAAGTTGACGTTAAACCACGTTCATGAAATCTACAAAAAAAATTATTTTTTCCGATTTTGGACACTAAAACGGTGTCTCCCGTCATGCTGAAATCAAGGCATGGTGGATATGGCCAAAAAGTTGACGTTAGACCACGTTCATGAAATCTATTAAAAATATTTTTTTTTTCGATTTTGGACACTAAAACGGTGTCTCCCGTCATGCTGAAATCGAGGCATGGTGGATATGGCTTAAAAGTTGACGTTAGACCACGTTCATGAAATCTACAAAAAATATATTTCTTTCCGATTTTGGACACTCAAATTGTGTCTCCCGTCATGCTGAAATCGAGGCATATGGCTTAAAAGTTGACGTTAGACCACGTTCATGAAATCTACAAAAAATATATTTTTCGATTTTGGACACTAAAACGGTGTCTCCCGTCATGCGGAAATCGAGGCATGGTGGATATGGCTTAAAAGTTGACGTTAAACCACGTTCATGAAATCTACAAAAAATATTTTTTTTCCCGATTTTGGACACTAAAACGGTGTCTCCCGTCATGATGAAATCAAGGCATGGTGGATATGGCCTAAAAGTTGACGTTAAACCACGTTCATGAAATCTACAAAAAATATTTTTTTTTCCGATTTTGGACACTAAAACGGTGTCTCCCGTCATGCTGAAATCGAGGCATGGTGGATATGGCTTAAAAGTTGACGTTAGACCACGTTCATGAAATCTACAAAAAATATATTTTTTTCCGATTTTGGACACTCAAATTGTGTCTCCCGTCATGCTGAAATCGAGGCATATGGCTTAAAATTTGACGTTAGACCACGTTCATGAAATCTACAAAAAATATATTTTTCAGATTTTGGACACTCAAACGGTGTCTCCCGTCATGATGAAATTGAGGCATGGTGGATATGGCCTAAAAGTTGACGTTAAACCACGTTCATGAAATCTACAAAAAAAATTTTTTTTTCAGATTTTGGACACTCAAACGGTGTCTCCCGTCATGATGAAATCGAGGCATGGTGGATATGGCCTAAAAGTTGACGTTAAACCACGTTCATGAAATCTACAAAAAATATATTTTTTTCCGATTTTGGACACTCAAATTGTGTCTCCCGTCATGCTGAAATCGAGGCATATGGCTTAAAAGTTGACGTTAGACCACGTTCATGAAATCTACAAAAAATATATTTTTCAGATTTTAGACACTCAAACGGTGTCTCCCGTCATGATGAAATTGAGGCATGGTGGATATGGCCTAAAAGTTGACGTTAAACCACGTTCATGAAATCTACAAAAAAATTTTTTTTTTCAGATTTTGGACACTCAAACGGTGTCTCCCGTCATGATGAAATCGAGGCATGGTGGATATGGCCTAAAAGTTGACGTTAAACCACGTTCATGAAATCTACAAAAAATATATTTTTTTCCGATTTTGGACACTCAAATTGTGTCTCCCGTCATGCTGAAATCGAGGCATATGGCTTAAAAGTTGACGTTAGACCACGTTCATGAAATCTACAAAAAATATATTTTTCAGATTTTGGACACTAAAACGGTGTCTCCCGTCATGCTGAAATCAAGGCATGGTGGATATGGCCAAAAAGTTGACGTTAGACCACGTTCATGAAATCTATTAAAAATATTTTTTTTTTCGTTTTTGGACACTAAAACGGTGTCTCCCGTCATGCTGAAATCAAGGCATGGTGGATATGGCCAAAAAGTTGACGTTAGACCACGTTCATGAAATCTATTAAAAATATATATTTTTTTGATTTTGGACACTCAAACGGTGTCTCCCGTCATGATGAAATCGAGGCATGGTGGATATGGCCTAAAAGTTGACGTTAGACCACGTTCATGAAATCTACAAAAAATATATTTTTCAGATTTTGGACACTCAAACGGTGTCTCCCGTCATGATGAAATTGAGGCATGGTGGATATGGCCTAAAAGTTGACGTTAAACCACGTTCATGAAATCTACAAAAAAAATTATTTTTTCCGATTTTGGACACTAAAACGGTGTCTCCCGTCATGCTGAAATCAAGGCATGGTGGATATGGCCAAAAAGTTGACGTTAGACCACGTTCATGAAATCTATTAAAAATATTTTTTTTTTCGATTTTGGACACTAAAACGGTGTCTCCCGTCATGCTGAAATCGAGGCATGGTGGATATGGCTTAAAAGTTGACGTTAGACCACGTTCATGAAATCTACAAAAAATATATTTCTTTCCGATTTTGGACACTCAAATTGTGTCTCCCGTCATGCTGAAATCGAGGCATATGGCTTAAAAGTTGACGTTAGACCACGTTCATGAAATCTACAAAAAATATATTTTTCGATTTTGGACACTAAAACGGTGTCTCCCGTCATGCGGAAATCGAGGCATGGTGGATATGGCTTAAAAGTTGACGTTAAACCACGTTCATGAAATCTACAAAAAATATTTTTTTTCCCGATTTTGGACACTAAAACGGTGTCTCCCGTCATGATGAAATCAAGGCATGGTGGATATGGCCTAAAAGTTGACGTTAAACCACGTTCATGAAATCTACAAAAAATATTTTTTTTTCCGATTTTGGACACTAAAACGGTGTCTCCCGTCATGCTGAAATCGAGGCATGGTGGATATGGCTTAAAAGTTGACGTTAGACCACGTTCATGAAATCTACTAAAAATATTTTTTTTTCCGATTTTGGACACTCAAACGGTGTCTCCCGTCATGTTGACATCGAGGCATGGTGGATATGGCCTAAAAGTTGACGTTAGACCACGTTCATGAAATCTACAATCTGGATATGGCCTAAAAGTTGACGTTAAACCACGTTCATGAAAAATATATTTTTCAGATTTTGGACACTAAAACGGTGTCTCCCGTCATGCTGAAATCGAGGCATGGTGGATATGGCCTAAAAGTTGACGTTAAACCACGTTCATGAAATCTACAAAAAATATTTTTTTTTTCGATTTTGGACACTAAAACAGTGTCTCCCGTCATGCGGAAATCGAGGCATGGTGTATATGGCTTAAAAGTTGACGTTAGACCACGTTCATGAAATCTACAAAAAATATTTTTTTTTCCGATTTTGGACACTAAAACGGTGTCTCCCGTCATGCTGAAATCGAGGCATGGTGGATATGGCCAAAAAGTTGACGTTAGACCACGTTCATGAAATCTACAAAAAATATTTTTTTTTCCGATTTTGGACACTAAAACGGTGTCTCCCGTCATGCTGAAATCGAGGCATGGTGGATATGGCCTAAAAGTTGACGTTAAACCACGTTCATGAATTCTACCAAAAATATATTTTTCAGATTTTGGACACTCAAACGGTGTCTCCCGTCATGATGAAATCGAGGCATGGTGGATATGGCCTAAAAGTTGACGTTAAACCACGTTCATGAAATCTACAAAAAATATATTTTTTTCCGATTTTGGACACTCAAATTGTGTCTCCCGTCATGCTGAAATCGAGGCATATGGCTTAAAAGTTGACGTTAGACCACGTTCATGAAATCTACAAAAAATATATTTTTCAGATTTTGGACACTCAAACGGTGTCTCCCGTCATGATGAAATCGAGGCATGGTGGATATGGCCTAAAAGTTGACGTTAAACCACGTTCATGAAATCTACAAAAAAAATTTTTTTTTCAGATTTTGGACACTCAAACGGTGTCTCCCGTCATGATGAAATCGAGGCATGGTGGATATGGCCTAAAAGTTGACGTTAAACCACGTTCATGAAATCTACAAAAAATATATTTTTTTCCGATTTTGGACACTCAAATTGTGTCTCCCGTCATGCTGAAATCGAGGCATGGTGGATATGGCTTAAAAGTTGACGTTAGACCACGTTCATGAAATCTACAAAAAATATATTTTTTTCCGATTTTGGACACTCAAATTGTGTCTCCCGTCATGCTGAAATCGAGGCATATGGCTTAAAAGTTGACGTTAGACCACGTTCATGAAATCTACAAAAAATATATTTTTCAGATTTTGGAAACTCAAACGGTGTCTCCCGTCATGATGAAATCGAGGCATGGTGGATATGGCCTAAAAGTTGACGTTAAACCACGTTCATGAAATCTACAAAAACATTTTTTTTTTCGATTTTGGACACTAAAACGGTGTCTCCCGTCATGCGGAAATCGAGGCATGGTGGATATGGCTTAAAAGTTGATGTTAAACCACGTTCATGAAATCTACAAAAAATATTTTTTTTCCCGATTTTGGACACTAAAACGGTGTCTCCCGTCATGATGAAATCAAAGCATGGTGGATATGGCCTAAAAGTTGACGTTAAACCACGTTCATGAAATCTACAAAAAATATTTTTTTTTCTGATTTTGGACACTAAAACGGTGTCTCCCGTCATGCTGAAATCGAGGCATGGTGGATATGGCTTAAAAGTTGACGTTAGACCACGTTCATGAAATCTACTAAAAATATTTTTTTTTCCGATTTTGGACACTCAAACGGTGTCTCCCGTCATGCTGAAATCGAGGCATGGTGGATATGGCCTAAAAGTTGACGTTAGACCACGTTCATGAAATCTACAATCTGGATATGGCCTAAAAGTTGACGTTAAACCACGTTCATGAAAAATATATTTTTCAGATTTTGGACACTAAAACGGTGTCTCCCGTCATGCTGAAATCGAGGCATGGTGGATATGGCCTAAAAGTTGACGTTAAACCACGTTCATGAAATCTACAAAAAATATATATTTTTTCGATTTTGGACACTAAAACAGTGTCTCCCGTCATGCGGAAATCGAGGCATGGTGTATATGGCTTAAAAGTTGACGTTAGACCACGTTCATGAAATCTACAAAGAATATTTTTTTTTCCGATTTTGGACACTAAAACGGTGTCTCCCGTCATGCTGAAATCGAGGCATGGTGGATATGGCCAAAAAGTTGACGTTAGACCACGTTCATGAAATCTACTAAAAATATTTTTTTTTCCGATTTTGGACACTAAAACGGTGTCTCCCGTCATGCTGAAATCGAGGCATGGTGGATATGGCCTAAAAGTTGACGTTAAACCACGTTCATGAATTCTACCAAAAATATATTTTTCAGATTTTGGACACTCAAACGGTGTCTCCCGTCATGATGAAATCGAGGCATGGTGGATATGGCCTAAAAGTTGACGTTAAACCACGTTCATGAAATCTACAAAAAATATATTTTTTTCCGATTTTGGACACTCAAATTGTGTCTCCCGTCATGCTGAAATCGAGGCATATGGCTTAAAAGTTGACGTTAGACCACGTTCATGAAATCTACAAAAAATATATTTTTCAGATTTTGGACACTCAAACGGTGTCTCCCGTCATGATGAAATCGAGGCATGGTGGATATGGCCTAAAAGTTGACGTTAAACCACGTTCATGAAATCTACAAAAAAAATTTGTTTTTCCGATTTTGGACACTAAAACGGTGTCTCCCGTCATGCTGAAATCAAGGCATGGTGGATATGGCCAAAAAGTTGACGTTAGACCACGTTCATGAAATCTATTAAAAATATTTTTTTTCCCGATTTTGGACACTAAAACGGTGTCTCCCGTCATGCTGAAATCGAGGCATGGTGGATATGGCCTAAAAGTTGACGTTAAACCACGTTCATGAAATCTACAAAAAATAATTTTTTTTTCGATTTTGGACACTCAAACGGTGTCTCCCGTCATGATGAAATCGAGGCATGGTGGATATGGCCTAAAAGTTGACGTTAGACCACGTTCATGAAATCTACAATCTGGATATGGCCTAAAAGTTGACGTTAAACCACGTTCATGAAAAATATATTTTTCAGATTTTGGACACTAAAACGGTGTCTCCCGTCATGCTGAAATCGAGGCATGGTGGATATGGCCTAAAAGTTGACGTTAAACCACGTTCATGAATTCTACCAAAAATATATTTTTCAGATTTTGGACACTCAAACGGTGTCTCCCGTCATGATGAAATCGAGGCATGGTGGATATGGCCTAAAAGTTGACGTTAAACCACGTTCATGAAATCTACAAAAAATATATTTTTTTCCGATTTTGGACACTCAAATTGTGTCTCCCGTCATGCTGAAATCGAGGCATATGGCTTAAAAGTTGACGTTAGACCACGTTCATGAAATCTACAAAAAATATATTTTTCAGATTTTGGACACTCAAACGGTGTCTCCCGTCATGATGAAATCGAGGCATGGTGGATATGGCCTAAAAGTTGACGTTAAACCACGTTCATGAAATCTACAAAAAAAATTTTTTTTTCCGATTTTGGACACTAAAACGGTGTCTCCCGTCATGCTGAAATCAAGGCATGGTGGATATGGCCAAAAAGTTGACGTTAGACCACGTTCATGAAATCTATTAAAAATATTTTTTTTTTCGATTTTGGACACTAAAACGGTGTCTCCCGTCATGCTGAAATCGAGGCATGGTGGATATGGCTTAAAAGTTGACGTTAGACCACGTTCATGAAATCTACAAAAAATATTTTTTTTTCCGATTTTGGACACTCAAACGGTGTCTCCCGTCATGATGAAATCAAGGCATGGTGGATATGGCCTAAAAGTTGACGTTAGACCACGTTCATGAAATCTACAATCTGGATATGGCCTAAAAGTTGACGTTAAACCACGTTCATGAAAAATATATTTTTCAGATTTTGGACACTAAAACGGTGTCTCCCGTCATGCTGAAATTGAGGCATGGTGGATATGGCCTAAAAGTTGACGTTAAACCACGTTCATGAAATCTACAAAAAATATATTTTTCAGATTTTGGACACTCAAACGGTGTCTCCCGTCATGATGAAATCGAGGCATGGTGGATATGGCCTAAAAGTTGACGTTAAACCACGTTCATGAAATCTACAAAAAATATTTTTTTTTCCGATTTTGGACACTAAAACGGTGTCTCCCGTCATGCTGAAATCAAGGCATGGTGGATATGGCCAAAAAGTTGACGTTAGACCACGTTCATGAAATCTATTCAAAATATTTTTTTTCCCGATTTTGGACACTAAAACGGTGTCTCCCGTCATGCTGAAATCGAGGCATGGTGGATATGGCCTAAAAGTTGACGTTAAACCACGTTCATGAAATCTACAAAAAATATATATTTTTTTGATTTTGGACACTAAAACGGTGTCTCCCGTCATGCTGAAATCGAGGCATGGTGGATATGGCTTAAAAGTTGACGTTAGACCACGTTCATGAAATCTACAAAAAATATTTTTTTTTCCGATTTTGGACACTCAAACGGTGTCTCCCGTCATGATGAAATCGAGGCATGGTGGATATGGCCTAAAAGTTGACGTTAGACCACGTTCATGAAATCTACAATCTGGATATGGCCTAAAAGTTGACGTTAAACCACGTTCATGAAAAATATATTTTTCAGATTTTGGACACTAAAACGGTGTCTCCCGTCATGCTGAAATCGAGGCATGGTGGATATGGCCTAAAAGTTGACGTTAAACCACGTTCATGAAATCTACCAAAAATATATTTTTTTCCGATTTTGGACACTCAAATTGTGTCTCCCGTCATGCTGAAATCGAGGCATATGGCTTAAAAGTTGACGTTAGACCACGTTCATGAAATCTACAAAAAATATATTTTTCAGATTTTGGAAACTCAAACGGTGTCTCCCGTCATGATGAAATCGAGGCATGGTGGATATGGCCTAAAAGTTGACGTTAAACCACGTTCATGAAATCTACAAAAACATTTTTTTTTTCGATTTTGGACACTAAAACGGTGTCTCCCGTCATGCGGAAATCGAGGCATGGTGGATATGGCTTAAAAGTTGACGTTAAACCACGTTCATGAAATCTACAAAAAATATTTTTTTTCCCGATTTTGGACACTAAAACGGTGTCTCCCGTCATGATGAAATCAAGGCATGGTGGATATGGCCTAAAAGTTGACGTTAAACCACGTTCATGAAATCTACAAAAAATATTTTTTTTTCCGATTTTGGACACTAAAATGGTGTCTCCCGTCATGCTGAAATCGAGGCATGGTGGATATGGCTTAAAAGTTGACGTTAGACCACGTTCAAGAAATCTACTAAAAATATTTTTTTTTCCGATTTTGGACACTCAAACGGTGTCTCCCGTCATGCTGAAATCGAGGCATGGTGGATATGGCCTAAAAGTTGACGTTAGACCACGTTCATGAAATCTACAATCTGGATATGGCCTAAAAGTTGACGTTAAACCACGTTCATGAAAAATATATTTTTCAGATTTTGGACACTAAAACGGTGTCTCCCGTCATGCTGAAATCGAGGCATGGTGGATATGGCTTAAAAGTTGACGTTAGACCACGTTCATGAAATCTACAAAAAATATTTTTTTTTCCGATTTTGGACACTCAAACGGTGTCTCCCGTCATGATGAAATCGAGGCATGGTGGATATGGCCTAAAAGTTGACGTTAGACCACGTTCATGAAATCTACAATCTGGATATGGCCTAAAAGTTGACGTTAAACCACGTTCATGAAAAATATATTTTTCAGATTTTGGACACTAAAACGGTGTCTCCCGTCATGCTGAAATCGAGGCATGGTGGATATGGCCTAAAAGTTGACGTTAAACCACGTTCATGAAATCTACCAAAAATATATTTTTTTCCGATTTTGGACACTCAAATTGTGTCTCCCGTCATGCTGAAATCGAGGCATATGGCTTAAAAGTTGACGTTAGACCACGTTCATGAAATCTACAAAAAATATATTTTTCAGATTTTGGAAACTCAAACGGTGTCTCCCGTCATGATGAAATCGAGGCATGGTGGATATGGCCTAAAAGTTGACGTTAAACCACGTTCATGAAATCTACAAAAACATTTTTTTTTTCGATTTTGGACACTAAAACGGTGTCTCCCGTCATGCGGAAATCGAGGCATGGTGGATATGGCTTAAAAGTTGACGTTAAACCACGTTCATGAAATCTACAAAAAATATTTTTTTTCCCGATTTTGGACACTAAAACGGTGTCTCCCGTCATGCTGAAATCGAGGCATGGTGGATATGGCTTAAAAGTTGACGTTAGACCACGTTCATGAAATCTACTAAAAATATTTTTTTTTCCGATTTTGGACACTCAAACGGTGTCTCCCGTCATGCTGAAATCGAGGCATGGTGGATATGGCCTAAAAGTTGACGTTAGACCACGTTCATGAAATCTACAATCTGGATATGGCCTAAAAGTTGACGTTAAACCACGTTCATGAAAAATATATTTTTCAGATTTTGGACACTAAAACGGTGTCTCCCGTCATGCTGAAATCGAGGCATGGTGGATATGGCCTAAAAGTTGACGTTAAACCACGTTCATGAAATCTACAAAAAATATTTTTTTTTTCGATTCTGGACACTAAAACAGTGTCTCCCGTCATGCGGAAATCGAGGCATGGTGTATATGGCTTAAAAGTTGACGTTAGACCACGTTCATGAAATCTACAAAGAATATTTTTTTTTCCGATTTTGGACACTAAAACGGTGTCTCCCGTCATGCTGAAATCGAGGCATGGTGGATATGGCCAAAAAGTTGACGTTAGACCACGTTCATGAAATCTACTAAAAATATTTTTTTTTCCGATTTTGGACACTAAAACGGTGTCTCCCGTCATGCTGAAATCGAGGCATGGTGGATATGGCCTAAAAGTTGACGTTAAACCACGTTCATGAATTCTACCAAAAATATATTTTTCAGATTTTGGACACTCAAACGGTGTCTCCCGTCATGATGAAATCGAGGCATGGTGGATATGGCCTAAAAGTTGACGTTAAACCACGTTCATGAAATCTACAAAAAATATATTTTTTTCCGATTTTGGACACTCAAATTGTGTCTCCCGTCATGCTGAAATCGAGGCATATGGCTTAAAAGTTGACGTTAGACCACGTTCATGAAATCTACAAAAAATATATTTTTCAGATTTTGGACACTCAAACGGTGTCTCCCGTCATGATGAAATCGAGGCATGGTGGATATGGCCTAAAAGTTGACGTTAAACCACGTTCATGAAATCTACAAAAAAATTGTTTTTTTCCGATTTTGGACACTAAAACGGTGTCTCCCGTCATGCTGAAATCGAGGCATGGTGGATATGGCTTAAAAGTTGACGTTAGACCACGTTCATGAAATCTACAAAAAATATTTTTTTTTCCGATTTTGGACACTCAAACGGTGTCTCCCGTCATGATGAAATCGAGGCATGGTGGATATGGCCTAAAAGTTGACGTTAGACCACGTTCATGAAATCTACAATCTGGATATGGCCTAAAAGTTGACGTTAAACCACGTTCATGAAAAATATATTTTTCAGATTTTGGACACTAAAACGGTGTCTCCCGTCATGCTGAAATCGAGGCATGGTGGATATGGCCTAAAAGTTGACGTTAAACCACGTTCATGAAATCTACCAAAAATATTTTTTTTTTCGATTTTGGACACTAAAACGGTGTCTCCCGTCATGCGGAAATCGAGGAATGGTGGATATGGCTTAAAAGTTGACGTTAAACCACGTTCATGAAAACTACAAAAAAAAAAAAAAAATCCGATTTTGGACACTAAAACGGTGTCTCCCGTCATGCTGAAATCGAGGCATGGTGGATATGGCTTAAAAGTTGACGTTAGACCACGTTCATGAAATCTACAAAAAATATTTTTTTTTCCGATTTTGGACACTCAAACGGTGTCTCCCGTCATGATGAAATTGAGGCATGGTGGATATGGCCTAAAAGTTGACGTTAGACCACGTTCATGAAATCTACAATCTGGATATGGCCTAAAAGTTGACGTTAAACCACGTTCATGAAAAATATATTTTTCAGATTTTGGACACTAAAACGGTGTCTCCCGTCATGCTGAAATCGAGGCATGGTGGATATGGCCTAAAAGTTGACGTTAAACCACGTTCATGAAATCTACAAAAAATATTTTTTTTCCGATTTTGGACACTAAAACGGTGTCTCCCGTCATGCGGAAATCGAGGCATGGTGGATATGGCTTAAAAGTTGACGTTAAACCACGTTCATGAAATCTACAAAAAATATATTTTTTTCCGATTTTGGACACTAAAACGGTGTCTCCCGTCATGATGAAATCAAGGCATGGTGGATATGGCCTAAAAGTTGACGTTAAACCACGTTCATGAAATCTACAAAAAATATTATTTTTTTCGATTTTGGACACTAAAACGGTGTCTCCCGTCATGCTGAAATCGAGGCATGGTGGATATGGCTTAAAAGTTGACGTTAGACCACGTTCATGAAATCTACTAAAAATATTTTTTTTTCCGATTTTGGACACTCAAACGGTGTCTCCCGTCATGCTGAAATCGAGGCATGGTGGATATGGCCTAAAAGTTGACGTTAGACCACGTTCATGAAATCTACAATCTGGATATGTCCTAAAAGTTGACGTTAAACCACGTTCATGAAAAATATATTTTTCAGATTTTGGACACTAAAACGGTGTCTCCCGTCATGCTGAAATCGAGGCATGGTGGATATGGCCTAAAAGTTGACGTTAAACCACGTTCATGAAATCTACAAAAAATATTTTTTTTCCGATTTTGGACACTAAAACGGTGTCTCCCGTCATGCGGAAATCGAGGCATGGTGGATATGGCTTAAAAGTTGACGTTAAACCACGTTCATGAAATCTACAAAAAATATATTTTTTTCCGATTTTGGACACTAAAACGGTGTCTCCCGTCATGATGAAATCAAGGCATGGTGGATATGGCCTAAAAGTTGACGTTAAACCACGTTCATGAAATCTACAAAAAATATTTTTTTTCCGATTTTGGACACTAAAACGGTGTCTCCCGTCATGCTGAAATCGAGGCATGGTGGATATGGCTTAAAAGTTGACGTTAGACCACGTTCATGAAATCTACAAAAAATATTTTTTTTTCCGATTTTGGACACTCAAACGGTGTCTCCCCTCATGCTGAAATCGAGGCATGGTGGATATGGCCTAAAAGTTGACGTTAGACCACGTTCATGAAATCTACAATCTGGATATGGCCTAAAAGTTGACGTTAAACCACGTTCATGAAAAATATATTTTTCAGATTTTGGACACTAAAACGGTGTCTCCCGTCATGCTGAAATCGAGGCATGGTGGATATGGCTTAAAAGTTGACGTTAAACCACGTTCATGAAATCTACAAAAAATATTTTTTTTTCCGATTTTGGACACTAAAACGGTGTCTCCCGTCATGCTGAAATCGAGGCATGGTGGATATGGCCTAAAAGTTGACGTTAAACCACGTTCATGAAATCTACTAAAAATATATTTTTTTCCGATTTTGGACACTAAAACGGTGTCTCCCGTCATGATGAAATCAAGGCATGGTGGATATGGCCTAAAAGTTGACGTTAAACCACGTTCATGAAATCTACAAAAAAATTTTTTTTTTCCGATTTTGGACACTCAAACGGTGTCTCCCCTCATGCTGAAATCGAGGCATGGTGGATATGGCCTAAAAGTTGACGTTAGACCACGTTCATGAAATCTACAATCTGGATATGGCCTAAAAGTTGACGTTAAACCACGTTCATGAAAAATATATTTTTCAGATTTTGGACACTAAAACGGTGTCTCCCGTCATGCTGAAATCGAGGCATGGTGGATATGGCCTAAAAGTTGATGTTAAACCACGTTCATGAAATCTACAAAAAATATATTTTTTTCCGATTTTGGACACTCAAACGGTGTCTCCCGTCATGATGAAATCGAGGCATGGTGGATATGGCCTAAAAGTTGACGTTAGACCACGTTCATGAAATCTACAATCTGGATATGGCCTAAAAGTTGACGTTAAACCACGTTCATGAAAAATATATTTTTCAGATTTTGGACACTAAAACGGTGTCTCCCGTCATGCTGAAATCGAGGCATGGTGGATATGGCCTAAAAGTTGACGTTAAACCACGTTCATGAAATCTACAAAAAATATTTTTTTTTCCGATTTTGGACACTAAAACGGTGTCTCCCGTCATGCTGAAATCGAGGCATGGTGGATATGGCTTAAAAGTTGACGTTAGACCACGTTCATGAAATCTACTAAAAATATATTTTTTTCCGATTTTGGACACTAAAACGGTGTCTCCCGTCATGCTGAAATCGAGGCATGGTGGATATGGCCTAAAAGTTGACGTTAAACCACGTTCATGAATTCTACCAAAAATATATTTTTCAGATTTTGGACACTCAAACGGTGTCTCCCGTCATGATGAAATCGAGGCATGGTGGATATGGCCTAAAAGTTGACGTTAAACCACGTTCATGAAATCTACAAAAAATATATTTTTTTCCGATTTTGGACACTCAAATTGTGTCTCCCGTCATGCTGAAATCGAGGCATATGGCTTAAAAGTTGACGTTAGACCACGTTCATGAAATCTACAAAAAATATATTTTTCAGATTTTGGACACTCAAACGGTGTCTCCCGTCATGATGAAATCGAGGCATGGTGGATATGGCCTAAAAGTTGACGTTAAACCACGTTCATGAAATCTACAAAAAATATTTTTTTTTCCGATTTTGGACACTAAAACGGTGTCTCCCGTCATGCTGAAATCAAGGCATGGTGGATATGGCCAAAAAGTTGACGTTAGACCACGTTCATGAAATCTATTAAAAATATTTTTTTTTCCGATTTTGGACACTAAAACGGTGTCTCCCGTCATGCTGAAATCGAGGCATGGTGGATATGGCTTAAAAGTTGACGTTAGACCACGTTCATGAAATCTACAATCTGGATATGGCCTAAAAGTTGACGTTAAACCACGTTCATGAAAAATATATTTTTCAGATTTTGGACACTAAAACGGTGTCTCCCGTCATGCTGAAATCGAGGCATGGTGGATATGGCCTAAAAGTTGACGTTAAACCACGTTCATGAAATCTACAAAAAATATATTTTTTTCCGATTTTGGACACTCAAACGGTGTCTCCCGTCATGATGAAATCGAGGCATGGTGGATATGGCCTAAAAGTTGACGTTAGACCACGTTCATGAAATCTACAATCTGGATATGGCCTAAAAGTTGACGTTAAACCACGTTCATGAAAAATATATTTTTCAGATTTTGGACACTAAAACGGTGTCTCCCGTCATGCTGAAATCGAGGCATGGTGGATATGGCCTAAAAGTTGACGTTAAACCACGTTCATGAAATCTACAAAAAATATTTTTTTTTCGATTTTGGACACTAAAACGGTGTCTCCCGTCATGCGGAAATCGAGGCATGGTGGATATGGCTTAAAAGTTGACGTTAAACCACGTTCATGAAATCTACAAAAAATTAAAAAAAATCCGATTTTGGACACTAAAACGGTGTCTCCCGTCATGATGAAATCAAGGCATGGTGGATATGGCCTAAAAGTTGACGTTAAACCACGTTCATGAAATCTACAAAAAATATATTTTTTTCCGATTTTGGACACTCAAACGGTGTCTCCCGTTATGATGAAATCGAGGCATGGTGGATATGGCCTAAAAGTTGACGTTAGACCACGTTCATGAAATCTACAATCTGGATATGGCCTAAAAGTTGACGTTAAACTACGTTCATGAAAAATATATTTTTCAGATTTTGGACACTAAAACGGTGTCTCCCGTCATGCTGAAATCGAGGCATGGTGGATATGGCCTAAAAGTTGACGTTAAACCACGTTCATGAAATCTACAAAAAATATATATTTTTCCGATTTTGGACACTCAAACGGTGTCTCCCGTCATGATGAAATCGAGGCATGGTGGATATGGCCTAAAAGTTGAAGTTAGACCACGTTCATGAAATCTACAATCTGGATATGGCCTAAAAGTTGACGTTAAACCACGTTCATGAAAAATATATTTTTCAGATTTTGGACACTAAAACGGTGTCTCCCGTCATGCTGAAATCGAGGCATGGTGGATATGGCCTAAAAGTTGACGTTAAACCACGTTCATGAAATCTACAAAAAATATTTTTTTTTTCGATTTTGGACACTAAAACAGTGTCTCCCGTCATGCGGAAATCGAGGCATGGTGGATATGGCCAAAAAGTTGACGTTAGACCACGTTCATGAAATCTACTAAAAATATTTTTTTTTTCGATTTTGGACACTAAAACGGTGTCTCCCGTCATGCTGAAATCGAGGCATGGTGGATATGGCCTAAAAGTTGACGTTAAACCACGTTCATGAATTCTACCAAAAATATATTTTTCAGATTTTGGACACTCAAACGGTGTCTCCCGTCATGATGAAATCGAGGCATGGTGGATATGGCCTAAAAGTTGACGTTAAACCACGTTCATGAAATCTACAAAAAATATATTTTTTTCCGATTTTGGACACTCAAATTGTGTCTCCCGTCATGCTGAAATCGAGGCATATGGCTTAAAAGTTGACGTTAGACCACGTTCATGAAATCTACAAAAAATATATTTTTCAGATTTTGGACACTCAAACGGTGTCTCCCGTCATGATGAAATCGAGGCATGGTGGATATGGCCTAAAAGTTGACGTTAAACCACGTTCATGAAATCTACAAAAAATATTTTTTTTTCCGATTTTGGACACTAAAACGGTGTCTCCCGTCATGCTGAAATCAAGGCATGGTGGATATGGCCAAAAAGTTGACGTTAGACCACGTTCATGAAATCTATTAAAAATATTTTTTTTTACGATTTTGGACACTAAAACGGTGTCTCCCGTCATGCTGAAATCGAGGCATGGTGGATATGGCCTAAAAGTTGACGTTAAACCACGTTCATGAAATCTACAAAAAATATTTTTTTTTCCGATTTTGGACACTAAAACGGTGTCTCCCGTCATGCTGAAATCGAGGCATGGTGGATATGGCTTAAAAGTTGACGTTAGACCACGTTCATGAAATCTACAAAAAATAAATTTTTTTCCGATTTTGGACACTCAAACGGTGTCTCCCGTCATGATGAAATCGAGGCATGGTGGATATGGCCTAAAAGTTGACGTTAGACCACGTTCATGAAATCTACAATCTGGATATGGCCTAAAAGTTGACGTTAAACCACGTTCATGAAAAATATATTTTTCAGATTTTGGACACTAAAACGGTGTCTCCCGTCATGCTGAAATCGAGGCATGGTGGATATGGCCTAAAAGTTGACGTTAAACCACGTTCATGAAATCTACAAAAAATATATTTTTTTCCGATTTTGGACACTCAAACGGTGTCTCCCGTCATGCTGAAATCGAGGCATGGTGGATATGGCCTAAAAGTTGACGTTAGACCACGTTCATGAAATCTACAATCTGGATATGGCCTAAAAGTTGACGTTAAACCACGTTCATGAAAAATATATTTTTCAGATTTTGGACACTAAAACGGTGTCTCCCGTCATGCTGAAATCGAGGCATGGTGGATATGGCCTAAAAGTTGACGTTAAACCACGTTCATGAAATCTACAAAAAATATTTTTTTTTTCGATTTTGGACACTAAAACGGTGTCTCCCGTCATGCGGAAATCGAGGCATGGTGGATATGGCTTAAAAGTTGACGTTAAACCACGTTCATGAAATCTACAAAAAATATATTTTTTTCCGATTTTGGACACTCAAACGGTGTCTCCCGTTATGATGAAATCGAGGCATGGTGGATATGGCCTAAAAGTTGACGTTAGACCACGTTCATGAAATCTACAATCTGGATATGGCCTAAAAGTTGACGTTAAACCACGTTCATGAAAAATATATTTTTCAGATTTTGGACACTAAAACGGTGTCTCCCGTCATGCTGAAATCGAGGCATGGTGGATATGGCCTAAAAGTTGACGTTAAACCACGTTCATGAAATCTACAAAAAATATATATTTTTCCGATTTTGGACACTCAAACGGTGTCTCCCGTCATGATGAAATCGAGGCATGGTGGATATGGCCTAAAAGTTGACGTTAGACCACGTTCATGAAATCTACAATCTGGATATGGCCTAAAAGTTGACGTTAAACCACGTTCATGAAAAATATATTTTTCAGATTTTGGACACTAAAACGGTGTCTCCCGTCATGCTGAAATCGAGGCATGGTGGATATGGCCTAAAAGTTGACGTTAAACCACGTTCATGAAATCTACAAAAAATATTATTTTTTTTCGATTTTGGACACTAAAACAGTGTCTCCCGTCATGCGGAAATCGAGGCATGGTGGATATGGCCAAAAAGTTGACGTTAGACCACGTTCATGAAATCTACTAAAAATATATTTTTTTCCGATTTTGGACACTAAAACGGTGTCTCCCGTCATGCTGAAATCGAGGCATGGTGGATATGGCCTAAAAGTTTACGTTAAACCACGTTCATGAATTCTACCAAAAATATATTTTTCAGATTTTGGACACTCAAACGGTGTCTCCCGTCATGATGAAATCGAGGCATGGTGGATATGGCCTAAAAGTTGACGTTAAACCACGTTCATGAAATCTACAAAAAATATATTTTTTTCCGATTTTGGACACTCAAATTGTGTCTCCCATCATGCTGAAATCGAGGCATATGGCTTAAAAGTTGACGTTAGACCACGTTCATGAAATCTACAAAAAATATATTTTTCAGATTTTGGACACTCAAACGGTGTCTCCCGTCATGATGAAATCGAGGCATGGTGGATATGGCCTAAAAGTTGACGTTAAACCACGTTCATGAAATCTACAAAAAAATTTTTTTTTTCCGATTTTGGACACTAAAACGGTGTCTCCCGTCATGCTGAAATCAAGGCATGGTGGATATGGCCAAAAAGTTGACGTTAGACCACGTTCATGAAATCTATTAAAAATATTTTTTTTTACGATTTTGGACACTAAAACGGTGTCTCCCGTCATGCTGAAATCGAGGCATGGTGGATATGGCCTAAAAGTTGACGTTAAACCACGTTCATGAAATCTACAAAAAATATATTTTTTTCCGATTTTGGACACTCAAACGGTGTCTCCCGTCATGATGAAATCGAGGCATGGTGGATATGGCCTAAAAGTTGACGTTAGACCACGTTCATGAAATCTACAATCTGGATATGGCCTAAAAGTTGACGTTAAACCACGTTCATGAAAAATATATTTTTCAGATTTTGGACACTAAAACGGTGTCTCCCGTCATGCTGAAATCGAGGCATGGTGGATATGGCCTAAAAGTTGACGTTAAACCACGTTCATGAAATCTACAAAAAATATTTTTTTTCCCGATTTTGGACACTAAAACGGTGTCTCCCGTCATGCTGAAATCAAGGCATGGTGGATATGGCCAAAAAGTTGACGTTAGACCACGTTCATGAAATCTATTAAAAATATTTTTTTTTCCGATTTTGGACACTAAAACGGTGTCTCCCGTCATGCTGAAATCGAGGCATGGTGGATATGGCCTAAAAGTTGACGTTAAACCACGTTCATGAAATCTACAAAAAAAAATTTTTTTTCAGATTTTGGACACTAAAACGGTGTCTCCCGTCATGCTGAAATCGAGGCATGGTGGATATGGCTTAAAAGTTGACGTTAGACCACGTTCATGAAATCTACAAAAAATATTTTTTTTTCCGATTTTGGACACTCAAACGGTGTCTCCCGTCATGATGAAATCGAGGCATGGTGGATATGGCCTAAAAGTTGACGTTAGACCACGTTCATGAAATCTACAATCTGGATATGGCCTAAAAGTTGACGTTAAACCACGTTCATGAAAAATATATTTTTCAGATTTTGGACACTAAAACGGTGTCTCCCGTCATGCTGAAATCGAGGCATGGTGGATATGGCCTAAAAGTTGACGTTAAACCACGTTCATGAAATCTACAAAAAATATATTTTTTTCCGATTTTGGACACTCAAACGGTGTCTCCCGTCATGATGAAATCGAGGCATGGTGGATATGGCCTAAAAGTTGACGTTAGACCACGTTCATGAAATCTACAATCTGGATATGGCCTAAAAGTTGACGTTAAACCACGTTCATGAAAAATATATTTTTCTGATTTTGGACACTAAAACGGTGTCTCCCGTCATGCTGAAATCGAGGCATGGTGGATATGGCCTAAAAGTTGACGTTAAACCACGTTCATGAAATCTACAAAAAATATATTTTTTTCCGATTTTGGACACTAAAACGGTGTCTCCCGTCATGCGGAAATCGAGGCATGGTGGATATGGCTTAAAAGTTGACGTTAAACCACGTTCATGAAATCTACCAAAAATATTTTTTTTTCCGATTTTGGACACTAAAACGGTGTCTCCCGTCATGATGAAATCAAGGCATGGTGGATATGGCCTAAAAGTTGACGTTAAACCACGTTCATGAAATCTACAAAAAATATTTTTTTTTTCGATTTTGGACACTAAAACGGTGTCTCCCGTCATGCTGAAATCGAGGCATGGTGGATATGGCCTAAAAGTTGACGTTAAACCACGTTCATGAAATCTACAAAAAAAAAAAAAATCCGATTTTGGACACTAAAACGGTGTCTCCCGTCATGATGAAATCAAGGCATGGTGGATATGGCCTAAAAGTTGACGTTAAACCACGTTCATGAAATCTACAAAAAAAAATTTTTTTTACGATTTTGGACACTAAAACGGAGTCTCCCGTCATGCTGAAATCGAGGCATGGTGGATATGGCCAAAAAGTTGACGTTAAACCACGTTCATGAAATCTACAAAAAAATTTTTTTTCCGATTTTGGACACTAAAACGGTGTCTCCCGTCATGATGAAATCAAGGCATGGTGGATATGGCCTAAAAGTTGACGTTAAACCACGTTCATGAAATCTACAAAAATTTTTTTTTTTTACGATTTTGGACACTAAAACGGAGTCTCCCGTCATGCTGAAATCGAGGCATGGTGGATATGGCCAAAAAGTTGACGTTAGACCACGTTCATGAAATCTACTAAAAATATTTTTTTTTCCGATTTTGGACACTAAAACGGTGTCTCCCGTCATGCTGAAATCGAGGCATGGTGGATATGGCCTAAAAGTTGACGTTAAACCACGTTCATGAAATCTACAAAAAAAAAAAAAAAATCCGATTTTGGACACTAAAACGGTGTCTCCCGTCATGATGAAATCGAGGCATGGTGGATATGGCCTAAAAGTTGACGTTAGACCACGTTCATGAAATCTACAATCTGGATATGGCCTAAAAGTTGACGTTAAACCACGTTCATGAAAAATATATTTTTCAGATTTTGGACACTAAAACGGTGTCTCCCGTCATGCTGAAATCGAGGCATGGTGGATATGGCCTAAAAGTTGACGTTAGACCACGTTCATGAAATCTACTAAAAATATATTTTTTTCCGATTTTGGACACTAAAACGGTGTCTCCCTTCATGCTGAAATCGAGGCATGGTGGATATGGCCTAAAAGTTGACGTTAAACCACGTTCATGAAATCTACAAAAAAAAGAATTTTTTTCCGATTTTGGACACTAAAACGGTGTCTCCCGTCATGATGAAATCGAGGCATGGTGGATATGGCCTAAAAGTTGACGTTAGACCACGTTCATGAAATCTACAATCTGGATATGGCCTAAAAGTTGACGTTAAACCACGTTCATGAAAAATATATTTTTCAGATTTTGGACACTAAAACGGTGTCTCCCGTCATGCTGAAATCGAGGCAGTGTGGATATGGCCTAAAAGTTGACGTTAAACCACGTTCATGAAATCTACAAAAAATATTTTTTTTCCCGATTTTGGACACTAAAACGGTGTCTCCCGTCATGCTGAAATCAAGGCATGGTGGATATGGCCAAAAAGTTGACGTTAGACCACGTTCATGAAATCTATTAAAAATATTTTTTTTTCCGATTTTGGACACTAAAACGGTGTCTCCCGTCATGCTGAAATCGAGGCATGGTGGATATGGCCTAAAAGTTGACGTTAAACCACGTTCATGAAATCTACAAAAAAATTTTTTTTTTCAGATTTTGGACACTAAAACGGTGTCTCCCGTCATGCTGAAATCGAGGCATGGTGGATATGGCTTAAAAGTTGACGTTAGACCACGTTCATGAAATCTACAAAAAATATTTTTTTTTCCGATTTTGGACACTCAAACGGTGTCTCCCGTCATGATGAAATCGAGGCATGGTGGATATGGCCTAAAAGTTGACGTTAGACCACGTTCATGAAATCTACAATCTGGATATGGCCTAAAAGTTGACGTTAAACCACGTTCATGAAAAATATATTTTTCAGATTTTGGACACTAAAACGGTGTCTCCCGTCATGCTGAAATCGAGGCATGGTGGATATGGCCTAAAAGTTGACGTTAAACCACGTTCATGAAATCTACAAAAAATATATTTTTTTCCGATTTTGGACACTCAAACGGTGTCTCCCGTCATGATGAAATCGAGGCATGGTGGATATGGCCTAAAAGTTGACGTTAGACCACGTTCATGAAATCTACAATCTGGATATGGCCTAAAAGTTGACGTTAAACCACGTTCATGAAAAATATATTTTTCTGATTTTGGACACTAAAACGGTGTCTCCCGTCATGCTGAAATCGAGGCATGGTGGATATGGCCTAAAAGTTGACGTTAAACCACGTTCATGAAATCTACAAAAAATATATTTTTTTCCGATTTTGGACACTAAAACGGTGTCTCCCGTCATGCGGAAATCGAGGCATGGTGGATATGGCTTAAAAGTTGACGTTAAACCACGTTCATGAAATCTACAAAAAATATTTTTTTTTCCGATTTTGGACACTAAAACGGTGTCTCCCGTCATGATGAAATCAAGGCATGGTGGATATGGCCTAAAAGTTGACGTTAAACCACGTTCATGAAATCTACAAAAAATAATTTTTTTTCCGATTTTGGACACTAAAACGGTGTCTCCCGTCATGCTGAAATCGAGGCATGGTGGATATGGCCTAAAAGTTGACGTTAGACCACGTTCATGAAATCTACAATCTGGATATGGCCTAAAAGTTGACGTTAAACCACGTTCATGAAAAATACATTTTTCAGATTTTGGACACTAAAACGGTGTCTCCCGTCATGCTGAAATCGAGGCATGGTGGATATGGCCTAAAAGTTGACGTTAAACCACGTTCATGAAATCTACAAAAAAAAATTTTTTTCCCGATTTTGGACACTAAAACGGTGTCTCCCGTCATGCGGAAATCGAGGCATGGTGGATATGGCTTAAAAGTTGACGTTAAACCACGTTCATGAAATCTACAAAAAAAAAAATGTTTACGATTTTGGACACTAAAACGGTGTCTCCCGTCATGATGAAATCAAGGCATGGTGGATATGGCCTAAAAGTTGACGTTAAACCACGTTCATGAAATCTACAAAAAAAACTTTTTTTTTCCGATTTTGGACACTAAAACGGTGTCTCCCGTCATGCTGAAATCGAGGCATGGTGGATATGGCCAAAAAGTTGACGTTAGACCACGTTCATGAAATCTACTAAAAATATTTTTTTTTCCGATTTTGGACACTAAAACGGTGTCTCCCGTCATGCTGAAATCGAGGCATGGTGGATATGGCCTAAAAGTTGACGTTAAACCACGTTCATGAAATCTACAAAAAAAAAAAAATTCCGATTTTGGACACTAAAACGGTGTCTCCCGTCATGATGAAATCAAGGCATGGTGGATATGGCCTAAAAGTTGACGTTAAACCACGTTCATGAAATCTACAAAAAAATTTTTTTTTTACGATTTTGGACACTAAAACGGAGTCTCCCGTCATGCTGAAATCGAGGCATGGTGGATATGGCCAAAAAGTTGACGTTAAACCACGTTCATGAAATCTACAAAAAAATTTTTTTTCCGATTTTGGACACTAAAACGGTGTCTCCCGTCATGATGAAATCAAGGCATGGTGGATATGGCCTAAAAGTTGACGTTAAACCACGTTCATGAAATCTACAAAAAATTTTTTTTTTTACGATTTTGGACACTAAAACGGAGTCTCCCGTCATGCTGAAATCGAGGCATGGTGGATATGGCCAAAAAGTTGACGTTAGACCACGTTCATGAAATCTACTAAAAATATTTTTTTTTCCGATTTTGGACACTAAAACGGTGTCTCCCGTCATGCTGAAATCGAGGCATGGTGGATATGGCCTAAAAGTTGACGTTAAACCACGTTCATGAAATCTACAAAAAAAAAAAATAATTCCGATTTTGGACACTAAAACGGTGTCTCCCGTCATGATGAAATCGAGGCATGGTGGATATGGCCTAAAAGTTGACGTTAGACCACGTTCATGAAATCTACAATCTGGATATGGCCTAAAAGTTGACGTTAAACCACGTTCATGAAAAATATATTTTTCAGATTTTGGACACTAAAACGGTGTCTCCCGTCATGCTGAAATCGAGGCATGGTGGATATGGCCTAAAAGTTGACGTTAGACCACGTTCATGAAATCTACTAAAAATATATTTTTTTCCGATTTTGGACACTAAAACGGTGTCTCCCGTCATGCTGAAATCGAGGCATGGTGGATATGGCCTAAAAGTTGACGTTAAACCACGTTCATGAAATCTACAAAAAAAAATTTTTTTTTTCCGATTTTGGACACTAAAACGGTGTCTCCCGTCATGATGAAATCGAGGCATGGTGGATATGGCCTAAAAGTTGACGTTAGACCACGTTCATGAAATCTACAATCTGGATATGGCCTAAAAGTTGACGTTAAACCACGTTCATGAAAAATATATTTTTCAGATTTTGGACACTAAAACGGTGTCTCCCGTCATGCTGAAATCGAGGCAGTGTGGATATGGCCTAAAAGTTGACGTTAAACCACGTTCATGAAATCTACAAAAAATATTTTTTTTTCCGATTTTGGACACTAAAACGGTGTCTCCCGTCATGCTGAAATCGAGACATGGTGGATATGGCCTAAAAGTTGACGTTAGACCACGTTCATGAAATCTACAATCTGGATATGGCCTAAAAGTTGACGTTAAACCACGTTCATGAAAAATATATTTTTCAGATTTTGGACACTAAAACGGTGTCTCCCGTCATGCTGAAATCGAGGCATGGTGGATATGGCTTAAAAGTTGACGTTAAACCACGTTCATGAAATCTACAAAAAAAAATTTTTTTTCCGATTTTGGACACTAAAACGGTGTCTCCCGTCATGCTGAAATCGAGGCATGGTGGATATGGCCTAAAAGTTGACGTTAAACCACGTTCATGAAATCTACAAAAAATATTTTTTTTTCCGATTTTGGACACTAAAACGGTGTCTCCAGTCATGCGGAAATCGAAGCATGGTGGATATGGCTTAAAAGTTGACGTTAAACCACGTTCATGAAATCTACAAAAAATATTTTTTTTTCCAATTTTGGACACTAAAACGGTGTCTCCCGTCATGATGAAATCAAGGCATGGTGGAAATGGCCTAAAAGTTGACGTTAAACCACGTTCATGAAATCTACAAAAAATATTTTGTTTTCCGATTTTGGACACTCAAACGGTGTCTCCCGTCATGAGGAAATCGAGGCATGGTGGATATGGCCTAAAAGTTGACGTTAGACCACGTTCATGAAATCTACAATCTGGATATGGCCTAAAAGTTGACGTTAAACCACGTTCATGAAAAATATATTTTTCAGATTTTGGACACTAAAACGGTGTCTCCCGTCATGCTGAAATCGAGGCATGGTGGATATGGCCTAAAAGTTGACGTTAAACCACGTTCATGAAATCTACAAAAACATTTTTTTTTTCGATTTTGGACACTAAAACGGTGTCTCCCGTCATGCGGAAATCGAGGCATGGTGGATATGGCTTAAAAGTTGAAGTTAAACCACGTTCATGAAATCTACAAAAAATATTTTTTTTCCCGATTTTGGACACTAAAACGGTGTCTCCCGTCATGATGAAATCAAGGCATGGTGGATATGGCCTAAAAGTTGACGTTAAACCACGTTCATGAAATCTACAAAAAATATTTTTTTTTCCGATTTTGGACACTAAAACGGTGTCTCCCGTCATGCTGAAATCGAGGCATGGTGGATATGGCTTAAAAGTTGACGTTAGACCACGTTCATGAAATCTACTAAAAATATATTTTTTTCCGATTTTGGACACTCAAACGGTGTCTCCCGTCATGCTGAAATCGAGGCATGGTGGATATGGCCTAAAAGTTGACGTTAGACCACGTTCATGAAATCTACAAAAAATATGTTTTTTCCCGATTTTGGACACTCAAACGGTGTCTCCCCTCATGCTGAAATCGAGGCATGGTGGATATGGCCTAAAAGTTGACGTTAGACCACGTTCATGAAATCTACAATCTGGATATGGCCTAAAAGTTGACGTTAAACCACGTTCATGAAAAATATATTTTTCAGATTTTGGACACTAAAACGGTGTCTCCCGTCATGCTGAAATCGAGGCATGGTGGATATGGCTTAAAAGTTGACGTTAAACCACGTTCATGAAATCTACAAAAATATTTTTTTTTCCGATTTTGGACACTAAAACGGTGTCTCCCGTCATGCGGAAATCGAGGCATGGTGGATATGGCTTAAAAGTTGACGTTAAACCACGTTCATGAAATCTACAAAAAAAAAATTTTTTTCCCGATTTTGGACACTCAAACGGTGTCTCCCGTCATGATGAAATCGAGGCATGGTGGATATGGCCTAAAAGTTGACGTTAGACCACGTTCATGAAATCTACAATCTGGATATGGCCTAAAAGTTGACGTTAAACCACGTTCATGAAATCTACAAAAAAAAAAAAATTTTCCCGATTTTGGACACTCAAACGGTGTCTCCCGTCATGATGAAATCGAGGCATGGTGGATATGGCCTAAAAGTTGACGTTAAACCACGTTCATGAAATCTACAAAAAATATATTTTTTTCCGATTTTGGACACTCAAACGGTGTCTCCCGTCATGATGAAATCGAGGCATGGTGGATATGGCCTAAAAGTTGACGTTAGACCACGTTCATGAAATCTACAATCTGGATATGGCCTAAAAGTTGACGTTAAACCACGTTCATGAAAAATATATTTTTCAGATTTTGGACACTAAAACGGTGTCTCCCGTCATGCTGAAATCGAGGCATGGTGGATATGGCCTAAAAGTTGACGTTAAACCACGTTCATGAAATCTACAAAAAAAATTTTTTTTTCCCGATTTTGGACACTCAAACGGTGTCTCCCGTCATGATGAAATCGAGGCATGGTGGATATGGCCTAAAAGTTGACGTTAAACCACGTTCATGAAATCTACAAAAAATATTTTTTTTTCCGATTTTGGACACTAAAACGGTGTCTCCAGTCATGCGGAAATCGAAGCATGGTGGATATGGCTTAAAAGTTGACGTTAAACCACGTTCATGAAATCTACAAAAAATATTTTTTTTTCCAATTTTGGACACTAAAACGGTGTCTCCCGTCATGATGAAATCAAGGCATGGTGGAAATGGCCTAAAAGTTGACGTTAAACCACGTTCATGAAATCTACAAAAAATATTTTGTTTTCCGATTTTGGACACTCAAACGGTGTCTCCCGTCATGAGGAAATCGAGGCATGGTGGATATGGCCTAAAAGTTGACGTTAGACCACGTTCATGAAATCTACAATCTGGATATGGCCTAAAAGTTGACGTTAAACCACGTTCATGAAAAATATATTTTTCAGATTTTGGACACTAAAACGGTGTCTCCCGTCATGCTGAAATCGAGGCATGGTGGATATGGCCTAAAAGTTGACGTTAAACCACGTTCATGAAATCTACAAAAACATTTTTTTTTTCGATTTTGGACACTAAAACGGTGTCTCCCGTCATGCGGAAATCGAGGCATGGTGGATATGGCTTAAAAGTTGAAGTTAAACCACGTTCATGAAATCTACAAAAAATATTTTTTTTCCCGATTTTGGACACTAAAACGGTGTCTCCCGTCATGATGAAATCAAGGCATGGTGGATATGGCCTAAAAGTTGACGTTAAACCACGTTCATGAAATCTACAAAAAATATTTTTTTTTCCGATTTTGGACACTAAAACGGTGTCTCCCGTCATGCTGAAATCGAGGCATGGTGGATATGGCTTAAAAGTTGACGTTAGACCACGTTCATGAAATCTACTAAAAATATATTTTTTTCCGATTTTGGACACTCAAACGGTGTCTCCCGTCATGCTGAAATCGAGGCATGGTGGATATGGCCTAAAAGTTGACGTTAGACCACGTTCATGAAATCTACAAAAAATATGTTTTTTCCCGATTTTGGACACTCAAACGGTGTCTCCCCTCATGCTGAAATCGAGGCATGGTGGATATGGCCTAAAAGTTGACGTTAGACCACGTTCATGAAATCTACAATCTGGATATGGCCTAAAAGTTGACGTTAAACCACGTTCATGAAAAATATATTTTTCAGATTTTGGACACTAAAACGGTGTCTCCCGTCATGCTGAAATCGAGGCATGGTGGATATGGCTTAAAAGTTGACGTTAAACCACGTTCATGAAATCTACAAAAATATTTTTTTTTCCGATTTTGGACACTAAAACGGTGTCTCCCGTCATGCGGAAATCGAGGCATGGTGGATATGGCTTAAAAGTTGACGTTAAACCACGTTCATGAAATCTACAAAAAAAAATTTTTTTTCCCGATTTTGGACACTCAAACGGTGTCTCCCGTCATGATGAAATCGAGGCATGGTGGATATGGCCTAAAAGTTGACGTTAGACCACGTTCATGAAATCTACAATCTGGATATGGCCTAAAAGTTGACGTTAAACCACGTTCATGAAATCTACAAAAAAAAAAAAATTTTCCCGATTTTGGACACTCAAACGGTGTCTCCCGTCATGATGAAATCGAGGCATGGTGGATATGGCCTAAAAGTTGACGTTAAACCACGTTCATGAAATCTACAAAAAATATATTTTTTTCCGATTTTGGACACTCAAACGGTGTCTCCCGTCATGATGAAATCGAGGCATGGTGGATATGGCCTAAAAGTTGACGTTAGACCACGTTCATGAAATCTACAATCTGGATATGGCCTAAAAGTTGACGTTAAACCACGTTCATGAAAAATATATTTTTCAGATTTTGGACACTAAAACGGTGTCTCCCGTCATGCTGAAATCGAGGCATGGTGGATATGGCCTAAAAGTTGACGTTAAACCACGTTCATGAAATCTACAAAAAAAAATTTTTTTTCCCGATTTTGGACACTCAAACGGTGTCTCCCGTCATGATGAAATCGAGGCATGGTGGATATGGCCTAAAAGTTGACGTTAAACCACGTTCATGAAATCTACAAAAAATATATTTTTTTCCGATTTTGGACACTCAAACGGTGTCTCCCGTCATGATGAAATCGAGGCATGGTGGATATGGCCTAAAAGTTGACGTTAGACCACGTTCATGAAATCTACAATCTGGATATGGCCTAAAAGTTGACGTTAGACCACGTTCATGAAATCTATTAAAAAAATTTTTTTTTTCGATTTTGGACACTGAAACGGTGTCTCCCGTCATGCTGAAATCGAGGCATGGTGGATATGGCCTAAAAGTTGACGTTAAACCACGTTCATGAAATGTACAAAAAATATATTTTTTTCAGATTTTGGACACTAAAACGGTGTCTCCCGTCATGCTGAAATCGAGGCATGGTGGATATGGCTTAAAAGTTGACGTTAGACCATGTTCATGAAATCTACAAAAAATATTTTTTTTTTCGATTTTGGACACTCAAACGGTGTCTCCCGTCATGATGAAATCGAGGCATGGTGGATATGGCCTAAAAGTTGACGTTAGACCACGTTCATGAAATCTACAATCTGGATATGGCCTAAAAGTTGACGTTAAACCACGTTCATGAAAAATATATTTTTCAGATTTTGGACACTAAAACGGTGTCTCCCGTCATGCTGAAATCGAGGCATGGTGGATATGGCCTAAAAGTTGACGTTAAACCACGTTCATGAAATCTACAAAAAATATATTTTTTTCCGATTTTGGACACTCAAACGGTGTCTCCCGTCATGATGAAATCGAGGCATGGTGGATATGGCCTAAAAGTTGACGTTAGACCACGTTCATGAAATCTACAATCTGGATATGGCCTAAAAGTTGACGTTAAACCACGTTCATGAAAAATATATTTTTCTGATTTTGGACACTAAAACGGTGTCTCCCGTCATGCTGAAATCGAGGCATGGTGGATATGGCCTAAAAGTTGACGTTAAACCACGTTCATGAAATCTACAAAAAATATATTTTTTTCCGATTTTGAACACTAAAACGGTGTCTCCCGTCATGCGGAAATCGAGGCATGGTGGATATGGCTTAAAAGTTGACGTTAAACCACGTTCATGAAATCTACAAAAAATATTTTTTTTTCCGATTTTGGACACTAAAACGGTGTCTCCCGTCATGATGAAATCAAGGCATGGTGGATATGGCCTAAAAGTTGACGTTAAACCACGTTCATGAAATCTACAAAAAATATTTTTTTTTCCGATTTTGGACACTAAAACGGTGTCTCCCGTCATGCTGAAATCGAGGCATGGTGGATATGGCTTAAAAGTTGACGTTAGACCACGTTCATGAAATCTACAAAAAATATTTTTTTTCCCGATTTTGGACACTCAAACGGTGTCTCCCCTCATGCTGAAATCGAGGCATGGTGGATATGGCCTAAAAGTTGACGTTAGACCACGTTCATGAAATCTACAATCTGGATATGGCCTAAAAGTTGACGTTAAACCACGTTCATGAAAAATATATTTTTCAGATTTTGGACACTAAAACGGTGTCTCCCGTCATGCTGAAATCGAGGCATGGTGGATATGGCTTAAAAGTTGACGTTAAACCACGTTCATGAAATCTACAAAAATATTTTTTTTTCCGATTTTGGACACTAAAACGGTGTCTCCCGTCATGCGGAAATCGAGGCATGGTGGATATGGCTTAAAAGTTGACGTTAAACCACGTTCATGAAATCTACAAAAAAAAATTTTTTTTCCCGATTTTGGACACTCAAACGGTGTCTCCCGTCATGATGAAATCGAGGCATGGTGGATATGGCCTAAAAGTTGACGTTAGACCACGTTCATGAAATCTACAATCTGGATATGGCCTAAAAGTTGACGTTAAACCACGTTCATGAAAAATATATTTTTCAGATTTTGGACACTAAAACGGTGTCTCCCGTCATGCTGAAATCGAGGCATGGTGGATATGGCCTAAAAGTTGACGTTAAACCACGTTCATGAAATCTACAAAAAATATATTTTTTTCCGATTTTGGACACTCAAACGGTGTCTCCCGTCATGATGAAATCGAGGCATGGTGGATATGGCCTAAAAGTTGACGTTAGACCACGTTCATGAAATCTACAATCTGGATATGGCCTAAAAGTTGACGTTAAACCACGTTCATGAAAAATATATTTTTCTGATTTTGGACACTAAAACGGTGTCTCCCGTCATGCTGAAATCGAGGCATGGTGGATATGGCCTAAAAGTTGACGTTAAACCACGTTCATGAAATCTACAAAAAATATATTTTTTTCCGATTTTGAACACTAAAACGGTGTCTCCCGTCATGCGGAAATCGAGGCATGGTGGATATGGCTTAAAAGTTGACGTTAAACCACGTTCATGAAATCTACAAAAAATATTTTTTTTTCCGATTTTGGACACTAAAACGGTGTCTCCCGTCATGATGAAATCAAGGCATGGTGGATATGGCCTAAAAGTTGACGTTAAACCACGTTCATGAAATCTACAAAAAATATTTTTTTTTCCGATTTTGGACACTAAAACGGTGTCTCCCGTCATGCTGAAATCGAGGCATGGTGGATATGGCTTAAAAGTTGACGTTAGACCACGTTCATGAAATCTACAAAAAATATTTTTTTTCCCGAATTTGGACACTCAAACGGTGTCTCCCCTCATGCTGAAATCGAGGCATGGTGGATATGGCCTAAAAGTTGACGTTAGACCACGTTCATGAAATCTACAATCTGGATATGGCCTAAAAGTTGACGTTAAACCACGTTCATGAAAAATATATTTTTCAGATTTTGGACACTAAAACGGTGTCTCCCGTCATGCTGAAATCGAGGCATGGTGGATATGGCTTAAAAGTTGACGTTAAACCACGTTCATGAAATCTACAAAAATATTTTTTTTTCCGATTTTGGACACTAAAACGGTGTCTCCCGTCATGCGGAAATCGAGGCATGGTGGATATGGCTTAAAAGTTGACGTTAAACCACGTTCATGAAATCTACAAAAAAATTTTTTTTTTCCCGATTTTGGACACTAAAACGGTGTCTCCCGTCATGATGAAATCAAGGCATGGTGGATATGGCCTAAAAGTTGACGTTAAACCACGTTCATGAAATCTACAAAAAATATTTTTTTTCCCGATTTTGGACACTAAAACGGTGTCTCCCGTCATGCTGAAATCGAGGCATGGTGGATATGGCCTAAAAGTTGACGTTAGACCACGTTCATGAAATCTACAATCTGGATATGGCCTAAAAGTTGACGTTAAACCACGTTCATGAAAAATACATTTTTCAGATTTTGGACACTAAAACGGTGTCTCCCGTCATGCTGAAATCGAGGCATGGTGGATATGGCCTAAAAGTTGACGTTAAACCACGTTCATGAAATCTACAAAACATTTTTTTTTTTTCGATTTTGGACACTAAAACGGTGTCTCCCGTCATGCGGAAATCGAGGCATGGTGGATATGGCTTAAAAGTTGACGTTAAACCACGTTCATGAAATCTACAAAAAAAAAAATGTTTACGATTTTGGACACTAAAACGGTGTCTCCCGTCATGATGAAATCAAGGCATGGTGGATATGGCCTAAAAGTTGACGTTAAACCACGTTCATGAAATCTACAAAAAAAAAAAAAAAATCCGATTTTGGCCACTAAAACGGTGTCTCCCGTCATGCTGAAATCGAGGCATGGTGGATATGGCCAAAAAGTTGACGTTAGACCACGTTCATGAAATCTACTAAAAATATTTTTTTTTCCGATTTTGGACACTAAAACGGTGTCTCCCGTCATGCTGAAATCGAGGCATGGTGGATATGGCCTAAAAGTTGACGTTAAACCACGTTCATGAAATCTACAAAAAAAATTTTTTTCCGATTTTGGACACTAAAACGGTGTCTCCCGTCATGATGAAATCAAGGCATGGTGGATATGGCCTAAAAGTTGACGTTAAACCACGTTCATGAAATCTACAAAAAAAATTTTTTTTTACGATTTTGGACACTAAAACGGTGTCTCCCGTCATGCTGAAATCGAGGCATGGTGGATATGGCCAAAAAGTTGACGTTAAACCACGTTCATGAAATCTACAAAAAATATTTTTTTTTCCGATTTTGGACACTCAAACGGTGTCTCCCGTCATGATGAAATCGAGGCATGGTGGATATGGCCTAAAAGTTGACGTTAGACCACGTTCATGAAATCTACAATCTGGATATGGCCTAAAAGTTGACGTTAAACCACGTTCATGAAAAATATATTTTTCAGATTTTGGACACTAAAACGGTGTCTCCCGTCATGCTGAAATCGAGGCATGGTGGATATGGCCTAAAAGTTGACGTTAAACCACGTTCATGAAATCTACAAAAAATATATTTTTTTCCGATTTTGGACACTCAAACGGTGTCTCCCGTCATGATGAAATCGAGGCATGGTGGATATGGCCTAAAAGTTGACGTTAGACCACGTTCATGAAATCTACAATCTGGATATGGCCTAAAAGTTGACGTTAAACCACGTTCATGAAAAATATATTTTTCTGATTTTGGACACTAAAACGGTGTCTCCCGTCATGCTGAAATCGAGGCATGGTGGATATGGCCTAAAAGTTGACGTTAAACCACGTTCATGAAATCTACAAAAAATATATTTTTTTCCGATTTTGAACACTAAAACGGTGTCTCCCGTCATGCGGAAATCGAGGCATGGTGGATATGGCTTAAAAGTTGACGTTAAACCACGTTCATGAAATCTACAAAAAATATTTTTTTTTCCGATTTTGGACACTAAAACGGTGTCTCCCGTCATGATGAAATCAAGGCATGGTGGATATGGCCTAAAAGTTGACGTTAAACCACGTTCATGAAATCTACAAAAAATATTTTTTTTTCCGATTTTGGACACTAAAACGGTGTCTCCCGTCATGCTGAAATCGAGGCATGGTGGATATGGCTTAAAAGTTGACGTTAGACCACGTTCATGAAATCTACAAAAAATATTTTTTTTCCCGAATTTGGACACTCAAACGGTGTCTCCCCTCATGCTGAAATCGAGGCATGGTGGATATGGCCTAAAAGTTGACGTTAGACCACGTTCATGAAATCTACAATCTGGATATGGCCTAAAAGTTGACGTTAAACCACGTTCATGAAAAATATATTTTTCAGATTTTGGACACTAAAACGGTGTCTCCCGTCATGCTGAAATCGAGGCATGGTGGATATGGCTTAAAAGTTGACGTTAAACCACGTTCATGAAATCTACAAAAATATTTTTTTTTCCGATTTTGGACACTAAAACGGTGTCTCCCGTCATGCGGAAATCGAGGCATGGTGGATATGGCTTAAAAGTTGACGTTAAACCACGTTCATGAAATCTACAAAAAAAATTTTTTTTTCCCGATTTTGGACACTAAAACGGTGTCTCCCGTCATGATGAAATCAAGGCATGGTGGATATGGCCTAAAAGTTGACGTTAAACCACGTTCATGAAATCTACAAAAAATATTTTTTTTCCCGATTTTGGACACTAAAACGGTGTCTCCCGTCATGCTGAAATCGAGGCATGGTGGATATGGCCTAAAAGTTGACGTTAGACCACGTTCATGAAATCTACAATCTGGATATGGCCTAAAAGTTGACGTTAAACCACGTTCATGAAAAATACATTTTTCAGATTTTGGACACTAAAACGGTGTCTCCCGTCATGCTGAAATCGAGGCATGGTGGATATGGCCTAAAAGTTGACGTTAAACCACGTTCATGAAATCTACAAAACATTTTTTTTTTTTCGATTTTGGACACTAAAACGGTGTCTCCCGTCATGCGGAAATCGAGGCATGGTGGATATGGCTTAAAAGTTGACGTTAAACCACGTTCATGAAATCTACAAAAAAAAAAATGTTTACGATTTTGGACACTAAAACGGTGTCTCCCGTCATGATGAAATCAAGGCATGGTGGATATGGCCTAAAAGTTGACGTTAAACCACGTTCATGAAATCTACAAAAAAAAAAAAAAAATCCGATTTTGGCCACTAAAACGGTGTCTCCCGTCATGCTGAAATCGAGGCATGGTGGATATGGCCAAAAAGTTGACGTTAGACCACGTTCATGAAATCTACTAAAAATATTTTTTTTTCCGATTTTGGACACTAAAACGGTGTCTCCCGTCATGCTGAAATCGAGGCATGGTGGATATGGCCTAAAAGTTGACGTTAAACCACGTTCATGAAATCTACAAAAAAAAATTTTTTCCGATTTTGGACACTAAAACGGTGTCTCCCGTCATGATGAAATCAAGGCATGGTGGATATGGCCTAAAAGTTGACGTTAAACCACGTTCATGAAATCTACAAAAAAAATTTTTTTTTACGATTTTGGACACTAAAACGGTGTCTCCCGTCATGCTGAAATCGAGGCATGGTGGATATGGCCAAAAAGTTGACGTTAAACCACGTTCATGAAATCTACAAAAAATATTTTTTTTTCCGATTTTGGACACTAAAACGGTGTCTCCCGTCATGCTGAAATCGAGGCATGGTGGATATGGCTTAAAAGTTGACGTTAGACCACGTTCATGAAATCTACAAAAAATATTTTTTTTCCCGAATTTGGACACTCAAACGGTGTCTCCCCTCATGCTGAAATCGAGGCATGGTGGATATGGCCTAAAAGTTGACGTTAGACCACGTTCATGAAATCTACAATCTGGATATGGCCTAAAAGTTGACGTTAAACCACGTTCATGAAAAATATATTTTTCAGATTTTGGACACTAAAACGGTGTCTCCCGTCATGCTGAAATCGAGGCATGGTGGATATGGCTTAAAAGTTGACGTTAAACCACGTTCATGAAATCTACAAAAATATTTTTTTTTCCGATTTTGGACACTAAAACGGTGTCTCCCGTCATGCGGAAATCGAGGCATGGTGGATATGGCTTAAAAGTTGACGTTAAACCACGTTCATGAAATCTACAAAAAAAAATTTTTTTTCCCGATTTTGGACACTAAAACGGTGTCTCCCGTCATGATGAAATCAAGGCATGGTGGATATGGCCTAAAAGTTGACGTTAAACCACGTTCATGAAATCTACAAAAAATATTTTTTTTCCCGATTTTGGACACTAAAACGGTGTCTCCCGTCATGCTGAAATCGAGGCATGGTGGATATGGCCTAAAAGTTGACGTTAGACCACGTTCATGAAATCTACAATCTGGATATGGCCTAAAAGTTGACGTTAAACCACGTTCATGAAAAATACATTTTTCAGATTTTGGACACTAAAACGGTGTCTCCCGTCATGCTGAAATCGAGGCATGGTGGATATGGCCTAAAAGTTGACGTTAAACCACGTTCATGAAATCTACAAAACATTTTTTTTTTTTCGATTTTGGACACTAAAACGGTGTCTCCCGTCATGCGGAAATCGAGGCATGGTGGATATGGCTTAAAAGTTGACGTTAAACCACGTTCATGAAATCTACAAAAAAAAAAATGTTTACGATTTTGGACACTAAAACGGTGTCTCCCGTCATGCTGAAATCGAGGCATGGTGGATATGGCCTAAAAGTTGACGTTAAACCACGTTCATGAAATCTACAAAAAATATATTTTTTTCCGATTTTGAACACTAAAACGGTGTCTCCCGTCATGCGGAAATCGAGGCATGGTGGATATGGCTTAAAAGTTGACGTTAAACCACGTTCATGAAATCTACAAAAAATATTTTTTTTTCCGATTTTGGACACTAAAACGGTGTCTCCCGTCATGATGAAATCAAGGCATGGTGGATATGGCCTAAAAGTTGACGTTAAACCACGTTCATGAAATCTACAAAAAATATTTTTTTTTCCGATTTTGGACACTAAAACGGTGTCTCCCGTCATGCTGAAATCGAGGCATGGTGGATATGGCTTAAAAGTTGACGTTAGACCACGTTCATGAAATCTACAAAAAATATTTTTTTTCCCGAATTTGGACACTCAAACGGTGTCTCCCCTCATGCTGAAATCGAGGCATGGTGGATATGGCCTAAAAGTTGACGTTAGACCACGTTCATGAAATCTACAATCTGGATATGGCCTAAAAGTTGACGTTAAACCACGTTCATGAAAAATATATTTTTCAGATTTTGGACACTAAAACGGTGTCTCCCGTCATGCTGAAATCGAGGCATGGTGGATATGGCTTAAAAGTTGACGTTAAACCACGTTCATGAAATCTACAAAAATATTTTTTTTTCCGATTTTGGACACTAAAACGGTGTCTCCCGTCATGCGGAAATCGAGGCATGGTGGATATGGCTTAAAAGTTGACGTTAAACCACGTTCATGAAATCTACAAAAAAAAAATTTTTTTCCCGATTTTGGACACTAAAACGGTGTCTCCCGTCATGATGAAATCAAGGCATGGTGGATATGGCCTAAAAGTTGACGTTAAACCACGTTCATGAAATCTACAAAAAATATTTTTTTTCCCGATTTTGGACACTAAAACGGTGTCTCCCGTCATGCTGAAATCGAGGCATGGTGGATATGGCCTAAAAGTTGACGTTAGACCACGTTCATGAAATCTACAATCTGGATATGGCCTAAAAGTTGACGTTAAACCACGTTCATGAAAAATACATTTTTCAGATTTTGGACACTAAAACGGTGTCTCCCGTCATGCTGAAATCGAGGCATGGTGGATATGGCCTAAAAGTTGACGTTAAACCACGTTCATGAAATCTACAAAACATTTTTTTTTTTTCGATTTTGGACACTAAAACGGTGTCTCCCGTCATGCGGAAATCGAGGCATGGTGGATATGGCTTAAAAGTTGACGTTAAACCACGTTCATGAAATCTACAAAAAAAAAAATGTTTACGATTTTGGACACTAAAACGGTGTCTCCCGTCATGATGAAATCAAGGCATGGTGGATATGGCCTAAAAGTTGACGTTAAACCACGTTCATGAAATCTACAAAAAAAAAAAAAAAATCCGATTTTGGCCACTAAAACGGTGTCTCCCGTCATGCTGAAATCGAGGCATGGTGGATATGGCCAAAAAGTTGACGTTAGACCACGTTCATGAAATCTACTAAAAAATTTTTTTTCCGATTTTGGACACTAAAACGGTGTCTCCCGTCATGATGAAATCAAGGCATGGTGGATATGGCCTAAAAGTTGACGTTAAACCACGTTCATGAAATCTACAAAAAAAAATTTTTTTTACGATTTTGGACACTAAAACGGTGTCTCCCGTCATGCTGAAATCGAGGCATGGTGGATATGGCCAAAAAGTTGACGTTAAACCACGTTCATGAAATCTACAAAAAATATTTTTTTTTCCGATTTTGGACACTAAAACGGTGTCTCCCGTCATGCTGAAATCGAGGCATGGTGGATATGGCTTAAAAGTTGACGTTAGACCACGTTCATGAAATCTACAAAAAATATTTTTTTTCCCGAATTTGGACACTCAAACGGTGTCTCCCCTCATGCTGAAATCGAGGCATGGTGGATATGGCCTAAAAGTTGACGTTAGACCACGTTCATGAAATCTACAATCTGGATATGGCCTAAAAGTTGACGTTAAACCACGTTCATGAAAAATATATTTTTCAGATTTTGGACACTAAAACGGTGTCTCCCGTCATGCTGAAATCGAGGCATGGTGGATATGGCTTAAAAGTTGACGTTAAACCACGTTCATGAAATCTACAAAAATATTTTTTTTTCCGATTTTGGACACTAAAACGGTGTCTCCCGTCATGCGGAAATCGAGGCATGGTGGATATGGCTTAAAAGTTGACGTTAAACCACGTTCATGAAATCTACAAAAAAAAAATTTTTTTCCCGATTTTGGACACTAAAACGGTGTCTCCCGTCATGATGAAATCAAGGCATGGTGGATATGGCCTAAAAGTTGACGTTAAACCACGTTCATGAAATCTACAAAAAATATTTTTTTTCCCGATTTTGGACACTAAAACGGTGTCTCCCGTCATGCTGAAATCGAGGCATGGTGGATATGGCCTAAAAGTTGACGTTAGACCACGTTCATGAAATCTACAATCTGGATATGGCCTAAAAGTTGACGTTAAACCACGTTCATGAAAAATACATTTTTCAGATTTTGGACACTAAAACGGTGTCTCCCGTCATGCTGAAATCGAGGCATGGTGGATATGGCCTAAAAGTTGACGTTAAACCACGTTCATGAAATCTACAAAACATTTTTTTTTTTTCGATTTTGGACACTAAAACGGTGTCTCCCGTCATGCGGAAATCGAGGCATGGTGGATATGGCTTAAAAGTTGACGTTAAACCACGTTCATGAAATCTACAAAAAAAAAAATGTTTACGATTTTGGACACTAAAACGGTGTCTCCCGTCATGATGAAATCAAGGCATGGTGGATATGGCCTAAAAGTTGACGTTAAACCACGTTCATGAAATCTACAAAAAAAAAAAAAAAATCCGATTTTGGCCACTAAAACGGTGTCTCCCGTCATGCTGAAATCGAGGCATGGTGGATATGGCCAAAAAGTTGACGTTAGACCACGTTCATGAAATCTACTAAAAATATTTTTTTTTCCGATTTTGGACACTAAAACGGTGTCTCCCGTCATGCTGAAATCGAGGCATGGTGGATATGGCCTAAAAGTTGACGTTAAACCACGTTCATGAAATCTACAAAAAAAATTTTTTTCCGATTTTGGACACTAAAACGGTGTCTCCCGTCATGATGAAATCAAGGCATGGTGGATATGGCCTAAAAGTTGACGTTAAACCACGTTCATGAAATCTACAAAAAAAAATTTTTTTTACGATTTTGGACACTAAAACGGAGTCTCCCGTCATGCTGAAATCGAGGCATGGTGGATATGGCCAAAAAGTTGACGTTAAACCACGTTCATGAAATCTACAAAAAATTTTTTTTTACGATTTTGGACACTAAAACGGTGTCTCCCGTCATGATGAAATCAAGGCATGGTGGATATGGCCTAAAAGTTGACGTTAAACCACGATCATGAAATCTATTAAAAATATTTTTTTTTACGATTTTGGACATTAAAACGGTGTCTCCCGTCATGCTGAAATCGAGGCATGGTGGATATGGCCTAAAAGTTGACGTTAAACCACGTTCATGAAATCTACAAAAAATATTTTTTTTTTCGATTTTGGACACTAAAACGGTGTCTCCCGTCATGCTGAAATCGAGGCATGGTGGATATGGCTTAAAAGTTGACGTTAGACCACGTTCATGAAATCTACAAAAAATATTTTTTTTTCCGATTTTGGACACTCAAACTGTGTCTCCCGTCATGATGAAATCGAGGCATGGTGGATATGGCCTAAAAGTTGACGTTAGACCACGTTCATGAAATCTACAATCTGGATATGGCCTAAAAGTTGACGTTAAACCACGTTCATGAAAAATATATTTTTCAGATTTTGGACACTAAAACGGTGTCTCCCGTCATGCTGAAATCGAGGCATGGTGGATATGGCTTAAAAGTTGACGTTAAACCACGTTCATGAAATCTACAAAAAATATTTTTTTTCCGAAATTGGACACTAAAACGGTGTCTCCCGTCATGCGGAAATCGAGGCATGGTGGATATGGCTTAAAAGTTGACGTTAAACCACGTTCATGAAATCTACAAAAAAAATTTTTTTTTCCCGATTTTGGACCCTAAAACGGTGTCTCCCGTCATGCTGAAATCGAGGCATGGTGGATATGGCCTAAAAGTTGACGTTAGACCACGTTCATGAAATCTACAATCTGGATATGGCCTAAAAGTTGACGTTAAACCACGTTCATGAAAAATAAATTTTTCAGATTTTGGACACTAAAACGGTGTCTCCCGTCATGCTGAAATCGAGGCATGGTGGATATGGCCTAAAAGTTGACGTTAAACCACGTTCATGAAATCTACAAAAAAAATTTTTTTTTCCGATTTTGGACACTAAAACGGTGTCTCCCGTCATGCGGAAATCGAGGCATGGTGGATATGGCTTAAAAGTTGACGTTAAACCACGTTCATGAAATCTACAAAAAAAAAAATGTTTACGATTTTGGACACTAAAACGGTGTCTCCCGTCATGATGAAATCAAGGCATGGTGGATATGGCCTAAAAGTTGACGTTAAACCACGTTCATGAAATCTACAAAAAATTTTTTTTTTTCCGATTTTGGACACTAAAACGGTGTCTCCCGTCATGCTGAAATCGAGGCATGGTGGATATGGCCTAAAAGTTGACGTTAAACCACGTTCATGAAATCTACAAAAAATATATTTTTTTCCGATTTTGGACACTCAAACGGTGTCTCCCGTCATGATGAAATCGAGGCATGGTGGATATGGCCTAAAAGTTGACGTTAGACCACGTTCATGAAATCTACAATCTGGATATGGCCTAAAAGTTGACGTTAAACCACGTTCATGAAAAATATATTTTTCAGATTTTGGACACTAAAACGGTGTCTCCCGTCATGCTGAAATCGAGGCATGGTGGATATGGCCTAAAAGTTGACGTTAAACCACGTTCATGAAATCTACAAAAAATATTTTTTTTCCCGATTTTGGACACTAAAACGGTGTCTCCCGTCATGCTGAAATCGAGGCATGGTGGATATGGCCTAAAAGTTGACGTTAAACCACGTTCATGAAATCTACAAAAAATATTTTTTTTCCCGATTTTGGACACTAAAACGGTGTCTCCCGTCATGCTGAAATCAAGGCATGGTGGATATGGCCAAAAAGTTGACGTTAAACCACGTTCATGAAATCTACAAAAAAATTTTTTTTACGATTTTGGACACTAAAACGGTGTCTCCCGTCATGATGAAATCAAGGCATGGTGGATATGGCCTAAAAGTTGACGTTAAACCACGTTCATGAAATCTATTAAAAATATTTTTTTTTACGATTTTGGACATTAAAACGGTGTCTCCCGTCATGCTGAAATCGAGGCATGGTGGATATGGCCTAAAAGTTGACGTTAAACCACGTTCATGAAATCTACAAAAAATATTTTTTTTTTCGATTTTGGACACTAAAACGGTGTCTCCCGTCATGCTGAAATCGAGGCATGGTGGATATGGCTTAAAAGTTGACGTTAGACCACGTTCATGAAATCTACAAAAAATAAATTTTTTTCCGATTTTGGACACTCAAACTGTGTCTCCCGTCATGATGAAATCGAGGCATGGTGGATATGGCCTAAAAGTTGACGTTAGACCACGTTCATGAAATCTACAATCTGGATATGGCCTAAAAGTTGACGTTAAACCACGTTCATGAAAAATATATTTTTCAGATTTTGGACACTAAAACGGTGTCTCCCGTCATGCTGAAATCGAGGCATGGTGGATATGGCTTAAAAGTTGACGTTAAACCACGTTCATGAAATCTACAAAAAATATTTTTTTTCCGAAATTGGACACTAAAACGGTGTCTCCCGTCATGCGGAAATCGAGGCATGGTGGATATGGCTTAAAAGTTGACGTTAAACCACGTTCATGAAATCTACAAAAAAAAATTTTTTTTCCCGATTTTGGACCCTAAAACGGTGTCTCCCGTCATGCTGAAATCGAGGCATGGTGGATATGGCCTAAAAGTTGACGTTAGACCACGTTCATGAAATCTACAATCTGGATATGGCCTAAAAGTTGACGTTAAACCACGTTCATGAAAAATAAATTTTTCAGATTTTGGACACTAAAACGGTGTCTCCCGTCATGCTGAAATCGAGGCATGGTGGATATGGCCTAAAAGTTGACGTTAAACCACGTTCATGAAATCTACAAAAAAAATTTTTTTTTCCGATTTTGGACACTAAAACGGTGTCTCCCGTCATGCGGAAATCGAGGCATGGTGGATATGGCTTAAAAGTTGACGTTAAACCACGTTCATGAAATCTACAAAAAAAAAAATGTTTACGATTTTGGACACTAAAACGGTGTCTCCCGTCATGATGAAATCAAGGCATGGTGGATATGGCCTAAAAGTTGACGTTAAACCACGTTCATGAAATCTACAAAAAAAATTTTTTTTTCCCGATTTTGGACCCTAAAACGGTGTCTCCCGTCATGCTGAAATCGAGGCATGGTGGATATGGCCTAAAAGTTGACGTTAGACCACGTTCATGAAATCTACAATCTGGATATGGCCTAAAAGTTGACGTTAAACCACGTTCATGAAAAATAAATTTTTCAGATTTTGGACACTAAAACGGTGTCTCCCGTCATGCTGAAATCGAGGCATGGTGGATATGGCCTAAAAGTTGACGTTAAACCACGTTCATGAAATCTACAAAAAAAAATTTTTTTTCCGATTTTGGACACTAAAACGGTGTCTCCCGTCATGCGGAAATCGAGGCATGGTGGATATGGCTTAAAAGTTGACGTTAAACCACGTTCATGAAATCTACAAAAAAAAAAATGTTTACGATTTTGGACACTAAAACGGTGTCTCCCGTCATGATGAAATCAAGGCATGGTGGATATGGCCTAAAAGTTGACGTTAAACCACGTTCATGAAATCTACAAAAAAATTTTTTTTTTCCGATTTTGGACACTAAAACGGTGTCTCCCGTCATGCTGAAATCGAGGCATGGTGGATATGGCCTAAAAGTTGACGTTAAACCACGTTCATGAAATCTACAAAAAATATATTTTTTTCCGATTTTGGACACTCAAACGGTGTCTCCCGTCATGATGAAATCGAGGCATGGTGGATATGGCCTAAAAGTTGACGTTAGACCACGTTCATGAAATCTACAATCTGGATATGGCCTAAAAGTTGACGTTAAACCACGTTCATGAAAAATATATTTTTCAGATTTTGGACACTAAAACGGTGTCTCCCGTCATGCTGAAATCGAGGCATGGTGGATATGGCCTAAAAGTTGACGTTAAACCACGTTCATGAAATCTACAAAAAATATTTTTTTTCCCGATTTTGGACACTAAAACGGTGTCTCCCGTCATGCTGAAATCAAGGCATGGTGGATATGGCCAAAAAGTTGACGTTAGACCACGTTCATGAAATCTATTAAAAATATTTTTTTTTCCGATTTTGGACACTGAAACGGTGTCTCCCGTCATGCTGAAATCGAGGCATGGTGGATATGGCCTAAAAGTTGACGTTAAACCACGTTCATGAAATGTACAAAAAATTTTTTTTTTTCAGATTTTGGACACTAAAACGGTGTCTCCCGTCATGCTGAAATCGAGGCATGGTGGATATGGCTTAAAAGTTGACGTTAGACCACGTTCATGAAATCTACAAAAAAAAAATTTTTTTTCGATTTTGGACACTCAAACGGTGTCTCCCGTCATGATGAAATCGAGGCATGGTGGATATGGCCTAAAAGTTGACGTTAGACCACGTTCATGAAATCTACAATCTGGATATGGCCTAAAAGTTGACGTTAAACCACGTTCATGAAAAATATATTTTTCAGATTTTGGACACTAAAACGGTGTCTCCCGTCATGCTGAAATCGATGCATGGTGGATATGGCCTAAAAGTTGACGTTAAACCACGTTCATGAAATCTACAAAAAATATATTTTTTTCCGATTTTGGACACTCAAACGGTGTCTCCCGTCATGATGAAATCGAGGCATGGTGGATATGGCCTAAAAGTTGACGTTAGACCACGTTCATGAAATCTACAATCTGGATATGGCCTAAAAGTTGACGTTAAACCACGTTCATGAAAAATATATTTTTCTGATTTTGGACACTAAAACGGTGTCTCCCGTCATGCTGAAATCGAGGCATGGTGGATATGGCCTAAAAGTTGACGTTAAACCACGTTCATGAAATCTACAAAAAATATATTTTTTTCCGATTTTGAACACTAAAACGGTGTCTCCCGTCATGCGGAAATCGAGGCATGGTGGATATGGCTTAAAAGTTGACGTTAAACCACGTTCATGAAATCTACAAAAAATATTTTTTTTTCCGATTTTGGACACTAAAACGGTGTCTCCCGTCATGATGAAATCAAGGCATGGTGGATATGGCCTAAAAGTTGACGTTAAACCACGTTCATGAAATCTACAAAAAATATTTTTTTTTCCGATTTTGGACACTAAAACGGTGTCTCCCGTCATGCTGAAATCGAGGCATGGTGGATATGGCTTAAAAGTTGACGTTAGACCACGTTCATGAAATCTACAAAAAATATTTTTTTTCCCGATTTTGGACACTCAAACGGTGTCTCCCCTCATGCTGAAATCGAGGCATGGTGGATATGGCCTAAAAGTTGACGTTAGACCACGTTCATGAAATCTACAATCTGGATATGGCCTAAAAGTTGACGTTAAACCACGTTCATGAAAAATATATTTTTCAGATTTTGGACACTAAAACGGTGTCTCCCGTCATGCTGAAATCGAGGCATGGTGGATATGGCTTAAAAGTTGACGTTAAACCACGTTCATGAAATCTACAAAAAATATTTTTTTTTCCGATTTTGGACACTAAAACGGTGTCTCCCGTCATGCGGAAATCGAGGCATGGTGGATATGGCTTAAAAGTTGACGTTAAACCACGTTCATGAAATCTACAAAAAAAAATTGTTTTTCCCGATTTTGGACACTAAAACGGTGTCTCCCGTCATGATGAAATCAAGGCATGGTGGATATGGCCTAAAAGTTGACGTTAAACCACGTTCATGAAATCTACAAAAAATATTTTTTTTTCCGATTTTGGACACTAAAACGGTGTCTCCCGTCATGCTGAAATCGAGGCATGGTGGATATGGCCTAAAAGTTGACGTTAGACCACGTTCATGAAATCTACAATCTGGATATGGCCTAAAAGTTGACGTTAAACCACGTTCATGAAAAATACATTTTTCAGATTTTGGACACTAAAACGGTGTCTCCCGTCATGCTGAAATCGAGGCATGGTGGATATGGCCTAAAAGTTGACGTTAAACCACGTTCATGAAATCTACAAAAAAAAAAAAAAATCCGATTTTGGACACTAAAACGGTGTCTCCCGTCATGCGGAAATCGAGGCATGGTGGATATGGCTTAAAAGTTGACGTTAAACCACGTTCATGAAATCTACAAAAAAAAAAATGTTTACGATTTTGGACACTAAAACGGTGTCTCCCGTCATGATGAAATCAAGGCATGGTGGATATGGCCTAAAAGTTGACGTTAAACCACGTTCATGAAATCTACAAAAAAAAAAAAAAAATCCGATTTTGGACACTAAAACGGTGTCTCCCGTCATGCTGAAATCGAGGCATGGTGGATATGGCCAAAAAGTTGACGTTAGACCACGTTCATGAAATCTACTAAAAATATTTTTTTTTCCGATTTTGGACACTAAAACGGTGTCTCCCGTCATGCTGAAATCGAGGCATGGTGGATATGGCCTAAAAGTTGACTTTAAACCACGTTCATGAAATCTACAAAAAAATTTTTTTTCCGATTTTGGACACTAAAACGGTGTCTCCCGTCATGATGAAATCAAGGCATGGTGGATATGGCCTAAAAGTTGACGTTAAACCACGTTCATGAAATCTACAAAAAAAAATTTTTTTTACGATTTTGGACACTAAAACGGAGTCTCCCGTCATGCTGAAATCGAGGCATGGTGGATATGGCCAAAAAGTTGACGTTAAACCACGTTCATGAAATCTACAAAAAATTTTTTTTTACGATTTTCGACACTAAAACGGTGTCTCCCGTCATGATGAAATCAAGGCATGGTGGATATGGCCTAAAAGTTGACGTTAAACCACGTTCATGAAATCTATTAAAAATATTTTTTTTTACGATTTTGGACACTAAAACGGTGTCTCCCGTCATGCTGAAATCGAGGCATGGTGGATATGGCCTAAAAGTTGACGTTAAACCACGTTCATGAAATCTACAAAAAATATTTTTTTTTTCGATTTTGGACACTAAAACGGTGTCTCCCGTCATGCTGAAATCGAGGCATGGTGGATATGGCTTAAAAGTTGACGTTAGACCACGTTCATGAAATCTACAAAAAATAATTTTTTTTCCGATTTTGGACACTCAAACTGTGTCTCCCGTCATGATGAAATCGAGGCATGGTGGATATGGCCTAAAAGTTGACGTTAGACCACGTTCATGAAATCTACAATCTGGATATGGCCTAAAAGTTGACGTTAAACCACGTTCATGAAAAATATATTTTTCAGATTTTGGACACTAAAACGGTGAAATCGAGGCATGGTGGATATGGCTTAAAAGTTGACGTTAAACCACGTTCATGAAATCTACAAAAAATATTTTTTTTTCCGATTTTGGACACTAAAACGGTGTCTCCCGTCATGCGGAAATCGAGGCATGGTGGATATGGCTTAAAAGTTGACGTTAAACCACGTTCATGAAATCTACAAAAAAAAAATTTTTTTCCCGATTTTGGACACTAAAACGGTGTCTCCCGTCATGCTGAAATCGAGGCATGGTGGATATGGCCTAAAAGTTGACGTTAGACCACGTTCATGAAATCTACAATCTGGATATGGCCTAAAAGTTGACGTTAAACCACGTTCATGAAAAATACATTTTTCCGATTTTGGACACTAAAACGGTGTCTCCCGTCATGCGGAAATCGAGGCATGGTGGATATGGCTTAAAAGTTGACGTTAAACCACGTTCATGAAATCTACAAAAAATATTTTTTTTCCCGATTTTGGACACTAAAACGGTGTCTCCCGTCATGCTGAAATCAAGGCATGGTGGATATGGCCAAAAAGTTGACGTTAGACCACGTTCATGAAATCTATTAAAAATATTTTTTTTTTCGATTTTGGACACTGAAACGGTGTCTCCCGTCATGCTGAAATCGAGGCATGGTGGATATGGCCTAAAAGTTGACGTTAAACCACGTTCATGAAATGTACAAAAAATATTTTTTTTTCAGATTTTGGACACTAAAACGGTGTCTCCCGTCATGCTGAAATCGAGGCATGGTGGATATGGCTTAAAAGTTGACGTTAGACCACGTTCATGAAATCTACAAAAAAATTTTTTTTTTTCGATTTTGGACACTCAAACGGTGTCTCCCGTCATGATGAAATCGAGGCATGGTGGATATGGCCTAAAAGTTGACGTTAGACCACGTTCATGAAATCTACAATCTGGATATGGCCTAAAAGTTGACGTTAAACCACGTTCATGAAAAATATATTTTTCAGATTTTGGACACTAAAACGGTGTCTCCCGTCATGCTGAAATCGAGGCATGGTGGATATGGCCTAAAAGTTGACGTTAAACCACGTTCATGAAATCTACAAAAAATATATTTTTTTCCGATTTTGGACACTCAAACGGTGTCTCCCGTCATGATGAAATCGAGGCATGGTGGATATGGCCTAAAAGTTGACGTTAGACCTCGTTCATGAAATCTACAATCTGGATATGGCCTAAAAGTTGACGTTAAACCACGTTCATGAAAAATATATTTTTCTGATTTTGGACACTAAAACGGTGTCTCCCGTCATGCTGAAATCGAGGCATGGTGGATATGGCCTAAAAGTTGACGTTAAACCACGTTCATGAAATCTACAAAAAATATATTTTTTTCCGATTTTGAACACTAAAACGGTGTCTCCCGTCATGCGGAAATCGAGGCATGGTGGATATGGCTTAAAAGTTGACGTTAAACCACGTTCATGAAATCTACAAAAAATATTTTTTTTTCCGATTTTGGACACTAAAACGGTGTCTCCCGTCATGATGAAATCAAGGCATGGTGGATATGGCCTAAAAGTTGACGTTAAACCACGTTCATGAAATCTACAAAAAATATTTTTTTTTCCGATTTTGGACACTAAAACGGTGTCTCCCGTCATGCTGAAATCGAGGCATGGTGGATATGGCTTAAAAGTTGACGTTAGACCACGTTCATGAAATCTACAAAAAAATTTTTTTTTCCCGATTTTGGACACTCAAACGGTGTCTCCCCTCATGCTGAAATCGAGGCATGGTGGATATGGCCTAAAAGTTGACGTTAGACCACGTTCATGAAATCTACAATCTGGATATGGCCTAAAAGTTGACGTTAAACCACGTTCATGAAAAATATATTTTTCAGATTTTGGACACTAAAACGGTGTCTCCCGTCATGCTGAAATCGAGGCATGGTGGATATGGCTTAAAAGTTGACGTTAGACCACGTTCATGAAATCTACAAAAAATATTTTTTTTTCCGATTTTGGACACTCAAACGGTGTCTCCCCTCATGCTGAAATCGAGGCATGGTGGATATGGCCTAAAAGTTGACGTTAGACCACGTTCATGAAATCTACAATCTGGATATGGCCTAAAAGTTGACGTTAAACCACGTTCATGAAAAATATATTTTTCAGATTTTGGACACTAAAACGGTGTCTCCCGTCATGCTGAAATCGAGGCATGGTGGATATGGCTTAAAAGTTGACGTTAAACCACGTTCATGAAATCTACAAAAAATATTTTTTTTTCCGATTTTGGACACTAAAACGGTGTCTCCCGTCATGCGGAAATCGAGGCATGGTGGATATGGCTTAAAAGTTGACGTTAAACCACGTTCATGAAATCTACAAAAAAAAATTGTTTTTCCCGATTTTGGACACTAAAACGGTGTCTCCCGTCATGATGAAATCAAGGCATGGTGGATATGGCCTAAAAGTTGACGTTAAACCACGTTCATGAAATCTACAAAAAATATTTTTTTTTCCGATTTTGGACACTAAAACGGTGTCTCCCGTCATGCTGAAATCGAGGCATGGTGGATATGGCTTAAAAATTGACGTTAGACCACGTTCATGAAATCTACAAAAAATATTTTTTTTCCCGATTTTGGACACTCAAACGGTGTCTCCCCTCATGCTGAAATCGAGGCATGGTGGATATGGCCTAAAAGTTGACGTTAGACCACGTTCATGAAATCTACAATCTGGATATGGCCTAAAAGTTGACGTTAAACCACGTTCATGAAAAATATATTTTTCAGATTTTGGACACTAAAACGGTGTCTCCCGTCATGCTGAAATCGAGGCATGGTGGATATGGCTTAAAAGTTGACGTTAGACCACGTTCATTAAATCTACAAAAATTTTTTTTTTTTCCGATTTTGGACACTAAAACGGTGTCTCCCGTCATGCGGAAATCGAGGCATGGTGGATATGGCTTAAAAGTTGACGTTAAACCACGTTCATGAAATCTACAAAAAAAAAAATTTTTTCCCGATTTTGGACACTAAAACGGTGTCTCCCGTCATGATGAAATCAAGGCATGGTGGATATGGCCTAAAAGTTGACGTTAAACCACGTTCATGAAATCTACAAAAAATATTTTTTTTTTCGATTTTGGACACTAAAACGGTGTCTCCCGTCATGCTGAAATCGAGGCATGGTGGATATGGCCTAAAAGTTGACGTTAGACCACGTTCATGAAATCTACAATCTGGATATGGCCTAAAAGTTGACGTTAAACCACGTTCATGAAAAATACATTTTTCAGATTTTGGACACTAAAACGGTGTCTCCCGTCATGCTGAAATCGAGGCATGGTGGATATGGCCTAAAAGTTGACGTTAAACCACGTTCATGAAATCTACAAAAAAAAAATTTTTTTCCGATTTTGGACACTAAAACGGTGTCTCCCGTCATGCGGAAATCGAGGCATGGTGGATATGGCTTAAAAGTTGACGTTAAACCACGTTCATGAAATCTACAAAAAAAAAAATGTTTACGATTTTGGACACTAAAACGGTGTCTCCCGTCATGATGAAATCAAGGCATGGTGGATATGGCCTAAAGGTTGACGTTAAACCACGTTCATGAAATCTACAAAAACAAAAAAAAAATCCGATTTTGGACACTAAAACGGTGTCTCCCGTCATGCTGAAATCGAGGCATGGTGGATATGGCCAAAAAGTTGACGTTAGACCACGTTCATGAAATCTACTAAAAATATTTTTTTTTCCGATTTTGGACACTAAAACGGTGTCTCCCGTCATGCTGAAATCGAGGCATGGTGGATATGGCCTAAAAGTTGACGTTAAACCACGTTCATGAAATCTACAAAAAAAAATTTTTTCCGATTTTGGACACTAAAACGGTGTCTCCCGTCATGATGAAATCAAGGCATGGTGGATATGGCCTAAAAGTTGACGTTAAACCACGTTCATGAAATCTACCCAAAAAATTTTTTTTTACGATTTTGGACACTAAAACGGAGTCTCCCGTCATGCTGAAATCGAGGCATGGTGGATATGGCCAAAAAGTTGACGTTAGACCACGTTCATGAAATCTATTAAAAATATTTTTTTTTCCGATTTTGGACACTAAAACGGTGTCTCCCGTCATGCTGAAATCGAGGCATGGTGGATATGGCTTAAAAGTTGACGTTAGACCACGTTCATGAAATCTACAAAAAATATTTTTTTTTCCGATTTTGGACACTCAAACGGTGTCTCCCGTCATGATGAAAAAGTTGACGTTAGACCACGTTCATGAAATCTACAATCTGGATATGGCCTAAAAGTTGACGTTAAACCACGTTCATGAAAAATATATTTTTCAGATTTTGGACACTAAAACGGTGTCTCCCGTCATGCTGAAATCGAGGCATGGTGGATATGGCCTAAAAGTTGACGTTAAACCACGTTCATGAAATCTACAAAAAATATATTTTTTTCCGATTTTGGACACTCAAACGGTGTCTCCCGTCATGATGAAATCGAGGCATGGTGGATATGGCCTAAAAGTTGACGTTAGACCACGTTCATGAAATCTACAATCTGGATATGGCCTAAAAGTTGACGTTAAACCACGTTCATGAAAAATATATTTTTCAGATTTTGGACACTAAAACGGTGTCTCCCGTCATGCTGAAATCGAGGCATGGTGGATATGGCCTAAAAGTTGACGTTAAACCACGTTCATGAAATCTACAAAAAATATTTTTTTTCCCGATTTTGGACACTAAAACGGTGTCTCCCGTCATGCTGAAATCAAGGCATGGTGGATATGGCCAAAAAGTTGACGTTAGACCACGTTCATGAAATCTATTAAAAATATTTTTTTTTACAATTTTGGACACTAAAACGGTGTCTCCCGTCATGATGAAATCAAGGCATGGTGGATATGGCCTAAAAGTTGACGTTAAACCACGTTCATGAAATCTACAAAAAATATTTTTTTTTCCGATTTTGGACACTAAAACGGTGTCTCCCGTCATGCTGAAATCGAGGCATGGTGGATATGGCTTAAAAATTGACGTTAGACCACGTTCATGAAATCTACAAAAAATATTTTTTTTCCCGATTTTGGACACTCAAACGGTGTCTCCCCTCATGCTGAAATCGAGGCATGGTGGATATGGCCTAAAAGTTGACGTTAGACCACGTTCATGAAATCTACAATCTGGATATGGCCTAAAAGTTGACGTTAAACCACGTTCATGAAAAATATATTTTTCAGATTTTGGACACTAAAACGGTGTCTCCCGTCATGCTGAAATCGAGGCATGGTGGATATGGCTTAAAAGTTGACGTTAAACCACGTTCATTAAATCTACAAAAAATATTTTTTTTTCCGATTTTGGACACTAAAACGGTGTCTCCCGTCATGCGGAAATCGAGGCATGGTGGATATGGCTTAAAAGTTGACGTTAAACCACGTTCATGAAATCTACAAAAAAAAAAATGTTTACGATTTTGGACACTAAAACGGTGTCTCCCGTCATGATGAAATCAAGGCATGGTGGATATGGCCTAAAAGTTGACGTTAGACCACGTTCATGAAATCTACAATCTGGATATGGCCTAAAAGTTGACGTTAAACCACGTACATGAAAAATATATTTTTCAGATTTTGGACACTAAAACGGTGTCTCCCGTCATGCTGAAATCGAGGCATGGTGGATATGGCCTAAAAGTTGACGTTAAACCACGTTCATGAAATCTACAAAAAATATATTTTTTTCCGATTTTGGACACTCAAACGGTGTCTCCCGTCATGATGAAATCGAGGCATGGTGGATATGGCCTAAAAGTTGACGTTAGACCACGTTCATGAAATCTACAATCTGGATATGGCCTAAAAGTTGACGTTAAACCACGTTCATGAAAAATATATTTTTCAGATTTTGGACACTAAAACGGTGTCTCCCGTCATGCTGAAATCGAGGCATGGTGGATATGGCCTAAAAGTTGACGTTAAACCACGTTCATGAAATCTACAAAAAATATTTTTTTTCCCGATTTTGGACACTAAAACGGTGTCTCCCGTCATGCTGAAATCAAGGCATGGTGGATATGGCCAAAAAGTTGACGTTAGACCACGTTCATGAAATCTATTAAAAATATTTTTTTTTCCGATTTTGGACACTAAAACGGTGTCTCCCGTCATGCTGAAATCGAGGCATGGTGGATATGGCTTAAAAGTTGACGTTAGACCACGTTCATGAAATCTACAAAAAATATTTTTTTTTCCGATTTTGGACACTCAAACGGTGTCTCCCGTCATGATGAAATCGAGGCATGGTGGATATGGCCTAAAAGTTGACGTTAGACCACGTTCATGAAATCTACAATCTGGATATGGCCTAAAAGTTGACGTTAAACCACGTTCATGAAAAATATATTTTTCAGATTTTGGACACTAAAACGGTGTCTCCCGTCATGCTGAAATCGAGGCATGGTGGATATGGCCTAAAAGTTGACGTTAAACCACGTTCATGAAATCTACAAAAAATATATTTTTTTCCGATTTTGGACACTCAAACGGTGTCTCCCGTCATGATGAAATCGAGGCATGGTGGATATGGCCTAAAAGTTGACGTTAGACCACGTTCATGAAATCTACAATCTGGATATGGCCTAAAAGTTGACGTTAGACCACGTTCATGAAATCTATTAAAAATATTTTTTTTTCCGATTTTGGACACTAAAACGGTGTCTCCCGTCATGATGAAATCAAGGCATGGTGGATATGGCCTAAAAGTTGACGTTAAACCACGTTCATGAAATCTACAAAAAATATATTTTTTTCCGATTTTGGACACTAAAACGGTGTCTCCCGTCATGCTGAAATCGAGGCATGGTGGATATGGCTTAAAAATTGACGTTAGACCACGTTCATGAAATCTACAAAAAATATTTTTTTTCCCGATTTTGGACACTCAAACGGTGTCTCCCCTCATGCTGAAATCGAGGCATGGTGGATATGGCCTAAAAGTTGACGTTAGACCACGTTCATGAAATCTACAATCTGGATATGGCCTAAAAGTTGACGTTAAACCACGTTCATGAAAAATATATTTTTCAGATTTTGGACACTAAAACGGTGTCTCCCGTCATGCTGAAATCGAGGCATGGTGGATATGGCTTAAAAGTTGACGTTAAACCACGTTCATTAAATCTACAAAAAATATTTTTTTTTCCGATTTTGGACACTAAAACGGTGTCTCCCGTCATGCGGAAATCGAGGCATGGTGGATATGGCTTAAAAGTTGACGTTAAACCACGTTCATGAAATCTACAAAAAAAAAAAATTTTTCCCGATTTTGGACACTAAAACGGTGTCTCCCGTCATGATGAAATCAAGGCATGGTGGATATGGCCTAAAAGTTGACGTTAAACCACGTTCATGAAATCTACAAAAAATATTTTTTTTTTCGATTTTGGACACTAAAACGGTGTCTCCCGTCATGCTGAAATCGAGGCATGGTGGATATGGCCTAAAAGTTGACGTTAGACCACGTTCATGAAATCTACAATCTGGATATGGCCTAAAAGTTGACGTTAAACCACGTTCATGAAAAATACATTTTTCAGATTTTGGACACTAAAACGGTGTCTCCCGTCATGCTGAAATCGAGGCATGGTGGATATGGCCTAAAAGTTGACGTTAAACCACGTTCATGAAATCTACAAAAAAAAAATGTTTTTCCGATTTTGGACACTAAAACGGTGTCTCCCGTCATGCGGAAATCGAGGCATGGTGGATATGGCTTAAAAGTTGACGTTAAACCACATTCATGAAATCTACAAAAAAAAAAATGTTTACGATTTTGGACACTAAAACGGTGTCTCCCGTCATGATGAAATCAAGGCATGGTGGATATGGCCTAAAGGTTGACGTTAAACCACGTTCATGAAATCTACAAAAAAAAAAAAAAAATCCGATTTTGGACACTAAAACGGTGTCTCCCGTCATGCTGAAATCGAGGCATGGTGGATATGGCCAAAAAGTTGACGTTAGACCACGTTCATGAAATCTACTAAAAATATTTTTTTTTCCGATTTTGGACACTAAAACGGTGTCTCCCGTCATGCTGAAATCGAGGCATGGTGGATATGGCCTAAAAGTTGACGTTAAACCACGTTCATGAAATCTACAAAAAAAAATTTTTTCCGATTTTGGACACTAAAACGGTGTCTCCCGTCATGATGAAATCAAGGCATGGTGGATATGGCCTAAAAGTTGACGTTAAACCACGTTCATGAAATCTACCCCAAAAATTTTTTTTTACGATTTTGGACACTAAAACGGAGTCTCCCGTCATGCTGAAATCGAGGCATGGTGGATATGGCCAAAAAGTTGACGTTAGACCACGTTCATGAAATCTATTAAAAATATTTTTTTTTCCGATTTTGGACACTAAAACGGTGTCTCCCGTCATGCTGAAATCGAGGCATGGTGGATATGGCTTAAAAGTTGACGTTAGACCACGTTCATGAAATCTACAAAAAATATTTTTTTTTCCGATTTTGGACACTCAAACGGTGTCTCCCGTCATGATGAAATCGAGGCATGGTGGATATGGCCTAAAAGTTGACGTTAGACCACGTTCATGAAATCTACAATCTGGATATGGCCTAAAAGTTGACGTTAAACCACGTTCATGAAAAATATATTTTTCAGATTTTGGACACTAAAACGGTGTCTCCCGTCATGCTGAAATCGAGGCATGGTGGATATGGCCTAAAAGTTGACGTTAAACCACGTTCATGAAATCTACAAAAAATATATTTTTTTCCGATTTTGGACACTCAAACGGTGTCTCCCGTCATGATGAAATCGAGGCATGGTGGATATGGCCTAAAAGTTGACGTTAGACCACGTTCATGAAATCTACAATCTGGATATGGCCTAAAAGTTGACGTTAAACCACGTTCATGAAAAATATATTTTTCAGATTTTGGACACTAAAACGGTGTCTCCCGTCATGCTGAAATCGAGGCATGGTGGATATGGCCTAAAAGTTGACGTTAAACCACGTTCATGAAATCTACAAAAAATATTTTTTTTCCCGATTTTGGACACTAAAACGGTGTCTCCCGTCATGCTGAAATCAAGGCATGGTGGATATGGCCAAAAAGTTGACGTTAGACCACGTTCATGAAATCTATTAAAAATATTTTTTTTTACAATTTTGGACACTAAAACGGTGTCTCCCGTCATGATGAAATCAAGGCATGGTGGATATGGCCTAAAAGTTGACGTTAAACCACGTTCATGAAATCTACAAAAAATATATTTTTTTCCGATTTTGGACACTAAAACGGTGTCTCCCGTCATGCTGAAATCGAGGCATGGTGGATATGGCTTAAAAATTGACGTTAGACCACGTTCATGAAATCTACAAAAAATATTTTTTTTCCCGATTTTGGACACTCAAACGGTGTCTCCCCTCATGCTGAAATCGAGGCATGGTGGATATGGCCTAAAAGTTGACGTTAGACCACGTTCATGAAATCTACAATCTGGATATGGCCTAAAAGTTGACGTTAAACCACGTTCATGAAAAATATATTTTTCAGATTTTGGACACTAAAACGGTGTCTCCCGTCATGCTGAAATCGAGGCATGGTGGATATGGCTTAAAAGTTGACGTTAAACCACGTTCATTAAATCTAAAAAAAATATTTTTTTTTCCGATTTTGGACACTAAAACGGTGTCTCCCGTCATGCGGAAATCGAGGCATGGTGGATATGGCTTAAAAGTTGACGTTAAACCACGTTCATGAAAACTACCAAAAAAAATTTTTTTTCCCGATTTTGGACACTAAAACGGTGTCTCCCGTCATGATGAAATCAAGGCATGGTGGATATGGCCTAAAAGTTGACGTTAAACCACGTTCATGAAATCTACAAAAAATATTTTTTTTTTCGATTTTGGACACTAAAACGGTGTCTCCCGTCATGCTGAAATCGAGGCATGGTGGATATGGCCTAAAAGTTGACGTTAGACCACGTTCATGAAATCTACAATCTGGATATGGCCTAAAAGTTGACGTTAAACCACGTTCATGAAAAATACATTTTTCAGATTTTGGACACTAAAACGGTGTCTCCCGTCATGCTGAAATCGAGGCATGGTGGATATGGCCTAAAAGTTGACGTTAAACCACGTTCATGAAATCTACAAAAAAAAATTTTTTTTCCGATTTTGGACACTAAAACGGTGTCTCCCGTCATGCGGAAATCGAGGCATGGTGGATATGGCTTAAAAGTTGACGTTAAACCACGTTCATGAAATCTACAAAAAAAAAAATGTTTACGATTTTGGACACTAAAACGGTGTCTCCCGTCATGATGAAATCAAGGCATGGTGGATATGGCCTAAAAGTTGACGTTAAACCACGTTCATGAAATCTACAAAAAATATTTTTTTTTTCGATTTTGGACACTAAAACGGTGTCTCCCGTCATGCTGAAATCGAGGCATGGTGGATATGGCCTAAAAGTTGACGTTAGACCACGTTCATGAAATCTACAATCTGGATATGGCCTAAAAGTTGACGTTAAACCACGTTCATGAAAAATACATTTTTCAGATTTTGGACACTAAAACGGTGTCTCCCGTCATGCTGAAATCGAGGCATGGTGGATATGGCCTAAAAGTTGACGTTAAACCACGTTCATGAAATCTACAAAAAAAAAATGTTTTTCCGATTTTGGACACTAAAACGGTGTCTCCCGTCATGCGGAAATCGAGGCATGGTGGATATGGCTTAAAAGTTGACGTTAAACCACATTCATGAAATCTACAAAAAAAAAAATGTTTACGATTTTGGACACTAAAACGGTGTCTCCCGTCATGATGAAATCAAGGCATGGTGGATATGGCCTAAAGGTTGACGTTAAACCACGTTCATGAAATCTACAAAAAAAAAAAAAAAATCCGATTTTGGACACTAAAACGGTGTCTCCCGTCATGCTGAAATCGAGGCATGGTGGATATGGCCAAAAAGTTGACGTTAGACCACGTTCATGAAATCTACTAAAAATATTTTTTTTTCCGATTTTGGACACTAAAACGGTGTCTCCCGTCATGCTGAAATCGAGGCATGGTGGATATGGCCTAAAAGTTGACGTTAAACCACGTTCATGAAATCTACAAAAAAAAATTTTTTCCGATTTTGGACACTAAAACGGTGTCTCCCGTCATGATGAAATCAAGGCATGGTGGATATGGCCTAAAAGTTGACGTTAAACCACGTTCATGAAATCTACCCCAAAAATTTTTTTTTACGATTTTGGACACTAAAACGGAGTCTCCCGTCATGCTGAAATCGAGGCATGGTGGATATGGCCAAAAAGTTGACGTTAGACCACGTTCATGAAATCTATTAAAAATATTTTTTTTTCCGATTTTGGACACTAAAACGGTGTCTCCCGTCATGCTGAAATCGAGGCATGGTGGATATGGCTTAAAAGTTGACGTTAGACCACGTTCATGAAATCTACAAAAAATATTTTTTTTTCCGATTTTGGACACTCAAACGGTGTCTCCCGTCATGATGAAATCGAGGCATGGTGGATATGGCCTAAAAGTTGACGTTAGACCACGTTCATGAAATCTACAATCTGGATATGGCCTAAAAGTTGACGTTAAACCACGTTCATGAAAAATATATTTTTCAGATTTTGGACACTAAAACGGTGTCTCCCGTCATGCTGAAATCGAGGCATGGTGGATATGGCCTAAAAGTTGACGTTAAACCACGTTCATGAAATCTACAAAAAATATATTTTTTTCCGATTTTGGACACTCAAACGGTGTCTCCCGTCATGATGAAATCGAGGCATGGTGGATATGGCCTAAAAGTTGACGTTAGACCACGTTCATGAAATCTACAATCTGGATATGGCCTAAAAGTTGACGTTAAACCACGTTCATGAAAAATATATTTTTCAGATTTTGGACACTAAAACGGTGTCTCCCGTCATGCTGAAATCGAGGCATGGTGGATATGGCCTAAAAGTTGACGTTAAACCACGTTCATGAAATCTACAAAAAATATTTTATTTCCCGATTTTGGACACTAAAACGGTGTCTCCCGTCATGCTGAAATCAAGGCATGGTGGATATGGCCAAAAAGTTGACGTTAGACCACGTTCATGAAATCTATTAAAAATATTTTTTTTTACAATTTTGGACACTAAAACGGTGTCTCCCGTCATGATGAAATCAAGGCATGGTGGATATGGCCTAAAAGTTGACGTTAAACCACGTTCATGAAATCTACAAAAAATATATTTTTTTCCGATTTTGGACACTAAAACGGTGTCTCCCGTCATGCTGAAATCGAGGCATGGTGGATATGGCTTAAAAATTGACGTTAGACCACGTTCATGAAATCTACAAAAAATATTTTTTTTCCCGATTTTGGACACTCAAACGGTGTCTCCCCTCATGCTGAAATCGAGGCATGGTGGATATGGCCTAAAAGTTGACGTTAGACCACGTTCATGAAATCTACAATCTGGATATGGCCTAAAAGTTGACGTTAAACCACGTTCATGAAAAATATATTTTTCAGATTTTGGACACTAAAACGGTGTCTCCCGTCATGCTGAAATCGAGGCATGGTGGATATGGCTTAAAAGTTGACGTTAAACCACGTTCATTAAATCTAAAAAAAATATTTTTTTTTCCGATTTTGGACACTAAAACGGTGTCTCCCGTCATGCGGAAATCGAGGCATGGTGGATATGGCTTAAAAGTTGACGTTAAACCACGTTCATGAAATCTACAAAAAAAATTTTTTTTTCCCGATTTTGGACACTAAAACGGTGTCTCCCGTCATGATGAAATCAAGGCATGGTGGATATGGCCTAAAAGTTGACGTTAAACCACGTTCATGAAATCTACAAAAAATATTTTTTTTTTCGATTTTGGACACTAAAACGGTGTCTCCCGTCATGCTGAAATCGAGGCATGGTGGATATGGCCTAAAAGTTGACGTTAGACCACGTTCATGAAATCTACAATCTGGATATGGCCTAAAAGTTGACGTTAAACCACGTTCATGAAAAATACATTTTTCAGATTTTGGACACTAAAACGGTGTCTCCCGTCATGCTGAAATCGAGGCATGGTGGATATGGCCTAAAAGTTGACGTTAAACCACGTTCATGAAATCTACAAAAAAAATTTTTTTTTCCGATTTTGGACACTAAAACGGTGTCTCCCGTCATGCGGAAATCGAGGCATGGTGGATATGGCTTAAAAGTTGACGTTAAACCACGTTCATGAAATCTACAAAAAAAAAAATGTTTACGATTTTGGACACTAAAACGGTGTCTCCCGTCATGATGAAATCAAGGCATGGTGGATATGGCCTAAAGGTTGACGTTAAACCACGTTCATGAAATCTACAAAAAAAAATTTTTTTTCCGATTTTGGACACTAAAACGGTGTCTCCCGTCATGCTGAAATCGAGGCATGGTGGATATGGCCAAAAAGTTGACGTTAGACCACGTTCATGAAATCTACTAAAAATATTTTTTTTTCCGATTTTGGACACTAAAACGGTGTCTCCCGTCATGCTGAAATCGAGGCATGGTGGATATGGCCTAAAAGTTGACGTTAAACCACGTTCATGAAATCTACAAAAAAATTTTTTTTACGATTTTGGACACTAAAACGGTGTCTCCCGTCATGATGAAATCAAGGCATGGTGGATATGGCCTAAAAGTTGACGTTAGACCACGTTCATGAAATCTACAATCTGGATATGGCCTAAAAGTTGACGTTAAACCACGTTCATGAAAAATATATTTTTCAGATTTTGGACACTAAAACGGTGTCTCCCGTCATGCTGAAATCGAGGCATGGTGGATATGGCCTAAAAGTTGACGTTAAACCACGTTCATGAAATCTACAAAAAATATATTTTTTTCCGATTTTGGACACTCAAACGGTGTCTCCCGTCATGATGAAATCGAGGCATGGTGGATATGGCCTAAAAGTTGACGTTAGACCACGTTCATGAAATCTACAATCTGGATATGGCCTAAAAGTTGACGTTAAACCACGTTCATGAAAAATATATTTTTCAGATTTTGGGCACTAAAACGGTGTCTCCCGTCATGCTGAAATCGAGGCATGGTGGATATGGCCTAAAAGTTGACGTTAAACCACGTTCATGAAATCTACAAAAAATATTTTTTTTCCCGATTTTGGACACTAAAACGGTGTCTCCCGTCATGCTGAAATCAAGGCATGGTGGATATGGCCAAAAAGTTGACGTTAGACCACGTTCATGAAATCTATTAAAAATAATTTTTTTTACAATTTTGGACACTAAAACGGTGTCTCCCGTCATGATGAAATCAAGGCATGGTGGATATGGCCTAAAAGTTGACGTTAAACCACGTTCATGAAATCTACAAAAAATATATTTTTTTCCGATTTTGGACACTAAAACGGTGTCTCCCGTCATGCTGAAATCGAGGCATGGTGGATATGGCTTAAAAATTGACGTTAGACCACGTTCATGAAATCTACAAAAAATATTTTTTTTCCCGATTTTGGACACTCAAACGGTGTCTCCCCTCATGCTGAAATCGAGGCATGGTGGATATGGCCTAAAAGTTGACGTTAGACCACGTTCATGAAATCTACAATCTGGATATGGCCTAAAAGTTGACGTTAAACCACGTTCATGAAAAATATATTTTTCAGATTTTGGACACTAAAACGGTGTCTCCCGTCATGCTGAAATCGAGGCATGGTGGATATGGCTTAAAAGTTGACGTTAAACCACGTTCATTAAATCTACAAAAAATATTTTTTTTTCCGATTTTGGACACTAAAACGGTGTCTCCCGTCATGCGGAAATCGAGGCATGGTGGATATGGCTTAAAAGTTGACGTTAAACCACGTTCATGAAATCTACAAAAAAAATTTTTTTTTCCCGATTTTGGACACTAAAACGGTGTCTCCCGTCATGATGAAATCAAGGCATGGTGGATATGGCCTAAAAGTTGACGTTAAACCACGTTCATGAAATCTACAAAAAATATATTTTTTTTCGATTTTGGACACTAAAACGGTGTCTCCCGTCATGCTGAAATCGAGGCATGGTGGATATGGCCTAAAAGTTGACGTTAGACCACGTTCATGAAATCTACAATCTGGATATGGCCTAAAAGTTGACGTTAAACCACGTTCATGAAAAATACATTTTTCAGATTTTGGACACTAAAACGGTGTCTCCCGTCATGCGGAAATCGAGGCATGGTGGATATGGCTTAAAAGTTGACGTTAAACCACGTTCATGAAATCTACAAAAAAAAAAATGTTTACGATTTTGGACACTAAAACGGTGTCTCCCGTCATGATGAAATCAAGGCATGGTGGATATGGCCTAAAGGTTGACGTTAAACCACGTTCATGAAATCTACAAAAAAAATTTTTTTTCCCGATTTTGGACACTAAAACGGTGTCTCCCGTCATGCTGAAATCGAGGCATGGTGGATATGGCCAAAAAGTTGACGTTAGACCACGTTCATGAAATCTACTAAAAATATTTTTTTTTCCGATTTTGGACACTAAAACGGTGTCTCCCGTCATGCTGAAATCGAGGCATGGTGGATATGGCCTAAAAGTTGACGTTAAACCACGTTCATGAAATGTACAAAAAAATTTTTTTTACGATTTTGGACACTAAAACGGTGTCTCCCGTCATGAAGAAATCAAGGCATGGTGGATATGGCCTAATAGTTGACGTTAAACCACGTTCATGAAATCTACCCCAAAAATTTTTTTTTACGATTTTGGACACTAAAACGGAGTCTCCCGTCATGCTGAAATCGAGGCATGGTGGATATGGCCAAAAAGTTGACGTTAAACCACGTTCATGAAATCTACAAAAAATTTTTTTTTTTACGATTTTGGACACTAAAACGGAGTCTCCCGTCATGCTGAAATCGAGGCATGGTGGATATGGCCAAAAAGTTGACGTTAGACCACGTTCATGAAATCTACTAAAAATATTTTTTTTTCCGATTTTGGACACTAAAACGGTGTCTCCCGTCATGCTGAAATCGAGGCATGGTGGATATGGCCTAAAAGTTTACGTTAAACCACGTTCATGAAATCTACAAAAAAAAAAAAAAAATCCGATTTTGGACACTAAAACGGTGTCTCCCGTCATGATGAAATCGAGGCATGGTGGATATGGCCTAAAAGTTGACGTTAGACCACGTTCATGAAATCTACAATCTGGATATGGCCTAAAAGTTGACGTTAAACCACGTTCATGAAAAATATATTTTTCAGATTTTGGACACTAAAACGGTGTCTCCCGTCATGATGAAATCGAGGCATGGTGGATATGGCCTAAAAGTTGACGTTAAACCACGTTCATGAAATCTACAAAAAATATATTTTTTTCCGATTTTGGACACTCAAACGGTGTCTCCCGTCATGATGAAATCGAGGCATGGTGGATATGGCCTAAAAGTTGACGTTAGACCACGTTCATGAAATCTACAATCTGGATATGGCCTAAAAGTTGACGTTAAACCACGTTCATGAAAAATATATTTTTCTGATTTTGGACACTAAAACGGTGTCTCCCGTCATGCTGAAATCGAGGCATGGTGGATATGGCCTAAAAGTTGACGTTAAACCACGTTCATGAAATCTACAAAAAATATATTTTTTTCCGATTTTGGACACTAAAACGGTGTCTCCCGTCATGCGGAAATCGAGGCATGGTGGATATGGCTTAAAAGTTGACGTTAAACCACGTTCATGAAATCTACAAAAAATATTTTTTTTTCCGATTTTGGACACTAAAACGGTGTCTCCCGTCATGCGGAAATCGAGGCATGGTGGATATGGCTTAAAAGTTGACGTTAAACCACGTTCATGAAATCTACAAAAAAAAATTTTTTTTCCCGATTTTGGACACTAAAACGGTGTCTCCCGTCATGATGAAATCAAGGCATGGTGGATATGGCCTAAAAGTTGACGTTAAACCACGTTCATGAAATCTACAAAAAATATTTTTTTTCCCGATTTTGGACACTAAAACGGTGTCTCCCGTCATGCTGAAATCAAGGCATGGTGGATATGGCCAAAAAGTTGACGTTAGACCACGTTCATGAAATCTATTAAAAATAATTTTTTTTACAATTTTGGACACTAAAACGGTGTCTCCCGTCATGATGAAATCAAGGCATGGTGGATATGGCCTAAAAGTTGACGTTAAACCACGTTCATGAAATCTACAAAAAATATATTTTTTTCCGATTTTGGACACTAAAACGGTGTCTCCCGTCATGCTGAAATCGAGGCATGGTGGATATGGCTTAAAAATTGACGTTAGACCACGTTCATGAAATCTACAAAAAATATTTTTTTTCCCGATTTTGGACACTCAAACGGTGTCTCCCCTCATGCTGAAATCGAGGCATGGTGGATATGGCCTAAAAGTTGACGTTAGACCACGTTCATGAAATCTACAATCTGGATATGGCCTAAAAGTTGACGTTAAACCACGTTCATGAAAAATATATTTTTCAGATTTTGGACACTAAAACGGTGTCTCCCGTCATGCTGAAATCGAGGCATGGTGGATATGGCTTAAAAGTTGACGTTAAACCACGTTCATTAAATCTAAAAAAAATATTTTTTTTTCCGATTTTGGACACTAAAACGGTGTCTCCCGTCATGCGGAAATCGAGGCATGGTGGATATGGCTTAAAAGTTGACGTTAAACCACGTTCATGAAATCTACAAAAAAAATTTTTTTTTCCCGATTTTGGACACTAAAACGGTGTCTCCCGTCATGATGAAATCAAGGCATGGTGGATATGGCCTAAAAGTTGACGTTAAACCACGTTCATGAAATCTACAAAAAATATTTTTTTTTTCGATTTTGGACACTAAAACGGTGTCTCCCGTCATGCTGAAATCGAGGCATGGTGGATATGGCCTAAAAGTTGACGTTAGACCACGTTCATGAAATCTACAATCTGGATATGGCCTAAAAGTTGACGTTAAACCACGTTCATGAAAAATACATTTTTCAGATTTTGGACACTAAAACGGTGTCTCCCGTCATGCTGAAATCGAGGCATGGTGGATATGGCCTAAAAGTTGACGTTAAACCACGTTCATGAAATCTACAAAAAAAATTTTTTTTTCCGATTTTGGACACTAAAACGGTGTCTCCCGTCATGCGGAAATCGAGGCATGGTGGATATGGCTTAAAAGTTGACGTTAAACCACGTTCATGAAATCTACAAAAAAAAAAATGTTTACGATTTTGGACACTAAAACGGTGTCTCCCGTCATGATGAAATCAAGGCATGGTGGATATGGCCTAAAGGTTGACGTTAAACCACGTTCATGAAATCTACAAAAAAAAATTTTTTTTCCGATTTTGGACACTAAAACGGTGTCTCCCGTCATGCTGAAATCGAGGCATGGTGGATATGGCCAAAAAGTTGACGTTAGACCACGTTCATGAAATCTACTAAAAATATTTTTTTTTCCGATTTTGGACACTAAAACGGTGTCTCCCGTCATGCTGAAATCGAGGCATGGTGGATATGGCCTAAAAGTTGACGTTAAACCACGTTCATGAAATCTACAAAAAAATTTTTTTTACGATTTTGGACACTAAAACGGTGTCTCCCGTCATGATGAAATCAAGGCATGGTGGATATGGCCTAAAAGTTGACGTTAGACCACGTTCATGAAATCTACAATCTGGATATGGCCTAAAAGTTGACGTTAAACCACGTTCATGAAAAATATATTTTTCAGATTTTGGACACTAAAACGGTGTCTCCCGTCATGCTGAAATCGAGGCATGGTGGATATGGCCTAAAAGTTGACGTTAAACCACGTTCATGAAATCTACAAAAAATATATTTTTTTCCGATTTTGGACACTCAAACGGTGTCTCCCGTCATGATGAAATCGAGGCATGGTGGATATGGCCTAAAAGTTGACGTTAGACCACGTTCATGAAATCTACAATCTGGATATGGCCTAAAAGTTGACGTTAAACCACGTTCATGAAAAATATATTTTTCAGATTTTGGGCACTAAAACGGTGTCTCCCGTCATGCTGAAATCGAGGCATGGTGGATATGGCCTAAAAGTTGACGTTAAACCACGTTCATGAAATCTACAAAAAATATTTTTTTTCCCGATTTTGGACACTAAAACGGTGTCTCCCGTCATGCTGAAATCAAGGCATGGTGGATATGGCCAAAAAGTTGACGTTAGACCACGTTCATGAAATCTATTAAAAATAATTTTTTTTACAATTTTGGACACTAAAACGGTGTCTCCCGTCATGATGAAATCAAGGCATGGTGGATATGGCCTAAAAGTTGACGTTAAACCACGTTCATGAAATCTACAAAAAATATATTTTTTTCCGATTTTGGACACTAAAACGGTGTCTCCCGTCATGCTGAAATCGAGGCATGGTGGATATGGCTTAAAAATTGACGTTAGACCACGTTCATGAAATCTACAAAAAATATTTTTTTTCCCGATTTTGGACACTCAAACGGTGTCTCCCCTCATGCTGAAATCGAGGCATGGTGGATATGGCCTAAAAGTTGACGTTAGACCACGTTCATGAAATCTACAATCTGGATATGGCCTAAAAGTTGACGTTAAACCACGTTCATGAAAAATATATTTTTCAGATTTTGGACACTAAAACGGTGTCTCCCGTCATGCTGAAATCGAGGCATGGTGGATATGGCTTAAAAGTTGACGTTAAACCACGTTCATTAAATCTACAAAAAATATTTTTTTTTCCGATTTTGGACACTAAAACGGTGTCTCCCGTCATGCGGAAATCGAGGCATGGTGGATATGGCTTAAAAGTTGACGTTAAACCACGTTCATGAAATCTACAAAAAAAATTTTTTTTTCCCGATTTTGGACACTAAAACGGTGTCTCCCGTCATGATGAAATCAAGGCATGGTGGATATGGCCTAAAAGTTGACGTTAAACCACGTTCATGAAATCTACAAAAAATATATTTTTTTTCGATTTTGGACACTAAAACGGTGTCTCCCGTCATGCTGAAATCGAGGCATGGTGGATATGGCCTAAAAGTTGACGTTAGACCACGTTCATGAAATCTACAATCTGGATATGGCCTAAAAGTTGACGTTAAACCACGTTCATGAAAAATACATTTTTCAGATTTTGGACACTAAAACGGTGTCTCCCGTCATGCGGAAATCGAGGCATGGTGGATATGGCTTAAAAGTTGACGTTAAACCACGTTCATGAAATCTACAAAAAAAAAAATGTTTACGATTTTGGACACTAAAACGGTGTCTCCCGTCATGATGAAATCAAGGCATGGTGGATATGGCCTAAAGGTTGACGTTAAACCACGTTCATGAAATCTACAAAAAAAAATTTTTTTTCCGATTTTGGACACTAAAACGGTGTCTCCCGTCATGCTGAAATCGAGGCATGGTGGATATGGCCAAAAAGTTGACGTTAGACCACGTTCATGAAATCTACTAAAAATATTTTTTTTTCCGATTTTGGACACTAAAACGGTGTCTCCCGTCATGCTGAAATCGAGGCATGGTGGATATGGCCTAAAAGTTGACGTTAAACCACGTTCATGAAATGTACAAAAAATTTTTTTTTACGATTTTGGACACTAAAACGGTGTCTCCCGTCATGAAGAAATCAAGGCATGGTGGATATGGCCTAATAGTTGACGTTAAACCACGTTCATGAAATCTACCCCAAAAATTTTTTTTTACGATTTTGGACACTAAAACGGAGTCTCCCGTCATGCTGAAATCGAGGCATGGTGGATATGGCCAAAAAGTTGACGTTAAACCACGTTCATGAAATCTACAAAAAATTTTTTTTTTTACGATTTTGGACACTAAAACGGAGTCTCCCGTCATGCTGAAATCGAGGCATGGTGGATATGGCCAAAAAGTTGACGTTAGACCACGTTCATGAAATCTACTAAAAATATTTTTTTTTCCGATTTTGGACACTAAAACGGTGTCTCCCGTCATGCTGAAATCGAGGCATGGTGGATATGGCCTAAAAGTTTACGTTAAACCACGTTCATGAAATCTACAAAAAAAAAAAAAAAATCCGATTTTGGACACTAAAACGGTGTCTCCCGTCATGATGAAATCGAGGCATGGTGGATATGGCCTAAAAGTTGACGTTAGACCACGTTCATGAAATCTACAATCTGGATATGGCCTAAAAGTTGACGTTAAACCACGTTCATGAAAAATATATTTTTCAGATTTTGGACACTAAAACGGTGTCTCCCGTCATGATGAAATCGAGGCATGGTGGATATGGCCTAAAAGTTGACGTTAAACCACGTTCATGAAATCTACAAAAAATATATTTTTTTCCGATTTTGGACACTCAAACGGTGTCTCCCGTCATGATGAAATCGAGGCATGGTGGATATGGCCTAAAAGTTGACGTTAGACCACGTTCATGAAATCTACAATCTGGATATGGCCTAAAAGTTGACGTTAAACCACGTTCATGAAAAATATATTTTTCTGATTTTGGACACTAAAACGGTGTCTCCCGTCATGCTGAAATCGAGGCATGGTGGATATGGCCTAAAAGTTGACGTTAAACCACGTTCATGAAATCTACAAAAAATATATTTTTTTCCGATTTTGGACACTAAAACGGTGTCTCCCGTCATGCGGAAATCGAGGCATGGTGGATATGGCTTAAAAGTTGACGTTAAACCACGTTCATGAAATCTACAAAAAATATTTTTTTTTCCGATTTTGGACACTAAAACGGTGTCTCCCGTCATGCGGAAATCGAGGCATGGTGGATATGGCTTAAAAGTTGACGTTAAACCACGTTCATGAAATCTACAAAAAAAAATTTTTTTTCCCGATTTTGGACACTAAAACGGTGTCTCCCGTCATGATGAAATCAAGGCATGGTGGATATGGCCTAAAAGTTGACGTTAAACCACGTTCATGAAATCTACAAAAAATATTTTTTTTTTCGATTTTGGACACTAAAACGGTGTCTCCCGTCATGCTGAAATCGAGGCATGGTGGATATGGCCTAAAAGTTGACGTTAGACCACGTTCATGAAATCTACAATCTGGATATGGCCTAAAAGTTGACGTTAAACCACGTTCATGAAAAATACATTTTTCAGATTTTGGACACTAAAACGGTGTCTCCCGTCATGCTGAAATCGAGGCATGGTGGATATGGCCTAAAAGTTGACGTTAAACCACGTTCATGAAATCTACAAAAAAAAAATTTTTTTCCGATTTTGGACACTAAAACGGTGTCTCCCGTCATGCGGAAATCGAGGCATGGTGGATATGGCTTAAAAGTTGACGTTAAACCACGTTCATGAAATCTACAAAAAAAAAAATGTTTACGATTTTGGACACTAAAACGGTGTCTCCCGTCATGATGAAATCAAGGCATGGTGGATATGGCCTAAAGGTTGACGTTAAACCACGTTCATGAAATCTACAAAAAAAAAATTTTTTTCCGATTTTGGACACTAAAACGGTGTCTCCCGTCATGCTGAAATCGAGGCATGGTGGATATGGCCAAAAAGTTGATTTTAGACCACGTTCATGAAATCTACTAAAAATATTTTTTTTTCCGATTTTGGACACTAAAACGGTGTCTCCCGTCATGCTGAAATCGAGGCATGGTGGATATGGCCTAAAAGTTGACGTTAAACCACGTTCATGAAATCTACAAAAAATTTTTTTTTACGATTTTGGACACTAAAACGGTGTCTCCCGTCATGATGAAATCAAGGCATGGTGGATATGGCCTAAAAGTTGACGTTAGACCACGTTCATGAAATCTACAATCTGGATATGGCCTAAAAGTTGACGTTAAACCACGTTCATGAAAAATATATTTTTCAGATTTTGGACACTAAAACGGTGTCTCCCGTCATGCTGAAATCGAGGCATGGTGGATATGGCCTAAAAGTTGACGTTAAACCACGTTCATGAAATCTACAAAAAATATATTTTTTTCCGATTTTGGACACTCAAACGGTGTCTCCCGTCATGATGAAATCGAGGCATGGTGGATATGGCCTAAAAGTTGACGTTAGACCACGTTCATGAAATCTACAATCTGGATATGGCCTAAAAGTTGACGTTAAACCACGTTCATGAAAAATATATTTTTCAGATTTTGGGCACTAAAACGGTGTCTCCCGTCATGCTGAAATCGAGGCATGGTGGATATGGCCTAAAAGTTGACGTTAAACCACGTTCATGAAATCTACAAAAAATATTTTTTTTCCCGATTTTGGACACTAAAACGGTGTCTCCCGTCATGCTGAAATCAAGGCATGGTGGATATGGCCAAAAAGTTGACGTTAGACCACGTTCATGAAATCTATTAAAAATAATTTTTTTTACAATTTTGGACACTAAAACGGTGTCTCCCGTCATGATGAAATCAAGGCATGGTGGATATGGCCTAAAAGTTGACGTTAAACCACGTTCATGAAATCTACAAAAAATATATTTTTTTCCGATTTTGGACACTAAAACGGTGTCTCCCGTCATGCTGAAATCGAGGCATGGTGGATATGGCTTAAAAATTGACGTTAGACCACGTTCATGAAATCTACAAAAAATATTTTTTTTCCCGATTTTGGACACTCAAACGGTGTCTCCCCTCATGCTGAAATCGAGGCATGGTGGATATGGCCTAAAAGTTGACGTTAGACCACGTTCATGAAATCTACAATCTGGATATGGCCTAAAAGTTGACGTTAAACCACGTTCATGAAAAATATATTTTTCAGATTTTGGACACTAAAACGGTGTCTCCCGTCATGCTGAAATCGAGGCATGGTGGATATGGCTTAAAAGTTGACGTTAAACCACGTTCATTAAATCTACAAAAAATATTTTTTTTTCCGATTTTGGACACTAAAACGGTGTCTCCCGTCATGATGAAATCGAGGCATGGTGGATATGGCCTAAAAGTTGACGTTAAACCACGTTCATGAAATCTACAAAAAATATATTTTTTTTCGATTTTGGACACTAAAACGGTGTCTCCCGTCATGCTGAAATCGAGGCATGGTGGATATGGCCTAAAAGTTGACGTTAGACCACGTTCATGAAATCTACAATCTGGATATGGCCTAAAAGTTGACGTTAAACCACGTTCATGAAAAATACATTTTTCAGATTTTGGACACTAAAACGGTGTCTCCCGTCATGCTGAAATCGAGGCATGGTGGATATGGCCTAAAAGTTGACGTTAAACCACGTTCATGAAATCTACAAAAAAAATTTTTTTTTCCGATTTTGGACACTAAAACGGTGTCTCCCGTCATGCGGAAATCGAGGCATGGTGGATATGGCTTAAAAGTTGACGTTAAACCACGTTCATGAAATCTACAAAAAAAAAAATGTTTACGATTTTGGACACTAAAACGGTGTCTCCCGTCATGATGAAATCAAGGCATGGTGGATATGGCCTAAAGGTTGACGTTAAACCACGTTCATGAAATCTACAAAAAAAAAAAATTTTTCCGATTTTGGACACTAAAACGGTGTCTCCCGTCATGCTGAAATCGAGGCATGGTGGATATGGCCAAAAAGTTGACGTTAGACCACGTTCATGAAATCTACTAAAAATATTTTTTTTTCCGATTTTGGACACTAAAACGGTGTCTCCCGTCATGCTGAAATCGAGGCATGGTGGATATGGCCTAAAAGTTGACGTTAAACCACGTTCATGAAATGTACAAAAAATTTTTTTTTACGATTTTGGACACTAAAACGGTGTCTCCCGTCATGAAGAAATCAAGGCATGGTGGATATGGCCTAATAGTTGACGTTAAACCACGTTCATGAAATCTACCCCAAAAATTTTTTTTTACGATTTTGGACACTAAAACGGAGTCTCCCGTCATGCTGAAATCGAGGCATGGTGGATATGGCCAAAAAGTTGACGTTAAACCACGTTCATGAAATCTACAAAAATTTTTTTTTTTTACGATTTTGGACACTAAAACGGAGTCTCCCGTCATGCTGAAATCGAGGCATGGTGGATATGGCCAAAAAGTTGACGTTAGACCACGTTCATGAAATCTACTAAAAATATTTTTTTTTCCGATTTTGGACACTAAAACGGTGTCTCCCGTCATGCTGAAATCGAGGCATGGTGGATATGGCCTAAAAGTTTACGTTAAACCACGTTCATGAAATCTACAAAAAAAAAAAAAAAATCCGATTTTGGACACTAAAACGGTGTCTCCCGTCATGATGAAATCGAGGCATGGTGGATATGGCCTAAAAGTTGACGTTAGACCACGTTCATGAAATCTACAATCTGGATATGGCCTAAAAGTTGACGTTAAACCACGTTCATGAAAAATATATTTTTCAGATTTTGGACACTAAAACGGTGTCTCCCGTCATGATGAAATCGAGGCATGGTGGATATGGCCTAAAAGTTGACGTTAAACCACGTTCATGAAATCTACAAAAAATATATTTTTTTCCGATTTTGGACACTCAAACGGTGTCTCCCGTCATGATGAAATCGAGGCATGGTGGATATGGCCTAAAAGTTGACGTTAGACCACGTTCATGAAATCTACAATCTGGATATGGCCTAAAAGTTGACGTTAAACCACGTTCATGAAAAATATATTTTTCTGATTTTGGACACTAAAACGGTGTCTCCCGTCATGCTGAAATCGAGGCATGGTGGATATGGCCTAAAAGTTGACGTTAAACCACGTTCATGAAATCTACAAAAAATATATTTTTTTCCGATTTTGGACACTAAAACGGTGTCTCCCGTCATGCGGAAATCGAGGCATGGTGGATATGGCTTAAAAGTTGACGTTAAACCACGTTCATGAAATCTACAAAAAATATTTTTTTTTCCGATTTTGGACACTAAAACGGTGTCTCCCGTCATGCTGAAATCGAGGCATGGTGGATATGGCCTAAAAGTTGACGTTAAACCACGTTCATGAAATCTACAAAAAATATATTTTTTTCCGATTTTGGACACTAAAACGGTGTCTCCCGTCATGCTGAAATCGAGGCATGGTGGATATGGCTTAAAAGTTGACGTTAGACCACGTTCATGAAATCTACAAAAAATATTTTTTTTCCCGATTTTGGACACTCAAACGGTGTCTCCCCTCATGCTGAAATCGAGGCATGGTGGATATGGCCTAAAAGTTGACGTTAGACCACGTTCATGAAATCTACAATCTGGATATGGCCTAAAAGTTGACGTTAAACCACGTTCATGAAAAATAAATTTTTCAGATTTTGGACACTAAAACGGTGTCTCCCGTCATGCTGAAATCGAGGCATGGTGGATATGGCTTAAAAGTTGACGTTAAACCACGTTCATTAAATCTACAAAAAAAATTTTTTTTTCCGATTTTGGACACTAAAACGGTGTCTCCCGTCATGCGGAAATCGAGGCATGGTGGATATGGCTTAAAAGTTGACGTTAAACCACGTTCATGAAATCTACAATTTTTTTTTTTTTTTCCCGATTTTGGACACTAAAACGGTGTCTCCCGTCATGATGAAATCAAGGCATGGTGGATATGGCCTAAAAGTTGACGTTAAACCACGTTCATGAAATCTACAATCTGGATATGGCCTAAAAGTTGACGTTAAACCACGTTCATGAAAAATACATTTTTCAGATTTTGGACACTAAAACGGTGTCTCCCGTCATGCTGAAATCGAGGCATGGTGGATATGGCCTAAAAGTTGACGTTAAACCACGTTCATGAAATCTACAAAAAAAAAAATTTTTTCCGATTTTGGACACTAAAACGGTGTCTCCCGTCATGCGGAAATCGAGGCATGGTGGATATGGCTTAAAAGTTGACGTTAAACCACGTTCATGAAATCTACAAAAAAAAAAATATTTACGATTTTGGACACTAAAACGGTGTCTCCCGTCATGATGAAATCAAGGCATGGTGGATATGGCCTAAAGGTTGACGTTAAACCACGTTCATGAAATCTACAAAAAAAATTTTTTTTTCCGATTTTGGACACTAAAACGGTGTCTCCCGTCATGCTGAAATCGAGGCATGGTGGATATGGCCAAAAAGTTGACGTTAGACCACGTTCATGAAATCTACTAAAAATATTTTTTTTTCCGATTTTGGACACTAAAACGGTGTCTCCCGTCATGCTGAAATCGAGGCATGGTGGATATGGCCTAAAAGTTGACGTTAAACCACGTTCATGAAATCTACCCAAAAATTTTTTTTACGATTTTGGACACTAAAACGGTGTCTCCCGTCATGATGAAATCAAGGCATGGTGGATATGGCCTAAAAGTTGACGTTAAACCACGTTCATGAAATCTACAAAACATTTTTTTTTTTACGATTTTGGACACTAAAACGGAGTCTCCCGTCATGCTGAAATCGAGGCATGGTGGATATGGCCAAAAAGTTGACGTTAAACCACGTTCATGAAATCTACAAAAAAAATTTTTTTCCGATTTTGGACACTAAAACGGTGTCTCCCGTCATGATGAAATCAAGGCATGGTGGATATGGCCTAAAAGTTGACGTTAAACCACGTTCATGAAATCTACAAAAAATTTTTTTTTTTACGATTTTGGACACTAAAACGGAGTCTCCCGTCATGCTGAAATCGAGGCATGGTGGATATGGCCAAAAAGTTGACGTTAGACCACGTTCATGAAATCTACTAAAAATATTTTTTTTTCCGATTTTGGACACTAAAACGGTGTCTCCCGTCATGCTGAAATCGAGGCATGGTGGATATGGCCTAAAAGTTGACGTTAAACCACGTTCATGAAATCTACCAAAAAATTTTTTTTCCGATTTTGGACACTAAAACGGTGTCTCCCGTCATGATGAAATCAAGGCATGGTGGATATGGCCTAAAAGTTGACGTTAAACCACGTTCATGAAATCTACAAAAAAAAAATTTTTTTACGATTTTGGACACTAAAACGGAGTCTCCCGTCATGCTGAAATCGAGGCATGGTGGATATGGCCAAAAAGTTGACGTTAAACCACGTTCATGAAATCTACAAAAAATTTTTTTTTACGATTTTGGACACTAAAACGGTGTCTCCCGTCATGATGAAATCAAGGCATGGTGGATATGGCCTAAAAGTTGACGTTAAACCACGTTCATGAAATCTACAAAAAAAATTTTTTTTTACGATTTTGGACACTAAAACGGAGTCTCCCGTCATGCTGAAATCGAGGCATGGTGGATATGGCCAAAAAGTTGACGTTAGACCACGTTCATGAAATCTACTAAAAATATTTTTTTTTCCGATTTTGGACACTAAAACGGTGTCTCCCGTCATGCTGAAATCGAGGCATGGTGGATATGGCCTAAAAGTTGACGTTAAACCACGTTCATGAAATCTACAAAAAAAAAAAAAAAATCCGATTTTGGACACTAAAACGGTGTCTCCCGTCATGATGAAATCGAGGCATGGTGGATATGGCCTAAAAGTTGACGTTAGACCACGTTCATGAAATCTACAATCTGGATATGGCCTAAAAGTTGACGTTAAACCACGTTCATGAAATCTACAAAAAATATTTTTTTTTTCGATTTTGGACACTAAAACAGTGTCTCCCGTCATGCGGAAATCGAGGCATGGTGTATATGGCTTAAAAGTTGACGTTAGACCACGTTCATGAAATCTACAAAAAATATTTTTTTTTCCGATTTTGGACACTAAAACGGTGTCTCCCGTCATGCTGAAATCGAGGCATGGTGGATATGGCCAAAAAGTTGACGTTAGACCACGTTCATGAAATCTAAAAAAATATTTTTTTTTTTCCGATTTTGGACACTAAAACGGTGTCTCCCGTCATGCTGAAATCGAGGCATGGTGGATATGGCCTAAAATTTGACGTTAAACCACGTTCATGAAATCTACAAAAAATATATTTTTCAGATTTTGGACACTCAAACGGTGTCTCCCGTCATGATGAAATCGAGGCATGGTGGATATGGCCTAAAAGTTGACGTTAAACCACGTTCATGAAATCTACAAAAAAAAAAATTTTTTCCGATTTTGGACACTCAAACGGTGTCTCCCGTCATGCTGAAATCAAGGCATGGTGGATATGGCCAAAAAGTTGACGTTAGACCACGTTCATTAAATCTAAAAAAATATTTTTTTTTCCGATTTTGGACACTAAAACGGTGTCTCCCGTCATGCTGAAATCGAGGCATGGTGGATATGGCCAAAAAGTTGACGTTAGACCACGTTCATGAAATCTACTAAAAATAATTTTCTTTCCAATTTTGGACACTAAAACGGTGTCTCCCGTCATGCTGAAATCGAGGCATGGTGGATATGGCCTAAAAGTTGACGTTAAACCACGTTCATGAAATCTACAAAAAATATTTTTTTTTCCGATTTTGGACACTAAAACGGTGTCTCCAGTCATGCGGAAATCGAGGCATGGTGGATATGGCTTAAAAGTTGACGTTAAACCACGTTCATGAAATCTACAAAAAATATTTTTTTTTCCAATTTTGGACACTAAAACGGTGTCTCCCGTCATGATGAAATCAAGGCATGGTGGATATGGCCTAAAAGTTGACGTTAAACCACGTTCATGAAATCTACAAAAAATATTTTTTTTTCCAATTTTGGACACTAAAACGGTGTCTCCCGTCATGATGAAATCAAGGCATGGTGGATATGGCCTAAAAGTTGACGTTAAACCACGTTCATGAAATCTACAAAAAATATTTTTTTTTCCGATTTTGGACACTCAAACGGTGTCTCCCGTCATGCTGAAATCGAGGCATGGTGGATATGGCCTAAAAGTTGACGTTAGACCACGTTCATGAAATCTACAATCTGGATATGGCCTAAAAGTTGACGTTAAACCACGTTCATGAAAAATATATTTTTCAGATTTTGGACACTAAAACGGTGTCTCCCGTCATGCTGAAATCGAGGCATGGTGGATATGGCCTAAAAGTTGACGTTAAACCACGTTCATGAAATCTACAAAAAATATATTTTTTTTCGATTTTGGACACTAAAACAGTGTCTCCCGTCATGCGGAAATCGAGGCATGGTGTATATGGCTTAAAAGTTGACGTTAGACCACGTTCATGAAATCTACAAAAAATATTTTTTTTTCCGATTTTGGACACTAAAACGGTGTCTCCCGTCATGCTGAAATCGAGGCATGGTGGATATGGCCAAAAAGTTGACGTTAGACCACGTTCATGAAATCTAAAAAAATATTTTTTTTTTTCCGATTTTGGACACTAAAACGGTGTCTCCCGTCATGCTGAAATCGAGGCATGGTGGATATGGCCTAAAATTTGACGTTAAACCACGTTCATGAAATCTACAAAAAATATATTTTTCAGATTTTGGACACTCAAACGGTGTCTCCCGTCATGATGAAATCGAGGCATGGTGGATATGGCCTAAAAGTTGACGTTAAACCACGTTCATGAAATCTACAAAAAAAATTTTTTTTTCCGATTTTGGACACTCAAACGGTGTCTCCCGTCATGCTGAAATCAAGGCATGGTGGATATGGCCAAAAAGTTGACGTTAGACCACGTTCATTAAATCTAAAAAAATATTTTTTTTTTCGATTTTGGACACTAAAACGGTGTCTCCCGTCATGCTGAAATCGAGGCATGGTGGATATGGCCTAAAAGTTGACGTTAAACCACGTTCATGAAATCTACAAAAAATATATTTTTCAGATTTTGGACACTCAAACGGTGTCTCCCGTCATGATGAAATCGAGGCATGGTGGATATGGCCTAAAAGTTGACGTTAAACCACGTTCATGAAATCTACAAAAAATATATTTTTTTCCGATTTTGGACACTCAAACGGTGTCTCCCGTCATGATGAAATCGAGGCATGGTGGATATGGCCTAAAAGTTGACGTTAGACCACGTTCATGAAATCTACAATCTGGATATGGCCTAAAAGTTGACGTTAAACCACGTTCATGAAATCTACAAAAAATATTTTTTTTTCCGATTTTGGACACTAAAACGGTGTCTCCCGTCATGATGAAATCAAGGCATGGTGGATATGGCCTAAAAGTTGACGTTAAACCACGTTCATGAAATCTACAAAAAATATATTTTTTTCCGATTTTGGACACTAAAACGGTGTCTCCCGTCATGCTGAAATCGAGGCATGGTGGATATGGCTTAAAGTTGACGTTAGACCACGTTCATGAAATCTACAAAAAATATTTTTTTTCCCGATTTTGGACACTCAAACGGTGTCTCCCCTCATGCTGAAATCGAGGCATGGTGGATATGGCCTAAAAGTTGACGTTAGACCACGTTCATGAAATCTACAATCTGGATATGGCCTAAAAGTTGACGTTAAACCAAGTTCATGAAAAATATATTTTTCAGATTTTGGACACTAAAACGGTGTCTCCCGTCATGCTGAAATCGAGGCATGGTGGATATGGCTTAAAAGTTGACGTTAAACCACGTTCATGAAATCTACAAAAAATATTTTTTTTTCCGATTTTGGACACTAAAACGGTGTCTCCCGTCATGCGGAAATCGAGGCATGGTGGATATGGCTTAAAAGTTGACGTTAAACCACGTTCATGAAATCTACAAAAAATAATTTTTTTTCCAATTTTGGACACTAAAACGGTGTCTCCCGTCATGATGAAATCAAGGCATGGTGGATATGGCCTAAAAGTTGACGTTAAACCACGTTCATGAAATCTACAAAAAATATTTTTTTTTCCGATTTTGGACACTCAAACGGTGTCTCCCGTCATGATGAAATCGAGGCATGGTGGATATGGCCTAAAAGTTGACGTTAGACCACGTTCATGAAATCTACAATCTGGATATGGCCTAAAAGTTGACGTTAAACCACGTTCATGAAAAATATATTTTTCAGATTTTGGACACTAAAACGGTGTCTCCCGTCATGCTGAAATCGAGGCATGGTGGATATGGCCAAAAAGTTGACGTTAGACCACGTTCATGAAATCTACAAAAAAAAAAAAAAAATCCGATTTTGGACACTAAAACGGTGTCTCCCGTCATGCTGAAATCGAGGCATGGTGGATATGGCCAAAAAGTTGACGTTAGACCACGTTCATGAAATCTACTAAAAATATTTTTTTTTCCAATTTTGGACACTAAAACGGTGTCTCCCGTCATGCTGAAATCGAGGCATGGTGTATATGGCCTAAAAGTTGACGTTAAACCACGTTCATGAAATCTACAAAAAATATTTTTTTTTCCGATTTTGGACACTAAAACGGTGTCTCCAGTCATGCGGAAATCGAGGCATGGTGGATATGGCTTAAAAGTTGACGTTAAACCACGTTCATGAAATCTACAAAAAATATTTTTTTTTCCAATTTTGGACACTAAAACGGTGTCTCCCGTCATGATGAAATCAAGGCATGGTGGATATGGCCTAAAAGTTGACGTTAAACCACGTTCATGAAATCTACAAAAAATATTTTTTTTTCCAATTTTGGACACTAAAACGGTGTCTCCCGTCATGATGAAATCAAGGCATGGTGGATATGGCCAAAAAGTTGACGTTAGACCACGTTCATGAAATCTACTAAAAATATTTTTTTTTACGATTTTGGACACTAAAACGGAGTCTCCCGTCATGCTGAAATCGAGGCATGGTGGATATGGCCAAAAAGTTGACGTTAGACCACGTTCATGAAATCTACTAAAAATATTTTTTTTTCCGATTTTGGACACTAAAACGGTGTCTCCCGTCATGCTGAAATCGAGGCATGGTGGATATGGCCTAAAAGTTGACGTTAAACCACGTTCATGAAATCTACAAAAAAAAAAAAAAAATCCGATTTTGGACACTAAAACGGTGTCTCCCGTCATGATGAAATCGAGGCATGGTGGATATGGCCTAAAAGTTGACGTTAGACCACGTTCATGAAATCTACAATCTGGATATGGCCTAAAAGTTGACGTTAAACCACGTTCATGAAAAATATATTTTTCAGATTTTGGACACTAAAACGGTGTCTCCCGTCATGCTGAAATCGAGGCATGGTGGATATGGCCTAAAAGTTGACGTTAAACCACGTTCATGAAATCTACAAAAACATTTTTTTTCCGATTTTGGACACTAAAACGGTGTCTCCCGTCATGCGGAAATCGAGGCATGGTGGATATGGCTTAAAAGTTGACGTTAAACCACGTTCATGAAATCTACAAAAAATATTTTTTTTCCCGATTTTGGACACTAAAACGGTGTCTCCCGTCATGATGAAATCAAGGCATGGTGGATATGGCCTAAAAGTTGACGTTAAACCACGTTCATGAAATCTACAAAAAATATTTTTTTTTCCGATTTTGGACACTAAAACGGTGTCTCCCGTCATGCTGAAATCGAGGCATGGTGGATATGGCTTAAAAGTTGACGTTAGACCACGTTCATGAAATCTACAAAAAATATTTTTTTTTCCGATTTTGGACACTAAAACGGTGTCTCCCGTCATGCTGAAATCGAGGCATGGTGGATATGGCCAAAAAGTTGACGTTAGACCACGTTCATGAAATCTAAAAAAATATTTTTTTTTTCCGATTTTGGACACTAAAACGGTGTCTCCCGTCATGCTGAAATCGAGGCATGGTGGATATGGCCTAAAATTTGACGTTAAACCACATTCATGAAATCTACAAAAAATATATTTTTCAGATTTTGGACACTCAAACGGTGTCTCCCGTCATGATGAAATCGAGGCATGGTGGATATGGCCTAAAAGTTGACGTTAAACCACGTTCATGAAATCTACAAAAAAAATTTTTTTTTCCGATTTTGGACACTCAAACGGTGTCTCCCGTCATGCTGAAATCAAGGCATGGTGGATATGGCCAAAAAGTTGACGTTAGACCACGTTCATGAAATCTAAAAAAATATTTTTTTTTCCGATTTTGGACACTAAAACGGTGTCTCCCGTCATGCTGAAATCGAGGCATGGTGGATATGGCCTAAAAGTTGACGTTAAACCACGTTCATGAAATCTACAAAAAATATATTTTTCAGATTTTGGACACTCAAACGGTGTCTCCCGTCATGATGAAATCGAGGCATGGTGGATATGGCCTAAAAGTTGACGTTAAACCACGTTCATGAAATCTACAAAAAATATATTTTTTTCCGATTTTGGACACTCAAACGGTGTCTCCCGTCATGATGAAATCGAGGCATGGTGGATATGGCCTAAAAGTTGACGTTAGACCACGTTCATGAAATCTACAAAAAATATATTTTTTTCTGATTTTGGACACTAAAACGGTGTCTCCCGTCATGCTGAAATCGAGGCATGGTGGATATGGCCTAAAAGTTGACGTTAAACCACGTTCATGAAATCTACAAAAAATATATTTTTTTCCGATTTTGGACACTAAAACGGTGTCTCCCGTCATGCGGAAATCGAGGCATGGTGGATATGGCTTAAAAGTTGACGTTAAACCACGTTCATGAAATCTACAAAAAATATTTTTTTTTCAGATTTTGGACACTCAAACGGTGTCTCCCGTCATGATGAAATCAAGGCATGGTGGATATGGCCTAAAAGTTGACGTTAAACCACGTTCATGAAATCTACAAAAAATATATTTTTTTCCGATTTTGGACACTAAAACGGTGTCTCCCGTCATGCTGAAATCGAGGCATGGTGGATATGGCTTAAAAGTTGACGTTAGACCACGTTCATGAAATCTACAAAAAATATTTTTTTTCCCGATTTTGGACACTCAAACGGTGTCTCCCCTCATGCTGAAATCGAGGCATGGTGGATATGGCCTAAAAGTTGACGTTAGACCACGTTCATGAAATCTACAATCTGGATATGGCCTAAAAGTTGACGTTAAACCACGTTCATGAAAAATATATTTTTCAGATTTTGGACACTAAAACGGTGTCTCCCGTCATGCTGAAATCGAGGCATGGTGGATATGGCCTAAAAGTTGACGTTAAACCACGTTCATGAAATCTACAAAAACATTTTTTTTCCGATTTTGGACACTAAAACGGTGTCTCCCGTCATGCGGAAATCGAGGCATGGTGGATATGGCTTAAAAGTTGACGTTAAACCACGTTCATGAAATCTACAAAAAATATTTTTTTTCCCGATTTTGGACACTAAAACGGTGTCTCCCGTCATGATGAAATCAAGGCATGGTGGATATGGCCTAAAAGTTGACGTTAAACCACGTTCATGAAATCTACAAAAAATATTTTTTTTTTCCGATTTTGGACACTAAAACGGTGTCTCCCGTCATGCTGAAATCGAGGCATGGTGGATATGGCTTAAAAGTTGACGTTAGACCACGTTCATGAAATCTACTAAAAATAATTTTTTTTCCCGATTTTGGACACTCAAACGGTGTCTCCCGTCATGCTGAAATCGAGGCATGGTGGATATGGCCTAAAAGTTGACGTTAGACCACGTTCATGAAATCTACAATCTGGATATGGCCTAAAAGTTGACGTTAAACCACGTTCATGAAAAATATATTTTTCAGATTTTGGACACTAAAACGGTGTCTCCCGTCATGCTGAAATCGAGGCATGGTGGATATGGCCTAAAAGTTGACGTTAAACCACGTTCATGAAATCTACAAAAAATATTTTTTTTTTCGATTTTGGACACTAAAACAGTGTCTCCCGTCATGCGGAAATCGAGGCATGGTGTATATGGCTTAAAAGTTGACGTTAGACCACGTTCATGAAATCTACAAAAAATATTTTTTTTTCCGATTTTGGACACTAAAACGGTGTCTCCCGTCATGCTGAAATCGAGGCATGGTGGATATGGCCAAAAAGTTGACGTTAGACCACGTTCATGAAATCTAAAAAAATATTTTTTTTTTTCCGATTTTGGACACTAAAACGGTGTCTCCCGTCATGCTGAAATCGAGGCATGGTGGATATGGCCTAAAATTTGACGTTAAACCACATTCATGAAATCTACAAAAAATATATTTTTCAGATTTTGGACACTCAAACGGTGTCTCCCGTCATGATGAAATCGAGGCATGGTGGATATGGCCTAAAAGTTGACGTTAAACCACGTTCATGAAATCTACAAAAAAAAATTTTTTTTCCGATTTTGGACACTCAAACGGTGTCTCCCGTCATGCTGAAATCAAGGCATGGTGGATATGGCCAAAAAGTTGACGTTAGACCACGTTCATGAAATCTAAAAAAATATTTTTTTTTCCGATTTTGGACACTAAAACGGTGTCTCCCGTCATGCTGAAATCGAGGCATGGTGGATATGGCCTAAAAGTTGACGTTAAACCACGTTCATGAAATCTACAAAAAATATATTTTTCAGATTTTGGACACTCAAACGGTGTCTCCCGTCATGATGAAATCGAGGCATGGTGGATATGGCCTAAAAGTTGACGTTAAACCACGTTCATGAAATCTACAAAAAATATATTTTTTTCCGATTTTGGACACTCAAACGGTGTCTCCCGTCATGATGAAATCGAGGCATGGTGGATATGGCCTAAAAGTTGACGTTAGACCACGTTCATGAAATCTACAATCTGGATATGGCCTAAAAGTTGACGTTAAACCACGTTCATGAAAAATATATTTTTCTGATTTTGGACACTAAAACGGTGTCTCCCGTCATGCTGAAATCGAGGCATGGTGGATATGGCCTAAAAGTTGACGTTAAACCACGTTCATGAAATCTACAAAAAATATATTTTTTTCCGATTTTGGACACTAAAACGGTGTCTCCCGTCATGCGGGAATCGAGGCATGGTGGATATGGCTTAAAAGTTGACGTTAAACCACGTTCATGAAATCTACAAAAAATATTTTTTTTTCAGATTTTGGACACTCAAACGGTGTCTCCCGTCATGATGAAATCAAGGCATGGTGGATATGGCCTAAAAGTTGACGTTAAACCACGTTCATGAAATCTACAAAAAATATATTTTTTTCCGATTTTGGACACTAAAACGGTGTCTCCCGTCATGCTGAAATCGAGGCATGGTGGATATGGCTTAAAAGTTGACGTTAGACCACGTTCATGAAATCTACAAAAAATATTTTTTTTCCCGATTTTGGACACTCAAACGGTGTCTCCCCTCATGCTGAAATCGAGGCATGGTGGATATGGCCTAAAAGTTGACGTTAGACCACGTTCATGAAATCTACAATCTGGATATGGCCTAAAAGTTGACGTTAAACCACGTTCATGAAAAATATATTTTTCAGATTTTGGACACTAAAACGGTGTCTCCCGTCATGCTGAAATCGAGGCATGGTGGATATGGCTTAAAAGTTGACGTTAAACCACGTTCATGAAATCTACAAAAAATATTTTTTTTTCCCGATTTTGGACACTAAAACGGTGTCTCCCGTCATGATGAAATCAAGGCATGGTGGATATGGCCTAAAAGTTGACGTTAAACCACGTTCATGAAATCTACAAAAAATAATTTTTTTTTCGATTTTGGACACTAAAACGGTGTCTCCCGTCATGCTGAAATCGAGGCATGGTGGATATGGCCTAAAAGTTGACGTTAGACCACGTTCATGAAAAATACATTTTTCAGATTTTGGACACTAAAACGGTGTCTCCCGTCATGCTGAAATCGAGGCATGGTGGATATGGCCTAAAAGTTGACGTTAAACCACGTTCATGAAATCTACAAAAAAAAATTTTTTTTCCGATTTTGGACACTAAAACGGTGTCTCCCGTCATGCGGAAATCGAGGCATGGTGGATATGGCTTAAAAGTTGACGTTAAACCACGTTCATGAAATCTACAAAAAAAAAAATGTTTACGATTTTGGACACTAAAACGGTGTCTCCCGTCATGATGAAATCAAGGCATGGTGGATATGGCCTAAAGGTTGACGTTAAACCACGTTCATGAAATCTACAAAAAAAATTTTTTTTTCCGATTTTGGACACTAAAACGGTGTCTCCCGTCATGCTGAAATCGAGGCATGGTGGATATGGCCAAAAAGTTGACGTTAGACCACGTTCATGAAATCTACTAAAAATATATTTTTTTCCGATTTTGGACACTAAAACGGTGTCTCCCGTCATGCTGAAATCGAGGCATGGTGGATATGGCCTAAAAGTTGACGTTAAACCACGTTCATGAAATCTACCAAAAAATTTTTTTTCCGATTTTGGACACTAAAACGGTGTCTCCCGTCATGATGAAATCAAGGCATGGTGGATATGGCCTAAAAGTTGACGTTAAACCACGTTCATGAAATCTACAAAAAAAAATTTTTTCCGATTTTGGACACTAAAACGGTGTCTCCCGTCATGATGAAATCAAGGCATGGTGGATATGGCCTAAAAGTTGACGTTAAACCACGTTCATGAAATCTACAAAAAATTTTTTTTTTTACGATTTTGGACACTAAAACGGAGTCTCCCGTCATGCTGAAATCGAGGCATGGTGGATATGGCCAAAAAGTTGACGTTAGACCACGTTCATGAAATCTACTAAAAATATTTTTTTTTCCGATTTTGGACACTAAAACGGTGTCTCCCGTCATGCTGAAATCGAGGCATGGTGGATATGGCCTAAAAGTTGACGTTAAACCACGTTCATGAAATCTACAAAAAAAAAAAAAAAATCTGATTTTGGACACTAAAACGGTGTCTCCCGTCATGATGAAATCGAGGCATGGTGGATATGGCCTAAAAGTTGACGTTAAACCACGTTCATGAAAAATATATTTTTCAGATTTTGGACACTAAAACGGTGTCTCCCGTCATGCTGAAATCGAGGCAGTGTGGATATGGCCTAAAAGTTGACGTTAAACCACGTTCATGAAATCTACAAAAAATATTTTTTTTTCCGATTTTGGACACTAAAACGGTGTCTCCCGTCATGCTGAAATCGAGGCATGGTGGATATGGCCTAAAAGTTGACGTTAGACCACGTTCATGAAATCTACAATCTGGATATGGCCTAAAAGTTGACGTTAAACCACGTTCATGAAAAATATATTTTTCAGATTTTGGACACTAAAACGGTGTCTCCCGTCATGCTGAAATCGAGGCATGGTGGATATGGCCAAAAAGTTGACGTTAGACCACGTTCATGAAATCTACTAAAAATATTTTTTTTTCCAATTTTGGACACTAAAACGGTGTCTCCCGTCATGATGAAATCAAGGCATGGTGGATATGGCCTAAAAGTTGACGTTAAACCACGTTCATGAAATCTACAAAAAATATTTTTTTTTCCAATTTTGGACACTCAAACGGTGTCTCCCGTCATGATGAAATCGAGGCATGGTGGATATGGCCTAAAAGTTGACGTTAGACCACGTTCATGAAATCTACAATCTGGATATGGCCTAAAAATTGACGTTAAACCACGTTCATGAAAAATATATTTTCCCGATTTTGGACACTAAAACGGTGTCTCCCGTCATGATGAAATCAAGGCATGGTGGATATGGCCTAAAAGTTGACGTTAAACCACGTTCATGAAATCTACAAAAAATATTTTTTTTTCCGATTTTGGACACTAAAACGGTGTCTCCCGTCATGCTGAAATCGAGGCATGGTGGATATGGCTTAAAAGTTGACGTTAGACCACGTTCATGAAATCTACTAAAAATATTTTTTTTTCCGATTTTGGACACTCAAACGGTGTCTCCCGTCATGCTGAAATCGAGGCATGGTGGATATGGCCTAAAAGTTGACGTTAGACCACGTTCATGAAATCTACAATCTGGATATGGCCTAAAAGTTGACGTTAAACCACGTTCATGAAAATTTTTTTTTTTTTCGATTTTGGACACTAAAACAGTGTCTCCCGTCATGCGGAAATCGAGGCATGGTGTATATGGCTTAAAAGTTGACGTTAGACCACGTTCATGAAATCTACAAAAAATATATGTTTTTCCGATTTTGGACACTAAAACGGTGTCTCCCGTCATGCTGAAATCGAGGCATGGTGGATATGGCCAAAAAGTTGACGTTAGACCACGTTCATGAAATCTAAAAAAATATTTATTTTTTTCCGATTTTGGACACTAAAACGGTGTCTCCCGTCATGCTGAAATCGAGGCATGGTGGATATGGCCTAAAATTTGACGTTAAACCACGTTCATGAAATCTACAAAAAATATATTTTTCAGATTTTGGACACTCAAACGGTGTCTCCCGTCATGATGAAATCGAGGCATGGTGGATATGGCCTAAAAGTTGACGTTAAACCACGTTCATGAAATCTACAAAAAAAAAATTTTTTTCCGATTTTGGACACTCAAACGGTGTCTCCCGTCATGCTGAAATCAAGGCATGGTGGATATGGCCAAAAAGTTGACGTTAGACCACGTTCATGAAATCTAAAAAAATATTTTTTTTTCCGATTTTGGACACTAAAACGGTGTCTCCCGTCATGCTGAAATCGAGGCATGGTGGATATGGCCTAAAAGTTGACGTTAAACCACGTTCATGAAATCTACAAAAAATATATTTTTCAGATTTTGGACACTCAAACGGTGTCTCCCGTCATGATGAAATCGAGGCATGGTGGATATGGCCTAAAAGTTGACGTTAAACCACGTTCATGAAATCTACAAAAAATTTTTTTTTTTCAGATTTTGGACACTCAAACGGTGTCTCCCGTCATGCTGAAATCAAGGCATGGTGGATATGGCCAAAAAGTTGACGTTAGACCACGTTCATGAAATCTATTAAAAATATTTTTTTTTTTTTTTTTGGACACTAAAACGGTGTCTCCCGTCATGCTGAAATCGAGGCATGGTGGATATGGCTTAAAAGTTGACGTTAGACCACGTTCATGAAATCTACAAAAAATATATTTTTTTCCGATTTTGGACACTCAAATTGTGTCTCCCGTCATGCTGAAATCGAGGCATATGGCTTAAAAGTTGACGTTAGACCACGTTCATGAAATCTACAAAAAATATATTTTTCAGATTTTGGACACTCAAACGGTGTCTCCCGTCATGATGAAATCGAGGCATGGTGGATATGGCCTAAAAGTTGACGTTAAACCACGTTCATGAAATCTACAAAAACATTTTTTTTTTCGATTTTGGACACTAAAACGGTGTCTCCCGTCATGCGGAAATCGAGGCATGGTGGATATGGCTTAAAAGTTGACGTTAAACCACGTTCATGAAATCTACAAAAAATATTTTTTTTCCCGATTTTGGACACTAAAACGGTGTCTCCCGTCATGATGAAATCAAGGCATGGTGGATATGGCCTAAAAGTTGACGTTAAACCACGTTCATGAAATCTACAAAAAATATTTTTTTTTCCGATTTTGGACGCTAAAACGGTGTCTCCCGTCATGCTGAAATCGAGGCATGGTGGATATGGCTTAAAAGTTGACGTTAGACCACGTTCATGAAATCTACTAAAAATATTTTTTTTTCCGATTTTGGACACTCAAACGGTGTCTCCCGTCATGCTGAAATCGAGGCATGGTGGATATGGCCTAAAAGTTGACGTTAGACCACGTTCATGAAATCTACAATCTGGATATGGCCTAAAAGTTGACGTTAAACCACGTTCATGAAAAATATATTTTTCAGATTTTGGACACTAAAACGGTGTCTCCCGTCATGCTGAAATCGAGGCATGGTGGATATGGCCTAAAAGTTGACGTTAAACCACGTTCATGAAATCTACAAAAACATTTTTTTTTTCGATTTTGGACACTAAAACAGTGTCTCCCGTCATGCGGAAATCGAGGCATGGTGGATATGGCTTAAAAGTTGACGTTAAACCACGTTCATGAAATCTACAAAAAATATTTTTTTTCCCGATTTTGGACACTAAAACGGTGTCTCCCGTCATGATGAAATCAAGGCATGGTGGATATGGCCTAAAAGTTGACGTTAAACCACGTTCATGAAATCTACAAAAAATATTTTTTTTTCCGATTTTGGACACTAAAACGGTGTCTCCCGTCATGCTGAAATCGAGGCATGGTGGATATGGCTTAAAAGTTGACGTTAAACCACGTTCATGAAATCTACTAAAAATATTTTTTTTTTCGATTTTGGACACTCAAACGGTGTCTCCCGTCATGCTGAAATCGAGGCATGGTGGATATGGCCTAAAAGTTGACGTTAGACCACGTTCATGAAATCTACAATCTGGATATGGCCTAAAAGTTGACGTTAAACCACGTTCATGAAAAATATATTTTTCAGATTTTGGACACTAAAACGGTGTCTCCCGTCATGCTGAAATCGAGGCATGGTGGATATGGCCTAAAAGTTGACGTTAAACCACGTTCATGAAATCTACAAAAAATAATTTTTTTTTTCGATTTTGGACACTAAAACAGTGTCTCCCGTCATGCGGAAATCGAGGCATGGTGTATATGGCTTAAAAGTTGACGTTAGACCACGTTCATGAAATCTACAAAAAATATTTTTTTTTCCGATTTTGGACACTAAAACGGTGTCTCCCGTCATGCTGAAATCGAGGCATGGTGGATATGGCCAAAAAGTTGACGTTAGACCACGTTCATGAAATCTAAAAAAATATTTTTTTTTCCGATTTTGGACACTAAAACGGTGTCTCCCGTCATGCTGAAATCGAGGCATGGTGGATATGGCCTAAAATTTGACGTTAAACCACGTTCATGAAATCTACAAAAAATATATTTTTCAGATTTTGGACACTCAAACGGTGTCTCCCGTCATGATGAAATCGAGGCATGGTGGATATGGCCAAAAAGTTGACGTTAGACCACGTTCATGAAATCTACAATCTGGATATGGCCTAAAAGTTGACGTTAAACCACGTTCATGAAAAATATATTTTTCAGATTTTGGACACTAAAACGGTGTCTCCCGTCATGCTGAAATCGAGGCATGGTGGATATGGCCTAAAAGTTGACGTTAAACCACGTTCATGAAATCTACAAAAAAAATTTTTTTTTCCGATTTTGGACACTCAAACGGTGTCTCCCGTCATGCTGAAATCAAGGCATGGTGGATATGGCCAAAAAGTTGACGTTAGACCACGTTCATGAAATCTAAAAAAATATTTTTTTTTCCGATTTTGGACACTAAAACGGTGTCTCCCGTCATGCTGAAATCGAGGCATGGTGGATATGGCCTAAAAGTTGACGTTAAACCACGTTCATGAAATCTACAAAAAATATATTTTTCAGATTTTGGACACTCAAACGGTGTCTCCCGTCATGATGAAATCGAGGCATGGTGGATATGGCCTAAAAGTTGACGTTAAACCACGTTCATGAAATCTACAAAAAAAATTTTTTTTTCAGATTTTGGACACTCAAACGGTGTCTCCCGTCATGCTGAAATCAAGGCATGGTGGATATGGCCAAAAAGTTGACGTTAGACCACGTTCATGAAATCTATTAAAAATATTTTTTTTTTCGATTTTGGACACTAAAACGGTGTCTCCCGTCATGCTGAAATCGAGGCATGGTGGATATGGCTTAAAAGTTGACGTTAGACCACGTTCATGAAATCTACAAAAAATATATTTTTTTCCGATTTTGGACACTCAAATTGTGTCTCCCGTCATGCTGAAATCGAGGCATATGGCTTAAAAGTTGACGTTAGACCACGTTCATGAAATCTACAAAAAATATATTTTTCAGATTTTGGACACTCAAACGGTGTCTCCCGTCATGATGAAATCGAGGCATGGTGGATATGGCCTAAAAGTTGACGTTAAACCACGTTCATGAAATCTACAAAAACATTTTTTTTTTCGATTTTGGACACTAAAACGGTGTCTCCCGTCATGCGGAAATCGAGGCATGGTGGATATGGCTTAAAAGTTGACGTTAAACCACGTTCATGAAATCTACAAAAAATATTTTTTTTCCCGATTTTGGACACTAAAACGGTGTCTCCCGTCATGATGAAATCAAGGCATGGTGGATATGGCCTAAAAGTTGACGTTAAACCACGTTCATGAAATCTACAAAAAATATTTTTTTTTCCGATTTTGGACACTAAAACGGTGTCTCCCGTCATGCTGAAATCGAGGCATGGTGGATATGGCTTAAAAGTTGACGTTAGACCACGTTCATGAAATCTACTAAAAATATTTTTTTTTCCGATTTTTGACACTCAAACGGTGTCTCCCGTCATGCTGAAATCGAGGCATGGTGGATATGGCCTAAAAGTTGACGTTAGACCACGTTCATGAAATCTACAATCTGGATATGGCCTAAAAGTTGACGTTAAACCACGTTCATGAAAAATATATTTTTCAGATTTTGGACACTAAAACGGTGTCTCCCGTCATGCTGAAATCGAGGCATGGTGGATATGGCCTAAAAGTTGACGTTAAACCACGTTCATGAAATCTACCAAAAATATATTTTTCAGATTTTGGACACTCAAACGGTGTCTCCCGTCATGATGAAATCGAGGCATGGTGGATATGGCCTAAAAGTTGACGTTAAACCACGTTCATGAAATCTACAAAAAATATATTTTTTTCCGATTTTGGACACTCAAATTGTGTCTCCCGTCATGCTGAAATCGAGGCATATGGCTTAAAAGTTGACGTTAAACCACGTTCATGAAATCTACAAAAAATATTATTTTTTTCGATTTTGGACACTAAAACGGTGTCTCCCGTCATGCTGAAATCGAGGCATGGTGGATATGGCTTAAAAGTTGACGTTAGACCACGTTCATGAAATCTACAAAAAATATTTTTTTTTCCGATTTTGGACACTCAAACGGTGTCTCCTGTCATGATGAAATCGAGGCATGGTGGATATGGCCTAAAAGTTGACGTTAGACCACGTTCATGAAATCTACAATCTGGATATGGCCTAAAAGTTGACTTTAAACCACGTTCATGAAAAATATATTTTTCAGATTTTGGACACTAAAACGGTGTCTCCCGTCATGCTGAAATCGAGGCATGGTGGATATGGCCTAAAAGTTGACGTTAAACCACGTTCATGAAATCTACAAAAAATATTTTTTTTCCGATTTTGGACACTAAAACGGTGTCTCCCGTCATGCGGAAATCGAGGCATGGTGGATATGGCTTAAAAGTTGACGTTAAACCACGTTCATGAAATCTACAAAAAATATTTTTTTTTCCGATTTTGGACACTAAAACGGTGTCTCCCGTCATGATGAAATCAAGGCATGGTGGATATGGCCTAAAAGTTGACGTTAAACCACGTTCATGAAATCTACAAAAAATATTTTTTTTTCCGATTTTGGACACTAAAACGGTGTCTCCCGTCATGCTGAAATCGAGGCATGGTGGATATGGCCTAAAAGTTGACGTTAAACCACGTTCATGAATTCTACCAAAAATATATTTTTCAGATTTTGGACACTCAAACGGTGTCTCCCGTCATGATGAAATCGAGGCATGGTGGATATGGCCTAAAAGTTGACGTTAAACCACGTTCATGAAATCTACAAAAAATATATTTTTTTCCGATTTTGGACACTCAAATTGTGTCTCCCGTCATGCTGAAATCGAGGCATATGGCTTAAAAGTTGACGTTAGACCACGTTCATGAAATCTACAAAAAATATATTTTTCAGATTTTGGACACTCAAACGGTGTCTCCCGTCATGATGAAATCGAGGCATGGTGGATATGGCCTAAAAGTTGACGTTAAACCACGTTCATGAAATCTACAAAAACATTTTTTTTTTCGATTTTGGACACTAAAACGGTGTCTCCCGTCATGCGGAAATCGAGGCATGGTGGATATGGCTTAAAAGTTGACGTTTAACCACGTTCATGAAATCTACAAAAAATATTTTTTTTCCCGATTTTGGACACTAAAACGGTGTCTCCCGTCATGATGAAATCAAGGCATGGTGGATATGGCCTAAAAGTTGACGTTAAACCACGTTCATGAAATCTACAAAAAATATTTTTTTTTCCGATTTTGGACACTAAAACGGTGTCTCCCGTCATGCTGAAATCGAGGCATGGTGGATATGGCTTAAAAGTTGACGTTAGACCACGTTCATGAAATCTACTAAAAATATTTTTTTTTCCGATTTTTGACACTCAAACGGTGTCTCCCGTCATGCTGAAATCGAGGCATGGTGGATATGGCCTAAAAGTTGACGTTAGACCACGTTCATGAAATCTACAATCTGGATATGGCCTAAAAGTTGACGTTAAACCACGTTCATGAAAAATATATTTTTCAGATTTTGGACACTAAAACGGTGTCTCCCGTCATGCTGAAATCGAGGCATGGTGGATATGGCCTAAAAGTTGACGTTAAACCACGTTCATGAAATCTACCAAAAATACATTTTTCAGATTTTGGACACTCAAACGGTGTCTCCCGTCATGATGAAATCGAGGCATGGTGGATATGGCCTAAAAGTTGACGTTAAACCACGTTCATGAAATCTACAAAAAATATATTTTTTTCCGATTTTGGACACTCAAATTGTGTCTCCCGTCATGCTGAAATCGAGGCATATGGCTTAAAAGTTGACGTTAAACCACGTTCATGAAATCTACAAAAAATATTTTTTTTTTCGATTTTGGACACTAAAACGGTGTCTCCCGTCATGCTGAAATCGAGGCATGGTGGATATGGCTTAAAAGTTGACGTTAGACCACGTTCATGAAATCTACAAAAAATATTTTTTTTTCCGATTTTGGACACTCAAACGGTGTCTCCTGTCATGATGAAATCGAGGCATGGTGGATATGGCCTAAAAGTTGACGTTAGACCACGTTCATGAAATCTACAATCTGGATATGGCCTAAAAGTTGACTTTAAACCACGTTCATGAAAAATATATTTTTCAGATTTTGGACACTAAAACGGTGTCTCCCGTCATGCTGAAATCGAGGCATGGTGGATATGGCCTAAAAGTTGACGTTAAACCACGTTCATGAAATCTACAAAAAATATTTTTTTTCCGATTTTGGACACTAAAACGGTGTCTCCCGTCATGCGGAAATCGAGGCATGGTGGATATGGCTTAAAAGTTGACGTTAAACCACGTTCATGAAATCTACAAAAAATATTTTTTTTTCCGATTTTGGACACTAAAACGGTGTCTCCCGTCATGATGAAATCAAGGCATGGTGGATATGGCCTAAAAGTTGACGTTAAACCACGTTCATGAAATCTACAAAAAATATTTTTTTTTCCGATTTTGGACACTAAAACGGTGTCTCCCGTCATGCTGAAATCGAGGCATGGTGGATATGGCCTAAAAGTTGACGTTAAACCACGTTCATGAATTCTACCAAAAATATATTTTTCAGATTTTGGACACTCAAACGGTGTCTCCCGTCATGATGAAATCGAGGCATGGTGGATATGGCCTAAAAGTTGACGTTAAACCACGTTCATGAAATCTACAAAAAATATATTTTTTTCCGATTTTGGACACTCAAATTGTGTCTCCCGTCATGCTGAAATCGAGGCATATGGCTTAAAAGTTGACGTTAGACCACGTTCATGAAATCTACTAAAAATATATTTTTCAGATTTTGGACACTCAAACGGTGTCTCCCGTCATGATGAAATCGAGGCATGGTGGATATGGCCTAAAAGTTGACGTTAAACCACGTTCATGAAATCTACAAAAAAAAAATGTTTTTCCGATTTTGGACACTAAAACGGTGTCTCCCGTCATGCTGAAATCGAGGCATGGTGGATATGGCCTAAAAGTTGACGTTAAACCACGTTCATGAAATCTACAAAAAATATTTTTTTTCCGATTTTGGACACTAAAACGGTGTCTCCCGTCATGCGGAAATCGAGGCATGGTGGATATGGCTTAAAAGTTGACGTTAAACCACGTTCATGAAATCTATTAAAAATATTTTTTTTTACGATTTTGGACACTAAAACGGTGTCTCCCGTCATGCTGAAATCGAGGCATGGTGGATATGGCCTAAAAGTTGACGTTAGACCACGTTCATGAAATCTACAATCTGGATATGGCCTAAAAGTTGACGTTAAACCACGTTCATGAAAAATATATTTTTCAGATTTTGGACACTAAAACGGTGTCTCCCGTCATGCTGAAATCGAGGCATGGTGGATATGGCCTAAAAGTTGACGTTAAACCACGTTCATGAAATCTACCAAAAATATATTTTTCAGATTTTGGACACTCAAACGGTGTCTCCCGTCATGATGAAATCGAGGCATGGTGGATATGGCCTAAAAGTTGACGTTAAACCACGTTCATGAAATCTACAAAAAATATATTTTTTTCCGATTTTGGACACTCAAATTGTGTCTCCCGTCATGCTGAAATCGAGGCATATGGCTTAAAAGTTGACGTTAAACCACGTTCATGAAATCTACAAAAAATATTTTTTTTTTCGATTTTGGACACTAAAACGGTGTCTCCCGTCATGCTGAAATCGAGGCATGGTGGATATGGCTTAAAAGTTGACGTTAGACCACGTTCATGAAATCTACAAAAAATATTTTTTTTTCCGATTTTGGACACTCAAACGGTGTCTCCTGTCATGATGAAATCGAGGCATGGTGGATATGGCCTAAAAGTTGACGTTAGACCACGTTCATGAAATCTACAATCTGGATATGGCCTAAAAGTTGACTTTAAACCACGTTCATGAAAAATATATTTTTCAGATTTTGGACACTAAAACGGTGTCTCCCGTCATGCTGAAATCGAGGCATGGTGGATATGGCCTAAAAGTTGACGTTAAACCACGTTCATGAAATCTACAAAAAATATTTTTTTTCCGATTTTGGACACTAAAACGGTGTCTCCCGTCATGCGGAAATCGAGGCATGGTGGATATGGCTTAAAAGTTGACGTTAAACCACGTTCATGAAATCTACAAAAAATATTTTTTTTTCCGATTTTGGACACTAAAACGGTGTCTCCCGTCATGATGAAATCAAGGCATGGTGGATATGGCCTAAAAGTTGACGTTAAACCACGTTCATGAAATCTACAAAAAATATTTTTTTTTCCGATTTTGGACACTAAAACGGTGTCTCCCGTCATGCTGAAATCGAGGCATGGTGGATATGGCCTAAAAGTTGACGTTAAACCACGTTCATGAATTCTACCAAAAATATATTTTTCAGATTTTGGACACTCAAACGGTGTCTCCCGTCATGATGAAATCGAGGCATGGTGGATATGGCCTAAAAGTTGACGTTAAACCACGTTCATGAAATCTACAAAAAATATATTTTTTTCCGATTTTGGACACTCAAATTGTGTCTCCCGTCATGCTGAAATCGAGGCATATGGCTTAAAAGTTGACGTTAGACCACGTTCATGAAATCTACAAAAAATATATTTTTCAGATTTTGGACACTCAAACGGTGTCTCCCGTCATGATGAAATCGAGGCATGGTGGATATGGCCTAAAAGTTGACGTTAAACCACGTTCATGAAATCTACAAAAAAAAAATGTTTTTACGATTTTGGACACTAAAACGGTGTCTCCCGTCATGCTGAAATCGAGGCATGGTGGATATGGCCTAAAAGTTGACGTTAAACCACGTTCATGAAATCTACAAAAAATATTTTTTTTCCGATTTTGGACACTAAAACGGTGTCTCCCGTCATGCGGAAATCGAGGCATGGTGGATATGGCTTAAAAGTTGACGTTAAACTACGTTCATGAAATCTATTAAAAATATTTTTTTTTACGATTTTGGACACTAAAACGGTGTCTCCCGTCATGCTGAAATCGAGGCATGGTGGATATGGCCTAAAAGTTGACGTTAAACCACGTTCATGAAATCTACAAAAAATATTTTTTTTTTCGATTTTGGACACTAAAACGGTGTCTCCCGTCATGCTGAAATCGAGGCATTGTGGATATGGCTTAAAAGTTGATGTTAGACCACGTTCATGAAATCTACAAAAAATATTTTTTTTTCCGATTTTGGACACTCAAACGGTGTCTCCCGTCATGATGAAATCGAGGCATGGTGGATATGGCCTAAAAGTTGACGTTAGACCACGTTCATGAAATCTACAATCTGGATATGGCCTAAAAGTTGACGTTAAACCACGTTCATGAAAAATATATTTTTCAGATTTTGGACACTAAAACGGTGTCTCCCGTCATGCTGAAATCGAGGCATGGTGGATATGGCCTAAAAGTTGACGTTAAACCACGTTCATGAAATCTACAAAAAATATATTTTTACCCGATTTTGGACACTCAAACGGTGTCTCCCGTCATGATGAAATCGAGGCATGGTGGATATGGCCTAAAAGTTGACGTTAGACCACGTTCATGAAATCTACAATCTGGATATGGCCTAAAAGTTGACGTTAAACCACGTTCATGAAAAATATATTTTTCAGATTTTGGACACTAAAACGGTGTCTCCCGTCATGCTGAAATCGAGGCATGGTGGATATGGCCTAAAAGTTGACGTTAAACCACGTTCATGAAATCTACAAAAAATATTTTTTTTCCGATTTTGGACACTAAAACGGTGTCTCCCGTCATGCGGAAATCGAGGCATGGTGGATATGGCTTAAAAGTTGACGTTAAACCACGTTCATGAAATCTACAAAAAATATTTTTTTTTCCGATTTTGGACACTAAAACGGTGTCTCCCGTCATGATGAAATCAAGGCATGGTGGATATGGCCTAAAAGTTGACGTTAAACCACGTTCATGAAATCTACAAAAAATATTTTTTTTTCCGATTTTGGACACTAAAACGGTGTCTCCCGTCATGCTGAAATCGAGGCATGGTGGATATGGCCTAAAAGTTGACGTTAAACCACGTTCATGAATTCTACCAAAAATATATTTTTCAGATTTTGGACACTCAAACGGTGTCTCCCGTCATGATGAAATCGAGGCATGGTGGATATGGCCTAAAAGTTGACGTTAAACCACGTTCATGAAATCTACAAAAAATATATTTTTTTCCGATTTTGGACACTCAAATTGTGTCTCCCGTCATGCTGAAATCGAGGCATATGGCTTAAAAGTTGACGTTAGACCACGTTCATGAAATCTACTAAAAATATATTTTTCAGATTTTGGACACTCAAACGGTGTCTCCCGTCATGATGAAATCGAGGCATGGTGGATATGGCCTAAAAGTTGACGTTAAACCACGTTCATGAAATCTACAAAAAAAAAATGTTTTTCCGATTTTGGACACTAAAACGGTGTCTCCCGTCATGCTGAAATCGAGGCATGGTGGATATGGCCTAAAAGTTGACGTTAAACCACGTTCATGAAATCTACAAAAAATATTTTTTTTCCGATTTTGGACACTAAAACGGTGTCTCCCGTCATGCGGAAATCGAGGCATGGTGGATATGGCTTAAAAGTTGACGTTAAACCACGTTCATGAAATCTATTAAAAATATTTTTTTTTACGATTTTGGACACTAAAACGGTGTCTCCCGTCATGCTGAAATCGAGGCATGGTGGATATGGCCTAAAAGTTGACGTTAGACCACGTTCATGAAATCTACAATCTGGATATGGCCTAAAAGTTGACGTTAAACCACGTTCATGAAAAATATATTTTTCAGATTTTGGACACTAAAACGGTGTCTCCCGTCATGCTGAAATCGAGGCATGGTGGATATGGCCTAAAAGTTGACGTTAAACCACGTTCATGAAATCTACCAAAAATATATTTTTCAGATTTTGGACACTCAAACGGTGTCTCCCGTCATGATGAAATCGAGGCATGGTGGATATGGCCTAAAAGTTGACGTTAAACCACGTTCATGAAATCTACAAAAAATATATTTTTTTCCGATTTTGGACACTCAAATTGTGTCTCCCGTCATGCTGAAATCGAGGCATATGGCTTAAAAGTTGACGTTAAACCACGTTCATGAAATCTACAAAAAATATTTTTTTTTTCGATTTTGGACACTAAAACGGTGTCTCCCGTCATGCTGAAATCGAGGCATGGTGGATATGGCTTAAAAGTTGACGTTAGACCACGTTCATGAAATCTACAAAAAATATTTTTTTTTCCGATTTTGGACACTCAAACGGTGTCTCCTGTCATGATGAAATCGAGGCATGGTGGATATGGCCTAAAAGTTGACGTTAGACCACGTTCATGAAATCTACAATCTGGATATGGCCTAAAAGTTGACTTTAAACCACGTTCATGAAAAATATATTTTTCAGATTTTGGACACTAAAACGGTGTCTCCCGTCATGCTGAAATCGAGGCATGGTGGATATGGCCTAAAAGTTGACGTTAAACCACGTTCATGAAATCTACAAAAAATATTTTTTTTCCGATTTTGGACACTAAAACGGTGTCTCCCGTCATGCGGAAATCGAGGCATGGTGGATATGGCTTAAAAGTTGACGTTAAACCACGTTCATGAAATCTACAAAAAATATTTTTTTTTCCGATTTTGGACACTAAAACGGTGTCTCCCGTCATGATGAAATCAAGGCATGGTGGATATGGCCTAAAAGTTGACGTTAAACCACGTTCATGAAATCTACAAAAAATATTTTTTTTTCCGATTTTGGACACTAAAACGGTGTCTCCCGTCATGCTGAAATCGAGGCATGGTGGATATGGCCTAAAAGTTGACGTTAAACCACGTTCATGAATTCTACCAAAAATATATTTTTCAGATTTTGGACACTCAAACGGTGTCTCCCGTCATGATGAAATCGAGGCATGGTGGATATGGCCTAAAAGTTGACGTTAAACCACGTTCATGAAATCTACAAAAAATATATTTTTTTCCGATTTTGGACACTCAAATTGTGTCTCCCGTCATGCTGAAATCGAGGCATATGGCTTAAAAGTTGACGTTAGACCACGTTCATGAAATCTACAAAAAATATATTTTTCAGATTTTGGACACTCAAACGGTGTCTCCCGTCATGATGAAATCGAGGCATGGTGGATATGGCCTAAAAGTTGACGTTAAACCACGTTCATGAAATCTACAAAAAAAAAATGTTTTTACGATTTTGGACACTAAAACGGTGTCTCCCGTCATGCTGAAATCGAGGCATGGTGGATATGGCCTAAAAGTTGACGTTAAACCACGTTCATGAAATCTACAAAAAATATTTTTTTTCCGATTTTGGACACTAAAACGGTGTCTCCCGTCATGCGGAAATCGAGGCATGGTGGATATGGCTTAAAAGTTGACGTTAAACCACGTTCATGAAATCTATTAAAAATATTTTTTTTTACGATTTTGGACACTAAAACGGTGTCTCCCGTCATGCTGAAATCGAGGCATGGTGGATATGGCCTAAAAGTTGACGTTAAACCACGTTCATGAAATCTACAAAAAATATTTTTTTTTTCGATTTTGGACACTAAAACGGTGTCTCCCGTCATGCTGAAATCGAGGCATTGTGGATATGGCTTAAAAGTTGATGTTAGACCACGTTCATGAAATCTACAAAAAATATTTTTTTTTCCGATTTTGGACACTCAAACGGTGTCTCCCGTCATGATGAAATCGAGGCATGGTGGATATGGCCTAAAAGTTGACGTTAGACCACGTTCATGAAATCTACAATCTGGATATGGCCTAAAAGTTGACGTTAAACCACGTTCATGAAAAATATATTTTTCAGATTTTGGACACTAAAACGGTGTCTCCCGTCATGCTGAAATCGAGGCATGGTGGATATGGCCTAAAAGTTGACGTTAAACCACGTTCATGAAATCTACAAAAAATATATTTTTACCCGATTTTGGACACTCAAACGGTGTCTCCCGTCATGATGAAATCGAGGCATGGTGGATATGGCCTAAAAGTTGACGTTAGACCACGTTCATGAAATCTACAATCTGGATATGGCCTAAAAGTTGACGTTAAACCACGTTCATGAAAAATATATTTTTCAGATTTTGGACACTAAAACGGTGTCTCCCGTCATGCTGAAATCGAGGCATGGTGGATATGGCCTAAAAGTTGACGTTAAACCACGTTCATGAAATCTACAAAAAATATTTTTTTTTCCGATTTTGGACACTAAAACGGTGTCTCCCGTCATGCGGAAATCGAGGCATGGTGGATATGGCTTAAAAGTTGACGTTAAACCACGTTCATGAAATCTACAAAAAATATTTTTTTTTCCGATTTTGGACACTAAAACGGTGTCTCCCGTCATGATGAAATCAAGGCATGGTGGATATGGCCTAAAAGTTGACGTTAAACCACGTTCATGAAATCTACAAAAAATATTTTTTTTTCCGATTTTGGACACTAAAACGGTGTCTCCCGTCATGCTGAAATCGAGGCATGGTGGATATGGCTTAAAAGTTGACGTTAGACCACGTTCATGAAATCTCTTAAAAATATTTTTTTTTTCGATTTTGGACACTAAAACGGTGTCTCCCGTCATGCTGAAATCGAGGCATGGTGGATATGGCCTAAAAGTTGACGTTAAACCACGTTCATGAATTCTACAAAAAATATATTTTTCACATTTTGGACACTCAAACGGTGTCTCCCGTCATGATGAAATCGAGGCATGGTGGATATGGCCTAAAAGTTGACGTTAAACCACGTTCATGAAATCTACAAAAAAAAATTTTTTTTCAGATTTTGGACACTCAAACGGTGTCTCCCGTCATGATGAAATCGAGGCATGGTGGATATGGCCTAAAAGTTGACGTTAAACCACGTTCATGAAATCTACAAAAAATATTTTTTTTTCCGATTTTGGACACTCAAATTGTGTCTCCCGTCATGCTGAAATCGAGGCATATGGCTTAAAAGTTGACGTTAGACCACGTTCATGAAATCTACAAAAAATATATTTTTCAGATTTTGGACACTCAAACGGTGTCTCCCGTCATGATGAAATCGAGGCATGGTGGATATGGCCTAAAAGTTGACGTTAAACCACGTTCATGAAATCTACAAAAAATATTTTTTTTTCCGATTTTGGACACTAAAACGGTGTCTCCCGTCATGCTGAAATCAAGGCATGGTGGATATGGCCAAAAAGTTGACGTTAGACCACGTTCATGAAATCTACAAAAAATATATTTTTTTCCGATTTTGGACACTCAAACGGTGTCTCCCGTCATGATGAAATCGAGGCATGGTGGATATGGCCTAAAAGTTGACGTTAGACCACGTTCATGAAATCTACAATCTGGATATGGCCTAAAAGTTGACGTTAGACCACGTTCATGAAAAATATATTTTTCAGATTTTGGACACTAAAACGGTGTCTCCCGTCATGCTGAAATCGAGGCATGGTGGATATGGCCTAAAAGTTGACGTTAAACCACGTTCATGAAATCTACAAAAAATATATTTTTTTCCGATTTTGGACACTCAAACGGTGTCTCCCGTCATGATGAAATCGAGGCATGGTGGATATGGCCTAAAAGTTGACGTTAGACCACGTTCATGAAATCTACAATCTGGATATGGCCTAAAAGTTGACGTTAAACCACGTTCATGAAAAATATATTTTTCAGATTTTGGACACTAAAACTGTGTCTCCCGTCATGCTGAAATCGAGGCATGGTGGATATGGCCTAAAAGTTGACGTTAAACCACGTTCATGAAATCTACAAAAAATATTTTTTTTTCCGATTTTGGACACTAAAACGGTGTCTCCCGTCATGATGAAATCAAGGCATGGTGGATATGGCCTAAAAGTTGACGTTAAACCACGTTCATGAAATGTACAAAAAATATTTTTTTTTCCGATTTTGGACACTAAAACGGTGTCTCCCGTCATGCTGAAATCGAGGCATGGTGGATATGGCTTAAAAGTTGACGTTAGACCACGTTCATGAAATCTACTAAAAATATTTTTTTTTCCGATTTTGGACACTAAAACGGTGTCTCCCGTCATGCTGAAATCGAGGCATGGTGGATATGGCCTAAAAGTTGACGTTAAACCACGTTCATGAAATCTACAAAAAATATATTTTTTTCCGATTTTGGACACTCAAATTGTGTCTCCCGTCATGCTGAAATCGAGGCATATGGCTTAAAAGTTGACGTTAGACCACGTTCATGAAATCTACAAAAAATATATTTTTCAGATTTTGGACACTCAAACGGTGTCTCCCGTCATGATGAAATCGAGGCATGGTGGATATGGCCTAAAAGTTGACGTTAAACCACGTTCATTAAATCTACAAAAAATATTTTTTTTTCCGATTTTGGACACTAAAACGGTGTCTCCCGTCATGCTGAAATCAAGGCATGGTGGATATGGCCAAAAAGTTGACGTTAGACCACGTTCATGAAATCTATTAAAAATATTTTTTTTTCCGATTTTGGACACTAAAACGGTGTCTCCCGTCATGCTGAAATCAAGGCATGGTGGATATGGCCTAAAAGTTGACGTTAAACCACGTTCATGAAATCTACAAAAAATATTTTTTTTTCCGATTTTGGACACTCAAACGGTGTCTCCCGTCATGATGACATCGAGGCATGGTGGATATGGCCTAAAAGTTGACGTTAGACCACGTTCATGAAATCTACAATCTGGATATGGCCTAAAAGTTGACGTTAAACCACGTTCATGAAAAATATTTTTTTCCGATTTTGGACACTAAAACGGTGTCTCCCGTCATGCTGAAATCGAGGCATGGTGGATATGGCCTAAAAGTTGACGTTAAACCACGTTCATGAAATCTACAAAAAATATTTTTTTTTCCGATTTTGGACACTAAAACGGTGTCTCCCGTCATGCTGAAATCGAGGCATGGTGGATATGGCCAAAAAGTTGACGTTAGACCACGTTCATGAAATCTACTAAAAATATTTTTTTTTCCGATTTTGGACACTAAAACGGTGTCTCCCGTCATGCTGAAATCGAGGCATGGTGGATATGGCCTAAAAGTTGACGTTAAACCACGTTCATGAATTCTACCAAAAATATATTTTTCAGATTTTGGACACTCAAACGGTGTCTCCCGTCATGATGAAATCGAGGCATGGTGGATATGGCCTAAAAGTTGACGTTAAGCCACGTTCATGAAATCTACAAAAAATATATTTTTTTCCGATTTTGGACACTCAAATTGTGTCTCCCGTCATGCTGAAATCGAGGCATATGGCTTAAAAGTTGACGTTAGACCACGTTCATGAAATCTACAATCTGGATATGGCCTAAAAGTTGACTTTAAACCACGTTCATGAAAAATATATTTTTCAGATTTTGGACACTAAAACGGTGTCTCCCGTCATGCTGAAATCGAGGCATGGTGGATATGGCCTAAAAGTTGACGTTAAACCACGTTCATGAAATCTACAAAAAATATTTTTTTTCCGATTTTGGACACTAAAACGGTGTCTCCCGTCATGCGGAAATCGAGGCATGGTGGATATGGCTTAAAAGTTGACGTTAAACCACGTTCATGAAATCTACAAAAAATATTTTTTTTTCCGATTTTGGACACTAAAACGGTGTCTCCCGTCATGATGAAATCAAGGCATGGTGGATATGGCCTAAAAGTTGACGTTAAACCACGTTCATGAAATCTACAAAAAATATTTTTTTTTCCGATTTTGGACACTAAAACGGTGTCTCCCGTCATGCTGAAATCGAGGCATGGTGGATATGGCCTAAAAGTTGACGTTAAACCATGTTCATGAATTCTACCAAAAATATATTTTTCAGATTTTGGACACTCAAACGGTGTCTCCCGTCATGATGAAATCGAGGCATGGTGGATATGGCCTAAAAGTTGACGTTAAACCACGTTCATGAAATCTACAAAAAATATATTTTTTTCCGATTTTGGACACTCAAATTGTGTCTCCCGTCATGCTGAAATCGAGGCATATGGCTTAAAAGTTGACGTTAGACCACGTTCATGAAATCTACAAAAAATATATTTTTCAGATTTTGGACACTCAAACGGTGTCTCCCGTCATGATGAAATCGAGGCATGGTGGATATGGCCTAAAAGTTGACGTTAAACCACGTTCATGAAATCTACAAAAAAAAAATGTTTTTCCGATTTTGGACACTAAAACGGTGTCTCCCGTCATGCTGAAATCGAGGCATGGTGGATATGGCCTAAAAGTTGACGTTAAACCACGTTCATGAAATCTACAAAAAATATTTTTTTCCCGATTTTGGACACTAAAACGGTGTCTCCCGTCATGCGGAAATCGAGGCATGGTGGATATGGCTTAAAAGTTGACGTTAAACCACGTTCATGAAATCTATTAAAAATATTTTTTTTTACGATTTTGGACACTAAAACGGTGTCTCCCGTCATGCTGAAATCGAGGCATGGTGGATATGGCCTAAAAGTTGACGTTAAACCACGTTCATGAAATCTACAAAAAATATTTTTTTTCTTCGATTTTGGACACTAAAACGGTGTCTCCCGTCATGCTGAAATCGAGGCATTGTGGATATGGCTTAAAAGTTGATGTTAGACCACGTTCATGAAATCTACAAAAAATATTTTTTTTTCCGATTTTGGACACTCAAACGGTGTCTCCCGTCATGATGAAATCGAGGCATGGTGGATATGGCCTAAAAGTTGACGTTAGACCACGTTCATGAAATCTACAATCTGGATATGGCCTAAAAGTTGACGTTAAACCACGTTCATGAAAAATATATTTTTCAGATTTTGGACACTAAAACGGTGTCTCCCGTCATGCTGAAATCGAGGCATGGTGGATATGGCCTAAAAGTTGACGTTAAACCACGTTCATGAAATCTACAAAAAATATATTTTTACCCGATTTTGGACACTCAAACGGTGTCTCCCGTCATGATGAAATCGAGGCATGGTGGATATGGCCTAAAAGTTGACGTTAGACCACGTTCATGAAATCTACAATCTGGATATGGCCTAAAAGTTGACGTTAAACCACGTTCATGAAAAATATATTTTTCAGATTTTGGACACTAAAACGGTGTCTCCCGTCATGCTGAAATCGAGGCATGGTGGATATGGCCTAAAAGTTGACGTTAAACCACGTTCATGAAATCTACAAAAAATATTTTTTTTTCCGATTTTGGACACTAAAACGGTGTCTCCCGTCATGCGGAAATCGAGGCATGGTGGATATGGCTTAAAAGTTGACGTTAAACCACGTTCATGAAATCTACAAAAAATATATTTTTTTCCGATTTTGGACACTAAAACGGTGTCTCCCGTCATGATGAAATCAAGGCATGGTGGATATGGCCTAAAAGTTGACGTTAAACCACGTTCATGAAATCTACAAAAAATATTTTTTTTTCCGATTTTGGACACTAAAACGGTGTCTCCCGTCATGCTGAAATCGAGGCATGGTGGATATGGCCTAAAAGTTGACGTTAAACCACGTTCATGAATTCTACCAAAAATATATTTTTCAGATTTTGGACACTCAAACGGTGTCTCCCGTCATGATGAAATCGAGGCATGGTGGATATGGCCTAAAAGTTGACGTTAAACCACGTTCATGAAATCTACAAAAAAAATTTTTTTTTCAGATTTTGGACACTCAAACGGTGTCTCCCGTCATGATGAAATCGAGGCATGGTGGATATGGCCTAAAAGTTGACGTTAAACCACGTTCATGAAATCTACAAAAAATATTTTTTTTTCCGATTTTGGACACTCAAATTGTGTCTCCCGTCATGCTGAAATCGAGGCATATGGCTTAAAAGTTGACGTTAGACCACGTTCATGAAATCTACAAAAAATATATTTTTCAGATTTTGGACACTCAAACGGTGTCTCCCGTCATGATGAAATCGAGGCATGGTGGATATGGCCTAAAAGTTGACGTTAAACCACGTTCATGAAATCTACAAAAAATATTTTTTTTTCCGATTTTGGACACTAAAACGGTGTCTCCCGTCATGCTGAAATCAAGGCATGGTGGATATGGCCAAAAAGTTGACGTTAGACCACGTTCATGAAATCTATTAAAAATATATTTTTTTACGATTTTGGACACTAAAACGGTGTCTCCCGTCATGCTGAAATCGAGGCATGGTGGATATGGCCTAAAAGTTGACGTTAAACCACGTTCATGAAATCTACAAAAAAAATTTTTTTTTCCGATTTTGGACACTAAAACGGTGTCTCCCGTCATGCTGAAATCGAGGCATGGTGGATATGGCTTAAAAGTTGACGTTAGACCACGTTCATGAAATCTACAAAAAATATTTTTTTTTCCGATTTTGGACACTCAAACGGTGTCTCCCGTCATGATGAAATCGAGGCATGGTGGATATGGCCTAAAAGTTGACGTTAGACCACGTTCATGAAATCTACAATCTGGATATGGCCTAAAAGTTGACGTTAAACCACGTTCATGAAAAATATATTTTTCAGATTTTGGACACTAAAACGGTGTCTCCCGTCATGCTGAAATCGAGGCATGGTGGATATGGCCTAAAAGTTGACGTTAAACCACGTTCATGAAATCTACAAAAAATATATTTTTTTCCGATTTTGGACACTCAAACGGTGTCTCCCGTCATGATGAAATCGAGGCATGGTGGATATGGCCTAAAAGTTGACGTTAGACCACGTTCATGAAATCTACAATCTGGATATGGCCTAAAAGTTGACGTTAAACCACGTTCATGAAAAATATATTTTTCAGATTTTGGACACTAAAACTGTGTCTCCCGTTATGCTGAAATCGAGGCATGGTGGATATGGCCTAAAAGTTGACGTTAAACCACGTTCATGAAATCTACAAAAAATATTTTTTTTTCCGATTTTGGACACTAAAACGGTGTCTCCCGTCATGATGAAATCAAGGCATGGTGGATATGGCCTAAAAGTTGACGTTAAACCACGTTCATGAAATGTACAAAAAATATTTTTTTTTCCGATTTTGGACACTAAAACGGTGTCTCCCGTCATGCTGAAATCGAGGCATGGTGGATATGGCTTAAAAGTTGACGTTAGACCACGTTCATGAAATCTACTAAAAATATTTTTTTTTCCGATTTTGGACACTAAAACGGTGTCTCCCGTCATGCTGAAATCGAGGCATGGTGGATATGGCCTAAAAGTTGACGTTAAACCACGTTCATGAATTCTACCAAAAATATATTTTTCAGATTTTGGACACTCAAACGGTGTCTCCCGTCATGATGAAATCGAGGCATGGTGGATATGGCCTAAAAGTTGACGTTAAACCACGTTCATGAAATCTACAAAAAATATATTTTTTTCCGATTTTGGACACTCAAATTGTGTCTCCCGTCATGCTGAAATCGAGGCATATGGCTTAAAAGTTGACGTTAGACCACGTTCATGAAATCTACAAAAAATATATTTTTCAGATTTTGGACACTCAAACGGTGTCTCCCGTCATGATGAAATCGAGGCATGGTGGATATGGCCTAAAAGTTGACGTTAAACCACGTTCATTAAATCTACAAAAAATATTTTTTTTTCCGATTTTGGACACTAAAACGGTGTCTCCCGTCATGCTGAAATCAAGGCATGGTGGATATGGCCAAAAAGTTGACGTTAGACCACGTTCATGAAATCTATTAAAAATATTTTTTTTTCCGATTTTGGACACTAAAACGGTGTCTCCCGTCATGCTGAAATCGAGGCATGGTGGATATGGCCTAAAAGTTGACGTTAAACCACGTTCATGAAATCTACAAAAAATATTTTTTTTTCCGATTTTGGACACTCAAACGGTGTCTCCCGTCATGATGACATCGAGGCATGGTGGATATGGCCTAAAAGTTGACGTTAGACCACGTTCATGAAATCTACAATCTGGATATGGCCTAAAAGTTGACGTTAAACCACGTTCATGAAAAATATTTTTTTCCGATTTTGGACACTAAAACGGTGTCTCCCGTCATGCTGAAATCGAGGCATGGTGGATATGGCCTAAAAGTTGACGTTAAACCACGTTCATGAAATCTACAAAAAATATTTTTTTTTCCGATTTTGGACACTAAAACGGTGTCTCCCGTCATGCTGAAATCGAGGCATGGTGGATATGGCCAAAAAGTTGACGTTAGACCACGTTCATGAAATCTACTAAAAATATTTTTTTTTCCGATTTTGGACACTAAAACGGTGTCTCCCGTCATGCTGAAATCGAGGCATGGTGGATATGGCCTAAAAGTTGACGTTAAACCACGTTCATGAATTCTACCAAAAATATATTTTTCAGATTTTGGACACTCAAACGGTGTCTCCCGTCATGATGAAATCGAGGCATGGTGGATATGGCCTAAAAGTTGACGTTAAGCCACGTTCATGAAATCTACAAAAAATATATTTTTTTCCGATTTTGGACACTCAAATTGTGTCTCCCGTCATGCTGAAATCGAGGCATATGGCTTAAAAGTTGACGTTAGACCACGTTCATGAAATCTACAAAAAATATATTTTTCAGATTTTGGACACTCAAACGGTGTCTCCCGTCATGATGAAATCGAGGCATGGTGGATATGGCCTAAAAGTTGACGTTAAACCACGTTCATGAAATCTACAAAAAAAAATATTTTTTCCGATTTTGGACACTAAAACGGTGTCTCCCGTCATGCTGAAATCAAGGCATGGTGGATATGGCCTAAAAGTTGACGTTAAACCACGTTCATGAAATCTACAAAAAATATTTTTTTTTCCGATTTTGGACACTCAAATTGTGTCTCCCGTCATGCTGAAATCGAGGCATATGGCTTAAAAGTTGACGTTAGACCACGTTCATGAAATCTACAAAAAATATATTTTTCAGATTTTGGACACTCAAACGGTGTCTCCCGTCATGATGAAATCGAGGCATGGTGGATATGGCCTAAAAGTTGACGTTAAACCACGTTCATGAAATCTACAAAAAATATTTTTTTTCCGATTTTGGACACTAAAACGGTGTCTCCCGTCATGCTGAAATCAAGGCATGGTGGATATGGCCAAAAAGTTGACGTTAGACCACGTTCATGAAATCTATTAAAAATATTTTTTTTTACGATTTTGGACACTAAAACGGTGTCTCCCGTCATGCTGAAATCGAGGCATGGTGGATATGGCTTAAAAGTTGACGTTAGACCACGTTCATGAAATCTACAAAAAATATTTTTTTTTCCGATTTTGGACACTCAAACGGTGTCTCCCGTCATGATGAAATCGAGGTATGGTGGATATGGCCTAAAAGTTGACGTTAGACCACGTTCATGAAATCTACAATCTGGATATGGCCTAAAAGTTGACGTTAAACCACGTTCATGAAAAATATATTTTTCAGATTTTGGACACTAAAACGGTGTCTCCCGTCATGCTGAAATCGAGGCATGGTGGATATGGCCTAAAAGTTGACGTTAAACCACGTTCATGAAATCTACAAAAAATATTTTTTTTTCCGATTTTGGACACTAAAACGGTGTCTCCCGTCATGCTGAAATCAAGGCATGGTGGATATGGCCAAAAAGTTGACGTTAGACCACGTTCATGAAATCTACTAAAAATATTTTTTTTTACGATTTTGGACACTAAAACGGTGTCTCCCGTCATGCTGAAATCGAGGCATGGTGGATATGGCCTAAAAGTTGACGTTAAACCACGTTCATGAATTCTACCAAAAATATATTTTTCAGATTTTGGACACTCAAACGGTGTCTCCCGTCATGATGAAATCGAGGCATGGTGGATATGGCCTAAAAGTTGACGTTAAGCCACGTTCATGAAATCTACAAAAAATATATTTTTTTCCGATTTTGGACACTCAGATTGTGTCTCCCGTCATGCTGAAATCGAGGCATATGGCTTAAAAGTTGACGTTAGACCACGTTCATGAAATCTACAAAAAATATATTTTTCAGATTTTGGACACTCAAACGGTGTCTCCCGTCATGATGAAATCGAGGCATGGTGGATATGGCCTAAAAGTTGACGTTAAACCACGTTCATGAAATCTACAAAAAATATTTTTTTTTCCGATTTTGGACACTAAAACGGTGTCTCCCGTCATGCTGAAATCAAGGCATGGTGGATATGGCCAAAAAGTTGACGTTAGACCACGTTCATGAAATCTATTAAAAATATATTTTTTTACGATTTTGGACACTAAAACGGTGTCTCCCGTCATGCTGAAATCGAGGCATGGTGGATATGGCCTAAAAGTTGACGTTAAACCACGTTCATGAAATCTACAAAAAATATTTTTTTTTTCGATTTTGGACACTAAAACGGTGTCTCCCGTCATGCTGAAATCGAGGCATTGTGGATATGGCTTAAAAGTTGATGTTAGACCACGTTCATGAAATCTACAAAAAATAATTTTTTTTCCGATTTTGGACACTCAAACGGTGTCTCCCGTCATGATGAAATCGAGGCATGGTGGATATGGCCTAAAAGTTGACGTTAGACCACGTTCATGAAATCTACAATCTGGATATGGCCTAAAAGTTGACGTTAAACCACTTTCATGAAAAATATATTTTTCAGATTTTGGACACTAAAACGGTGTCTCCCGTCATGCTGAAATCGAGGCATGGTGGATATGGCCTAAAAGTTGACGTTAAACCACGTTCATGAAATCTACAAAAAATATATTTTTACCCGATTTTGGACACTCAAACGGTGTCTCCCGTCATGATGAAATCGAGGCATGGTGGATATGGCCTAAAAGTTGACGTTAGACCACGTTCATGAAATCTACAATCTGGATATGGCCTAAAAGTTGACGTTAAACCACGTTCATGAAAAATATATTTTTCAGATTTTGGACACTAAAACGGTGTCTCCCGTCATGCTGAAATCGAGGCATGGTGGATATGGCCTAAAAGTTGACGTTAAACCACGTTCATGAAATCTACAAAAAATATTTTTTTTTCCGATTTTGGACACTAAAACGGTGTCTCCCGTCATGCGGAAATCGAGGCATGGTGGATATGGCTTAAAAGTTGACGTTAAACCACGTTCATGAAATCTACAAAAAATATTTTTTTTTCCGATTTTGGACACTAAAACGGTGTCTCCCGTCATGATTAAATCAAGGCATGGTGGATATGGCCTAAAAGTTGACGTTAAACCACGTTCATGAAATCTACAAAAAATATTTTTTTTTCCGATTTTGGACACTAAAACGGTGTCTCCCGTCATGCTGAAATCGAGGCATGGTGGATATGGCTTAAAAGTTGACGTTAGACCACGTTCATGAAATCTACTAAAAATATTTTTTTTTCCGATTTTGGACACTAAAACGGTGTCTCCCGTCATGCTGAAATCGAGGCATGGTGGATATGGCCTAAAAGTTGACGTTAAACCACGTTCATGAATTCTACCAAAAATATATTTTTCAGATTTTGGACACTCAAACGGTGTCTCCCGTCATGATGAAATCGAGGCATGGTGGATATGGCCTAAAAGTTGACGTTAAACCACGTTCATGAAATCTACCCCAAAATTTTTTTTTTCAGATTTTGGACACTCAAACGGTGTCTCCCGTCATGATGAAATCGAGGCATGGTGGATATGGCCTAAAAGTTGACGTTAAACCACGTTCATGAAATCTACAAAAAATATTTTTTTTTCCGATTTTGGACACTCAAATTGTGTCTCCCGTCATGCTGAAATCGAGGCATATGGCTTAAAAGTTGACGTTAGACCACGTTCATGAAATCTACAAAAAATATATTTTTCAGATTTTGGACACTCAAACGGTGTCTCCCGTCATGATGAAATCGAGGCATGGTGGATATGGCCTAAAAGTTGACGTTAAACCACGTTCATGAAATCTACAAAAAATATTTTTTTTTCCGATTTTGGACACTAAAACGGTGTCTCCCGTCATGCTGAAATCAAGGCATGGTGGATATGGCCAAAAAGTTGACGTTAGACCACGTTCATGAAATCTATTAAAAATATTTTTTTTTACGATTTTGGACACTAAAACGGTGTCTCCCGTCATGCTGAAATCGAGGCATGGTGGATATGGCCTAAAAGTTGACGTTAAACCACGTTCATGAAATCTACAAAAAATATTTTTTTTTCCGATTTTGGACACTAAAACGGTGTCTCCCGTCATGCTGAAATCGAGGCATGGTGGATATGGCTTAAAAGTTGACGTTAGACCACGTTCATGAAATCTACAAAAAATATTTTTTTTTCCGATTTTGGACACTCAAACGGTGTCTCCCGTCATGATGAAATCGAGGCATGGTGGATATGGCCTAAAAGTTGACGTTAGACCACGTTCATGAAATCTACAATCTGGATATGGCCTAAAAGTTGACGTTAAACCACGTTCATGAAAAATATATTTTTCAGATTTTGGACACTAAAACGGTGTCTCCCGTCATGCTGAAATCGAGGCATGGTGGATATGGCCTAAAAGTTGACGTTAAACCACGTTCATGAAATCTACAAAAAATATATTTTTTTCCGATTTTGGACACTCAAACGGTGTCTCCCGTCATGATGAAATCGAGGCATGGTGGATATGGCCTAAAAGTTGACGTTAGACCACGTTCATGAAATCTACAATCTGGATATGGCCTAAAAGTTGACGTTAAACCACGTTCATGAAAAATATATTTTTCAGATTTTGGACACTAAAACTGTGTCTCCCGTTATGCTGAAATCGAGGCATGGTGGATATGGCCTAAAAGTTGACGTTAAACCACGTTCATGAAATCTACAAAAAATATTTTTTTTTCCGATTTTGGACACTAAAACGGTGTCTCCCGTCATGATGAAATCAAGGCATGGTGGATATGGCCTAAAAGTTGACGTTAAACCACGTTCATGAAATGTACAAAAAATATTATTTTTTCCGATTTTGGACACTAAAACGGTGTCTCCCGTCATGCTGAAATCGAGGCATGGTGGATATGGCTTAAAAGTTGACGTTAGACCACGTTCATGAAATCTACTAAAAATATTTTTTTTTCCGATTTTGGACACTAAAACGGTGTCTCCCGTCATGCTGAAATCGAGGCATGGTGGATATGGCCTAAAAGTTGACGTTAAACCACGTTCATGAATTCTACCAAAAATATATTTTTCAGATTTTGGACACTCAAACGGTGTCTCCCGTCATGATGAAATCGAGGCATGGTGGATATGGCCTAAAAGTTGACGTTAAACCACGTTCATGAAATCTACAAAAAATATATTTTTTTCCGATTTTGGACACTCAAATTGTGTCTCCCGTCATGCTGAAATCGAGGCATATGGCTTAAAAGTTGACGTTAGACCACATTCATGAAATCTACAAAAAATATATTTTTCAGATTTTGGACACTCAAACGGTGTCTCCCGTCATGATGAAATCGAGGCATGGTGGATATGGCCTAAAAGTTGACGTTAAACCACGTTCATTAAATCTACAAAAAATATTTTTTTTTCCGATTTTGGACACTAAAACGGTGTCTCCCGTCATGCTGAAATCAAGGCATGGTGGATATGGCCAAAAAGTTGACGTTAGACCACGTTCATGAAATCTATTAAAAATATATTTTTTTCCGATTTTGGACACTAAAACGGTGTCTCCCGTCATGCTGAAATCGAGGCATGGTGGATATGGCCTAAAAGTTGACGTTAAACCACGTTCATGAAATCTACAAAAAATATTTTTTTTTCCGATTTTGGACACTCAAACGGTGTCTCCCGTCATGATGACATCGAGGCATGGTGGATATGGCCTAAAAGTTGACGTTAGACCACGTTCATGAAATCTACAATCTGGATATGGCCTAAAAGTTGACGTTAAACCACGTTCATGAAAAATATTTTTTTCCGATTTTGGACACTAAAACGGTGTCTCCCGTCATGCTGAAATCGAGGCATGGTGGATATGGCCTAAAAGTTGACGTTAAACCACGTTCATGAAATCTACAAAAAATATTTTTTTTTCCGATTTTGGACACTAAAACGGTGTCTCCCGTCATGCTGAAATCGAGGCATGGTGGATATGGCCAAAAAGTTGACGTTAGACCACGTTCATGAAATCTACTAAAAATATTTTTTTTTCCGATTTTGGACACTAAAACGGTGTCTCCCGTCATGCTGAAATCGAGGCATGGTGGATATGGCCTAAAAGTTGACGTTAAACCACGTTCATGAATTCTACCAAAAATATATTTTTCAGATTTTGGACACTCAAACGGTGTCTCCCGTCATGATGAAATCGAGGCATGGTGGATATGGCCTAAAAGTTGACGTTAAGCCACGTTCATGAAATCTACAAAAAATATATTTTTTTCCGATTTTGGACACTCAAATTGTGTCTCCCGTCATGCTGAAATCGAGGCATATGGCTTAAAAGTTCACGTTAGACCACGTTCATGAAATCTACAAAAAATATATTTTTCAGATTTTGGACACTCAAACGGTGTCTCCCGTCATGATGAAATCGAGGCATGGTGGATATGGCCTAAAAGTTGACGTTAAACCACGTTCATGAAATCTACAAAAAAAAATATTTTTTCCGATTTTGGACACTAAAACGGTGTCTCCCGTCATGCTGAAATCAAGGCATGGTGGATATGGCCTAAAAGTTGACGTTAAACCACGTTCATGAAATCTACAAAAAATATTTTTTTTTCCGATTTTGGACACTCAAATTGTGTCTCCCGTCATGCTGAAATCGAGGCATATGGCTTAAAAGTTGACGTTAGACCACGTTCATGAAATCTACAAAAAATATATTTTTCAGATTTTGGACACTCAAACGGTGTCTCCCGTCATGATGAAATCGAGGCATGGTGGATATGGCCTAAAAGTTGACGTTAAACCACGTTCATTAAATCTACAAAAAATATTTTTTTTTCCGATTTTGGACACTAAAACGGTGTCTCCCGTCATGCTGAAATCAAGGCATGGTGGATATGGCCAAAAAGTTGACGTTAGACCACGTTCATGAAATCTATTAAAAATATATTTTTTTCCGATTTTGGACACTAAAACGGTGTCTCCCGTCATGCTGAAATCGAGGCATGGTGGATATGGCCTAAAAGTTGACGTTAAACCACGTTCATGAAATCTACAAAAAATATTTTTTTTTCCGATTTTGGACACTCAAACGGTGTCTCCCGTCATGATGACATCGAGGCATGGTGGATATGGCCTAAAAGTTGACGTTAGACCACGTTCATGAAATCTACAATCTGGATATGGCCTAAAAGTTGACGTTAAACCACGTTCATGAAAAATATTTTTTTCCGATTTTGGACACTAAAACGGTGTCTCCCGTCATGCTGAAATCGAGGCATGGTGGATATGGCCTAAAAGTTGACGTTAAACCACGTTCATGAAATCTACAAAAAATATTTTTTTTTCCGATTTTGGACACTAAAACGGTGTCTCCCGTCATGCTGAAATCGAGGCATGGTGGATATGGCCAAAAAGTTGACGTTAGACCACGTTCATGAAATCTACTAAAAATATTTTTTTTTCCGATTTTGGACACTAAAACGGTGTCTCCCGTCATGCTGAAATCGAGGCATGGTGGATATGGCCTAAAAGTTGACGTTAAACCACGTTCATGAATTCTACCAAAAATATATTTTTCAGATTTTGGACACTCAAACGGTGTCTCCCGTCATGATGAAATCGAGGCATGGTGGATATGGCCTAAAAGTTGACGTTAAGCCACGTTCATGAAATCTACAAAAAATATATTTTTTTCCGATTTTGGACACTCAAATTGTGTCTCCCGTCATGCTGAAATCGAGGCATATGGCTTAAAAGTTCACGTTAGACCACGTTCATGAAATCTACAAAAAATATATTTTTCAGATTTTGGACACTCAAACGGTGTCTCCCGTCATGATGAAATCGAGGCATGGTGGATATGGCCTAAAAGTTGACGTTAAACCACGTTCATGAAATCTACAAAAAAAAATATTTTTTCCGATTTTGGACACTAAAACGGTGTCTCCCGTCATGCTGAAATCAAGGCATGGTGGATATGGCCTAAAAGTTGACGTTAAACCACGTTCATGAAATCTACAAAAAATATTTTTTTTTCCGATTTTGGACACTCAAATTGTGTCTCCCGTCATGCTGAAATCGAGGCATATGGCTTAAAAGTTGACGTTAGACCACGTTCATGAAATCTACAAAAAATATATTTTTCAGATTTTGGACACTCAAACGGTGTCTCCCGTCATGATGAAATCGAGGCATGGTGGATATGGCCTAAAAGTTGACGTTAAACCACGTTCATGAAATCTACAAAAAATATTTTTTTTTCCGATTTTGGACACTAAAACGGTGTCTCCCGTCATGCTGAAATCAAGGCATGGTGGATATGGCCAAAAAGTTGACGTTAGACCACGTTCATGAAATCTATTAAAAATATTTTTTTTTACGATTTTGGACACTAAAACGGTGTCTCCCGTCATGCTGAAATCGAGGCATGGTGGATATGGCCTAAAAGTTGACGTTAAACCACGTTCATGAAATCTACAAAAAATATTTTTTTTTCCGATTTTGGACACTAAAACGGTGTCTCCCGTCATGCTGAAATCGAGGCATGGTGGATATGGCTTAAAAGTTGACGTTAGACCACGTTCATGAAATCTACAAAAAATATTTTTTTTTCCGATTTTGGACACTCAAACGGTGTCTCCCGTCATGATGAAATCGAGGTATGGTGGATATGGCCTAAAAGTTGACGTTAGACCACGTTCATGAAATCTACAATCTGGATATGGCCTAAAAGTTGACGTTAAACCACGTTCATGAAAAATATATTTTTCAGATTTTGGACACTAAAACGGTGTCTCCCGTCATGCTGAAATCGAGGCATGGTGGATATGGCCTAAAAGTTGACGTTAAACCACGTTCATGAAATCTACAAAAAATATTTTTTTTTCCGATTTTGGACACTAAAACGGTGTCTCCCGTCATGCTGAAATCGAGGCATGGTGGATATGGCTTAAAAGTTGACGTTAGACCACGTTCATGAAATCTACAAAAAATATTTTTTTTTCCGATTTTGGACACTCAAACGGTGTCTCCCGTCATGATGAAATCGAGGCATGGTGGATATGGCCTAAAAGTTGACGTTAGACCACGTTCATGAAATCTACAATCTGGATATGGCCTAAAAGTTGACGTTAAACCACGTTCATGAAAAATATATTTTTCAGATTTTGGACACTAAAACGGTGTCTCCCGTCATGCTGAAATCGAGGCATGGTGGATATGGCCTAAAAGTTGACGTTAAACCACGTTCATGAAATCTACAAAAAATATATTTTTTTCCGATTTTGGACACTCAAACGGTGTCTCCCGTCATGATGAAATCGAGGCATGGTGGATATGGCCTAAAAGTTGACGTTAGACCACGTTCATGAAATCTACAATCTGGATATGGCCTAAAAGTTGACGTTAAACCACGTTCATGAAAAATATATTTTTCAGATTTTGGACACTAAAACTGTGTCTCCCGTCATGCTGAAATCGAGGCATGGTGGATATGGCCTAAAAGTTGACGTTAAACCACGTTCATGAAATCTACAAAAAATATTTTTTTTTCCGATTTTGGACACTAAAACGGTGTCTCCCGTCATGATGAAATCAAGGCATGGTGGATATGGCCTAAAAGTTGACGTTAAACCACGTTCATGAAATGTACAAAAAATATTTTTTTTTCCGATTTTGGACACTAAAACGGTGTCTCCCGTCATGCTGAAATCGAGGCATGGTGGATATGGCCTAAAAGTTGACGTTAAACCACGTTCATGAAATCTACAAAAAATATTTTTTTTTCCGATTTTGGACACTAAAACGGTGTCTCCCGTCATGATGAAATCAAGGCATGGTGGATATGGCCTAAAAGTTGACGTTAAACCACGTTCATGAAATGTACAAAAAATATTTTTTTTTCCGATTTTGGACACTAAAACTGTGTCTCCCGTCATGCTGAAATCGAGGCATGGTGGATATGGCTTAAAAGTTGACGTTAGACCACGTTCATGAAATCTACTAAAAATATTTTTTTTTCCGATTTTGGACACTAAAACGGTGTCTCCCGTCATGCTGAAATCGAGGCATGGTGGATATGGCCTAAAAGTTGACGTTAAACCACGTTCATGAATTCTACCAAAAATATATTTTTCAGATTTTGGACACTCAAACGGTGTCTCCCGTCATGATGAAATCGAGGCATGGTGGATATGGCCTAAAAGTTGACGTTAAACCACGTTCATGAAATCTACAAAAAATATATTTTTTTCCGATTTTGGACACTCAAATTGTGTCTCCCGTCATGCTGAAATCGAGGCATATGGCTTAAAAGTTGACGTTAGACCACGTTCATGAAATCTACAAAAAATATATTTTTCAGATTTTGGACACTCAAACGGTGTCTCCCGTCATGATGAAATCGAGGCATGGTGGATATGGCCTAAAAGTTGACGTTAAACCACGTTCATTAAATCTACAAAAAATATTTTTTTTTCCGATTTTGGACACTAAAACGGTGTCTCCCGTCATGCTGAAATCAAGGCATGGTGGATATGGCCAAAAAGTTGACGTTAGACCACGTTCATGAAATCTATTAAAAATATTTTTTTTTCCGATTTTGGACACTAAAACGGTGTCTCCCGTCATGCTGAAATCGAGGCATGGTGGATATGGCCTAAAAGTTGACGTTAAACCACGTTCATGAAATCTACAAAAAATATTTTTTTTTCCGATTTTGGACACTAAAACGGTGTCTCCCGTCATGCTGAAATCGAGGCATGGTGGATATGGCTTAAAAGTTGACGTTAGACCACGTTCATGAAATCTACAAAAAATATTTTTTTTTCCGATTTTGGACACTCAAACGGTGTCTCCCGTCATGATGAAATCGAGGCATGGTGGATATGGCCTAAAAGTTGACGTTAGACCACGTTCATGAAATCTACAATCTGGATATGGCCTAAAAGTTGACGTTAAACCCCGTTCATGAAAAATATATTTTTCAGATTTTGGACACTAAAACGGTGTCTCCCGTCATGCTGAAATCGAGGCATGGTGGATATGGCCTAAAAGTTGACGTTAAACCACGTTCATGAAATCTACAAAAAATATATTTTTTTCCGATTTTGGACACTCAAACGGTGTCTCCCGTCATGATGAAATCGAGGCATGGTGGATATGGCCTAAAAGTTGACGTTAGACCACGTTCATGAAATCTACAATCTGGATATGGCCTAAAAGTTGACGTTAAACCACGTTCATGAAAAATATATTTTTCAGATTTTGGACACTAAAACGGTGTCTCCCGTCATGCTGAAATCGAGGCATGGTGGATATGGCCTAAAAGTTGACGTTAAACCACGTTCATGAAATCTACAAAAAATATTTTATTTTCCGATTTTGGACACTAAAACGGTGTCTCCCGTCATGATGAAATCAAGGCATGGTGGATATGGCCTAAAAGTTGACGTTAAACCACGTTCATGAAATCTACAAAAAAAAAAATTTTTTCCGATTTTGGACACTCAAACGGTGTCTCCCGTCATGATGAAATCGAGGCATGGTGGATATGGCCTAAAAGTTGACGTTAGACCACGTTCATGAAATCTACAATCTGGATATGGCCTAAAAGTTGACGTTAAACCACGTTCATGAAAAATATATTTTTCAGATTTTGGACACTAAAACGGTGTCTCCCGTCATGCTGAAATCGAGGCATGGTGGATATGGCCTAAAAGTTGACGTTAAACCACGTTCATGAAATCTACAAAAAAAAATTTTTTTTCCGATTTTGGACACTCAAACGGTGTCTCCCGTCATGATGAAATCGAGGCATGGTGGATATGGCCTAAAAGTTGACGTTAGACCACGTTCATGAAATCTACAATCTGGATATGGCCTAAAAGTTGACGTTAAACCACGTTCATGAAAAATATATTTTTCAGATTTTGGACACTAAAACGGTGTCTCCCGTCATGCTGAAATCGAGGCATGGTGGATATGGCCTAAAAGTTGACGTTAAACCACGTTCATGAAATCTACAAAAAATATATTTTTTTCCGATTTTGGACACTCAAACGGAGTCTCCCGTCATGATGAAATCGAGGCATGGTGGATATGGCCTAAAAGTTGACGTTAGACCACGTTCATGAAATCTACAATCTGGATATGGCCTAAAAGTTGACGTTAAACCACGTTCATGAAAAATATATTTTTCAGATTTTGGACACTAAAACGGTGTCTCCCGTCATGCTGAAATCGAGGCATGGTGGATATGGCCTAAAAGTTGACGTTAAACCACGTTCATGAAATCTACAAAAAATATTTTTTTTTCCGATTTTGGACACTAAAACGGTGTCTCCCGTCATGCGGAAATCGAGGCATGGTGGATATGGCTTAAAAGTTGACGTTAGACCACGTTCATGAAATCTACAAAAAATATTTTTTTTTCCGATTTTGGACACTCAAACGGTGTCTCCCCTCATGCTGAAATCGAGGCATGGTGGATATGGCCTAAAAGTTGACGTTAGACCACGTTCATGAAATCTACAATCTGGATATGGCCTAAAAGTTGACGTTAAACCACGTTCATGAAAAATATATTTTTCAGATTTTGGACACTAAAACGGTGTCTCCCGTCATGCTGAAATCGAGGCATGGTGGATATGGCCTAAAAGTTGACGTTAAACCACGTTCATGAAATCTACAAAAAATATTTTATTTTCCGATTTTGGACACTAAAACGGTGTCTCCCGTCATGCGGAAATCGAGGCATGGTGGATATGGCTTAAAAGTTGACGTTAAACCACGTTCATGAAATCTACAAAAAAAAAAAAAAAATCCGATTTTGGACACTAAAACGGTGTCTCCCGTCATGATGAAATCAAGGCATGGTGGATATGGCCTAAAAGTTGACGTTAAACCACGTTCATGAAATCTACAAAAAAAATTTTTTTTTCCGATTTTGGACACTCAAACGGTGTCTCCCGTCATGATGAAATCGAGGCATGGTGGATATGGCCTAAAAGTTGACGTTAGACCACGTTCATGAAATCTACAATCTGGATATGGCCTAAAAGTTGACGTTAAACCACGTTCATGAAAAATATATTTTTCAGATTTTGGACACTAAAACGGTGTCTCCCGTCATGCTGAAATCGAGGCATGGTGGATATGGCCTAAAAGTTGACGTTAAACCACGTTCATGAAATCTACAAAAAATATATTTTTTTTCGATTTTGGACACTAAAACGGTGTCTCCCGTCATGCGGAAATCGAGGCATGGTGGATATGTCTTAAAAGTTGACGTTAAACCACGTTCATGAAATCTACAAAAAAAAAAAAAAAATCCGATTTTGGACACTAAAACGGTGTCTCCCGTCATGATGAAATCAAGGCATGGTGGATATGGCCTAAAAGTTGACGTTAAACCACGTTCATGAAATCTACAAAAAAAAAAAATTTTTCCGATTTTGGACACTCAAACGGTGTCTCCCGTCATGATGAAATCGAGGCATGGTGGATATGGCCTAAAAGTTGACGTTAGACCACGTTCATGAAATCTACAATCTGGATATGGCCTAAAAGTTGACGTTAAACCACGTTCATGAAAAATATATTTTTCAGATTTTGGACACTAAAACGGTGTCTCCCGTCATGCTGAAATCGAGGCATGGTGGATATGGCCTAAAAGTTGACGTTAAACCACGTTCATGAAATCTACAAAAAAAAATTTTTTTTCCGATTTTGGACACTCAAACGGTGTCTCCCGTCATGATGAAATCGAGGCATGGTGGATATGGCCTAAAAGTTGACGTTAGACCACGTTCATGAAATCTACAATCTGGATATGGCCTAAAAGTTGACGTTAAACCACGTTCATGAAAAATATATTTTTCAGATTTTGGACACTAAAACGGTGTCTCCCGTCATGCTGAAATCGAGGCATGGTGGATATGGCCTAAAAGTTGACGTTAAACCACGTTCATGAAATCTACAAAAAATATATTTTTTTCCGATTTTGGACACTCAAACGGAGTCTCCCGTCATGATGAAATCGAGGCATGGTGGATATGGCCTAAAAGTTGACGTTAGACCACGTTCATGAAATCTACAATCTGGATATGGCCTAAAAGTTGACGTTAAACCACGTTCATGAAAAATATATTTTTCAGATTTTGGACACTAAAACGGTGTCTCCCGTCATGCTGAAATCGAGGCATGGTGGATATGGCCTAAAAGTTGACGTTAAACCACGTTCATGAAATCTACAAAAAATATTTTTTTTTCCGATTTTGGACACTAAAACGGTGTCTCCCGTCATGCGGAAATCGAGGCATGGTGGATATGGCTTAAAAGTTGACGTTAGACCACGTTCATGAAATCTACAAAAAATATTTTTTTTTCCGATTTTGGACACTCAAACGGTGTCTCCCCTCATGCTGAAATCGAGGCATGGTGGATATGGCCTAAAAGTTGACGTTAGACCACGTTCATGAAATCTACAATCTGGATATGGCCTAAAAGTTGACGTTAAACCACGTTCATGAAATCTACAAAAAATATTTTTTTTTCCGATTTTGGACACTAAAACGGTGTCTCCCGTCATGATGAAATCAAGGCATGGTGGATATGGCCTAAAAGTTGACGTTAAACCACGTTCATGAAATCTACAAAAAATATTTTTTTTTTCGATTTTGGACACTAAAACGGTGTCTCCCGTCATGCTGAAATCGAGGCATGGTGGATATGGCTTAAAAGTTGACGTTAGACCACGTTCATGAAATCTACAAAAAATATTTTTTTTTCCGATTTTGGACACTCAAACGGTGTCTCCCCTCATGCTGAAATCGAGGCATGGTGGATATGGCCTAAAAGTTGACGTTAGACCACGTTCATGAAATCTACAATCTGGATATGGCCTAAAAGTTGACGTTAAACCACGTTCATGAAAAATATATTTTTCAGATTTTGGACACTAAAACGGTGTCTCCCGTCATGCTGAAATCGAGGCATGGTGGATATGGCTTAAAAGTTGACGTTAAACCACGTTCATGAAATCTACAAAAAATATTTTTTTTTCCGATTTTGGACTCTAAAACGGTGTCTCCCGTCACGCGGAAATCGAGGCATGGTGGATATGGCTTAAAAGTTGACGTTAAACCACGTTCATGAAATCTACAAAAAAAAATTTTTTTTCCCGATTTTGGACACTAAAACGGTGTCTCCCGTCATGATGAAATCAAGGCATGGTGGATATGGCCTAAAAGTTGACGTTAAACCACGTTCATGAAATCTACAAAAAAAATTTTTTTTTCCGATTTTGGACACTAAAACGGTGTCTCCCGTCATGCTGAAATCGAAGCATGGTGGATATGGCCTAAAAGTTGACGTTAGACCACGTTCATGAAATCTACAATCTGGATATGGCCTAAAAGTTGACGTTAAACCACGTTCATGAAAAATATATTTTTCAGATTTTGGACACTAAAACGGTGTCTCCCGTCATGCTGAAATCGAGGCATGGTGGATATGGCCTAAAAGTTGACGTTAAACCACGTTCATGAAATCTACAAAAAAAAATTTTTTTTCCGATTTTGGACACTAAAACGGTGTCTCCCGTCATGCGGAAATCGAGGCATGGTGGATATGGCTTAAAAGTTGACGTTAAACCACGTTCATGAAATCTACAAAAAATTTTTTTTTTTCCGATTTTGGACACTAAAACGGTGTCTCCCGTCATGATGAAATCAAGGCATGGTGGATATGGCCTAAAAGTTGACGTTAAACCACGTTCATGAAATCAACAAAAAAAAAAAAAAAATCCGATTTTGGACACTAAAACGGTGTCTCCCGTCATGCTGAAATCGAGGCATGGTGGATATGGCCAAAAAGTTGACGTTAGACCACGTTCATGAAATCTACAAAAAAAAAAAAAATTTCCGATTTTGGACACTAAAACGGTGTCTCCCGTCATGATGAAATCAAGGCATGGTGGATATGGCCTAAAAGTTGACGTTAAACCACGTTCATGAAATCTACAAAAAATATATTTTTTTTCGATTTTGGACACTAAAACGGTGTCTCCCGTCATGCTGAAATCGAGGCATGGTGGATATGGCTTAAAAGTTGACGTTAGACCACGTTCATGAAATCTACAAAAAATATTTTTTTTTCCGATTTTGGACACTCAAACGGTGTCTCCCCTCATGCTGAAATCGAGGCATGGTGGATATGGCCTAAAAGTTGACGTTAGACCACGTTCATGAAATCTACAATCTGGATATGGCCTAAAAGTTGACGTTAAACCACGTTCATGAAAAATATATTTTTCAGATTTTGGACACTAAAACGGTGTCTCCCGTCATGCTGAAATCGAGGCATGGTGGATATGGCTTAAAAGTTGACGTTAAACCACGTTCATGAAATCTACAAAAAATTTTAAAAAATTCCGATTTTGGACACTAAAACGGTGTCTCCCGTTATGCGGGAATCGAGGCATGGTGGATATGGCTTAAAAGTTGACGTTAAACCACGTTCATGAAATCTACAAAAAAAAAAATTTTTTCCCGATTTTGGACACTAAAACGGTGTCTCCCGTCATGATGAAATCAAGGCATGGTGGATATGGCCTAAAAGTTGACGTTAAACCACGTTCATGAAATCTACAAAAAAAAATTTTTTTTCCGATTTTGGACACTAAAACGGTGTCTCCCGTCATGCTGAAATCGAGGCATGGTGGATATGGCCTAAAAGTTGACGTTAGACCACGTTCATGAAATCTACAATCTGGATATGGCCTAAAAGTTGACGTTAAACCACGTTCATGAAAAATATTTTTTTCCGATTTTGGACACTAAAACGGTGTCTCCCGTCATTCTGAAATCGAGGCATGGTGGATATGGCCTAAAAGTTGACGTTAAACCACGTTCATGAAATCTACAAAAAATATTTTTTTTTCCGATTTTGGACACTAAAACGGTGTCTCCCGTCATGCTGAAATCGAGGCATGGTGGATATGGCCAAAAAGTTGACGTTAGACCACGTTCATGAAATCTACTAAAAATATTTTTTTTTCCGATTTTGGACACTAAAACGGTGTCTCCCGTCATGCTGAAATCGAGGCATGGTGGATATGGCCTAAAAGTTGACGTTAAACCACGTTCATGAATTCTACCAAAAATATATTTTTCAGATTTTGGACACTCAAACGGTGTATCCCGTCATGCTGAAATCAAGGCATGGTGGATATGGCCTAAAAGTTGACGTTAAACCACGTTCATGAAATCTACAAAAAATATTTTTTTTTCCGATTTTGGACACTCAAATTGTATCTCCCGTCATGCTGAAATCGAGGCATATGGCTTAAAAGTTGACGTTAGACCACGTTCATGAAATCTACAAAAAATATATTTTTCAGATTTTGGACACTCAAACGGTGTCTCCCGTCATGATGAAATCGAGGCATGGTGGATATGGCCTAAAAGTTGACGTTAAACCACGTTCATGAAATCTACAAAAAATATTTTTTTTTCCGATTTTGGACACTAAAACGGTGTCTCCCGTCATGCTGAAATCAAGGCATGGTGGATATGGCCAAAAAGTTGACGTTAGACCACGTTCATGAAATCTATTAAAAATATTTTTTTTTACGATTTTGGACACTAAAACGGTGTCTCCCGTCATGCTGAAATCGAGGCATGGTGGATATGGCCTAAAAGTTGACGTTAAACCACGTTCATGAAATCTTCAAAAAATATTTTTTTTTCCGATTTTGGACACTAAAACGGTGTCTCCCGTCATGCTGAAATCGAGGCATGGTGGATATGGCTTAAAAGTTGACGTTAGACCACGTTCATGAAATCTACAAAAAATATTTTTTTTTCCGATTTTGGACACTCAAACGGTGTATCCCGTCATGATGAAATCGAGGTATGGTGGATATGGCCTAAAAGTTGACGTTAGACCACGTTCATGAAATCTACAATCTGGATATGGCCTAAAAGTTGACGTTAAACCACGTTCATGAAAAATATATTTTTCAGATTTTGGACACTAAAACGGTGTCTCCCGTCATGCTGAAATCGAGGCATGGTGGATATGGCCTAAAAGTTGACGTTAAACCACGTTCATGAAATCTACAAAAAATATTTTTTTTTCCGATTTTGGACACTAAAACGGTGTCTCCCGTCATGCTGAAATCGAGGCATGGTGGATATGGCTTAAAAGTTGACGTTAGACCACGTTCATGAAATCTACAAAAAATATTTTTTTTTCCGATTTTGGACACTCAAACGGTGTCTCCCGTCATGATGAAATCGAGGCATGGTGGATATGGCCTAAAAGTTGACGTTAGACCACGTTCATGAAATCTACAATCTGGATATGGCCTAAAAGTTGACGTTAAACCACGTTCATGAAAAATATATTTTTCAGATTTTGGACACTAAAACGGTGTCTCCCGTCATGCTGAAATCGAGGCATGGTGGATATGGCCTAAAAGTTGACGTTAAACCACGTTCATGAAATCTACAAAAAATATATTTTTTTCCGATTTTGGACACTCAAACGGTGTCTCCCGTCATGATGAAATCGAGGCATGGTGGATATGGCCTAAAAGTTGACGTTAGACCACGTTCATGAAATCTACAATCTGGATATGGCCTAAAAGTTGACGTTAAACCACGTTCATGAAAAATATATTTTTCAGATTTTGGACACTAAAACTGTGTCTCCCGTCATGCTGAAATCGAGGCATGGTGGATATGGCCTAAAAGTTGACGTTAAACCACGTTCATGAAATCTACAAAAAATATTTTTTTTTCCGATTTTGGACACTAAAACGGTGTCTCCCGTCATGATGAAATCAAGGCATGGTGGATATGGCCTAAAAGTTGACGTTAAACCACGTTCATGAAATGTACAAAAAATATTTTTTTTTCCGATTTTGGACACTAAAACGGTGTCTCCCGTCATGCTGAAATCGAGGCATGGTGGATATGGCTTAAAAGTTGACGTTAGACCACGTTCATGAAATCTACTAAAAATATTTTTTTTTCCGATTTTGGACACTAAAACGGTGTCTCCCGTCATGCTGAAATTGAGGCATGGTGGATATGGCCTAAAAGTTGACGTTAAACCACGTTCATGAATTCTACCAAAAATATATTTTTCAGATTTTGGACACTCAAACGGTGTCTCCCGTCATGATGAAATCGAGGCATGGTGGATATGGCCTAAAAGTTGACGTTAAACCACGTTCATGAAATCTACAAAAAATATATTTTTTTCCGATTTTGGACACTCAAATTGTGTCTCCCGTCATGCTGAAATCGAGGCATATGGCTTAAAAGTTGACGTTAGACCACGTTCATGAAATCTACAAAAAATATATTTTTCAGATTTTGGACACTCAAACGGTGTCTCCCGTCATGATGAAATCGAGGCATGGTGGATATGGCCTAAAAGTTGACGTTAAACCACGTTCATTAAATCTACAAAAAATATTTTTTTTTCCGATTTTGGACACTAAAACGGTGTCTCCCGTCATGCTGAAATCAAGGCATGGTGGATATGGCCAAAAAGTTGACGTTAGACCACGTTCATGAAATCTATTAAAAATATTTTTTTTTCCGATTTTGGACACTAAAACGGTGTCTCCCGTCATGCTGAAATCGAGGCATGGTGGATATGGCCTAAAAGTTGACGTTAAACCACGTTCATGAAATCTACAAAAAATATTTTTTTTTCCGATTTTGGACACTAAAACGGTGTCTCCCGTCATGCTGAAATCGAGGCATGGTGGATATGGCTTAAAAGTTGACGTTAGACCACGTTCATGAAATCTACAAAAAATATTTTTTTTTCCGATTTTGGACACTCAAACGGTGTCTCCCGTCATGATGAAATCGAGGCATGGTGGATATGGCCTAAAAGTTGACGTTAGACCACGTTCATGAAATCTACAATCTGGATATGGCCTAAAAGTTGACGTTAAACCCCGTTCATGAAAAATATATTTTTCAGATTTTGGACACTAAAACGGTGTCTCCCGTCATGCTGAAATCGAGGCATGGTGGATATGGCCTAAAAGTTGACGTTAAACCACGTTCATGAAATCTACAAAAAATATATTTTTTTCCGATTTTGGACACTCAAACGGTGTCTCCCGTCATGATGAAATCGAGGCATGGTGGATATGGCCTAAAAGTTGACGTTAGACCACGTTCATGAAATCTACAATCTGGATATGGCCTAAAAGTTGACGTTAAACCACGTTCATGAAATGTACAAAAAATATTTTTTTTTCCGATTTTGGACACTAAAACGGTGTCTCCCGTCATGCTGAAATCGAGGCATGGTGGATATGGCTTAAAAGTTGACGTTAGACCACGTTCATGAAATCTACTAAAAATATTTTTTTTTCCGATTTTGGACACTAAAACGGTGTCTCCCGTCATGCTGAAATCGAGGCATGGTGGATATGGCCTAAAAGTTGACGTTAAACCACGTTCATGAATTCTACCAAAAATATATTTTTCAGATTTTGGACACTCAAACGGTGTCTCCCGTCATGATGAAATCGAGGCATGGTGGATATGGCCTAAAAGTTGACGTTAAACCACGTTCATGAAATCTACAAAAAATATATTTTTTTCCGATTTTGGACACTCAAATTGTGTCTCCCGTCATGCTGAAATCGAGGCATATGGCTTAAAAGTTGACGTTAGACCACGTTCATGAAATCTACAAAAAATATATTTTTCAGATTTTGGACACTCAAACGGTGTCTCCCGTCATGATGAAATCGAGGCATGGTGGATATGGCCTAAAAGTTGACGTTAAACCACGTTCATTAAATCTACAAAAAATATTTTTTTTTCCGATTTTGGACACTAAAACGGTGTCTCCCGTCATGCTGAAATCAAGGCATGGTGGATATGGCCAAAAAGTTGACGTTAGACCACGTTCATGAAATCTATTAAAAATATTTTTTTTTCCGATTTTGGACACTAAAACGGTGTCTCCCGTCATGCTGAAATCGAGGCATGGTGGATATGGCCTAAAAGTTGACGTTAAACCACGTTCATGAAATCTACAAAAAATATTTTTTTTTCCGATTTTGGACACTAAAACGGTGTCTCCCGTCATGCTGAAATCGAGGCATGGTGGATATGGCTTAAAAGTTGACGTTAGACCACGTTCATGAAATCTACAAAAAATATTTTTTTTTCCGATTTTGGACACTCAAACGGTGTCTCCCGTCATGATGAAATCGAGGCATGGTGGATATGGCCTAAAAGTTGACGTTAGACCACGTTCATGAAATCTACAATCTGGATATGGCCTAAAAGTTGACGTTAAACCCCGTTCATGAAAAATATATTTTTCAGATTTTGGACACTAAAACGGTGTCTCCCGTCATGCTGAAATCGAGGCATGGTGGATATGGCCTAAAAGTTGACGTTAAACCACGTTCATGAAATCTACAAAAAATATATTTTTTTCCGATTTTGGACACTCAAACGGTGTCTCCCGTCATGATGAAATCGAGGCATGGTGGATATGGCCTAAAAGTTGACGTTAGACCACGTTCATGAAATCTACAATCTGGATATGGCCTAAAAGTTGACGTTAAACCACGTTCATGAAAAATATATTTTTCAGATTTTGGACACTAAAACGGTGTCTCCCGTCATGCTGAAATCGATTCATGGTGGATATGGCCTAAAAGTTGACGTTAAACCACGTTCATGAAATCTACAAAAAATATTTTATTTTCCAATTTTGGACACTAAAACGGTGTCTCCCGTCATGCGGAAATCGAGGCATTTTGGATATGGCTTAAAAGATGACGTTAAACCACGTTCATAAAATCTACAAAAAAAATTTTTTTTTCCCGATTTTGGACACTAAAACGGTGTCTCCCGTCATGATGAAATCAAGGCATGGTGGATATGGCCTAAAAGTTGACGTTAAACCACGTTCATGAAATCTACAAAAAATATTTTTTTTTCCGATTTTGGACACTAAAACGGTGTCTCCCGTCATGCTGAAATCGAGGCATGGTGGATATGGCCTAAAAGTTGACGTTAGACCACGTTCATGAAATCTACAATCTGGATATGGCCTAAAAGTTGACGTTAAACCACGTTCATGAAAAATATATTTTTCAGATTTTGGACACTAAAACGGTGTCTCCCGTCATGCTGAAATCGAGGCATGGTGGATATGGCCTAAAAGTTGACGTTAAACCACGTTCATGAAATCTACAAAAAATATTTTTTTTTCCGATTTTGGACACTAAAACGGTGTCTCCCGTCATGCGGAAATCGAGGCATGGTGGATATGGCTTAAAAGTTGACGTTAAACCACGTTCATGAAATCTACAAAAAAAATTTTTTTTTCCGATTTTGGACACTAAAACGGTGTCTCCCGTCATGATGAAATCAAGGCATGGTGGATATGGCCTAAAAGTTGACGTTAAACCACGTTCATGAAATCTACAAAAAAAAAAATTTTTTCCGATTTTGGACACTCAAACGGTGTCTCCCGTCATGATGAAATCGAGGCATGGTGGATATGGCCTAAAAGTTGACGTTAGACCACGTTCATGAAATCTACAATCTGGATATGGCCTAAAAGTTGACGTTAAACCACGTTCATGAAAAATATATTTTTCAGATTTTGGACACTAAAACGGTGTCTCCCGTCATGCTGAAATCGATTCATGGTGGATATGGCCTAAAAGTTGACGTTAAACCACGTTCATGAAATCTACAAAAAATATTTTATTTTCCGATTTTGGACACTAAAACGGTGTCTCCCGTCATGCGGAAATCGAGGCATTTTGGATATGGCTTAAAAGATGACGTTAAACCACGTTCATAAAATCTACAAAAAAAATTTTTTTTTCCCGATTTTGGACACTAAAACGGTGTCTCCCGTCATGATGAAATCAAGGCATGGTGGATATGGCCTAAAAGTTGACGTTAAACCACGTTCATGAAATCTACAAAAAATATTTTTTTTTCCGATTTTGGACACTAAAACGGTGTCTCCCGTCATGCTGAAATCGAGGCATGGTGGATATGGCCTAAAAGTTGACGTTAAACCACGTTCATGAAATCTACAAAAAAAAAATTTTTTTCCGATTTTGGACACTAAAACGGTGTCTCCCGTCATGATGAAATCAAGGCATGGTGGATATGGCCTAAAAGTTGACGTTAAACCACGTTCATGAAATCTACAAAAAAAATTTTTTTTTCCGATTTTGGACACTCAAACGGTGTCTCCCGTCATGATGAAATCGAGGCATGGTGGATATGGCCTAAAAGTTGACGTTAGACCACGTTCATGAAATCTACAATCTGGATATGGCCTAAAAGTTGACGTTAAACCACGTTCATGAAAAATATATTTTTCAGATTTTGGACACTAAAACGGTGTCTCCCGTCATGCTGAAATCGAGGCATGGTGGATATGGCCTAAAAGTTGACGTTAAACCACGTTCATGAAATCTACAAAAAATATTTTTTTTTCCGATTTTGGACACTAAAACGGTGTCTCCCGTCATGCGGAAATCGAGGCATGGTGGATATGGCTTAAAAGTTGACGTTAAACCACGTTCATGAAATCTACAAAAAAAAAAAAAAAATCCGATTTTGGACACTAAAACGGTGTCTCCCGTCATGATGAAATCAAGGCATGGTGGATATGGCCTAAAAGTTGACGTTAAACCACGTTCATGAAATCTACAAAAAAAATTTTTTTTTCCGATTTTGGACACTCAAACGGTGTCTCCCGTCATGATGAAATCGAGGCATGGTGGATATGGCCTAAAAGTTGACGTTAGACCACGTTCATGAAATCTACAATCTGGATATGGCCTAAAAGTTGACGTTAAACCACGTTCATGAAAAATATATTTTTCAGATTTTGGACACTAAAACGGTGTCTCCCGTCATGCTGAAATCGAGGCATGGTGGATATGGCCTAAAAGTTGACGTTAAACCACGTTCATGAAATCTACAAAAAAATTTTTTTTTTCCGATTTTGGACACTCAAACGGTGTCTCCCGTCATGATGAAATCGAGGCATGGTGGATATGGCCTAAAAGTTGACGTTAGACCACGTTCATGAAATCTACAATCTGGATATGGCCTAAAAGTTGACGTTAAACCACGTTCATGAAAAATATATTTTTCAGATTTTGGACACTAAAACGGTGTCTCCCGTCATGCTGAAATCGAGGCATGGTGGATATGGCCTAAAAGTTGACGTTAAACCACGTTCATGAAATCTACAAAAAATATTTTTTTTTCCGATTTTGGACACTAAAACGGTGTCTCCCGTCATGCGGAAATCGAGGCATGGTGGATATGGCTTAAAAGTTGACGTTAGACCACGTTCATGAAATCTACAAAAAATATTTTTTTTTCCGATTTTGGACACTCAAACGGTGTCTCCCCTCATGCTGAAATCGAGGCATGGTGGATATGGCCTAAAAGTTGACGTTAGACCACGTTCATGAAATCTACAATCTGGATATGGCCTAAAAGTTGACGTTAAACCACGTTCATGAAATCTACAAAAAATATTTTTTTTTCCGATTTTGGACACTAAAACGGTGTCTCCCGTCATGATGAAATCAAGGCATGGTGGATATGGCCTAAAAGTTGACGTTAAACCACGTTCATGAAATCTACAAAAAATATTTTTTTTTTCGATTTTGGACACTAAAACGGTGTCTCCCGTCATGCTGAAATCGAGGCATGGTGGATATGGCTTAAAAGTTGACGTTAGACCACGTTCATGAAATCTACAAAAAATATTTTTTTTTCCGATTTTGGACACTCAAACGGTGTCTCCCCTCATGCTGAAATCGAGGCATGGTGGATATGGCCTAAAAGTTGACGTTAGACCACGTTCATGAAATCTACAATCTGGATATGGCCTAAAAGTTGACGTTAAACCACGTTCATGAAAAATATATTTTTCAGATTTTGGACACTAAAACGGTGTCTCCCGTCATGCTGAAATCGAGGCATGGTGGATATGGCTTAAAAGTTGACGTTAAACCACGTTCATGAAATCTACAAAAAATATTTTTTTTTCCGATTTTGGACACTAAAACAGTGTCTCCCGTCACGCGGAAATCGAGGCATGGTGGATATGGCTTAAAAGTTGACGTTAAACCACGTTCATGAAATCTACAAAAAAAAAAATTTTTTCCCGATTTTGGACACTAAAACGGTGTCTCCCGTCATGATGAAATCAAGGCATGGTGGATATGGCCTAAAAGTTGACGTTAAACCACGTTCATGAAATCTACAAAAAATATTTTTTTTTCCGATTTTGGACACTAAAACGGTGTCTCCCGTCATGCTGAAATCGAGGCATGGTGGATATGGCCTAAAAGTTGACGTTAGACCACGTTCATGAAATCTACAATCTGGATATGGCCTAAAAGTTGACGTTAAACCACGTTCATGAAAAATATATTTTTCAGATTTTGGACACTAAAACGGTGTCTCCCGTCATGCTGAAATCGAGGCATGGTGGATATGGCCTAAAAGTTGACGTTAAACCACGTTCATGAAATCTACAAAAAAATTTTTTTTTTCCGATTTTGGACACTAAAACGGTGTCTCCCGTCATGATGAAATCAAGGCATGGTGGATATGGCCTAAAAGTTGACGTTAAACCACGTTCATGAAATCAACAAAAAAAAAAAAAAAATCTGATTTTGGACACTAAAACGGTGTCTCCCGTCATGCTGAAATCGAGGCATGGTGGATATGGCCAAAAAGTTGACGTTAGACCACGTTCATGAAATCTACAAAAAATATTTTTTTTTCCGATTTTGGACACTAAAACGGTGTCTCCCGTCATGATGAAATCAAGGCATGGTGGATATGGCCTAAAAGTTGACGTTAAACCACGTTCATGAAATCTACAAAAAATATATTTTTTTTCGATTTTGGACACTAAAACGGTGTCTCCCGTCATGCTGAAATCGAGGCATGGTGGATATGGCTTAAAAGTTGACGTTAGACCACGTTCATGAAATCTACAAAAAATATTTTTTTTTCCGATTTTGGACACTCAAACGGTGTCTCCCCTCATGCTGAAATCGAGGCATGGTGGATATGGCCTAAAAGTTGACGTTAGACCACGTTCATGAAATCTACAATCTGGATATGGCCTAAAAGTTGACGTTAAACCACGTTCATGAAAAATATATTTTTCAGATTTTGGACACTAAAACGGTGTCTCCCGTCATGCTGAAATCGAGGCATGGTGGATATGGCTTAAAAGTTGACGTTAAACCACGTTCATGAAATCTACAAAAAATTTAAAAAAAATCCGATTTTGGACACTAAAACGGTGTCTCCCGTTATGCGGGAATCGAGGCATGGTGGATATGGCTTAAAAGTTGACGTTAAACCACGTTCATGAAATCTACAAAAAAAAATTTTTTTTCCCGATTTTGGACACTAAAACGGTGTCTCCCGTCATGATGAAATCAAGGCATGGTGGATATGGCCTAAAAGTTGACGTTAAACCACGTTCATGAAATCTACAAAAAATATATTTTTTTCCGATTTTGGACACTAAAACGGTGTCTCCCGTCATGCTGAAATCGAGGCATGGTGGATATGGCCTAAAAGTTGACGTTAGACCACGTTCATGAAATCTACAATCTGGATATGGCCTAAAAGTTGACGTTAAACCACGTTCATGAAAAATATATTTTTCAGATTTTGGACACTAAAACGGTGTCTCCCGTCATGCTGAAATCGAGGCATGGTGGATATGTCCTAAAAGTTGACGTTAAACCACGTTCATGAAATCTACAAAAAATATTTTTTTTTCCGATTTTGGACACTAAAACGGTGTCTCCCGTCATGCGGAAATCGAGGCATGGTGGATATGGCTTAAAAGTTGACGTTAAACCACGTTCATGAAATCTACAAAAAATATTTTTTTTTCCGATTTTGGACACTAAAACGGTGTCTCCCGTCATGCTGAAATCGAGGCATGGTGGATATGGCCTAAAAGTTGACGTTAGACCACGTTCATGAAATCTACAATCTGGATATGGCCTAAAAGTTGACGTTAAACCACGTTCATGAAAAATATATTTTTCAGATTTTGGACACTAAAACGGTGTCTCCCGTCATGCTGAAATCGAGGCATGGTGGATATGGCCTAAAAGTTGACGTTAAACCACGTTCATGAAATCTACAAAAAATATATTTTTTTCCGATTTTGGACACTAAAACGGTGTCTCCCGTCATGCGGAAATCGAGGCATGGTGGATATGGCTTAAAAGTTGACGTTAAACCACGTTCATGAAATCTACAAAAAAAAAAAAAATTTCCGATTTTGGACACTAAAACGGTGTCTCCCGTCATGATGAAATCAAGGCATGGTGGATATGGCCTAAAAGTTGACGTTAAACCACGTTCATGAAATCTACAAAAAATATATTTTTTTCCGATTTTGGACACTCAAACGGTGTCTCCCCTCATGCTGAAATCGAGGCATGGTGGATATGGCCTAAAAGTTGACGTTAGACCACGTTCATGAAATCTACAATCTGGATATGGCCTAAAAGTTGACGTTAAACCACGTTCATGAAAAATATATTTTTCAGATTTTGGACACTAAAACGGTGTCTCCCGTCATGCTGAAATCGAGGCATGGTGGATATGGCTTAAAAGTTGACGTTAAACCACGTTCATGAAATCTACAAAAAATTTTAAAAAAATCCGATTTTGGACACTAAAACGGTGTCTCCCGTTATGCGGGAATCGAGGCATGGTGGATATGGCTTAAAAGTTGACGTTAAACCACGTTCATGAAATCTACAAAAAAAATTTTTTTTTCCCGATTTTGGACACTAAAACGGTGTCTCCCGTCATGATGAAATCAAGGCATGGTGGATATGGCCTAAAAGTTGACGTTAAACCACGTTCATGAAATCTACAAAAAATATATTTTTTTCCGATTTTGGACACTAAAACGGTGTCTCCCGTCATGCTGAAATCGAGGCATGGTGGATATGGCCTAAAAGTTGACGTTAGACCACGTTCATGAAATCTACAATCTGGATATGGCCTAAAAGTTGACGTTAAACCACGTTCATGAAAAATATATTTTTCAGATTTTGGACACTAAAACGGTGTCTCCCGTCATGCTGAAATCGAGGCATGGTGGATATGTCCTAAAAGTTGACGTTAAACCACGTTCATGAAATCTACAAAAAATATTTTTTTTTCCGATTTTGGACACTAAAACGGTGTCTCCCGTCATGCGGAAATCGAGGCATGGTGGATATGGCTTAAAAGTTGACGTTAAACCACGTTCATGAAATCTACAAAAAATATTTTTTTTTCCGATTTTGGACACTAAAACGGTGTCTCCCGTCATGCTGAAATCGAGGCATGGTGGATATGGCCTAAAAGTTGACGTTAGACCACGTTCATGAAATCTACAATCTGGATATGGCCTAAAAGTTGACGTTAAACCACGTTCATGAAAAATATATTTTTCAGATTTTGGACACTAAAACGGTGTCTCCCGTCATGCTGAAATCGAGGCATGGTGGATATGGCCTAAAAGTTGACGTTAAACCACGTTCATGAAATCTACAAAAAATATTTTTTTTTCCGATTTTGGACACTAAAACGGTGTCTCCCGTCATGCGGAAATCGAGGCATGGTGGATATGGCTTAAAAGTTGACGTTAAACCACGTTCATGAAATCTACAAAAAAAATTTTTTTTTCCGATTTTGGACACTAAAACGGTGTCTCCCGTCATGATGAAATCAAGGCATGGTGGATATGGCCTAAAAGTTGACGTTAAACCACGTTCATGAAATCTACAAAAAATATATTTTTTTCCGATTTTGGACACTCAAACGGTGTCTCCCCTCATGCTGAAATCGAGGCATGGTGGATATGGCCTAAAAGTTGACGTTAGACCACGTTCATGAAATCTACAATCTGGATATGGCCTAAAAGTTGACGTTAAACCACGTTCATGAAAAATATATTTTTCAGATTTTGGACACTAAAACGGTGTCTCCCGTCATGCTGAAATCGAGGCATGGTGGATATGGCTTAAAAGTTGACGTTAAACCACGTTCATGAAATCTACAAAAAATATATTTTTTTCCGATTTTGGACACTCAAACGGTGTCTCCCCTCATGCTGAAATCGAGGCATGGTGGATATGGCCTAAAAGTTGACGTTAGACCACGTTCATGAAATCTACAATCTGGATATGGCCTAAAAGTTGACGTTAAACCACGTTCATGAAAAATATATTTTTCAGATTTTGGACACTAAAACGGTGTCTCCCGTCATGCTGAAATCGAGGCATGGTGGATATGGCTTAAAAGTTGACGTTAAACCACGTTCATGAAATCTACAAAAAATATTTTTTTTTCTGATTTTGGACACTAAAACGGTGTCTCCCGTCATGCGGAAATCGAGGCATGGTGGATATGGCTTAAAAGTTGACGTTAAACCACGTTCATGAAATCTACAAAAAAAAAAAATTTTCTCCCGATTTTGGACACTAAAACGGTGTCTCCCGTCATGATGAAATCAAGGCATGGTGGATATGGCCTAAAAGTTGACGTTAAACCACGTTCATGAAATCTACAAAAAATATTTTTTTTTCCGATTTTGGACACTAAAACGGTGTCTCCCGTCATGATGAAATCAAGGCATGGTGGATATGGCCTAAAAGTTGACGTTAAACCACGTTCATGAAATCTACAAAAAAAAAAAAAAATCCGATTTTGGACACTAAAACGGTGTCTCCCGTCATGCTGAAATCGAGGCATGGTGGATATGGCCTAAAAGTTGACGTTAAACCACGTTCATGAAATCTACAAAAAATATTTTTTTTTTCGATTTTGGACACTAAAACGGTGTCTCCCGTCATGCTGAAATCGAGGCATGGTGGATATGTCCTAAAAGTTGACGTTAAACCACGTTCATGAAATCTACAAAAAATATTTTTTTTTCCGATTTTGGACACTAAAACGGTGTCTCCCGTCATGCGGAAATCGAGGCATGGTGGATATGGCTTAAAAGTTGACGTTAAACCACGTTCATGAAATCTACAAAAAATATTTTTTTTTCCGATTTTGGACACTAAAACGGTGTCTCCCGTCATGCTGAAATCGAGGCATGGTGGATATGGCCTAAAAGTTGACGTTAGACCACGTTCATGAAATCTACAATCTGGATATGGCCTAAAAGTTGACGTTAAACCACGTTCATGAAAAATATATTTTTCAGATTTTGGACACTAAAACGGTGTCTCCCGTCATGCTGAAATCGAGGCATGGTGGATATGGCCTAAAAGTTGACGTTAAACCACGTTCATGAAATCTACAAAAAATATTTTTTTTTCCGATTTTGGACACTAAAACGGTGTCTCCCGTCATGCGGAAATCGAGGCATGGTGGATATGGCTTAAAAGTTGACGTTAAACCACGTTCATGAAATCTACAAAAAAAATTTTTTTTTCCGATTTTGGACACTAAAACGGTGTCTCCCGTCATGATGAAATCAAGGCATGGTGGATATGGCCTAAAAGTTGACGTTAAACCACGTTCATGAAATCTACAAAAAATATATTTTTTTCCGATTTTGGACACTCAAACGGTGTCTCCCCTCATGCTGAAATCGAGGCATGGTGGATATGGCCTAAAAGTTGACGTTAGACCACGTTCATGAAATCTACAATCTGGATATGGCCTAAAAGTTGACGTTAAACCACGTTCATGAAAAATATATTTTTCAGATTTTGGACACTAAAACGGTGTCTCCCGTCATGCTGAAATCGAGGCATGGTGGATATGGCTTAAAAGTTGACGTTAAACCACGTTCATGAAATCTACAAAAAATATTTTTTTTTCTGATTTTGGACACTAAAACGGTGTCTCCCGTCATGCGGAAATCGAGGCATGGTGGATATGGCCTAAAAGTTGACGTTAAACCACGTTCATGAAATCTACAAAAAAAAAAAATTTTCTCCCGATTTTGGACACTAAAACGGTGTCTCCCGTCATGATGAAATCAAGGCATGGTGGATATGGCCTAAAAGTTGACGTTAAACCACGTTCATGAAATCTACAAAAAATATTTTTTTTTCCGATTTTGGACACTAAAACGGTGTCTCCCGTCATGATGAAATCAAGGCATGGTGGATATGGCCTAAAAGTTGACGTTAAACCACGTTCATGAAATCTACAAAAAAAAAAAAAAAATCCGATTTTGGACACTAAAACGGTGTCTCCCGTCATGCTGAAATCGAGGCATGGTGGATATGGCCTAAAAGTTGACGTTAAACCACGTTCATGAAATCTACAAAAAATATTTTTTTTTTCGATTTTGGACACTAAAACGGTGTCTCCCGTCATGCTGAAATCGAGGCATGGTGGATATGGCCTAAAAGTTGACGTTAAACCACGTTCATGAAATCTACAAAAAATATTTTTTTTTTCGATTTTGGACACTAAAACGGTGTCTCCCGTCATGCTGAAATCGAGGCATGGTGGATATGGCTTAAAAGTTGACGTTAGACCACGTTCATGAAATCTACAAAAAATATTTTTTTTTCCGATTTTGGACACTCAAACGGTGTCTCCCCTCATGCTGAAATCGAGGCATGGTGGATATGGCCTAAAAGTTGACGTTAGACCACGTTCATGAAATCTACAATCTGGATATGGCCTAAAAGTTGACGTTAAACCACGTTCATGAAAAATATATTTTTCAGATTTTGGACACTAAAACGGTGTCTCCCGTCATGCTGAAATCGAGGCATGGTGGATATGGCTTAAAAGTTGACGTTAAACCACGTTCATGAAATCTACAAAAACTATTTTTTTTTTTCGATTTTGGACACTAAAACGGTGTCTCCCGTCATGCGGAAATCGAGGCATGGTGGATATGGCTTAAAAGTTGACGTTAAACCACGTTCATGAAATCTACAAAAAAAAAATTTTTTTCCCGATTTTGGACACTAAAACGGTGTCTCCCGTCATGATGAAATCAAGGCATGGTGGATATGGCCTAAAAGTTGACGTTAAACCACGTTCATGAAATCTACAAAAAATATATTTTTTTCCGATTTTGGACACTAAAACGGTGTCTCCCGTCATGCTGAAATCGAGGCATGGTGGATATGGCCTAAAAGTTGACGTTAGACCACGTTCATGAAATCTACAATCTGGATATGGCCTAAAAGTTGACGTTAAACCACGTTCATGAAAAATATATTTTTCAGATTTTGGACACTAAAACGGTGTCTCCCGTCATGCTGAAATCGAGGCATGGTGGATATGGCCTAAAAGTTGACGTTAAACCACGTTCATGAAATCTACAAAAAATATTTTTTTTTCCGATTTTGGACACTAAAACGGTGTCTCCCGTCATGCGGAAATCGAGGCATGGTGGATATGGCTTAAAAGTTGACGTTAAACCACGTTCATGAAATCTACAAAAAAAAAAAAAAAAACCCGATTTTGGACACTAAAACGGTGTCTCCCGTCATGATGAAATCAAGGCATGGTGGATATGGCCTAAAAGTTGACGTTAAACCACGTTCATGAAATCTACAAAAAATATTTTTTTTTCCGATTTTGGACACTAAAACGGTGTCTCCCGTCATGCTGAAATCGAGGCATGGTGGATATGGCCTAAAAGTTGACGTTAGACCACGTTCATGAAATCTACAATCTGAATATGGCCTAAAAGTTGACGTTAAACCACGTTGATGAAAAATATATTTTTCAGATTTTGGACACTAAAACGGTGTCTCCCGTCATGCTGAAATCGAGGCATGGTGGATATGGCCTAAAAGTTGACGTTAAACCACGTTCATGAAATCTACAAAAAATATTTTTTTTCCGATTTTGGACACTAAAACGGTGTCTCCCGTCATGCGGAAATCGAGGCATGGTGGATATGGCTTAAAAGTTGACGTTAAACCACGTTCATGAAATCTACAAAAAAAATTTTTTTTCCGATTTTGGACACTAAAACGGTGTCTCCCGTCATGATGAAATCAAGGCATGGTGGATATGGCCTAAAAGTTGACGTTAAACCACGTTCATGAAATCTACAAAAAAAAAAAAATTTTCCGATTTTGGACACTCAAACGGTGTCTCCCGTCATGATGAAATCGAGGCATGGTGGATATGGCCTAAAAGTTGACGTTAGACCACGTTCATGAAATCTACAATCTGGATATGGCCTAAAAGTTGACGTTAAACCACGTTCATGAAAAATATATTTTTCAGATTTTGGACACTAAAACGGTGTCTCCCGTCATGCTGAAATCGAGGCATGGTGGATATGGCCTAAAAGTTGACGTTAAACCACGTTCATGAAATCTACAAAAAATATATTTTTTTCCGATTTTGGACACTCAAACGGAGTCTCCCGTCATGATGAAATCAGGCATGGTGGATATGGCCTAAAAGTTGACGTTAGACCACGTTCATGAAATCTACAATCTGGATATGGCCTAAAAGTTGACGTTAAACCACGTTCATGAAAAATATATTTTTCAGATTTTGGACACTAAAACGGTGTCTCCCGTCATGCTGAAATCGAGGCATGGTGGATATGGACTAAAAGTTGACGTTAAACCACGTTCATGAAATCTACAAAAAATATTTTTTTTTCCGATTTTGGACACTAAAACGGTGTCTCCCGTCATGCGGAAATCGAGGCATGGTGGATATGGCTTAAAAGTTGACGTTAGACCACGTTCATGAAATCTACAAAAAATATTTTTTTTTCCGATTTTGGACACTCAAACGGTGTCTCCCCTCATGCTGAAATCGAGGCATGGTGGATATGGCCTAAAAGTTGACGTTAGACCACGTTCATGAAATCTACAATCTGGATATGGCCTAAAAGTTGACGTTAAACCACGTTCATGAGAAATATATTTTTCAGATTTTGGACACTAAAACGGTGTCTCCCGTCATGCTGAAATCGAGGCATGGTGGATATGGCCTAAAAGTTGACGTTAAACCACGTTCATGAAATCTACAAAAAATATATTTTTTTCCGATTTTGGACACTAAAACGGTGTCTCCCGTCATGCGGAAATCGAGGCATGGTGGATATGGCTTAAAAGTTGACGTTAAACCACGTTCATGAAATCTACAAAAAATATTTTTTTTTCCGATTTTGGACACTAAAACGGTGTCTCCCGTCATGATGAAATCAAGGCATGGTGGATATGGCCTAAAAGTTGACGTTAAACCACGTTCATGAAATCTACAAAAAATATTTTTTTTCTTCGATTTTGGACACTAAAACGGTGTCTCCCATCATGCTGAAATCGAGGCATGGTGGATATGGCTTAAAAGTTGACGTTAGACCACGTTCATGAAATCTACAAAAAATATTTTTTTTTCCGATTTTGGACACTCAAACGGTGTCTCCCCTCATGCTGAAATCGAGGCATGGTGGATATGGCCTAAAAGTTGACGTTAAACCACGTTCATGAAAAATATATTTTTCAGATTTTGGACACTAAAACGGTGTCTCCCGTCATGCTGAAATCGAGGCATGGTGGATATGGCTTAAAAGTTGACGTTAAACCACGTTCATGAAATCTACAAAAAATATTTTTTTTTCCGATTTTGGACACTAAAACGGTGTCTCCCGTCATGCGGAAATCGAGGCATGGTGGATATGGCTTAAAAGTTGACGTTAAACCACGTTCATGAAATCTACAAAAAAAAAAAATTTTCTCCCGATTTTGGACACTAAAACGGTGTCTCCCGTCATGATGAAATCAAGGCATGGTGGATATGGCCTAAAAGTTGACGTTAAACCACGTTCATGAAATCTACAAAAAATATTTTTTTTTCCGATTTTGGACACTAAAACGGTGTCTCCCGTCATGCTGAAATCGAGGCATGGTGGATATGGCCTAAAAGTTGACGTTAGACCACGTTCATGAAATCTACAATCTGGATATGGCCTAAAAGTTGACGTTAAACCACGTTCATGAAAAATATATTTTTCAGATTTTGGACACTAAAACGGTGTCTCCCGTCATGCTGAAATCGAGGCATGGTGGATATGGCCTAAAAGTTGACGTTAAACCACGTTCATGAAATCTACAAAAAAATATTTTTTTTTCCGATTTTGGACACTAAAACGGTGTCTCCCGTCATGCGGAAATCGAGGCATGGTGGATATGGCTTAAAAGTTGACGTTAAACCACGTTCATGAAATCTACAAAAAAATTTTTTTTTTCCGATTTTGGACACTAAAACGGTGTCTCCCGTCATGATGAAATCAAGGCATGGTGGATATGGCCTAAAAGTTGACGTTAAACCACGTTCATGAAATCTACAAAAAAAAAAAAAAAATCCGATTTTGGACACTAAAACGGTGTCTCCCGTCATGCTGAAATCGAGGCATGGTGGATATGGCCAAAAAGTTGACGTTAGACCACGTTCATGAAATCTACTAAAAATATTTTTTTTTTCGATTTTGGACACTAAAACAGTGTCTCCCGTCATGCTGAAATCGAGGCATGGTGGATATGGCCTAAAAGTTGACGTTAAACCACGTTCATGAAATCTACAAAAAAATTTTTTTCCCGATTTTGGACACTAAAACGGTGTCTCCCGTCATGATGAAATCGAGGCATGGTGGATATGGCCAAAAAGTTGACGTTAGACCACGTTCATGAAATCTACTAAAAATATTTTTTTTTCCGATTTTGGACACTAAAACGGTGTCTCCCGTCATGCTGAAATCGAGGCATGGTGGATATGGCCTAAAAGTTGACGTTAAACCACGTTCATGAAATCTACAAAAAAATTTTTTTTTTCCGATTTCTGACACTAAAACGGTGTCTCCCGTCATGATGAAATCGAGGCATGGTGGATATGGCCTAAAAGTTGACGTTAGACCACGTTCATGAAATCTACAATCTGGATATGGCCTAAAAGTTGACGTTAAACCACGTTCATGAAAAATATATTTTTCAGATTTTGGACACTAAAACGGTGTCTCCCGTCATGCTGAAATCGAGGCAGTGTGGATATGGCCTAAAAGTTGACGTTAAACCACGTTCATGAAATCTACAAAAAATATTTTTTTTTCCAATTTTGGACACTAAAACGGTGTCTCCCGTCATGCTGAAATCGAGGCATGGTGGATATGGCCTAAAAGTTGACGTTAGACCACGTTCATGAAATCTACAATCTGGATATGGCCTAAAAGTTGACGTTAAACCACGTTCATGAAAAATATATTTTTCAGATTTTGGACACTAAAACGGTGTCTCCCGTCATGCTGAAATCGAGGCATGGTGGATATGGCCTAAAAGTTGACGTTAAACCACGTTCATGAAATCTACAAAAAATATATTTTTTTCCGATTTTGGACACTAAAACGGTGTCTCCCGTCATGCGGAAATCGAGGCATGGTGGATATGGCTTAAAAGTTGACGTTAAACCACGTTCATGAAATCTACAAAAAATATTTTTTTTTCCGATTTTGGACACTAAAACGGTGTCTCCCGTCATGATGAAATCAAGGCATGGTGGATATGGCCTAAAAGTTGACGTTAAACCACGTTCATGAAATCTACAAAAAATATTTTTTTTTTCGATTTTGGACACTAAAACGGTGTCTCCCATCATGCTGAAATCGAGGCATGGTGGATATGGCTTAAAAGTTGACGTTAGACCACGTTCATGAAATCTACAAAAAATATTTTTTTTTCCGATTTTGGACACTCAAACGGTGTCTCCCCTCATGCTGAAATCGAGGCATGGTGGATATGGCCTAAAAGTTGACGTTAAACCACGTTCATGAAAAATATATTTTTCAGATTTTGGACACTAAAACGGTGTCTCCCGTCATGCTGAAATCGAGGCATGGTGGATATGGCTTAAAAGTTGACGTTAAACCACGTTCATGAAATCTACAAAAAATATTTTTTTTTCCGATTTTGGACACTAAAACGGTGTCTCCCGTCATGCGGAAATCGAGGCATGGTGGATATGGCTTAAAAGTTGACGTTAAACCACGTTCATGAAATCTACAAAAAAAAAAAATTTTCTCCCGATTTTGGACACTAAAACGGTGTCTCCCGTCATGATGAAATCAAGGCATGGTGGATATGGCCTAAAAGTTGACGTTAAACCACGTTCATGAAATCTACAAAAAATATTTTTTTTTCCGATTTTGGACACTAAAACGGTGTCTCCCGTCATGCTGAAATCGAGGCATGGTGGATATGGCCTAAAAGTTGACGTTAGACCACGTTCATGAAATCTACAATCTGGATATGGCCTAAAAGTTGACGTTAAACCACGTTCATGAAAAATATATTTTTCAGATTTTGGACACTAAAACGGTGTCTCCCGTCATGCTGAAATCGAGGCATGGTGGATATGGCCTAAAAGTTGACGTTAAACCACGTTCATGAAATCTACAAAAAAATATTTTTTTTTCCGATTTTGGACACTAAAACGGTGTCTCCCGTCATGCGGAAATCGAGGCATGGTGGATATGGCTTAAAAGTTGACGTTAAACCACGTTCATGAAATCTACAAAAAAAAAATTTTTTTCCGATTTTGGACACTAAAACGGTGTCTCCCGTCATGATGAAATCAAGGCATGGTGGATATGGCCTAAAAGTTGACGTTAAACCACGTTCATGAAATCTACAAAAAAAAAAAAAAAATCCGATTTTGGACACTAAAACGGTGTCTCCCGTCATGCTGAAATCGAGGCATGGTGGATATGGCCAAAAAGTTGACGTTAGACCACGTTCATGAAATCTACTAAAAATATTTTTTTTTTCGATTTTGGACACTAAAACAGTGTCTCCCGTCATGCTGAAATCGAGGCATGGTGGATATGGCCTAAAAGTTGACGTTAAACCACGTTCATGAAATCTACAAAAAAATTTTTTTCCCGATTTTGGACACTAAAACGGTGTCTCCCGTCATGATGAAATCAAGGCATGGTGGATATGGCCTAAAAGTTGACGTTAAACCACGTTCATGAAATCTACAAAAAAATTTTTTTTTCCCGATTTTGGACACTAAAACGGAGTCTCCCGTCATGCTGAAATCGAGGCATGGTGGATATGGCCAAAAAGTTGACGTTAGACCACGTTCATGAAATCTACTAAAAATATTTTTTTTTCCGATTTTGGACACTAAAACGGTGTCTCCCGTCATGCTGAAATCGAGGCATGGTGGATATGGCCTAAAAGTTGACGTTAAACCACGTTCATGAAATCTACAAAAAAATTTTTTTTTTCCGATTTCTGACACTAAAACGGTGTCTCCCGTCATGATGAAATCGAGGCATGGTGGATATGGCCTAAAAGTTGACGTTAGACCACGTTCATGAAATCTACAATCTGGATATGGCCTAAAAGTTGACGTTAAACCACGTTCATGAAAAATATATTTTTCAGATTTTGGACACTAAAACGGTGTCTCCCGTCATGCTGAAATCGAGGCAGTGTGGATATGGCCTAAAAGTTGACGTTAAACCACGTTCATGAAATCTACAAAAAATATTTTTTTTTCCAATTTTGGACACTAAAACGGTGTCTCCCGTCATGCTGAAATCGAGGCATGGTGGATATGGCCTAAAAGTTGACGTTAGACCACGTTCATGAAATCTACAATCTGGATATGGCCTAAAAGATGACGTTAAACCACGTTCATGAAAAATATATTTTTCAGATTTTGGACACTAAAACGGTGTCTCCCGTCATGCTGAAATCGAGGCATGGTGGATATGGCCAAAAAGTTGACGTTAGACCACGTTCATGAAATCTACTAAAAATATTTTTTTTTCCGATTTTGGACACTAAAACGGTGTCTCCCGTCATGCTGAAATCGAGGCATGGTGGATATGGCCTAAAAGTTGACGTTAAACCACGTTCGTGAAATCTACAAAAAATATTTTTTTTTCCGATTTTGGACACTCAAACGGTGTCTCCCGTCATGATGAAATCGAGGCATGGTGGATATGGCCTAAAAGTTGACGTTAGACCACGTTCATGAAATCTACAATCTGGATATGGCCTAAAAGTTGACGTTAAACCACGTTCATGAAAAATATATTTTTCAGATTTTGGACACTAAAACGGTGTCTCCCGTCATGCTGAAATCGAGGCATGGTGGATATGGCCTAAAAGTTGACGTTAAACCACGTTCATGAAATCTACAAAAACATTTTTTTTTTCGATTTTGGACACTAAAACGGTGTCTCCCGTCATGCGGAAATCGAGGCATGGTGGATATGGCTTAAAAGTTGACGTTAAACCACGTTCATGAAATCTACAAAAAATATTTTTTTTCCCGATTTTGGACACTAAAACGGTGTCTCCCGTCATGATGAAATCAAGGCATGGTGGATATGGCCTAAAAGTTGATGTTAAACCACGTTCATGAAATCTAAAAAAAAAAGGTTTTTTTTCGATTTTGGACACTAAAACGGTGTCTCCCGTCATGATGAAATCAAGGCATGGTGGATATGGCCTAAAAGTTGACGTTAAACCACGTTCATGAAATCTACAAAAAATATTTTTTTTCCCGATTTTGGACACTAAAACGGTGTCTCCCGACATGCTGAAATCGAGGCATGGTGGATATGGCCTAAAAGTTGACGTTAAACCACGTTCATGAAATCTACAAAAAATATATTTTTTTTCGATTTTGGACACTAAAACAGTGTCTCCCGTCATGCGGAAATCGAGGCATGGTGTATATGGCTTAAAAGTTGACGTTAGACCAAGTTCATGAAATCTACAAAAAATATTTTTTTTTCCGATTTTGGACACTAAAACGGTGTCTCCCGTCATGCTGAAATCGAGGCATGGTGGATATGGCCAAAAAGTTGACGTTAGACCACGTTCATGAAATCTACTAAAAATATTTTTTTTTCCGATTTTGGACACTAAAACGGTGTCTCCCGTCATGCTGAAATCGAGGCATGGTGGATATGGCCTAAAAGTTGACGTTAAACCACGTTCATGAATTCTACCAAAAATATATTTTTCAGATTTTGGACACTCAAACGGTGTCTCCCGTCATGATGAAATCGAGGCATGGTGGATATGGCCTAAAAGTTGACGTTAAACCACGTTCATGAAATCTACAAAAAATATATTTTAACCCGATTTTGGACACTCAAATTGTGTCTCCCGTCATGCTGAAATCGAGGCATATGGCTTAAAAGTTGACGTTAGACCACGTTCATGAAATCTACAAAAAATATATTTTTCAGATTTTGGACACTCAAACGGTGTCTCCCGTCATGATGAAATCGAGGCATGGTGGATATGGCCTAAAAGTTGACGTTAAACCACGTTCATGAAATCTACAAAAATTTTTTTTTTTTCCGATTTTGGACACTAAAACGGTGTCTCCCGTCATGATGAAATCAAGGCATGGTGGATATGGCCTAAAAGTTGACGTTAAACCACGTTCATGAAATCTACAAAAAAAAAAAAAAAATCCGATTTTGGACACTAAAACGGTGTCTCCCGTCATGCTGAAATCGAGGCATGGTGGATATGGCCAAAAAGTTGACGTTAGACCACGTTCATGAAATCTACTAAAAATATTTTTTTTTTCGATTTTGGACACTAAAACAGTGTCTCCCGTCATGCTGAAATCGAGGCATGGTGGATATGGCCTAAAAGTTGACGTTAAACCACGTTCATGAAATCTACAAAAATTTTTTTTTCCAGATTTTGGACACTAAAACGGTGTCTCCCGTCATGATGAAATCAAGGCATGGTGGATATGGCCTAAAAGTTGACGTTAAACCACGTTCATGAAATCTACAAAAAATATTTTTTTTTCCGATTTTGGACACTAAAACGGAGTCTCCCGTCATGCTGAAATCGAGGCATGGTGGATATGGCCAAAAAGTTGACGTTAGACCACGTTCATGAAATCTACTAAAAATATTTTTTTTTCCGATTTTGGACACTAAAACGGTGTCTCCCGTCATGCTGAAATCGAGGCATGGTGGATATGGCCTAAAAGTTGACGTTAAACCACGTTCATGAAATCTACAAAAAAAATTTTTTTTTCCGATTTCTGACACTAAAACGGTGTCTCCCGTCATGATGAAATCGAGGCATGGTGGATATGGCCTAAAAGTTGACGTTAGACCACGTTCATGAAATCTACAATCTGGATATGGCCTAAAAGTTGACGTTAAACCACGTTCATGAAAAATATATTTTTCAGATTTTGGACACTAAAACGGTGTCTCCCGTCATGCTGAAATCGAGGCAGTGTGGATATGGCCTAAAAGTTGACGTTAAACCACGTTCATGAAATCTACAAAAAATATTTTTTTTTCCAATTTTGGACACTAAAACGGTGTCTCCCGTCATGCTGAAATCGAGGCATGGTGGATATGGCCTAAAAGTTGACGTTAGACCACGTTCATGAAATCTACAATCTGGATATGGCCTAAAAGATGACGTTAAACCACGTTCATGAAAAATATATTTTTCAGATTTTGGACACTAAAACGGTGTCTCCCGTCATGCTGAAATCGAGGCATGGTGGATATGGCCAAAAAGTTGACGTTAGACCACGTTCATGAAATCTACTAAAAATATTTTTTTTTCCGATTTTGGACACTAAAACGGTGTCTCCCGTCATGCTGAAATCGAGGCATGGTGGATATGGCCTAAAAGTTGACGTTAAACCACGTTCATGAAATCTACAAAAAATATTTTTTTTTCCGATTTTGGACACTCAAACGGTGTCTCCCGTCATGATGAAATCGAGGCATGGTGGATATGGCCTAAAAGTTGACGTTAGACCACGTTCATGAAATCTACAATCTGGATATGGCCTAAAAGTTGACGTTAAACCACGTTCATGAAAAATATATTTTTCAGATTTTGGACACTAAAACGGTGTCTCCCGTCATGCTGAAATCGAGGCATGGTGGATATGGCCTAAAAGTTGACGTTAAACCACGTTCATGAAATCTACAAAAAAAATTTTTTTTTCCGATTTCTGACACTAAAACGGTGTCTCCCGTCATGATGAAATCGAGGCATGGTGGATATGGCCTAAAAGTTGACGTTAGACCACGTTCATGAAATCTACAATCTGGATATGGCCTAAAAGTTGACGTTAAACCACGTTCATGAAAAATATATTTTTCAGATTTTGGACACTAAAACGGTGTCTCCCGTCATGCTGAAATCGAGGCAGTGTGGATATGGCCTAAAAGTTGACGTTAAACCACGTTCATGAAATCTACAAAAAATATTTTTTTTTCCAATTTTGGACACTAAAACGGTGTCTCCCGTCATGCTGAAATCGAGGCATGGTGGATATGGCCTAAAAGTTGACGTTAGACCACGTTCATGAAATCTACAATCTGGATATGGCCTAAAAGATGACGTTAAACCACGTTCATGAAAAATATATTTTTCAGATTTTGGACACTAAAACGGTGTCTCCCGTCATGCTGAAATCGAGGCATGGTGGATATGGCCAAAAAGTTGACGTTAGACCACGTTCATGAAATCTACTAAAAATATTTTTTTTTCCGATTTTGGACACTAAAACGGTGTCTCCCGTCATGCTGAAATCGAGGCATGGTGGATATGGCCTAAAAGTTGACGTTAAACCACGTTCATGAAATCTACAAAAAATATTTTTTTTTCCGATTTTGGACACTCAAACGGTGTCTCCCGTCATGCTGAAATCGAGGCATGGTGGATATGGCCTAAAAGTTGACGTTAGACCACGTTCATGAAATCTACAATCTGGATATGGCCTAAAAGTTGACGTTAAACCACGTTCATGAAAAATATATTTTTCAGATTTTGGACACTAAAACGGTGTCTCCCGTCATGCTGAAATCGAGGCAGTGTGGATATGGCCTAAAAGTTGACGTTAAACCACGTTCATGAAATCTACAAAAAATATTTTTTTTTCCAATTTTGGACACTAAAACGGTGTCTCCCGTCATGCTGAAATCGAGGCATGGTGGATATGGCCTAAAAGTTGACGTTAGACCACGTTCATGAAATCTACAATCTGGATATGGCCTAAAAGATGACGTTAAACCACGTTCATGAAAAATATATTTTTCAGATTTTGGACACTAAAACGGTGTCTCCCGTCATGCTGAAATCGAGGCATGGTGGATATGGCCAAAAAGTTGACGTTAGACCACGTTCATGAAATCTACTAAAAATATTTTTTTTTCCGATTTTGGACACTAAAACGGTGTCTCCCGTCATGCTGAAATCGAGGCATGGTGGATATGGCCTAAAAGTTGACGTTAAACCACGTTCATGAAATCTACAAAAAATATTTTTTTTTCCGATTTTGGACACTCAAACGGTGTCTCCCGTCATGATGAAATCGAGGCATGGTGGATATGGCCTAAAAGTTGACGTTAGACCACGTTCATGAAATCTACAATCTGGATATGGCCTAAAAGTTGACGTTAAACCACGTTCATGAAAAATATATTTTTCAGATTTTGGACACTAAAACGGTGTCTCCCGTCATGCTGAAATCGAGGCATGGTGGATATGGCCTAAAAGTTGACGTTAAACCACGTTCATGAAATCTACAAAAACATTTTTTTTTTCGATTTTGGACACTAAAACGGTGTCTCCCGTCATGCGGAAATCGAGGCATGGTGGATATGGCTTAAAAGTTGACGTTAAACCACGTTCATGAAATCTACAAAAAATATTTTTTTTCCCGATTTTGGACACTAAAACGGTGTCTCCCGTCATGATGAAATCAAGGCATGGTGGATATGGCCTAAAAGTTGATGTTAAACCACGTTCATGAAATCTAAAAAAAAAAGTTTTTTTTTCGATTTTGGACACTAAAACGGTGTCTCCCGTCATGATGAAATCAAGGCATGGTGGATATGGCCTAAAAGTTGACGTTAAACCACGTTCATGAAATCTACAAAAAATATTTTTTTTCCCGATTTTGGACACTAAAACGGTGTCTCCCGACATGCTGAAATCGAGGCATGGTGGATATGGCCTAAAAGTTGACGTTAAACCACGTTCATGAAATGTACAAAAAATATATTTTTTTTCGATTTTGGACACTAAAACAGTGTCTCCCGTCATGCGGAAATCGAGGCATGGTGTATATGGCTTAAAAGTTGACGTTAGACCAAGTTCATGAAATCTACAAAAAATATTTTTTTTTCCGATTTTGGACACTAAAACGGTGTCTCCCGTCATGCTGAAATCGAGGCATGGTGGATATGGCCAAAAAGTTGACGTTAGACCACGTTCATGAAATCTACTAAAAATATTTTTTTTTCCGATTTTGGACACTAAAACGGTGTCTCCCGTCATGCTGAAATCGAGGCATGGTGGATATGGCCTAAAAGTTGACGTTAAACCACGTTCATGAATTCTACCAAAAATATATTTTTCAGATTTTAGACACTCAAACGGTGTCTCCCGTCATGATGAAATCGAGGCAGTGTGGATATGGCCTAAAAGTTGACGTTAAACCACGTTCATGAAATCTACAAAAAATATATTTTTTCCCGATTTTGGACACTCAAATTGTGTCTCCCGTCATGCTGAAATCGAGGCATATGGCTTAAAAGTTGACGTTAGACCACGTTCATGAAATCTACAAAAAATATATTTTTCAGATTTTGGACACTCAAACGGTGTCTCCCGTCATGATGAAATCGAGGCATGGTGGATATGGCCTAAAAGTTGACGTTAAACCACGTTCATGAAATCTACAAAAAATATTTTTTTTTTCGATTTTGGACACTAAAACGGTGTCTCCCGTCATGCTGAAATCAAGGCATGGTGGATATGGCCAAAAAGTTGACGTTAGACCACGTTCATGAAATCTATTAAAAATATTTTTTTTCCGATTTTGGACACTAAAACGGTGTCTCCCGTCATGCTGAAATCGAGGCATGGTGGATATGGCCTAAAAGTTGACGTTAAACCACGTTCATGAAATCTACAAAAAATATTTTTTTTTCCGATTTTGGACACTCAAACGGTGTCTCCCGTCATGATGAAATCGAGGCATGGTGGATATGGCCTAAAAGTTGACGTTAGACCACGTTCATGAAATCTACAATCTGGATATGGCCTAAAAGTTGACGTTAAACCACGTTCATGAAAAATATATTTTTCAGATTTTGGACACTAAAACGGTGTCTCCCGTCATGCTGAAATCGAGGCATGGTGGATATGGCCTAAAAGTTGACGTTAAACCACGTTCATGAAATCTACAAAAACATTTTTTTTTTCGATTTTGGACACTAAAACGGTGTCTCCCGTCATGCGGAAATCGAGGCATGGTGGATATGGCTTAAAAGTTGACGTTAAACCACGTTCATGAAATCTACAAAAAATATTTTTTTTCCCGATTTTGGACACTAAAACGGTGTCTCCCGTCATGATGAAATCAAGGCATGGTGGATATGGCCTAAAAGTTGACGTTAAACCACGTTCATGAAATCTACAAAAAATATTTTTTTTTCCGATTTCTGACACTAAAACGGTGTCTCCCGTCATGATGAAATCGAGGCATGGTGGATATGGCCTAAAAGTTGACGTTAGACCACGTTCATGAAATCTACAATCTGGATATGGCCTAAAAGTTGACGTTAAACCACGTTCATGAAAAATATATTTTTCAGATTTTGGACACTAAAACGGTGTCTCCCGTCATGCTGAAATCGAGGCAGTGTGGATATGGCCTAAAAGTTGACGTTAAACCACGTTCATGAAATCTACAAAAAATATTTTTTTTTCCAATTTTGGACACTAAAACGGTGTCTCCCGTCATGCTGAAATCGAGGCATGGTGGATATGGCCTAAAAGTTGACGTTAGACCACGTTCATGAAATCTACAATCTGGATATGGCCTAAAAGATGACGTTAAACCACGTTCATGAAAAATATATTTTTCAGATTTTGGACACTAAAACGGTGTCTCCCGTCATGCTGAAATCGAGGCATGGTGGATATGGCCAAAAAGTTGACGTTAGACCACGTTCATGAAATCTACTAAAAATATTTTTTTTTCCGATTTTGGACACTAAAACGGTGTCTCCCGTCATGCTGAAATCGAGGCATGGTGGATATGGCCTAAAAGTTGACGTTAAACCACGTTCATGAAATCTACAAAAAATATTTTTTTTTCCGATTTTGGACACTCAAACGGTGTCTCCCGTCATGATGAAATCGAGGCATGGTGGATATGGCCTAAAAGTTGACGTTAGACCACGTTCATGAAATCTACAATCTGGATATGGCCTAAAAGTTGACGTTAAACCACGTTCATGAAAAATATATTTTTCAGATTTTGGACACTAAAACGGTGTCTCCCGTCATGCTGAAATCGAGGCATGGTGGATATGGCCTAAAAGTTGACGTTAAACCACGTTCATGAAATCTACAAAAAAAAATTTTTTTTCCGATTTCTGACACTAAAACGGTGTCTCCCGTCATGATGAAATCGAGGCATGGTGGATATGGCCTAAAAGTTGACGTTAGACCACGTTCATGAAATCTACAATCTGGATATGGCCTAAAAGTTGACGTTAAACCACGTTCATGAAAAATATATTTTTCAGATTTTGGACACTAAAACGGTGTCTCCCGTCATGCTGAAATCGAGGCAGTGTGGATATGGCCTAAAAGTTGACGTTAAACCACGTTCATGAAATCTACAAAAAATATTTTTTTTTCCAATTTTGGACACTAAAACGGTGTCTCCCGTCATGCTGAAATCGAGGCATGGTGGATATGGCCTAAAAGTTGACGTTAGACCACGTTCATGAAATCTACAATCTGGATATGGCCTAAAAGATGACGTTAAACCACGTTCATGAAAAATATATTTTTCAGATTTTGGACACTAAAACGGTGTCTCCCGTCATGCTGAAATCGAGGCATGGTGGATATGGCCAAAAAGTTGACGTTAGACCACGTTCATGAAATCTACTAAAAATATTTTTTTTTCCGATTTTGGACACTAAAACGGTGTCTCCCGTCATGCTGAAATCGAGGCATGGTGGATATGGCCTAAAAGTTGACGTTAAACCACGTTCATGAAATCTACAAAAAATATTTTTTTTTCCGATTTTGGACACTCAAACGGTGTCTCCCGTCATGCTGAAATCGAGGCATGGTGGATATGGCCTAAAAGTTGACGTTAGACCACGTTCATGAAATCTACAATCTGGATATGGCCTAAAAGTTGACGTTAAACCACGTTCATGAAAAATATATTTTTCAGATTTTGGACACTAAAACGGTGTCTCCCGTCATGCTGAAATCGAGGCAGTGTGGATATGGCCTAAAAGTTGACGTTAAACCACGTTCATGAAATCTACAAAAAATATTTTTTTTTCCAATTTTGGACACTAAAACGGTGTCTCCCGTCATGCTGAAATCGAGGCATGGTGGATATGGCCTAAAAGTTGACGTTAGACCACGTTCATGAAATCTACAATCTGGATATGGCCTAAAAGATGACGTTAAACCACGTTCATGAAAAATATATTTTTCAGATTTTGGACACTAAAACGGTGTCTCCCGTCATGCTGAAATCGAGGCATGGTGGATATGGCCAAAAAGTTGACGTTAGACCACGTTCATGAAATCTACTAAAAATATTTTTTTTTCCGATTTTGGACACTAAAACGGTGTCTCCCGTCATGCTGAAATCGAGGCATGGTGGATATGGCCTAAAAGTTGACGTTAAACCACGTTCATGAAATCTACAAAAAATATTTTTTTTTCCGATTTTGGACACTCAAACGGTGTCTCCCGTCATGATGAAATCGAGGCATGGTGGATATGGCCTAAAAGTTGACGTTAGACCACGTTCATGAAATCTACAATCTGGATATGGCCTAAAAGTTGACGTTAAACCACGTTCATGAAAAATATATTTTTCAGATTTTGGACACTAAAACGGTGTCTCCCGTCATGCTGAAATCGAGGCATGGTGGATATGGCCTAAAAGTTGACGTTAAACCACGTTCATGAAATCTACAAAAACATTTTTTTTTTCGATTTTGGACACTAAAACGGTGTCTCCCGTCATGCGGAAATCGAGGCATGGTGGATATGGCTTAAAAGTTGACGTTAAACCACGTTCATGAAATCTACAAAAAATATTTTTTTTCCCGATTTTGGACACTAAAACGGTGTCTCCCGTCATGATGAAATCAAGGCATGGTGGATATGGCCTAAAAGTTGATGTTAAACCACGTTCATGAAATCTAAAAAAAAAAGTTTTTTTTTCGATTTTGGACACTAAAACGGTGTCTCCCGTCATGATGAAATCAAGGCATGGTGGATATGGCCTAAAAGTTGACGTTAAACCACGTTCATGAAATCTACAAAAAATATTTTTTTTCCCGATTTTGGACACTAAAACGGTGTCTCCCGACATGCTGAAATCGAGGCATGGTGGATATGGCCTAAAAGTTGACGTTAAACCACGTTCATGAAATGTACAAAAAATATAATTTTTTTCGATTTTGGACACTAAAACAGTGTCTCCCGTCATGCGGAAATCGAGGCATGGTGTATATGGCTTAAAAGTTGACGTTAGACCAAGTTCATGAAATCTACAAAAAATATTTTTTTTTCCGATTTTGGACACTAAAACGGTGTCTCCCGTCATGCTGAAATCGAGGCATGGTGGATATGGCCAAAAAGTTGACGTTAGACCACGTTCATGAAATCTACTAAAAATATTTTTTTTTCCGATTTTGGACACTAAAACGGTGTCTCCCGTCATGCTGAAATCGAGGCATGGTGGATATGGCCTAAAAGTTGACGTTAAACCACGTTCATGAATTCTACCAAAAATATATTTTTCAGATTTTAGACACTCAAACGGTGTCTCCCGTCATGATGAAATCGAGGCAGTGTGGATATGGCCTAAAAGTTGACGTTAAACCACGTTCATGAAATCTACAAAAAATATATTTTTTCCCGATTTTGGACACTCAAATTGTGTCTCCCGTCATGCTGAAATCGAGGCATATGGCTTAAAAGTTGACGTTAGACCACGTTCATGAAATCTACAAAAAATATATTTTTCAGATTTTGGACACTCAAACGGTGTCTCCCGTCATGATGAAATCGAGGCATGGTGGATATGGCCTAAAAGTTGACGTTAAACCACGTTCATGAAATCTACAAAAAATATTTTTTTTTTCGATTTTGGACACTAAAACGGTGTCTCCCGTCATGCTGAAATCAAGGCATGGTGGATATGGCCAAAAAGTTGACGTTAGACCACGTTCATGAAATCTATTAAAAATATTTTTTTTCCGATTTTGGACACTAAAACGGTGTCTCCCGTCATGCTGAAATCGAGGCATGGTGGATATGGCCTAAAAGTTGACGTTAAACCACGTTCATGAAATCTACAAAAAATATTTTTTTTTCCGATTTTGGACACTCAAACGGTGTCTCCCGTCATGATGAAATCGAGGCATGGTGGATATGGCCTAAAAGTTGACGTTAGACCACGTTCATGAAATCTACAATCTGGATATGGCCTAAAAGTTGACGTTAAACCACGTTCATGAAAAATATATTTTTCAGATTTTGGACACTAAAACGGTGTCTCCCGTCATGCTGAAATCGAGGCATGGTGGATATGGCCTAAAAGTTGACGTTAAACCACGTTCATGAAATCTACAAAAACATTTTTTTTTTCGATTTTGGACACTAAAACGGTGTCTCCCGTCATGCGGAAATCGAGGCATGGTGGATATGGCTTAAAAGTTGACGTTAAACCACGTTCATGAAATCTACAAAAAATATTTTTTTTCCCGATTTTGGACACTAAAACGGTGTCTCCCGTCATGATGAAATCAAGGCATGGTGGATATGGCCTAAAAGTTGACGTTAAACCACGTTCATGAAATCTACAAAAAATATTTTTTTTCCCGATTTTGGACACTAAAACGGTGTCTCCCGTCATGCTGAAATCGAGGCATGGTGGATATGGCTTAAAAGTTGACGTTAGACCACGTTCATGAAATCTACAAAAAAAATTTTTTTTTCCGATTTTGGACACTAAAACGGTGTCTCCCGTCATGCTGAAATCGAGGCATGGTGGATATGGCCAAAAAGTTGACGTTAGACCACGTTCATGAAATCTACTAAAAATATTTTTTTTTCCGATTTTGGACACTAAAACGGTGTCTCCCGTCATGCTGAAATCGAGGCATGGTGGATATGGCCTAAAAGTTGACGTTAAACCACGTTCATGAATTCTACCAAAAATATATTTTTCAGATTTTGGACACTCAAACGGTGTCTCCCGTCATGATGAAATCGAGGCATGGTGGATATGGCCTAAAAGTTGACGTTAAACCACGTTCATGAAATCTACAAAAAATATATTTTTTCCCGATTTTGGACACTCAAATTGTGTCTCCCGTCATGCTGAAATCGAGGCATATGGCTTAAAAGTTGACGTTAGACCACGTTCATGAAATCTACAAAAAATATATTTTTCAGATTTTGGACACTCAAACGGTGTCTCCCGTCATGATGAAATCGAGGCATGGTGGATATGCCCTAAAAGTTGACGTTAAACCACGTTCATGAAATCTACAAAAAATATTTTTTTTTCCGATTTTGGACACTAAAACGGTGTCTCCCGTCATGCTGAAATCAAGGCATGGTGGATATGGCCAAAAAGTTGACGTTAGACCACGTTCATGAAATCTATTAAAAATATTTTTTTTTCCGATTTTGGACACTAAAACGGTGTCTCCCGTCATGCTGAAATCGAGGCATGGTGGATATGGCCTAAAAGTTGACGTTAAACCACGTTCATGAAATCTACAAAAAAATATATTTTTTTCCGATTTTGGACACTAAAACGGTGTCTCCCGTCATGCTGAAATCGAGGCATGGTGGATATGGCTTAAAAGTTGACGTTAGACCACGTTCATGAAATCTACAATCTGGATATGGCCTAAAAGTTGACGTTAAACCACGTTCATGAAAAATATATTTTTCAGATTTTGGACACTAAAACGGTGTCTCCCGTCATGCTGAAATCGAGGCATGGTGGATATGGCCTAAAAGTTGACGTTAAACCACGTTCATGAAATCTACAAAAAATATATTTTTTTCCGATTTTGGACACTAAAACGGTGTCTCCCGTCATGCGGAAATCGAGGCATGGTGGATATGGCTTAAAAGTTGACGTTAGACCACGTTCATGAAATCTACAAAAAATATTTTTTTTTCCGATTTTGGACACTAAAACGGTGTCTCCCGTCATGCTGAAATCGAGGCATGGTGGATATGGCCAAAAAGTTGACGTTAGACCACGTTCATGAAATCTACTAAAAATATTTTTTTTTCCGATTTTGGACACTAAAACGGTGTCTCCCGTCATGCTGAAATCGAGGCATGGTGGATATGGCCTAAAAGTTGACGTTAAACCACGTTCATGAATTCTACCAAAAATATATTTTTCAGATTTTGGACACTCAAACGGTGTCTCCCGTCATGATGAAATCGAGGCATGGTGGATATGGCCTAAAAGTTGACGTTAAACCACGTTCATGAATTCTACCAAAAATATATTTTTCAGATTTTGGACACTCAAACGGTGTCTCCCGTCATGATGAAATCGAGGCATGGTGGATATGCCCTAAAAGTTGACGTTAAACCACGTTCATGAAATCTACAAAAAATATTTTTTTTCCGATTTTGGACACTAAAACGGTGTCTCCCGTCATGCTGAAATCAAGGCATGGTGGATATGGCCAAAAAGTTGACGTTAGACCACGTTCATGAAATCTATTAAAAATATTTTTTTTTCCGATTTTGGACACTAAAACGGTGTCTCCCGTCATGCTGAAATCGAGGCATGGTGGATATGGCCTAAAAGTTGACGTTAAACCACGTTCATGAAATCTACAAAAAAATATATTTTTTTCCGATTTTGGACACTAAAACGGTGTCTCCCGTCATGCTGAAATCGAGGCATGGTGGATATGGCTTAAAAGTTGACGTTAGACCACGTTCATGAAATCTACAATCTGGATATGGCCTAAAAGTTGACGTTAAACCACGTTCATGAAAAATATATTTTTCAGATTTTGGACACTAAAACGGTGTCTCCCGTCATGCTGAAATCGAGGCATGGTGGATATGGCCTAAAAGTTGACGTTAAACCACGTTCATGAAATCTACAAAAAATATATTTTTTTCCGATTTTGGACACTAAAACGGTGTCTCCCGTCATGCGGAAATCGAGGCATGGTGGATATGGCTTAAAAGTTGACGTTAGACCACGTTCATGAAATCTACAAAAAATATTTTTTTTTCCGATTTTGGACACTAAAACGGTGTCTCCCGTCATGCTGAAATCGAGGCATGGTGGATATGGCCAAAAAGTTGACGTTAGACCACGTTCATGAAATCTACTAAAAATATTTTTTTTTCCGATTTTGGACACTAAAACGGTGTCTCCCGTCATGCTGAAATCGAGGCATGGTGGATATGGCCTAAAAGTTGACGTTAAACCACGTTCATGAATTCTACCAAAAATATATTTTTCAGATTTTGGACACTCAAACGGTGTCTCCCGTCATGATGAAATCGAGGCATGGTGGATATGGCCTAAAAGTTGACGTTAAACCACGTTCATGAAATCTACAAAAAATATATTTTTTCCCGATTTTGGACACTCAAATTGTGTCTCCCGTCATGCTGAAATCGAGGCATATGGCTTAAAAGTTGACGTTAGACCACGTTCATGAAATCTACAAAAAATATATTTTTCAGATTTTGGACACTCAAACGGTGTCTCCCGTCATGATGAAATCGAGGCATGGTGGATATGCCCTAAAAGTTGACGTTAAACCACGTTCATGAAATCTACAAAAAATATTTTTTTTTCCGATTTTGGACACTAAAACGGTGTCTCCCGTCATGCTGAAATCAAGGCATGGTGGATATGGCCAAAAAGTTGACGTTAGACCACGTTCATGAAATCTATTAAAAATATTTTTTTTTCCGATTTTGGACACTAAAACGGTGTCTCCCGTCATGCTGAAATCGAGGCATGGTGGATATGGCCTAAAAGTTGACGTTAAACCACGTTCATGAAATCTACAAAAAAATATATTTTTTTCCGATTTTGGACACTAAAACGGTGTCTCCCGTCATGCTGAAATCGAGGCATGGTGGATATGGCTTAAAAGTTGACGTTAGACCACGTTCATGAAATCTACAATCTGGATATGGCCTAAAAGTTGACGTTAAACCACGTTCATGAAAAATATATTTTTCAGATTTTGGACACTAAAACGGTGTCTCCCGTCATGCTGAAATCGAGGCATGGTGGATATGGCCTAAAAGTTGACGTTAAACCACGTTCATGAAATCTACAAAAAATATATTTTTTTCCGATTTTGGACACTAAAACGGTGTCTCCCGTCATGCGGAAATCGAGGCATGGTGGATATGGCTTAAAAGTTGACGTTAGACCACGTTCATGAAATCTACAAAAAATATTTTTTTTTCCGATTTTGGACACTAAAACGGTGTCTCCCGTCATGCTGAAATCGAGGCATGGTGGATATGGCCAAAAAGTTGACGTTAGACCACGTTCATGAAATCTACTAAAAATATTTTTTTTTCCGATTTTGGACACTAAAACGGTGTCTCCCGTCATGCTGAAATCGAGGCATGGTGGATATGGCCTAAAAGTTGACGTTAAACCACGTTCATGAATTCTACCAAAAATATATTTTTCAGATTTTGGACACTCAAACGGTGTCTCCCGTCATGATGAAATCGAGGCATGGTGGATATGGCCTAAAAGTTGACGTTAAACCACGTTCATGAAATCTACAAAAAATATTTTTTTTTCCGATTTTGGACACTCAAATTGTGTCTCCCGTCATGCTGAAATCGAGGCATATGGCTTAAAAGTTGACGTTAGACCACGTTCATGAAATCTACAAAAAATATATTTTTCAGATTTTGGACACTAAAACGGTGTCTCCCGTCATGCTGAAATCAAGGCATGGTGGATATGGCCAAAAAGTTGACGTTAGACCACGTTCATGAAATCTATTAAAAATATTTTTTTTTCCGATTTTGGACACTAAAACGGTGTCTCCCGTCATGCTGAAATCGAGGCATGGTGGATATGGCCTAAAAGTTGACGTTAAACCACGTTCATGAAATCTACAAAAAATATTTTTTTTCCGATTTTGGACACTAAAACGGTGTCTCCCGTCATGCTGAAATCGAGGCATGGTGGATATGGCTTAAAAGTTGACGTTAGACCACGTTCATGAAATCTACCAAAAATATATTTTTTTCCGATTTTGGACACTCAAACGGTGTCTCCCGTCATGATGAAATCGAGGCATGGTGGATATGGCCTAAAAGTTGACGTTAGACCACGTTCATGAAATCTACAATCTGGATATGGCCTAAAAGTTGACGTTAAACCACGTTCATGAAAAATATATTTTTCAGATTTTGGACACTAAAACGGTGTCTCCCGTCATGCTGAAATCGAGGCATGGTGGATATGGCCTAAAAGTTGACGTTAAACCACGTTCATGAAATCTACAAAAAATATATTTTTTTCCGATTTTGGACACTAAAACGGTGTCTCCCGTCATGCGGAAATAGAGGCATGGTGGATATGGCTTAAAAGTTGACGTTAAACTACGTTCATGAAATCCACAAAAAAAAAAAAAAAATCCCGATTTTGGACACTAAAACGGTGTCTCCCGTCATGATGAAATCAAGGCATGGTGGATATGGCCTAAAAGTTGACGTTAAACCACGTTCATGAAATCTACAAAAAATATTTTTTTTTCCGATTTTGGACACTAAAACGGTGTCTCCCGTCATGCTGAAATCGAGGCATGGTGGATATGGCTTAAAAGTTGACGTTAGACCACGTTCATGAAATCTACTAAAAATATGTTTTTTTCCGATTTTGGACACTCAAACGGTGTCTCCCGTCATGCTGAAATCGAGGCATGGTGGATATGGCCTAAAAGTTGACGTTAGACCACGTTCATGAAATCTACAATCTGGATATGGCCTTAAAGTTGACGTTAAACCATGTTCATGAAAAATATATTTTTCAGATTTTGGACACTAAAACGGTGTCTCCCGTCATGCTGAAATCGAGGCATGGTGGATATGGCCTAAAAGTTGACGTTAAACCACGTTCATGAAATCTACAAAAAATATTATTTTTTTCGATTTTGGACACTAAAACGGTGTCTCCCGTCATGCGGAAATCGAGGCATGGTGGATATGGCCAAAAAGTTGACGTTAGACCACGTTCATGAAATCTACTAAAAATATTTTTTTTTCCGATTTTGGACACTAAAACGGTGTCTCCCGTCATGCTGAAATCGAGGCATGGTGGATATGGCCTAAAAGTTGACGTTAAACCACGTTCATGAATTCTACCAAAAATATATTTTTCAGATTTTGGACACTCAAACGGTGTCTCCCGTCATGATGAAATCGAGGCATGGTGGATATGGCCTAAAAGTTGACGTTAAACCACGTTCATGAAATCTACAAAAAATATATTTTTTTCCGATTTTGGACACTCAAATTGTGTCTCCCGTCATGATGAAATCGAGGCATGGTGGATATGGCCTAAAAGTTGACGTTAAACCACGTTCATGAAATCTACAAAAAATATTTTTTTTTCCGATTTTGGACACTAAAACGGTGTCTCCCGTCATGCTGAAATCAAGGCATGGTGGATATGGCCAAAAAGTTGACGTTAGACCACGTTCATGAAATCTATTAAAAATATTTTTTTTTCCGATTTTGGACACTAAAACGGTGTCTCCCGTCATGCTGAAATCGAGGCATGGTGGATATGGCCTAAAAGTTGACGTTAAACCACGTTCATGAAATCTACAAAAAAATATATTTTTTTCCGATTTTGGACACTAAAACGGTGTCTCCCGTCATGCTGAAATCGAGGCATGGTGGATATGGCTTAAAAGTTGACGTTAGACCACGTTCATGAAATCTACTAAAAATATATTTTTTTCCAATTTTGGACACTCAAACGGTGTCTCCCGTCATGCTGAAATCGAGGCATGGTGGATATGGCCTAAAAGTTGACGTTAGACCACGTTCATGAATTCTACCAAAAATATATTTTTCAGATTTTGGACACTCAAACGGTGTCTCCCGTCATGATGAAATCGAGGCATGGTGGATATGGCCTAAAAGTTGACGTTAAACCACGTTCATGAAATCTACAAAAAATATATTTTTTTCAGATTTTGGACACTCAAACGGACTCCCGTCATGCTGAAATCGAGGCATATGGCTTAAAAGTTGACGTTAGACCACGTTCATGAAATCTACAAAAAATATATTTTTCCGATTTTGGACACTAAAACGGTGTCTCCCGTCATGATGAAATCGAGGCATGGTGGATATGGCCTAAAAGTTGACGTTAAACCACGTTCATGAAATCTACAAAAAATATTTTTCAGATTTTGGACACTCAAACGGTGTCTCCCGTCATGCTGAAATCGAGGCATGGTGGATATGGCCTAAAAGTTGACGTTAGACCACGTTCATGAAATCTACTAAAAATATATTTTTCAGATTTTGGACACTCAAACGGTGTCTCCCGTCATGCTGAAATCGAGGCATGGTGGATACGGCCAAAAAGTTGACGTTAGACCACGTTCATGAAATCTACTAAAAATATTTTTTTTTCCGATTTTGGACACTAAAACGGTGTCTCCCGTCATGCTGAAATCGAGTTATGGTGGATATGGCTTAAAAGTTGACGTTAGACCACGTTCATGAAATCTACTAAAAATATTTTTTTTTTCCGATTTTGGACACTCAAACGGTGTCTCCCGTCTTGCTGAAATCGAGGCATGGTGGATATGGCCTAAAAGTTGACGTTAGACCACGTTCATGAAATCTACAATCTGGATATGGCCTAAAAGTTGACGTTAAACCACGTTCATGAAAAATATATTTTTCAGATTTTGGACACTAAAACGGTGTCTCCCGTCATGCTGAAATCGAGGCATGGTGGATATGGCCTAAAAGTTGACGTTAAACCACGTTCATGAAATCTACAAAAAATATTTTTTTTTCCGATTTTGGACACTAAAACGGTGTCTCCCGTCATGCGGAAATCGAGGCATGGTGGATATGGCTTAAAAGTTGACGTTAAACCACGTTCATGAAATCTACAAAAAAAAAAAAAATTTCCGATTTTGGACACTAAAACGGTGTCTCCCGTCATGATGAAATCAAGGCATGGTGGATATGGCCTAAAAGTTGACGTTAAACCACGTTCATGAAATCTACAAAAAATATTTTTTTTTCCGATTTTGGACACTAAAACGGTGTCTCCCGTCATGCTGAAATCGAGGCATGGTGGATATGGCCAAAAAGTTGACGTTAGACCACGTTCATGAAATCTACTAAAAATATATTTTTTTACGATTTTGGACACTAAAACGGTGTCTCCCGTCATGCTGAAATCGAGGCATGGTGGATATGGCCTAAAAGTTGACGTTAAACCACGTTCATGAAATCTACAAAAAATATTTTTTTTTCCGATTTTGGACACTAAAACGGTGTCTCCCGTCATGCTGAAATCGAGGCATGGTGGATATGGCTTAAAAGTTGACGTTAGACCACGTTCATGAAATCTACAAAAAATATATTTTTTTCCGATTTTGGACACTCAAACGGTGTCTCCCGTCATGATGAAATCGAGGCATGGTGGATATGGCCTAAAAGTTGACGTTAAACCACGTTCATGAAATCTACAATCTGGATATGGCCTAAAAGTTGACGTTAAACCACTTTCATGAAATCTACAAAAAATATTTTTTTTTCCGATTTTGGACACTAAAACGGTGTCTCCCGTCATGCTGAAATCGAGGCATGGTGGATATGCCTTAAAAGTTGACGTTAGACCACGTTCATGAAATCTACAAAAAATATTTTTTTTTCAGATTTTGGACACTCAAACGGTGTCTCCCGTCATGCTGAAATCGAGGCATGGTGGATATGGCCTAAAAGTTGACGTTAGACCACGTTCATGAATTCTACCAAAAATATATTTTTCAGATTTTGGACACTCAAACGGTGTCTCCCGTCATGATGAAATCGAGGCATGGTGGATATGGCCTAAAAGTTGACGTTAAACCACGTTCATGAAATCTACAAAAAATATTTTTTTTTCAGATTTTGGACACTCAAAAGGACTCCCGTCATGCTGAAATCGAGGCATATGGCTTAAAAGTTGACGTTAGACCACGTTCATGAAATCTACAAAAAACATATTTTTCAGATTTTGGACACTCAAACGGTGTCTCCCGTCATGATGAAATCGAGGCATGGTGGATATGGCCTAAAAGTTGACGTTAAACCACGTTCATGAAATCTACAAAAAATATATTTTTTTCAGATTTTGGACACTCAAACGGACTCCCGTCATGCTGAAATCGAGGCATATGGCTTAAAAGTTGACGTTAGACCACGTTCATGAAATCTACAAAAAATATATTTTTCCGATTTTGGACACTAAAACGTTGTCTCCCGTCATGATGAAATCGAGGCATGGTGGATATGGCCTAAAAGTTGACGTTAAACCACGTTCATGAAATCTACAAAAAATATTTTTCAGATTTTGGACACTCAAACGGTGTCTCCCGTCATGCTGAAATCGAGGCATGGTGGATATGGCCTAAAAGTTGACGTTAGACCACGTTCATGAAATCTACTAAAAATATATTTTTCAGATTTTGGACACTCAAACGGTGTCTCCCGTCATGCTGAAATCGAGGCATGGTGGATACGGCCAAAAAGTTGACGTTAGACCACGTTCATGAAATCTACTAAAAATATTTTTTTTTCCGATTTTGGACACTAAAACGGTGTCTCCCGTCATGCTGAAATCGAGGCATGGTGGATATGGCTTAAAAGTTGACGTTAGACCACGTTCATGAAATCTACTAAAAATATTTTTTTTTTCCGATTTTGGACACTCAAACGGTGTCTCCCGTCTTGCTGAAATCGAGGCATGGTGGATATGGCCTAAAAGTTGACGTTAGACCACGTTCATGAAATCTACAATCTGGATATGGCCTAAAAGTTGACGTTAAACCACGTTCATGAAAAATATATTTTTCAGATTTTGGACACTAAAACGGTGTCTCCCGTCATGCTGAAATCGAGGCATGGTGGATATGGCCTAAAAGTTGATGTTAAACCACGTTCATGAAATCTACAAAAAATATTTTTTTTTCCGATTTTGGACACTAAAACGGTGTCTCCCGTCATGCGGAAATCGAGGCATGGTGGATATGGCTTAAAAGTTGACGTTAAACCACGTTCATGAAATCTACAAAAAAAATTTTTTTTTCCGATTTTGGACACTAAAACGGTGTCTCCCGTCATGATGAAATCAAGGCATGGTGGATATGGCCTAAAAGTTGACGTTAAACCACGTTCATGAAATCTACAAAAAATATTTTTTTTTCCGATTTTGGACACTAAAACGGTGTCTCCCGTCATGCTGAAATCGAGGCATGGTGGATATGGCCAAAAAGTTGACGTTAGACCACGTTCATGAAATCTACTAAAAATATATTTTTTTACGATTTTGGACACTAAAACGGTGTCTCCCGTCATGCTGAAATCGAGGCATGGTGGATATGGCCTAAAAGTTGACGTTAAACCACGTTCATGAAATCTACAAAAAATATTTTTTTTTCCGATTTTGGACACTAAAACGGTGTCTCCCGTCATGCTGAAATCGAGGCATGGTGGATATGGCTTAAAAGTTGACGTTAGACCACGTTCATGAAATCTACAAAAAATATTTTTTTTTCCGATTTTGGACACTCAAACGGTGTCTCCCGTCATGATGAAATCGAGGCATGGTGGATATGGCCTAAAAGTTGACGTTAGACCACGTTCATGAAATCTACAATCTGGATATGGCCTAAAAGTTGACGTTAAACCACTTTCATGAAATCTACAAAAAATATTTTTTTTTCCGATTTTGGACACTAAAACGGTGTCTCCCGTCATGCTGAAATCGAGGCATGGTGGATATGCCTTAAAAGTTGACGTTAGACCACGTTCATGAAATCTACAAAAAATATTTTTTTTTCAGATTTTGGACACTCAAACGGTGTCTCCCGTCATGCTGAAATCGAGGCATGGTGGATATGGCCTAAAAGTTGACGTTAGACCACGTTCATGAAATCTACAAAAAACATATTTTTCAGATTTTGGACACTCAAACGGTGTCTCCCGTCATGATGAAATCGAGGCATGGTGGATATGGCCTAAAAGTTGACGTTAAACCACGTTCATGAAATCTACAAAAAATATTTTTTTTTCAGATTTTGGACACTCAAACGGACTCCCGTCATGCTGAAATCGAGGCATATGGCTTAAAAGTTGACGTTAGACCACGTTCATGAAATCTACAAAAAACATATTTTTCAGATTTTGGACACTAAAACGGTGTCTCCCGTCATGCTGAAATCGAGGCATGGTGGATATGGCCTAAAAGTTGACGTTAAACCACGTTCATGAAATCTACAAAAAATATTTTTTTTTCCGATTTTAGACACTAAAACGGTGTCTCCCGTCATGCTGAAATCGAGGCATGGTGGATATGGCCTAAAAGTTGACGTTAGACCACGTTCATGAAATCTACAAAAAATATATTTTTCAGATTTTGGACACTCAAACGGTGTCTCCCGTCATGCTGAAATCGAGGCATGGTGGATATGGCCTAAAAGTTGACGTTAGACCACGTTCATGAAATCTACTAAAAATATATTTTTCAGATTTTGGACACTCAAACGGTGTCTCCCGTCATGCTGAAATCGAGGCATGGTGGATATGGCCTAAAAGTTGACGTTAAACCACGTTCATGAAATCTACAAAAAATATTTTTTTTTCCGATTTTGGACACTAAAACGGTGTCTCCCGTCATGCTGAAATCGAGGCATGGTGGATATGGCCTAAAAGTTGACGTTAAACCACGTTCATGAAATCTACAAAAAATATTTTTTTTTCCGATTTTGGACACTAAAACGGTGTCTCCCGTCATGCGGAAATCGAGGCATGGTGGATATGGCTTAAAAGTTGACGTTAGACAACGTTCATGAAATCTACAAAAAATATATTTTTCAGATTTTGGACACTCAAATTGTGTCTCCCGTCATGCTGAAATCGAGGCATATGGCTTAAAAGTTGACGTTAGACCACGTTCATGAAATCTACAAAAAATATATTTTTCAGATTTTGGACACTCAAACGGTGTCTCACGTCATGATGAAATCGAGGCATGGTGGATATGGCCTAAAAGTTGACGTTAAACCACGTTCATGAAATCTACAAAAAATATTTTTTTTTCCGATTTTGGACACTAAAACGGTGTCTCCCGTCATGCTGAAATCGAGGCATGGTGGATATGGCCAAAAAGTTGACGTTAGACCACGTTCATGAAATCTACTAAAAATATTTTTTTTTCCGATTTTGGACACTAAAACGGTGTCTCCCGTCATGCTGAAATCGAGGCATGGTGGATATGGCCTAAAAGTTGACGTTAAACCACGTTCATGAAATCTACAAAAAATATTTTTTTTTCCGATTTTGGACACTCAAACGGTGTCTCCCGTCATGCTGAAATCGAGGCATGGTGGATATGGCTTAAAAGTTGACGTTAGACCACGTTCATGAAATCTACAAAAAATATTTTTTTTTCCGATTTTGGACACTCAAACGGTGTCTCCCGTCATGCTGAAATCGAGGCATGGTGGATATGGCCTAAAAGTTGACGTTAGACCACGTTCATGAATTCTACCAAAAATATATTTTTCAGATTTTGGACACTAAAATGGTGTCTCCCGTCATGCTGAAATCGAGGCATGGTGGATATGGCCTAAAAGTTGACGTTAAACCACGTTCATGAAATCTACAAAAAATATTTTTTTTCCGATTTTGGACACTCAAACGGTGTCTCCCGTCATGCTGAAATCGAGGCATGGTGGATATGGCCTAAAAGTTGACGTTAGACCACGTTCATGAATTCTACCAAAAATATATTTTTCAGATTTTGGACACTCAAACGGTGTCTCCCGTCATGATGAAATCGAGGCATGGTGGATATGGCCTAAAAGTTGACGTTAGACCACGTTCATGAAATCTACTAAAAATATATTTTTCAGATTTTGGACACTCAAACGGTGTCTCCCGTCATGCTGAAATCGAGGCATGGTGGATATGGCCTAAAAGTTGACGTTAAACCACGTTCATGAAATCTACAAAAAATAATTTTTTTTTCGATTTTGGACACTAAAACGGTGTCTCCCGTCATGCTGAAATCGAGGCATGGTGGATATGGCCTAAAAGTTGACGTTAAACCACGTTCATGAAATCTACAAAAAATATTTTTTTTTCCGATTTTGGACACTAAAACGGTGTCTCCCGTCATGCGGAAATCGAGGCATGGTGGATATTGCTTAAAAGTTGACGTTAGACCACGTTCATGAAATCTACAAAAAATATATTTTTCAGATTTTGGACACTCAAACGGTGTCTCCCGTCATGATGAAATCGAGGCATGGTGGATATGGCCTAAAAGTTGACGTTAAACCACGTTCATGAAATCAACAAAACATTTTTTTTTTTCCGATTTTGGACACTAAAACGTTGTCTCCCGTCATGATGAAATCGAGGCATGGTGGATATGGCCTAAAAGTTGACGTTAAACCACGTTCATGAAATCTACAAAAAATATTTTTCAGATTTTGGACACTCAAACGGTGTCTCCCGTCATGCTGAAATCGAGGCATGGTGGATATGGCCTAAAAGTTGACGTTAGACCACGTTCATGAAATCTACTAAAAATATATTTTTCAGATTTTGGACACTCAAACGGTGTCTCCCGTCATGCTGAAATCGAGGCATGGTGGATACGGCCAAAAAGTTGACGTTAGACCACGTTCATGAAATCTACTAAAAATATTTTTTTTTCCGATTTTGGACACTAAAACGGTGTCTCCCGTCATGCTGAAATCGAGGCATGGTGGATATGGCTTAAAAGTTGACGTTAGACCACGTTCATGAAATCTACTAAAAATATTTTTTTTTTCCGATTTTGGACACTCAAACGGTGTCTCCCGTCTTGCTGAAATCGAGGCATGGTGGATATGGCCTAAAAGTTGACGTTAGACCACGTTCATGAAATCTACAATCTGGATATGGCCTAAAAGTTGACGTTAAACCACGTTCATGAAAAATATATTTTTCAGATTTTGGACACTAAAACGGTGTCTCCCGTCATGCTGAAATCGAGGCATGGTGGATATGGCCTAAAAGTTGATGTTAAACCACGTTCATGAAATCTACAAAAAATATTTTTTTTTCCGATTTTGGACACTAAAACGGTGTCTCCCGTCATGCGGAAATCGAGGCATGGTGGATATGGCTTAAAAGTTGACGTTAAACCACGTTCATGAAATCTACAAAAAAAAATTTTTTTTCCGATTTTGGACACTAAAACGGTGTCTCCCGTCATGATGAAATCAAGGCATGGTGGATATGGCCTAAAAGTTGACGTTAAACCACGTTCATGAAATCTACAAAAAATATTTTTTTTTCCGATTTTGGACACTAAAACGGTGTCTCCCGTCATGCTGAAATCGAGGCATGGTGGATATGGCCAAAAAGTTGACGTTAGACCACGTTCATGAAATCTACTAAAAATATATTTTTTTACGATTTTGGACACTAAAACGGTGTCTCCCGTCATGCTGAAATCGAGGCATGGTGGATATGGCCTAAAAGTTGACGTTAAACCACGTTCATGAAATCTACAAAAAATATTTTTTTTTCCGATTTTGGACACTAAAACGGTGTCTCCCGTCATGCTGAAATCGAGGCATGGTGGATATGGCTTAAAAGTTGACGTTAGACCACGTTCATGAAATCTACAAAAAATATTTTTTTTTCCGATTTTGGACACTCAAACGGTGTCTCCCGTCATGATGAAATCGAGGCATGGTGGATATGGCCTAAAAGTTGACGTTAGACCACGTTCATGAAATCTACAATCTGGATATGGCCTAAAAGTTGACGTTAAACCACTTTCATGAAATCTACAAAAAATATTTTTTTTTCCGATTTTGGACACTAAAACGGTGTCTCCCGTCATGCTGAAATCGAGGCATGGTGGATATGCCTTAAAAGTTGACGTTAGACCACGTTCATGAAATCTACAAAAAATATTTTTTTTTCAGATTTTGGACACTCAAACGGTGTCTCCCGTCATGCTGAAATCGAGGCATGGTGGATATGGCCTAAAAGTTGACGTTAGACCACGTTCATGAAATCTACAAAAAACATATTTTTCAGATTTTGGACACTCAAACGGTGTCTCCCGTCATGATGAAATCGAGGCATGGTGGATATGGCCTAAAAGTTGACGTTAAACCACGTTCATGAAATCTACAAAAAATATTTTTTTTTCAGATTTTGGACACTCAAACGGACTCCCGTCATGCTGAAATCGAGGCATATGGCTTAAAAGTTGACGTTAGACCACGTTCATGAAATCTACAAAAAACATATTTTTCAGATTTTGGACACTAAAACGGTGTCTCCCGTCATGCTGAAATCGAGGCATGGTGGATATGGCCTAAAAGTTGACGTTAAACCACGTTCATGAAATCTACAAAAAATATTTTTTTTTCCGATTTTAGACACTAAAACGGTGTCTCCCGTCATGCTGAAATCGAGGCATGGTGGATATGGCCTAAAAGTTGACGTTAGACCACGTTCATGAAATCTACAAAAAATATATTTTTCAGATTTTGGACACTCAAACGGTGTCTCCCGTCATGCTGAAATCGAGGCATGGTGGATATGGCCTAAAAGTTGACGTTAGACCACGTTCATGAAATCTACTAAAAATATATTTTTCAGATTTTGGACACTCAAACGGTGTCTCCCGTCATGCTGAAATCGAGGCATGGTGGATATGGCCTAAAAGTTGACGTTAAACCACGTTCATGAAATCTACAAAAAATATTTTTTTTTCCGATTTTGGACACTAAAACGGTGTCTCCCGTCATGCTGAAATCGAGGCATGGTGGATATGGCCTAAAAGTTGACGTTAAACCACGTTCATGAAATCTACAAAAAATATTTTTTTTTCCGATTTTGGACACTAAAACGGTGTCTCCCGTCATGCGGAAATCGAGGCATGGTGGATATGGCTTAAAAGTTGACGTTAGACAACGTTCATGAAATCTACAAAAAATATATTTTTCAGATTTTGGACACTCAAATTGTGTCTCCCGTCATGCTGAAATCGAGGCATATGGCTTAAAAGTTGACGTTAGACCACGTTCATGAAATCTACAAAAAATATATTTTTCAGATTTTGGACACTCAAACGGTGTCTCACGTCATGATGAAATCGAGGCATGGTGGATATGGCCTAAAAGTTGACGTTAAACCACGTTCATGAAATCTACAAAAAATATTTTTTTTTCCGATTTTGGACACTAAAACGGTGTCTCCCGTCATGCTGAAATCGAGGCATGGTGGATATGGCCAAAAAGTTGACGTTAGACCACGTTCATGAAATCTACTAAAAATATTTTTTTTTCCGATTTTGGACACTAAAACGGTGTCTCCCGTCATGCTGAAATCGAGGCATGGTGGATATGGCCTAAAAGTTGACGTTAAACCACGTTCATGAAATCTACAAAAAATATTTTTTTTTCCGATTTTGGACACTCAAACGGTGTCTCCCGTCATGCTGAAATCGAGGCATGGTGGATATGGCTTAAAAGTTGACGTTAGACCACGTTCATGAAATCTACAAAAAATATTTTTTTTTCCGATTTTGGACACTCAAACGGTGTCTCCCGTCATGCTGAAATCGAGGCATGGTGGATATGGCCTAAAAGTTGACGTTAGACCACGTTCATGAATTCTACCAAAAATATATTTTTCAGATTTTGGACACTAAAATGGTGTCTCCCGTCATGCTGAAATCGAGGCATGGTGGATATGGCCTAAAAGTTGACGTTAAACCACGTTCATGAAATCTACAAAAAATATTTTTTTTCCGATTTTGGACACTCAAACGGTGTCTCCCGTCATGCTGAAATCGAGGCATGGTGGATATGGCCTAAAAGTTGACGTTAGACCACGTTCATGAATTCTACCAAAAATATATTTTTCAGATTTTGGACACTCAAACGGTGTCTCCCGTCATGATGAAATCGAGGCATGGTGGATATGGCTTAAAAGTTGACGTTAGACCACGTTCATGAAATCTACTAAAAATATTTTTTTTTTCCGATTTTGGACACTCAAACGGTGTCTCCCGTCTTGCTGAAATCGAGGCATGGTGGATATGGCCTAAAAGTTGACGTTAGACCACGTTCATGAAATCTACAATCTGGATATGGCCTAAAAGTTGACGTTAAACCACGTTCATGAAAAATATATTTTTCAGATTTTGGACACTAAAACGGTGTCTCCCGTCATGCTGAAATCGAGGCATGGTGGATATGGCCTAAAAGTTGATGTTAAACCACGTTCATGAAATCTACAAAAAATATTTTTTTTTCCGATTTTGGACACTAAAACGGTGTCTCCCGTCATGCGGAAATCGAGGCATGGTGGATATGGCTTAAAAGTTGACGTTAAACCACGTTCATGAAATCTACAAAAAAATTTTTTTTTTCCGATTTTGGACACTAAAACGGTGTCTCCCGTCATGATGAAATCAAGGCATGGTGGATATGGCCTAAAAGTTGACGTTAAACCACGTTCATGAAATCTACAAAAAATATTTTTTTTTTCCGATTTTGGACACTCAAACGGTGTCTCCCGTCTTGCTGAAATCGAGGCATGGTGGATATGGCCTAAAAGTTGACGTTAGACCACGTTCATGAAATCTACAATCTGGATATGGCCTAAAAGTTGACGTTAAACCACGTTCATGAAAAATATATTTTTCAGATTTTGGACACTAAAACGGTGTCTCCCGTCATGCTGAAATCGAGGCATGGTGGATATGGCCTAAAAGTTGATGTTAAACCACGTTCATGAAATCTACAAAAAATATTTTTTTTTCCGATTTTGGACACTAAAACGGTGTCTCCCGTCATGCGGAAATCGAGGCATGGTGGATATGGCTTAAAAGTTGACGTTAAACCACGTTCATGAAATCTACAAAAAAAATTTTTTTTTCCGATTTTGGACACTAAAACGGTGTCTCCCGTCATGATGAAATCAAGGCATGGTGGATATGGCCTAAAAGTTGACGTTAAACCACGTTCATGAAATCTACAAAAAATATTTTTTTTTCCGATTTTGGACACTAAAACGGTGTCTCCCGTCATGCTGAAATCGAGGCATGGTGGATATGGCCAAAAAGTTGACGTTAGACCACGTTCATGAAATCTACTAAAAATATATTTTTTTACGATTTTGGACACTAAAACGGTGTCTCCCGTCATGCTGAAATCGAGGCATGGTGGATATGGCCTAAAAGTTGACGTTAAACCACGTTCATGAAATCTACAAAAAATATTTTTTTTTCCGATTTTGGACACTAAAACGGTGTCTCCCGTCATGCTGAAATCGAGGCATGGTGGATATGGCTTAAAAGTTGACGTTAGACCACGTTCATGAAATCTACAAAAAATATTTTTTTTTCCGATTTTGGACACTCAAACGGTGTCTCCCGTCATGATGAAATCGAGGCATGGTGGATATGGCCTAAAAGTTGACGTTAGACCACGTTCATGAAATCTACAATCTGGATATGGCCTAAAAGTTGACGTTAAACCACTTTCATGAAATCTACAAAAAATATTTTTTTTTCCGATTTTGGACACTAAAACGGTGTCTCCCGTCATGCTGAAATCGAGGCATGGTGGATATGCCTTAAAAGTTGACGTTAGACCACGTTCATGAAATCTACAAAAAATATTTTTTTTTCAGATTTTGGACACTCAAACGGTGTCTCCCGTCATGCTGAAATCGAGGCATGGTGGATATGGCCTAAAAGTTGACGTTAGACCACGTTCATGAAATCTACAAAAAACATATTTTTCAGATTTTGGACACTCAAACGGTGTCTCCCGTCATGATGAAATCGAGGCATGGTGGATATGGCCTAAAAGTTGACGTTAAACCACGTTCATGAAATCTACAAAAAATATTTTTTTTTCAGATTTTGGACACTCAAACGGACTCCCGTCATGCTGAAATCGAGGCATATGGCTTAAAAGTTGACGTTAGACCACGTTCATGAAATCTACAAAAAACATATTTTTCAGATTTTGGACACTAAAACGGTGTCTCCCGTCATGCTGAAATCGAGGCATGGTGGATATGGCCTAAAAGTTGACGTTAAACCACGTTCATGAAATCTACAAAAAATATTTTTTTTTCCGATTTTAGACACTAAAACGGTGTCTCCCGTCATGCTGAAATCGAGGCATGGTGGATATGGCCTAAAAGTTGACGTTAGACCACGTTCATGAAATCTACAAAAAATATATTTTTCAGATTTTGGACACTCAAACGGTGTCTCCCGTCATGCTGAAATCGAGGCATGGTGGATATGGCCTAAAAGTTGACGTTAGACCACGTTCATGAAATCTACTAAAAATATATTTTTCAGATTTTGGACACTCAAACGGTGTCTCCCGTCATGCTGAAATCGAGGCATGGTGGATATGGCCTAAAAGTTGACGTTAAACCACGTTCATGAAATCTACAAAAAATATTTTTTTTTCCGATTTTGGACACTAAAACGGTGTCTCCCGTCATGCTGAAATCGAGGCATGGTGGATATGGCCTAAAAGTTGACGTTAAACCACGTTCATGAAATCTACAAAAAATATTTTTTTTTCCGATTTTGGACACTAAAACGGTGTCTCCCGTCATGCGGAAATCGAGGCATGGTGGATATGGCTTAAAAGTTGACGTTAGACAACGTTCATGAAATCTACAAAAAATATATTTTTCAGATTTTGGACACTCAAATTGTGTCTCCCGTCATGCTGAAATCGAGGCATATGGCTTAAAAGTTGACGTTAGACCACGTTCATGAAATCTACAAAAAATATATTTTTCAGATTTTGGACACTCAAACGGTGTCTCACGTCATGATGAAATCGAGGCATGGTGGATATGGCCTAAAAGTTGACGTTAAACCACGTTCATGAAATCTACAAAAAATATTTTTTTTTCCGATTTTGGACACTAAAACGGTGTCTCCCGTCATGCTGAAATCGAGGCATGGTGGATATGGCCAAAAAGTTGACGTTAGACCACGTTCATGAAATCTACTAAAAATATTTTTTTTTCCGATTTTGGACACTAAAACGGTGTCTCCCGTCATGCTGAAATCGAGGCATGGTGGATATGGCCTAAAAGTTGACGTTAAACCACGTTCATGAAATCTACAAAAAATATTTTTTTTTCCGATTTTGGACACTCAAACGGTGTCTCCCGTCATGCTGAAATCGAGGCATGGTGGATATGGCTTAAAAGTTGACGTTAGACCACGTTCATGAAATCTACAAAAAATATTTTTTTTTCCGATTTTGGACACTCAAACGGTGTCTCCCGTCATGCTGAAATCGAGGCATGGTGGATATGGCCTAAAAGTTGACGTTAGACCACGTTCATGAATTCTACCAAAAATATATTTTTCAGATTTTGGACACTAAAATGGTGTCTCCCGTCATGCTGAAATCGAGGCATGGTGGATATGGCCTAAAAGTTGACGTTAAACCACGTTCATGAAATCTACAAAAAATATTTTTTTTCCGATTTTGGACACTCAAACGGTGTCTCCCGTCATGCTGAAATCGAGGCATGGTGGATATGGCCTAAAAGTTGACGTTAGACCACGTTCATGAATTCTACCAAAAATATATTTTTCAGATTTTGGACACTCAAACGGTGTCTCCCGTCATGATGAAATCGAGGCATGGTGGATATGGCCTAAAAGTTGACGTTAGACCACGTTCATGAAATCTACTAAAAATATATTTTTCAGATTTTGGACACTCAAACGGTGTCTCCCGTCATGCTGAAATCGAGGCATGGTGGATATGGCCTAAAAGTTGACGTTAAACCACGTTCATGAAATCTACAAAAAATAATTTTTTTTTCGATTTTGGACACTAAAACGGTGTCTCCCGTCATGCTGAAATCGAGGCATGGTGGATATGGCCTAAAAGTTGACGTTAAACCACGTTCATGAAATCTACAAAAAATATTTTTTTTTCCGATTTTGGACACTAAAACGGTGTCTCCCGTCATGCGGAAATCGAGGCATGGTGGATATTGCTTAAAAGTTGACGTTAGACCACGTTCATGAAATCTACAAAAAATATATTTTTCAGATTTTGGACACTCAAACGGTGTCTCCCGTCATGATGAAATCGAGGCATGGTGGATATGGCCTAAAAGTTGACGTTAAACCACGTTCATGAAATCAACAAAACATTTTTTTTTTTCCGATTTTGGACACTAAAACGGTGTCTCCCGTCATGCTGAAATCGAGGCATGGTGGATATGGCCAAAAAGTTGACGTTAGACCACGTTCATGAAATCTACTAAAAATATTTTTTTTTCAGATTTTGGACACTCAAACGGTGTCTCCCGTCATGCTGAAATCGAGGCATTTGGCTTAAAAGTTGACGTTAGACCACGTTCATGAAATCTACAAAAAATATATTTTTCAGATTTTGGACACTCAAACGGTGTCTCACGTCATGATGAAATCGAGGCATGGTGGATATGGCCTAAAAGTTGACGTTAAACCACGTTCATGAAATCTACAAAAAATATTTTTTTTTCCGATTTTGGACACTAAAACGGTGTCTCCCGTCATGCTGAAATCGAGGCATGGTGGATATGGCCAAAAAGTTGACGTTAGACCACGTTCATGAAATCTACTAAAAATATTTTTTTTCCCGATTTTGGACACTAAAACGGTGTCTCCCGTCATGCTGAAATCGAGGCATGGTGGATATGGCCTAAAAGTTGACGTTAAACCACGTTCATGAAATCTACAAAAAATATTTTTTTTCCGATTTTGGACACTCAAACGGTGTCTCCCGTCATGCTGAAATCGAGGCATGGTGGATATGGCCTAAAAGTTGACGTTAGACCACGTTCATGAATTCTACCAAAAATATATTTTTCAGATTTTGGACACTCAAACGGTGTCTCCCGTCATGCTGAAATCGAGGCATGGTGGATATGGCCTAAAAGTTGACGTTAGACCACGTTCATGAAATCTACTAAAAATATATTTTTCAGATTTTGGACACTCAAACGGTGTCTCCCGTCATGCTGAAATCGAGGCATGGTGGATACGGCCAAAAAGTTGACGTTAGACCACGTTCATGAAATCTACTAAAAATATTTTTTTTTCCGATTTTGGACACTAAAACGGTGTCTCCCGTCATGCTGAAATCGAGGCATGGTGGATATGGCTTAAAAGTTGACGTTAGACCACGTTCATGAAATCTACTAAAAATATTTTTTTTTTTCGATTTTGGACACTCAAACGGTGTCTCCCGTCTTGCTGAAATCGAGGCATGGTGGATATGGCCTAAAAGTTGACGTTAGACCACGTTCATGAAATCTACAATCTGGATATGGCCTAAAAGTTGACGTTAAACCACGTTCATGAAAAATATATTTTTCAGATTTTGGACACTAAAACGGTGTCTCCCGTCATGCTGAAATCGAGGCATGGTGGATATGGCCTAAAAGTTGACGTTAAACCACGTTCATGAAATCTACAAAAAATATTTTTTTTTCCGATTTTGGACACTAAAACGGTGTCTCCCGTCATGCGGAAATCGAGGCATGGTGGATATGGCTTAAAAGTTGACGTTAAACCACGTTCATGAAATCTACAAAAAAATTGTTTTTTTCCGATTTTGGACACTAAAACGGTGTCTCCCGTCATGATGAAATCAAGGCATGGTGGATATGGCCTAAAAGTTGACGTTAAACCACGTTCATGAAATCTACAAAAAATATTTTTTTTTCCGATTTTGGACACTAAAACGGTGTCTCCCGTCATGCTGAAATCGAGGCATGGTGGATATGGCCAAAAAGTTGACGTTAGACCACGTTCATGAAATCTACTAAAAATATTTTTTTTTCCGATTTTGGACACTAAAACGGTGTCTCCCGTCATGCTGAAATCGAGGCATGGTGGATATGGCCTAAAAGTTGACGTTAAACCACGTTCATGAAATCTACAAAAAATATTTTTTTTTCCGATTTTGGACACTAAAACGGTGTCTCCCGTCATGCTGAAATCGAGGACTGGTGGATATGGCTTAAAAGTTGACGTTAGACCACGTTCATGAAATCTACAAAAAATATTTTTTTTTCCGATTTTGGACACTCAAACGGTGTCTCCCGTCATGCTGAAATCGAGGCATGGTGGATATGGCCTAAAAGTTGACGTTAGACCACGTTCATGAATTCTACCAAAAATATATTTTTCAGATTTTGGACACTCAAACGGTGTCTCCCGTCATGATGAAATCGAGGCATGGTGGATATGGCCTAAAAGTTGACGTTAAACCACGTTCATGAAATCTACAAAAAAATTTTTTTTTTCAGATTTTGGACACTCAAACGGACTCCCGTCATGCTGAAATCGAGGCATATGGCTTAAAAGTTGACGTTAGACCACGTTCATGAAATCTACAAAAAATATATTTTTCAGATTTTGGACACTCAAACGGTGTCTCCCGTCATGATGAAATCGAGGCATGGTGGATATGGCCTAAAAGTTGACGTTAAACCACGTTCATGAAATCTACAAAAAATATTTTTTTTTCCGATTTTGGACACTAAAACGGTGTCTCCCGTCATGCTGAAATCGAGACATGGTGGATATGGCCAAAAAGTTGACGTTAGACCACGTTCATGAAATCTACTAAAAATATATTTTTCAGATTTTGGACACTAAAACGGTGTCTCCCGTCATGCTGAAATCGAGGCATGGTGGATATGGCCAAAAAGTTGACGTTAGACCACGTTCATGAAATCTACTAAAAATATTTTTTTTTCCGATTTTTGACACTAAAACGGTGTCTCCCGTCATGCTGAAATCGAGGCATGGTGGATATGGCCTAAAAGTTGACGTTAGACCACGTTCATGAAATCTACAAAAAATATATTTTTCAGATTTTGGACACTCAAACGGTGTCTCCCGTCATGCTGAAATCGAGGCATGGTGGATATGGCCTAAAAGTTGACGTTAGACCACGTTCATGAAATCTACTAAAAATGTATTTTTCAGATTTTGGACACTCAAACGGTGTCTCCCGTCATGCTGAAATCGAGGCATGGTGGATATGGCCTAAAAGTTGACGTTAAACCACGTTCATGAAATCTACAAAAAATATTTTTTTTTCCGATTTTGGACACTAAAACGGTGTCTCCCGTCATGCGGAAATCGAGGCATGGTGGATATGGCTTAAAAGTTGACGTTAGACCACGTTCATGAAATCTACAAAAAATATTTTTTTTTCCGATTTTGGACACTCAAACGGTGTCTCCCGTCATGCTGAAATCGAGGCATGGTGGATATGGCCTAAAAGTTGACGTTAGACCACGTTCATGAATTCTACCAAAAATATATTTTTCAGATTTTGGACACTCAAACGGTGTCTCCCGTCATGCTGAAATCGAGGCATGGTGGATATGGCCTAAAAGTTGACGTTAAACCACGTTCATGAAATCAACAAAACATTTTTTTTTTTTCGATTTTGGACACTAAAACGGTGTCTCCCGTCATGCTGAAATCGAGGCATGGTGGATATGGCCAAAAAGTTGACGTTAGACCACGTTCATGAAATCTACTAAAAATATTTTTTTTTCAGATTTTGGACACTCAAACGGTGTCTCCCGTCATGCTGAAATCGAGGCATTTGGCTTAAAAGTTGACGTTAGACCACGTTCATGAAATCTACAAAAAATATATTTTTCAGATTTTGGACACTCAAACGGTGTCTCACGTCATGATGAAATCGAGGCATGGTGGATATGGCCTAAAAGTTGACGTTAAACCACGTTCATGAAATCTACAAAAAATATTTTTTTTTCCGATTTTGGACACTAAAACGGTGTCTCCCGTCATGCTGAAATCGAGGCATGGTGGATATGGCCAAAAAGTTGACGTTAGACCACGTTCATGAAATCTACTAAAAATATTTTTTTTTCCGATTTTGGACACTAAAACGGTGTCTCCCGTCATGCTGAAATCGAGGCATGGTGGATATGGCCTAAAAGTTGACGTTAAACCACGTTCATGAAATCTACAAAAAATATTTTTTTTCCGATTTTGGACACTCAAACGGTGTCTCCCGTCATGCTGAAATCGAGGCATGGTGGATATGGCCTAAAAGTTGACGTTAGACCACGTTCATGAATTCTACCAAAAATATATTTTTCAGATTTTGGACACTCAAACGGTGTCTCCCGTCATGCTGAAATCGAGGCATGGTGGATATGGCCTAAAAGTTGACGTTAGACCACGTTCATGAAATCTACTAAAAATATATTTTTCAGATTTTGGACACTCAAACGGTGTCTCCCGTCATGCTGAAATCGAGGCATGGTGGATACGGCCAAAAAGTTGACGTTAGACCACGTTCATGAAATCTACTAAAAATATTTTTTTTTCCGATTTTGGACACTAAAACGGTGTCTCCCGTCATGCTGAAATCGAGGCATGGTGGATATGGCTTAAAAGTTGACGTTAGACCACGTTCATGAAATCTACTAAAAATATTTTTTTTTTTCGATTTTGGACACTCAAACGGTGTCTCCCGTCTTGCTGAAATCGAGGCATGGTGGATATGGCCTAAAAGTTGACGTTAGACCACGTTCATGAAATCTACAATCTGGATATGGCCTAAAAGTTGACGTTAAACCACGTTCATGAAAAATATATTTTTCAGATTTTGGACACTAAAACGGTGTCTCCCGTCATGCTGAAATCGAGGCATGGTGGATATGGCCTAAAAGTTGACGTTAAACCACGTTCATGAAATCTACAAAAAATATTTTTTTTTCCGATTTTGGACACTAAAACGGTGTCTCCCGTCATGCGGAAATCGAGGCATGGTGGATATGGCTTAAAAGTTGACGTTAAACCACGTTCATGAAATCTACAAAAAAATTGTTTTTTTCCGATTTTGGACACTAAAACGGTGTCTCCCGTCATGATGAAATCAAGGCATGGTGGATATGGCCTAAAAGTTGACGTTAAACCACGTTCATGAAATCTACAAAAAATATTTTTTTTTCCGATTTTGGACACTAAAACGGTGTCTCCCGTCATGCTGAAATCGAGGCATGGTGGATATGGCCAAAAAGTTGACGTTAGACCACGTTCATGAAATCTACTAAAAATATTTTTTTTTCCGATTTTGGACACTAAAACGGTGTCTCCCGTCATGCTGAAATCGAGGCATGGTGGATATGGCCTAAAAGTTGACGTTAAACCACGTTCATGAAATCTACAAAAAATATTTTTTTTTCCGATTTTGGACACTAAAACGGTGTCTCCCGTCATGCTGAAATCGAGGACTGGTGGATATGGCTTAAAAGTTGACGTTAGACCACGTTCATGAAATCTACAAAAAATATTTTTTTTTCCGATTTTGGACACTCAAACGGTGTCTCCCGTCATGCTGAAATCGAGGCATGGTGGATATGGCCTAAAAGTTGACGTTAGACCACGTTCATGAATTCTACCAAAAATATATTTTTCAGATTTTGGACACTCAAACGGTGTCTCCCGTCATGATGAAATCGAGGCATGGTGGATATGGCCTAAAAGTTGACGTTAAACCACGTTCATGAAATCTACAAAAAAATTTTTTTTTTCAGATTTTGGACACTCAAACGGACTCCCGTCATGCTGAAATCGAGGCATATGGCTTAAAAGTTGACGTTAGACCACGTTCATGAAATCTACAAAAAATATATTTTTCAGATTTTGGACACTCAAACGGTGTCTCCCGTCATGATGAAATCGAGGCATGGTGGATATGGCCTAAAAGTTGACGTTAAACCACGTTCATGAAATCTACAAAAAATATTTTTTTTTCCGATTTTGGACACTAAAACGGTGTCTCCCGTCATGCTGAAATCGAGACATGGTGGATATGGCCAAAAAGTTGACGTTAGACCACGTTCATGAAATCTACTAAAAATATATTTTTCAGATTTTGGACACTAAAACGGTGTCTCCCGTCATGCTGAAATCGAGGCATGGTGGATATGGCCAAAAAGTTGACGTTAGACCACGTTCATGAAATCTACTAAAAATATTTTTTTTTCCGATTTTTGACACTAAAACGGTGTCTCCCGTCATGCTGAAATCGAGGCATGGTGGATATGGCCTAAAAGTTGACGTTAGACCACGTTCATGAAATCTACAAAAAATATATTTTTCAGATTTTGGACACTCAAACGGTGTCTCCCGTCATGCTGAAATCGAGGCATGGTGGATATGGCCTAAAAGTTGACGTTAGACCACGTTCATGAAATCTACTAAAAATGTATTTTTCAGATTTTGGACACTCAAACGGTGTCTCCCGTCATGCTGAAATCGAGGCATGGTGGATATGGCCTAAAAGTTGACGTTAAACCACGTTCATGAAATCTACAAAAAATATTTTTTTCCGATTTTGGACACTAAAACGGTGTCTCCCGTCATGCGGAAATCGAGGCATGGTGGATATGGCTTAAAAGTTGACGTTAGACCACGTTCATGAAATCTACAAAAAATATTTTTTTTTCCGATTTTGGACACTCAAACGGTGTCTCCCGTCATGCTGAAATCGAGGCATGGTGGATATGGCCTAAAAGTTGACGTTAGACCACGTTCATGAATTCTACCAAAAATATATTTTTCAGATTTTGGACACTCAAACGGTGTCTCCCGTCATGCTGAAATCGAGGCATGGTGGATATGGCCTAAAAGTTGACGTTAAACCACGTTCATGAAATCTACAAAAAATATTTTTTTTTCCGATTTTGGACACTAAAACGGTGTCTCCCGTCATGCTGAAATCGAGGCATGGTGGATATGGCTTAAAAGTTGACGTTAGACCACGTTCATGAAATCTACTAAAAATATTTTTTTTTTTCGATTTTGGACACTCAAACGGTGTCTCCCGTCTTGCTGAAATCGAGGCATGGTGGATATGGCCTAAAAGTTGACGTTAGACCACGTTCATGAAATCTACAATCTGGATATGGCCTAAAAGTTGACGTTAAACCACGTTCATGAAAAATATATTTTTCAGATTTTAGACACTAAAACGGTGTCTCCCGTCATGCTGAAATCGAGGCATGGTGGATATGGCCTAAAAGTTGACGTTAAACCACGTTCATGAAATCTACAAAAAATATTTTTTTTTCCGATTTTGGACACTAAAACGGTGTCTCCCGTCATGCGGAAATCGAGGCATGGTGGATATGGCTTAAAAGTTGACGTTAAACCACGTTCATGAAATCTACAAAAAAAAAAAAAAATTCCGATTTTGGACACTAAAACGGTGTCTCCCGTCATGATGAAATCAAGGCATGGTGGATATGGCCTAAAAGTTGACGTTAAACCACGTTCATGAAATCTACAAAAAATATTTTTTTTTCCGATTTTGGACACTAAAACGGTGTCTCCCGTCATGCTGAAATCGAGGCATGGTGGATATGGCCAAAAAGTTGACGTTAGACCACGTTCATGAAATCTACTAAAAATATTTTTTTTTCCGATTTTGGACACTAAAACGGTGTCTCCCGTCATGCTGAAATCGAGGCATGGTGGATATGGCCTAAAAGTTGACGTTAAACCACGTTCATGAAATCTACAAAAAATATTTTTTTTTCCGATTTTGGACACTAAAACGGTGTCTCCCGTCATGCTGAAATCGAGGACTGGTGGATATGGCTTAAAAGTTGACGTTAGACCACGTTCATGAAATCTACAAAAAATATTTTTTTTTCAGATTTTGGACACTCAAACGGACTCCCGTCATGCTGAAATCGAGGCATATGGCTTAAAAGTTGACGTTAGACCACGTTCATGAAATCTACAAAAAATATATTTTTCAGATTTTGGACACTCAAACGGTGTCTCCCGTCATGATGAAATCGAGGCATGGTGGATATGGCCTAAAAGTTGACGTTAAACCACGTTCATGAAATCTACTAAAAATATTTTTTTTTCCGATTTTGGACACTAAAACGGTGTCTCCCGTCATGCTGAAATCGAGGCATGGTGGATATGGCCAAAAAGTTGACGTTAGACCACGTTCATGAAATCTACAAAAAATATTTTTTTTTCCGATTTTGGACACTAAAACGGTGTCTCCCGTCATGCTGAAATCGAGGCATGGTGGATATGGCCTAAAAGTTGACGTTAAACCAAGTTCATGAAATCTACAAAAAATATTTTTTTTCCGATTTTGGACACTAAAACGGTGTCTCCCGTCATGCTGAAATCGAGGCATGGTGGATATGGCCTAAAAGTTGACGTTAGACCACGTTCATGAAATCTACAAAAAATATTTTTTTTTCAGATTTTGGACACTCAAACGGTGTCTCCCGTCATGCTGAAATCGAGGCATGGTGGATATGGCCTAAAAGTTGACGTTAGACCACGTTCATGAATTCTACCAAAAATATATTTTTCAGATTTTGGACACTCAAACGGTGTCTCCCGTCATGATGAAATCGAGGCATGGTGGATATGGCCTAAAAGTTGACGTTAAACCACGTTCATGAAATCTACAAAAAATATTTTTTTTTCAGATTTTGGACACTCAAAAGGACTCCCGTCATGCTGAAATCGAGGCATATGGCTTAAAAGTTGACGTTAGACCACGTTCATGAAATCTACAAAAAACATATTTTTCAGATTTTGGACACTCAAACGGTGTCTCCCGTCATGATGAAATCGAGGCATGGTGGATATGGCCTAAAAGTTGACGTTAAACCACGTTCATGAAATCTACAAAAAATATATTTTTTTCAGATTTTGGACACTCAAACGGACTCCCGTCATGCTGAAATCGAGGCATATGGCTTAAAAGTTGACGTTAGACCACGTTCATGAAATCTACAAAAAATATATTTTTCCGATTTTGGACACTAAAACGTTGTCTCCCGTCATGATGAAATCGAGGCATGGTGGATATGGCCTAAAAGTTGACGTTAAACCACGTTCATGAAATCTACAAAAAATATTTTTCAGATTTTGGACACTCAAACGGTGTCTCCCGTCATGCTGAAATCGAGGCATGGTGGATATGGCCTAAAAGTTGACGTTAGACCACGTTCATGAAATCTACTAAAAATATATTTTTCAGATTTTGGACACTCAAACGGTGTCTCCCGTCATGCTGAAATCGAGGCATGGTGGATACGGCCAAAAAGTTGACGTTAGACCACGTTCATGAAATCTACTAAAAATATTTTTTTTTCCGATTTTGGATACTAAAACGGTGTCTCCCGTCATGCTGAAATCGAGGCATGGTGGATATGGCTTAAAAGTTGACGTTAGACCACGTTCATGAAATCTACAAAAAATATTTTTTTTTTCCGATTTTGGCCACTCAAACGGTGTCTCCCGTCTTGCTGAAATCGAGGCATGGTGGATATGGCCTAAAAGTTGACGTTAGACCACGTTCATGAAATCTACAATCTGGATATGGCCTAAAAGTTGACGTTAAACCACGTTCATGAAAAATATATTTTTCAGATTTTGGACACTAAAACGGTGTCTCCCGTCATGCTGAAATCGAGGCATGGTGGATATGGCCTAAAAGTTGATGTTAAACCACGTTCATGAAATCTACAAAAAAAATTTTTTTTTCCGATTTTGGACACTAAAACGGTGTCTCCCGTCATGCGGAAATCGAGGCATGGTGGATATGGCTTAAAAGTTGACGTTAAACCACGTTCATGAAATCTACAAAAAAAAAAAAAAAATCCGATTTTGGACACTAAAACGGTGTCTCCCGTCATGATGAAATCAAGGCATGGTGGATATGGCCTAAAAGTTGACGTTAAACCACGTTCATGAAATCTACAAAAAATATTTTTTTTTCCGATTTTGGACACTAAAACGGTGTCTCCCGTCATGCTGAAATCGAGGCATGGTGGATATGGCCCAAAAGTTGACGTTAGACCACGTTCATGAAATCTACTAAAAATATATTTTTTTACGATTTTGGACACTAAAACGGTGTCTCCCGTCATGCTGAAATCGAGGCATGGTGGATATGGCCTAAAAGTTGACGTTAAACCACGTTCATGAAATCTACAAAAAATATTTTTTTTTCCGATTTTGGACACTAAAACGGTGTCTCCCGTCATTCTGAAATCGAGGCATGGTGGATATGGCTTAAAAGTTGACGTTAGACCACGTTCATGAAATCTACAAAAAATATTTTTTTTTCCGATTTTGGACACTCAAACGGTGTCTCCCGTCATGATGAAATCGAGGCATGGTGGATATGGCCTAAAAGTTGACGTTAGACCACGTTCATGAAATCTACAATCTGGATATGGCCTAAAAGTTGACGTTAAACCACTTTCATGAAATCTACAAAAAATATTTTTTTTTCCGATTTTGGACACTAAAACGGTGTCTCCCGTCATGCTGAAATCGAGGCATGGTGGATATGCCTTAAAAGTTGACGTTAGACCACGTTCATGAAATCTACAAAAAATATTTTTTTTTCAGATTTTGGACACTCAAACGGTGTCTCCCGTCATGCTGAAATCGAGATATGGTGGATATGGCCTAAAAGTTGACGTTAGACCACGTTCATGAAATCTACAAAAAACATATTTTTCAGATTTTGGACACTCAAACGGTGTCTCCCGTCATGATGAAATCGAGGCATGGTGGATATGGCCTAAAAGTTGACGTTAAACCACGTTCATGAAATCTACAAAAAATATTTTTTTTTCAGATTTTGGACACTCAAACGGACTCCCGTCATGCTGAAATCGAGGCATATGGCTTAAAAGTTAACGTTAGACCACGTTCATGAAATCTACAAAAAACATATTTTTCAGATTTTGGACACTAAAACGGTGTCTCCCGTCATGCTGAAATCGAGGCATGGTGGATATGGCCTAAAAGTTGACGTTAAACCACGTTCATGAAATCTACAAAAAATATTTTTTTTTCCGATTTTAGACACTAAAACGGTGTCTCCCGTCATGCTGAAATCGAGGCATGGTGGATATGGCCTAAAAGTTGACGTTAGACCACGTTCATGAAATCTACAAAAAATATATTTTTCAGATTTTGGACACTCAAACGGTGTCTCCCGTCATGCTGAAATCGAGGCATGGTGGATATGGCCTAAAAGTTGACGTTAGACCACGTTCATGAAATCTACTAAAAATATATTTTTCAGATTTTGGACACTCAAACGGTGTCTCCCGTCATGCTGAAATCGAGGCATGGTGGATATGGCCTAAAAGTTGACGTTAAACCACGTTCATGAAATCTACAAAAAATATTTTTTTTTCCGATTTTGGACACTAAAACGGTGTCTCCCGTCATGCTGAAATCGAGGCATGGTGGATATGGCCTAAAAGTTGACGTTAAACCACGTTCATGAAATCTACAAAAAATATTTTTTTTTCCGATTTTGGACACTAAAACGGTGTCTCCCGTCATGCGGAAATCGAGGCATGGTGGATATGGCTTAAAAGTTGACGTTAGACAACGTTCATGAAATCTACAAAAAATATATTTTTCAGATTTTGGACACTCAAATTGTGTCTCCCGTCATGCTGAAATCGAGGCATATGGCTTAAAAGTTGACGTTAGACCACGTTCATGAAATCTACAAAAAATATTTTTTTTCCGATTTTGGACACTAAAACGGTGTCTCCCGTCATGCTGAAATCGAGGCATGGTGGATATGGCCTAAAAGTTGACGTTAGACCACGTTCATGAAATCTACAAAAAATATTTTTTTTTCAGATTTTGGACACTCAAACGGTGTCTCCCGTCATGCTGAAATCGAGGCATGGTGGATATGGCCTAAAAGTTGACGTTAGACCACGTTCATGAATTCTACCAAAAATATATTTTTCAGATTTTGGACACTCAAACGGTGTCTCCCGTCATGATGAAATCGAGGCATGGTGGATATGGCCTAAAAGTTGACGTTAAACCACGTTCATGAAATCTACAAAAAATATTTTTTTTTCAGATTTTGGACACTCAAAAGGACTCCCGTCATGCTGAAATCGAGGCATATGGCTTAAAAGTTGACGTTAGACCACGTTCATGAAATCTACAAAAAACATATTTTTCAGATTTTGGACACTCAAACGGTGTCTCCCGTCATGATGAAATCGAGGCATGGTGGATATGGCCTAAAAGTTGACGTTAAACCACGTTCATGAAATCTACAAAAAATATATTTTTTTCAGATTTTGGACACTCAAACGGACTCCCGTCATGCTGAAATCGAGGCATATGGCTTAAAAGTTGACGTTAGACCACGTTCATGAAATCTACAAAAAATATATTTTTCCGATTTTGGACACTAAAACGTTGTCTCCCGTCATGATGAAATCGAGGCATGGTGGATATGGCCTAAAAGTTGACGTTAAACCACGTTCATGAAATCTACAAAAAATATTTTTCAGATTTTGGACACTCAAACGGTGTCTCCCGTCATGCTGAAATCGAGGCATGGTGGATATGGCCTAAAAGTTGACGTTAGACCACGTTCATGAAATCTACTAAAAATATATTTTTCAGATTTTGGACACTCAAACGGTGTCTCCCGTCATGCTGAAATCGAGGCATGGTGGATACGGCCAAAAAGTTGACGTTAGACCACGTTCATGAAATCTACTAAAAATATTTTTTTTTCCGATTTTGGATACTAAAACGGTGTCTCCCGTCATGCTGAAATCGAGGCATGGTGGATATGGCTTAAAAGTTGACGTTAGACCACGTTCATGAAATCTACAAAAAATATTTTTTTTTTCCGATTTTGGCCACTCAAACGGTGTCTCCCGTCTTGCTGAAATCGAGGCATGGTGGATATGGCCTAAAAGTTGACGTTAGACCACGTTCATGAAATCTACAATCTGGATATGGCCTAAAAGTTGACGTTAAACCACGTTCATGAAAAATATATTTTTCAGATTTTGGACACTAAAACGGTGTCTCCCGTCATGCTGAAATCGAGGCATGGTGGATATGGCCTAAAAGTTGATGTTAAACCACGTTCATGAAATCTACAAAAAAATTTTTTTTTTCCGATTTTGGACACTAAAACGGTGTCTCCCGTCATGCGGAAATCGAGGCATGGTGGATATGGCTTAAAAGTTGACGTTAAACCACGTTCATGAAATCTACAAAAAAAAAAAAAAAATCCGATTTTGGACACTAAAACGGTGTCTCCCGTCATGATGAAATCAAGGCATGGTGGATATGGCCTAAAAGTTGACGTTAAACCACGTTCATGAAATCTACAAAAAATATTTTTTTTTCCGATTTTGGACACTAAAACGGTGTCTCCCGTCATGCTGAAATCGAGGCATGGTGGATATGGCCCAAAAGTTGACGTTAGACCACGTTCATGAAATCTACTAAAAATATATTTTTTTACGATTTTGGACACTAAAACGGTGTCTCCCGTCATGCTGAAATCGAGGCATGGTGGATATGGCCTAAAAGTTGACGTTAAACCACGTTCATGAAATCTACAAAAAATATTTTTTTTTCCGATTTTGGACACTAAAACGGTGTCTCCCGTCATTCTGAAATCGAGGCATGGTGGATATGGCTTAAAAGTTGACGTTAGACCACGTTCATGAAATCTACAAAAAATATTTTTTTTTCCGATTTTGGACACTCAAACGGTGTCTCCCGTCATGATGAAATCGAGGCATGGTGGATATGGCCTAAAAGTTGACGTTAGACCACGTTCATGAAATCTACAATCTGGATATGGCCTAAAAGTTGACGTTAAACCACTTTCATGAAATCTACAAAAAATATTTTTTTTTCCGATTTTGGACACTAAAACGGTGTCTCCCGTCATGCTGAAATCGAGGCATGGTGGATATGCCTTAAAAGTTGACGTTAGACCACGTTCATGAAATCTACAAAAAATATTTTTTTTTCAGATTTTGGACACTCAAACGGTGTCTCCCGTCATGCTGAAATCGAGATATGGTGGATATGGCCTAAAAGTTGACGTTAGACCACGTTCATGAAATCTACAAAAAACATATTTTTCAGATTTTGGACACTCAAACGGTGTCTCCCGTCATGATGAAATCGAGGCATGGTGGATATGGCCTAAAAGTTGACGTTAAACCACGTTCATGAAATCTACAAAAAATATTTTTTTTTCAGATTTTGGACACTCAAACGGACTCCCGTCATGCTGAAATCGAGGCATATGGCTTAAAAGTTAACGTTAGACCACGTTCATGAAATCTACAAAAAACATATTTTTCAGATTTTGGACACTAAAACGGTGTCTCCCGTCATGCTGAAATCGAGGCATGGTGGATATGGCCTAAAAGTTGACGTTAAACCACGTTCATGAAATCTACAAAAAATATTTTTTTTTCCGATTTTAGACACTAAAACGGTGTCTCCCGTCATGCTGAAATCGAGGCATGGTGGATATGGCCTAAAAGTTGACGTTAGACCACGTTCATGAAATCTACAAAAAATATATTTTTCAGATTTTGGACACTCAAACGGTGTCTCCCGTCATGCTGAAATCGAGGCATGGTGGATATGGCCTAAAAGTTGACGTTAGACCACGTTCATGAAATCTACTAAAAATATATTTTTCAGATTTTGGACACTCAAACGGTGTCTCCCGTCATGCTGAAATCGAGGCATGGTGGATATGGCCTAAAAGTTGACGTTAAACCACGTTCATGAAATCTACAAAAAATATTTTTTTTTCCGATTTTGGACACTAAAACGGTGTCTCCCGTCATGCTGAAATCGAGGCATGGTGGATATGGCCTAAAAGTTGACGTTAAACCACGTTCATGAAATCTACAAAAAATATTTTTTTTTCCGATTTTGGACACTAAAACGGTGTCTCCCGTCATGCGGAAATCGAGGCATGGTGGATATGGCTTAAAAGTTGACGTTAGACAACGTTCATGAAATCTACAAAAAATATATTTTTCAGATTTTGGACACTCAAATTGTGTCTCCCGTCATGCTGAAATCGAGGCATATGGCTTAAAAGTTGACGTTAGACCACGTTCATGAAATCTACAAAAAATATATTTTTCAGATTTTGGACACTCAAACGGTGTCTCACGTCATGATGAAATCGAGGCATGGTGGATATGGCCTAAAAGTTGACGTTAAACCACGTTCATGAAATCTACAAAAAATATTTTTTTTTCCGATTTTGGACACTAAAACGGTGTCTCCCGTCATGCTGAAATCGAGGCATGGTGGATATGGCCAAAAAGTTGACGTTAGACCACGTTCATGAAATCTACTAAAAATATTTTTTTTTCCGATTTTGGACACTAAAACGGTGTCTCCCGTCATGCTGAAATCGAGGCATGGTGGATATGGCCTAAAAGTTGACGTTAAACCACGTTCATGAAATCTACAAAAAATAATTTTTTTTCCGATTTTGGACACTCAAACGGTGTCTCCCGTCATGCTGAAATCGAGGCATGGTGGATATGGCTTAAAAGTTGACGTTAGACCACGTTCATGAAATCTACAAAAAATATATTTTTTTCCGATTTTGGACACTCAAACGGTGTCTCCCGTCATGCTGAAATCGAGGCATGGTGGATATGGCCTAAAAGTTGACGTTAGACCACGTTCATGAATTCTACCAAAAATATATTTTTCAGATTTTGGACACTAAAATGGTGTCTCCCGTCATGCTGAAATCGAGGCATGGTGGATATGGCCTAAAAGTTGACGTTAAACCACGTTCATGAAATCTACAAAAAATATTTTTTTTCCGATTTTGGACACTCAAACGGTGTCTCCCGTCATGCTGAAATCGAGGCATGGTGGATATGGCCTAAAAGTTGACGTTAGACCACGTTCATGAATTCTACCAAAAATATATTTTTCAGATTTTGGACACTCAAACGGTGTCTCCCGTCATGATGAAATCGAGGCATGGTGGATATGGCCTAAAAGTTGACGTTAGACCACGTTCATGAAATCTACTAAAAATATATTTTTCAGATTTTGGACACTAAAACGGTGTCTCCCGTCATGCTGAAATCGAGGCATGGTGGATATGGCCTAAAAGTTGACGTTAAACCACGTTCATGAAATCTACAAAAAATAATTTTTTTTCCGATTTTGGACACTCAAACGGTGTCTCCCGTCATGCTGAAATCGAGGCATGGTGGATATGGCTTAAAAGTTGACGTTAGACCACGTTCATGAAATCTACAAAAAATATATTTTTTTCCGATTTTGGACACTCAAACGGTGTCTCCCGTCATGCTGAAATCGAGGCATGGTGGATATGGCCTAAAAGTTGACGTTAGACCACGTTCATGAATTCTACCAAAAATATATTTTTCAGATTTTGGACACTAAAATGGTGTCTCCCGTCATGCTGAAATCGAGGCATGGTGGATATGGCCTAAAAGTTGACGTTAAACCACGTTCATGAAATCTACAAAAAATATTTTTTTTCCGATTTTGGACACTCAAACGGTGTCTCCCGTCATGCTGAAATCGAGGCATGGTGGATATGGCCTAAAAGTTGACGTTAGACCACGTTCATGAATTCTACCAAAAATATATTTTTCAGATTTTGGACACTCAAACGGTGTCTCCCGTCATGATGAAATCGAGGCATGGTGGATATGGCCTAAAAGTTGACGTTAGACCACGTTCATGAAATCTACTAAAAATATATTTTTCAGATTTTGGACACTCAAACGGTGTCTCCCGTCATGCTGAAATCGAGGCATGGTGGATATGGCCTAAAAGTTGACGTTAAACCACGTTCATGAAATCTACAAAAAATAAAAAAAAAATTCGATTTTGGACACTAAAACGGTGTCTCCCGTCATGCTGAAATCGAGGCATGGTGGATATGGCCTAAAAGTTGACGTTAAACCACGTTCATGAAATCTACAAAAAATATTTTTTTTTCCGATTTTGGACACTCAAACGGTGTCTCCCGTCATGCTGAAATCGAGGCATTTGGCTTAAAAGTTGACGTTAGACCACGTTCATGAAATCTACAAAAAATATATTTTTCAGATTTTGGACACTCAAACGGTGTCTCACGTCATGATGAAATCGAGGCATGGTGGATATGGCCTAAAAGTTGACGTTAAACCACGTTCATGAAATCTACAAAAAAAATTTTTTTTTCCGATTTTGGACACTAAAACGGTGTCTCCCGTCATGCTGAAATCGAGGCATGGTGGATATGGCCAAAAAGTTGACGTTAGACCACGTTCATGAAATCTACTAAAAATATTTTTTTTTCCGATTTTGGACACTAAAACGGTGTCTCCCGTCATGCTGAAATCGAGGCATGGTGGATATGGCCTAAAAGTTGACGTTAAACCACGTTCATGAAATCTACAAAAAATATTTTTTTTCCGATTTTGGACACTCAAACGGTGTCTCCCGTCATGCTGAAATCGAGGCATGGTGGATATGGCCTAAAAGTTGACGTTAGACCACGTTCATGAATTCTACCAAAAATATATTTTTCAGATTTTGGACACTCAAACGGTGTCTCCCGTCATGCTGAAATCGAGGCATGGTGGATATGGCCTAAAAGTTGACGTTAGACCACGTTCATGAAATCTACTAAAAATATATTTTTCAGATTTTGGACACTCAAACGGTGTCTCCCGTCATGCTGAAATCGAGGCATGGTGGATACGGCCAAAAAGTTGACGTTAGACCACGTTCATGAAATCTACTAAAAATATTTTTTTTTCCGATTTTGGACACTAAAACGGTGTCTCCCGTCATGCTGAAATCGAGGCATGGTGGATATGGCTTAAAAGTTGACGTTAGACCACGTTCATGAAATCTACTAAAAATATTTTTTTTTTTCGATTTTGGACACTCAAACGGTGTCTCCCGTCTTGCTGAAATCGAGGCATGGTGGATATGGCCTAAAAGTTGACGTTAGACCACGTTCATGAAATCTACAATCTGGATATGGCCTAAAAGTTGACGTTAAACCACGTTCATGAAAAATATATTTTTCAGATTTTGGACACTAAAACGGTGTCTCCCGTCATGCTGAAATCGAGGCATGGTGGATATGGCCTAAAAGTTGACGTTAAACCACGTTCATGAAATCTACAAAAAATATTTTTTTTTCCGATTTTGGACACTAAAACGGTGTCTCCCGTCATGCGGAAATCGAGGCATGGTGGATATGGCTTAAAAGTTGACGTTAAACCACGTTCATGAAATCTACAAAAAATTTTTTTTTTTCCGATTTTGGACACTAAAACGGTGTCTCCCGTCATGATGAAATCAAGGCATGGTGGATATGGCCTAAAAGTTGACGTTAAACCACGTTCATGAAATCTACAAAAAATATTTTTTTTTCCGATTTTGGACACTAAAACGGTGTCTCCCGTCATGCTGAAATCGAGGCATGGTGGATATGGCCAAAAAGTTGACGTTAGACCACGTTCATGAAATCTACTAAAAATATTTTTTTTTCCGATTTTGGACACTAAAACGGTGTCTCCCGTCATGCTGAAATCGAGGCATGGTGGATATGGCCTAAAAGTTGACGTTAAACCACGTTCATGAAATCTACAAAAAATATTTTTTTTTCCGATTTTGGACACTAAAACGGTGTCTCCCGTCATGCTGAAATCGAGGACTGGTGGATATGGCTTAAAAGTTGACGTTAGACCACGTTCATGAAATCTACAAAAAATATTTTTTTTTCCGATTTTGGACACTCAAACGGTGTCTCCCGTCATGCTGAAATCGAGGCATGGTGGATATGGCCTAAAAGTTGACGTTAGACCACGTTCATGAATTCTACCAAAAATATATTTTTCAGATTTTGGACACTCAAACGGTGTCTCCCGTCATGATGAAATCGAGGCATGGTGGATATGGCCTAAAAGTTGACGTTAAACCACGTTCATGAAATCTACAAAAAAAATTTTTTTTTCAGATTTTGGACACTCAAACGGACTCCCGTCATGCTGAAATCGAGGCATATGGCTTAAAAGTTGACGTTAGACCACGTTCATGAAATCTACAAAAAATATATTTTTCAGATTTTGGACACTCAAACGGTGTCTCCCGTCATGATGAAATCGAGGCATGGTGGATATGGCCTAAAAGTTGACGTTAAACCACGTTCATGAAATCTACAAAAAATTTTTTTTTTTCCGATTTTGGACACTAAAACGGTGTCTCCCGTCATGCTGAAATCGAGACATGGTGGATATGGCCAAAAAGTTGACGTTAGACCACGTTCATGAAATCTACTAAAAATATATTTTTCAGATTTTGGACACTAAAACGGTGTCTCCCGTCATGCTGAAATCGAGGCATGGTGGATATGGCCAAAAAGTTGACGTTAGACCACGTTCATGAAATCTACTAAAAATATTTTTTTTTCCGATTTTTGACACTAAAACGGTGTCTCCCGTCATGCTGAAATCGAGGCATGGTGGATATGGCCTAAAAGTTGACGTTAGACCACGTTCATGAAATCTACAAAAAATATATTTTTCAGATTTTGGACACTCAAACGGTGTCTCCCGTCATGCTGAAATCGAGGCATGGTGGATATGGCCTAAAAGTTGACGTTAGACCACGTTCATGAAATCTACTAAAAATGTATTTTTCAGATTTTGGACACTCAAACGGTGTCTCCCGTCATGCTGAAATCGAGGCATGGTGGATATGGCCTAAAAGTTGACGTTAAACCACGTTCATGAAATCTACAAAAAATATTTTTTTTTCCGATTTTGGACACTAAAACGGTGTCTCCCGTCATGCGGAAATCGAGGCATGGTGGATATGGCTTAAAAGTTGACGTTAGACCACGTTCATGAAATCTACAAAAAATATTTTTTTTTCCGATTTTGGACACTCAAACGGTGTCTCCCGTCATGCTGAAATCGAGGCATGGTGGATATGGCCTAAAAGTTGACGTTAGACCACGTTCATGAATTCTACCAAAAATATATTTTTCAGATTTTGGACACTCAAACGGTGTCTCCCGTCATGCTGAAATCGAGGCATGGTGGATATGGCCTAAAAGTTGACGTTAAACCACGTTCATGAAATCTACAAAAAATATTTTTTTTTCCGATTTTGGACACTAAAACGGTGTCTCCCGTCATGCTGAAATCGAGGCATGGTGGATATGGCTTAAAAGTTGACGTTAGACCACGTTCATGAAATCTACTAAAAATATTTTTTTTTTTCGATTTTGGACACTCAAACGGTGTCTCCCGTCTTGCTGAAATCGAGGCATGGTGGATATGGCCTAAAAGTTGACGTTAGACCACGTTCATGAAATCTACAATCTGGATATGGCCTAAAAGTTGACGTTAAACCACGTTCATGAAAAATATATTTTTCAGATTTTAGACACTAAAACGGTGTCTCCCGTCATGCTGAAATCGAGGCATGGTGGATATGGCCTAAAAGTTGACGTTAAACCACGTTCATGAAATCTACAAAAAATATTTTTTTTTCCGATTTTGGACACTAAAACGGTGTCTCCCGTCATGCGGAAATCGAGGCATGGTGGATATGGCTTAAAAGTTGACGTTAAACCACGTTCATGAAATCTACAAAAAAAAATTTTTTTTCCGATTTTGGACACTAAAACGGTGTCTCCCGTCATGATGAAATCAAGGCATGGTGGATATGGCCTAAAAGTTGACGTTAAACCACGTTCATGAAATCTACAAAAAATATTTTTTTTTCCGATTTTGGACACTAAAACGGTGTCTCCCGTCATGCTGAAATCGAGGCATGGTGGATATGGCCAAAAAGTTGACGTTAGACCACGTTCATGAAATCTACTAAAAATATTTTTTTTTCCGATTTTGGACACTAAAACGGTGTCTCCCGTCATGCTGAAATCGAGGCATGGTGGATATGGCCTAAAAGTTGACGTTAAACCACGTTCATGAAATCTACAAAAAATATTTTTTTTTCCGATTTTGGACACTAAAACGGTGTCTCCCGTCATGCTGAAATCGAGGACTGGTGGATATGGCTTAAAAGTTGACGTTAGACCACGTTCATGAAATCTACAAAAAATATTTTTTTTTCAGATTTTGGACACTCAAACGGACTCCCGTCATGCTGAAATCGAGGCATATGGCTTAAAAGTTGACGTTAGACCACGTTCATGAAATCTACAAAAAATATATTTTTCAGATTTTGGACACTCAAACGGTGTCTCCCGTCATGATGAAATCGAGGCATGGTGGATATGGCCTAAAAGTTGACGTTAAACCACGTTCATGAAATCTACTAAAAATATTTTTTTTTCCGATTTTGGACACTAAAACGGTGTCTCCCGTCATGCTGAAATCGAGGCATGGTGGATATGGCCAAAAAGTTGACGTTAGACCACGTTCATGAAATCTACTAAAAATATTTTTTTTTCCGATTTTGGACACTAAAACGGTGTCTCCCGTCATGCTGAAATCGAGGCATGGTGGATATGGCCTAAAAGTTGACGTTAAACCAAGTTCATGAAATCTACAAAAAATATTTTTTTTCCGATTTTGGACACTAAAACGGTGTCTCCCGTCATGCTGAAATCGAGGCATGGTGGATATGGCCTAAAAGTTGACGTTAGACCACGTTCATGAAATCTACAAAAAATATTTTTTTTTCAGATTTTGGACACTCAAACGGTGTCTCCCGTCATGCTGAAATCGAGGCATGGTGGATATGGCCTAAAAGTTGACGTTAGACCACGTTCATGAATTCTACCAAAAATATATTTTTCAGATTTTGGACACTCAAACGGTGTCTCCCGTCATGATGAAATCGAGGCATGGTGGATATGGCCTAAAAGTTGACGTTAAACCACGTTCATGAAATCTACAAAAAATATTTTTTTTTCAGATTTTGGACACTCAAAAGGACTCCCGTCATGCTGAAATCGAGGCATATGGCTTAAAAGTTGACGTTAGACCACGTTCATGAAATCTACAAAAAACATATTTTTCAGATTTTGGACACTCAAACGGTGTCTCCCGTCATGATGAAATCGAGGCATGGTGGATATGGCCTAAAAGTTGACGTTAAACCACGTTCATGAAATCTACAAAAAATATATTTTTTTCAGATTTTGGACACTCAAACGGACTCCCGTCATGCTGAAATCGAGGCATATGGCTTAAAAGTTGACGTTAGACCACGTTCATGAAATCTACAAAAAATATATTTTTCCGATTTTGGACACTAAAACGTTGTCTCCCGTCATGATGAAATCGAGGCATGGTGGATATGGCCTAAAAGTTGACGTTAAACCACGTTCATGAAATCTACAAAAAATATTTTTCAGATTTTGGACACTCAAACGGTGTCTCCCGTCATGCTGAAATCGAGGCATGGTGGATATGGCCTAAAAGTTGACGTTAGACCACGTTCATGAAATCTACTAAAAATATATTTTTCAGATTTTGGACACTCAAACGGTGTCTCCCGTCATGCTGAAATCGAGGCATGGTGGATACGGCCAAAAAGTTGACGTTAGACCACGTTCATGAAATCTACTAAAAATATTTTTTTTTCCGATTTTGGACACTAAAACGGTGTCTCCCGTCATGCTGAAATCGAGGCATGGTGGATATGGCTTAAAAGTTGACGTTAGACCACGTTCATGAAATCTACTAAAAATATTTTTTTTTTCCGATTTTGGCCACTCAAACGGTGTCTCCCGTCTTGCTGAAATCGAGGCATGGTGGATATGGCCTAAAAGTTGACGTTAGACCACGTTCATGAAATCTACAATCTGGATATGGCCTAAAAGTTGACGTTAAACCACGTTCATGAAAAATATATTTTTCAGATTTTGGACACTAAAACGGTGTCTCCCGTCATGCTGAAATCGAGGCATGGTGGATATGGCCTAAAAGTTGATGTTAAACCACGTTCATGAAATCTACAAAAAATATTTTTTTTTCCGATTTTGGACACTAAAACGGTGTCTCCCGTCATGATGAAATCAAGGCATGGTGGATATGGCCTAAAAGTTGACGTTAAACCACGTTCATGAAATCTACAAAAAATATTTTTTTTTCCGATTTTGGACACTAAAACGGTGTCTCCCGTCATGCTGAAATCGAGGCATGGTGGATATGGCCCAAAAGTTGACGTTAGACCACGTTCATGAAATCTACTAAAAATATATTTTTTTACGATTTTGGACACTAAAACGGTGTCTCCCGTCATGCTGAAATCGAGGCATGGTGGATATGGCCTAAAAGTTGACGTTAAACCACGTTCATGAAATCTACAAAAAATATTTTTTTTTCCGATTTTGGACACTAAAACGGTGTCTCCCGTCATGCTGAAATCGAGGCATGGTGGATATGGCTTAAAAGTTGACGTTAGACCACGTTCATGAAATCTACAAAAAATATTTTTTTTTCCGATTTTGGACACTCAAACGGTGTCTCCCGTCATGATGAAATCGAGGCATGGTGGATATGGCCTAAAAGTTGACGTTAGACCACGTTCATGAAATCTACAATCTGGATATGGCCTAAAAGTTGACGTTAAACCACTTTCATGAAATCTACAAAAAATATTTTTTTTTCCGATTTTGGACACTAAAACGGTGTCTCCCGTCATGCTGAAATCGAGGCATGGTGGATATGCCTTAAAAGTTGACGTTAGACCACGTTCATGAAATCTACAAAAAAAATTTTTTTTTCAGATTTTGGACACTCAAACGGTGTCTCCCGTCATGCTGAAATCGAGGCATGGTGGATATGGCCTAAAAGTTGACGTTAGACCACGTTCATGAAATCTACAAAAAACATATTTTTCAGATTTTGGACACTCAAACGGTGTCTCCCGTCATGATGAAATCGAGGCATGGTGGATATGGCCTAAAAGTTGACGTTAAACCACGTTCATGAAATCTACAAAAAATATTTTTTTTTCAGATTTTGGACACTCAAACGGACTCCCGTCATGCTGAAATCGAGGCATATGGCTTAAAAGTTAACGTTAGACCACGTTCATGAAATCTACAAAAAACATATTTTTCAGATTTTGGACACTAAAACGGTGTCTCCCGTCATGCTGAAATCGAGGCATGGTGGATATGGCCTAAAAGTTGACGTTAAACCACGTTCATGAAATCTACAAAAAATATTTTTTTTTCCGATTTTAGACACTAAAACGGTGTCTCCCGTCATGCTGAAATCGAGGCATGGTGGATATGGCCTAAAAGTTGACGTTAGACCACGTTCATGAAATCTACAAAAAATATATTTTTCAGATTTTGGACACTCAAACGGTGTCTCCCGTCATGCTGAAATCGAGGCATGGTGAATATGGCCTAAAAGTTGACGTTAGACCACGTTCATGAAATCTACTAAAAATATATTTTTCAGATTTTGGACACTCAAACGGTGTCTCCCGTCATGCTGAAATCGAGGCATGGTGGATATGGCCTAAAAGTTGACGTTAAACCACGTTCATGAAATCTACAAAAAATATTTTTTTTTCCGATTTTGGACACTAAAACGGTGTCTCCCGTCATGCTGAAATCGAGGCATGGTGGATATGGCCTAAAAGTTGACGTTAAACCACGTTCATGAAATCTACAAAAAATATTTTTTTTTCCGATTTTGGACACTAAAACGGTGTCTCCCGTCATGCGGAAATCGAGGCATGGTGGATATGGCTTAAAAGTTGACGTTAGACAACGTTCATGAAATCTACAAAAAATATATTTTTCAGATTTTGGACACTCAAATTGTGTCTCCCGTCATGCTGAAATCGAGGCATATGGCTTAAAAGTTGACGTTAGACCACGTTCATGAAATCTACAAAAAATATATTTTTCAGATTTTGGACACTCAAACGGTGTCTCACGTCATGATGAAATCGAGGCATGGTGGATATGGCCTAAAAGTTGACGTTAAACCACGTTCATGAAATCTACAAAAAATATTTTTTTTTCCGATTTTGGACACTAAAACGGTGTCTCCCGTCATGCTGAAATCGAGGCATGGTGGATATGGCCAAAAAGTTGACGTTAGACCACGTTCATGAAATCTACTAAAAATATTTTTTTTTCCGATTTTGGACACTAAAACGGTGTCTCCCGTCATGCTGAAATCGAGGCATGGTGGATATGGCCTAAAAGTTGACGTTAAACCACGTTCATGAAATCTACAAAAAATATTTTTTTTTCCGATTTTGGACACTCAAACGGTGTCTCCCGTCATGCTGAAATCGAGGCATGGTGGATATGGCTTAAAAGTTGACGTTAGACCACGTTCATGAAATCTACAAAAAATATATTTTTTTCCGATTTTGGACACTCAAACGGTGTCTCCCGTCATGCTGAAATCGAGGCATGGTGGATATGGCCTAAAAGTTGACGTTAGACCACGTTCATGAATTCTACCAAAAATATATTTTTCAGATTTTGGACACTAAAATGGTGTCTCCCGTCATGCTGAAATCGAGGCATGGTGGATATGGCCTAAAAGTTGACGTTAAACCACGTTCATGAAATCTACAAAAAATATTTTTTTTCCGATTTTGGACACTCAAACGGTGTCTCCCGTCATGCTGAAATCGAGGCATGGTGGATATGGCCTAAAAGTTGACGTTAGACCACGTTCATGAATTCTACCAAAAATATATTTTTCAGATTTTGGACACTCAAACGGTGTCTCCCGTCATGATGAAATCGAGGCATGGTGGATATGGCCTAAAAGTTGACGTTAGACCACGTTCATGAAATCTACTAAAAATATATTTTTCAGATTTTGGACACTCAAACGGTGTCTCCCGTCATGCTGAAATCGAGGCATGGTGGATATGGCCTAAAAGTTGACGTTAAACCACGTTCATGAAATCTACAAAAAATAATTTTTTTTTCGATTTTGGACACTAAAACGGTGTCTCCCGTCATGCTGAAATCGAGGCATGGTGGATATGGCCTAAAAGTTGACGTTAAACCACGTTCATGAAATCTACAAAAAATATTTTTTTTTCCGATTTTGGACACTAAAACGGTGTCTCCCGTCATGCGGAAATCGAGGCATGGTGGATATTGCTTAAAAGTTGACGTTAGACCACGTTCATGAAATCTACAAAAAATATATTTTTCAGATTTTGGACACTCAAACGGTGTATCCCGTCATGATGAAATCGAGGCATGGTGGATATGGCCTAAAAGTTGACGTTAAACCACGTTCATGAAATCTACAAAAAATATTTTTTTTTCAGATTTTGGACACTCAAACGGACTCCCGTCATGCTGAAATCGAGGCATATGGCTTAAAAGTTAACGTTAGACCACGTTCATGAAATCTACAAAAAACATATTTTTCAGATTTTGGACACTAAAACGGTGTCTCCCGTCATGCTGAAATCGAGGCATGGTGGATATGGCCTAAAAGTTGACGTTAGACCACGTTCATGAAATCTACAAAAAATATATTTTTCAGATTTTGGACACTCAAACGGTGTCTCCCGTCATGCTGAAATCGAGGCATGGTGGATATGGCCTAAAAGTTGACGTTAGACCACGTTCATGAAATCTACTAAAAATATATTTTTCAGATTTTGGACACTCAAACGGTGTCTCCCGTCATGCTGAAATCGAGGCATGGTGGATATGGCCTAAAAGTTGACGTTAAACCACGTTCATGAAATCTACAAAAAATATTTTTTTTTCCGATTTTGGACACTAAAACGGTGTCTCCCGTCATGCTGAAATCGAGGCATGGTGGATATGGCCTAAAAGTTGACGTTAAACCACGTTCATGAAATCTACAAAAAATATTTTTTTTTCCGATTTTGGACACTAAAACGGTGTCTCCCGTCATGCGGAAATCGAGGCATGGTGGATATGGATTAAAAGTTGACGTTAGACAACGTTCATGAAATCTACAAAAAATATATTTTTCAGATTTTGGACACTCAAATTGTGTCTCCCGTCATGCTGAAATCGAGGCATATGGCTTAAAAGTTGACGTTAGACCACGTTCATGAAATCTACAAAAAATATATTTTTCAGATTTTGGACACTCAAACGGTGTCTCACGTCATGATGAAATCGAGGCATGGTGGATATGGCCTAAAAGTTGACGTTAAACCACGTTCATGAAATCTACAAAAAATATTTTTTTTTCCGATTTTGGACACTAAAACGGTGTCTCCCGTCATGCTGAAATCGAGGCATGGTGGATATGGCCAAAAAGTTGACGTTAGACCACGTTCATGAAATCTACTAAAAATATTTTTTTTTCCGATTTTGGACACTAAAACGGTGTCTCCCGTCATGCTGAAATCGAGGCATGGTGGATATGGCCTAAAAGTTGACGTTAAACCACGTTCATGAAATCTACAAAAAATATTTTTTTTTCCGATTTTGGACACTCAAACGGTGTCTCCCGTCATGCTGAAATTGAGGCATGGTGGATATGGCTTAAAAGTTGACGTTAGACCACGTTCATGAAATCTACAAAAAATATATTTTTTTCCGATTTTGGACACTCAAACGGTGTCTCCCGTCATGCTGAAATCGAGGCATGGTGGATATGGCCTAAAAGTTGACGTTAGACCACGTTCATGAATTCTACCAAAAATATATTTTTCAGATTTTGGACACTAAAATGGTGTCTCCCGTCATGCTGAAATCGAGGCATGGTGGATATGGCCTAAAAGTTGACGTTAAACCACGTTCATGAAATCTACAAAAAATATTTTTTTTCCGATTTTGGACACTCAAACGGTGTCTCCCGTCATGCTGAAATCGAGGCATGGTGGATATGGCCTAAAAGTTGAAGTTAGACCACGTTCATGAATTCTACCAAAAATATATTTTTCAGATTTTGGACACTCAAACGGTGTCTCCCGTCATGATGAAATCGAGGCATGGTGGATATGGCCTAAAAGTTGACGTTAGACCACGTTCATGAAATCTACTAAAAATATATTTTTCAGATTTTGGACACTCAAACGGTGTCTCCCGTCATGCTGAAATCGAGGCATGGTGGATATGGCCTAAAAGTTGACGTTAAACCACGTTCATGAAATCTACAAAAAATAATTTTTTTTTCGATTTTGGACACTAAAACGGTGTCTCCCGTCATGCTGAAATCGAGGCATGGTGGATATGGCCTAAAAGTTGACGTTAAACCACGTTCATGAAATCTACAAAAAATATTTTTTTTTCCGATTTTGGACACTAAAACGGTGTCTCCCGTCATGCGGAAATCGAGGCATGGTGGATATTGCTTAAAAGTTGACGTTAGACCACGTTCATGAAATCTACAAAAAATATATTTTTCAGATTTTGGACACTCAAACGGTGTCTCCCGTCATGATGAAATCGAGGCATGGTGGATATGGCCTAAAAGTTGACGTTAAACCACGTTCATGAAATCAACAAAACATTTTTTTTTTTCCGATTTTGGACACTAAAACGGTGTCTCCCGTCATGCTGAAATCGAGGCATGGTGGATATGGCCAAAAAGTTGACGTTAGACCACGTTCATGAAATCTACAAAAAATATATTTTTCAGATTTTGGACACTCAAACGGTGTCTCACGTCATGATGAAATCGAGGCATGGTGGATATGGCCTAAAAGTTGACGTTAAACCACGTTCATGAAATCTACAAAAAATATTTTTTTTTCCGATTTTGGACACTAAAACGGTGTCTCCCGTCATGCTGAAATCGAGGCATGGTGGATATGGCCAAAAAGTTGACGTTAGACCACGTTCATGAAATCTACTAAAAATATTTTTTTTTCCGATTTTGGACACTAAAACGGTGTCTCCCGTCATGCTGAAATCGAGGCATGGTGGATATGGCCTAAAAGTTGACGTTAAACCACGTTCATGAAATCTACAAAAAATATTTTTTTTTCCGATTTTGGACACTCAAACGGTGTCTCCCGTCATGCTGAAATCGAGGCATGGTGGATATGGCTTAAAAGTTGACGTTAGACCACGTTCATGAAATCTACAAAAAATATATTTTTTTCCGATTTTGGACACTCAAACGGTGTCTCCCGTCATGCTGAAATCGAGGCATGGTGGATATGGCCTAAAAGTTGACGTTAGACCACGTTCATGAATTCTACCAAAAATATATTTTTCAGATTTTGGACACTAAAATGGTGTCTCCCGTCATGCTGAAATCGAGGCATGGTGGATATGGCCTAAAAGTTGACGTTAAACCACGTTCATGAAATCTACAAAAAATATTTTTTTTCCGATTTTGGACACTCAAACGGTGTCTCCCGTCATGCTGAAATCGAGGCATGGTGGATATGGCCTAAAAGTTGACGTTAGACCACGTTCATGAAATCTACTAAAAATATATTTTTCAGATTTTGGACACTCAAACGGTGTCTCCCGTCATGCTGAAATCGAGGCATGGTGGATATGGCCTAAAAGTTGACGTTAGACCACGTTCATGAAATCTACTAAAAATATATTTTTCAGATTTTGGACACTCAAACGGTGTCTCCCGTCATGCTGAAATCGAGGCATGGTGGATATGGCCTAAAAGTTGACGTTAAACCACGTTCATGAAATCTACAAAAAATATTTTTTTTTTCGATTTTGGACACTAAAACGGTGTCTCCCGTCATGCTGAAATCGAGGCATGGTGGATATGGCCTAAAAGTTGACGTTAAACCACGTTCATGAAATCTACAAAAAATATTTTTTTTTCCGATTTTGGACACTAAAACGGTGTCTCCCGTCATGCGGAAATCGAGGCATGGTGGATATTGCTTAAAAGTTGACGTTAGACCACGTTCATGAAATCTACAAAAAATATATTTTTCAGATTTTGGACACTCAAACGGTGTCTCCCGTCATGATGAAATCGAGGCATGGTGGATATGGCCTAAAAGTTGACGTTAAACCACGTTCATGAAATCAACAAAACATTTTTTTTTTTTCGATTTTGGACGCTAAAACGGTGTCTCCCGTCATGCTGAAATCGAGGCATGGTGGATATGGCCAAAAAGTTGACGTTAGACCACGTTCATGAAATCTACTGAAAATATTTTTTTTTCAGATTTTGGACACTCAAACGGTGTCTCCCGTCATGCTGAAATCGAGGCATTTGGCTTAAAAGTTGACGTTAGACCACGTTCATGAAATCTACAAAAAATATATTTTTCAGATTTTGGACACTCAAACGGTGTCTCACGTCATGATGAAATCGAGGCATGGTGGATATGGCCTAAAAGTTGACGTTAAACCACGTTCATGAAATCTACAAAAAATATTTTTTTTTCCGATTTTGGACACTAAAACGGTGTCTCCCGTCATGCTGAAATCGAGGCATGGTGGATATGGCCAAAAAGTTGACGTTAGACCACGTTCATGAAATCTACTAAAAATATTTTTTTTTCCGATTTTGGACACTAAAACGGTGTCTCCCGTCATGCTGAAATCGAGGCATGGTGGATATGGCCTAAAAGTTGACGTTAAACCACGTTCATGAAATCTACAAAAAATATTTTTTTTCCGATTTTGGACACTCAAACGGTGTCTCCCGTCATGCTGAAATCGAGGCATGGTGGATATGGCCTAAAAGTTGACGTTAGACCACGTTCATGAATTCTACCAAAAATATATTTTTCAGATTTTGGACACTCAAACGGTGTCTCCCGTCATGCTGAAATCGAGGCATGGTGGATATGGCCTAAAAGTTGACGTTAGACCACGTTCATGAAATCTACTAAAAATATATTTTTCAGATTTTGGACACTCAAACGGTGTCTCCCGTCATGCTGAAATCGAGGCATGGTGGATACGGCCAAAAAGTTGACGTTAGACCACGTTCATGAAATCTACTAAAAATATTTTTTTTTCCGATTTTGGACACTAAAACGGTGTCTCCCGTCATGCTGAAATCGAGGCATGGTGGATATGGCTTAAAAGTTGACGTTAGACCACGTTCATGAAATCTACTAAAAATATTTTTTTTTTTCGATTTTGGACACTCAAACGGTGTCTCCCGTCTTGCTGAAATCGAGGCATGGTGGATATGGCCTAAAAGTTGACGTTAGACCACGTTCATGAAATCTACAATCTGGATATGGCCTAAAAGTTGACGTTAAACCACGTTCATGAAAAATATATTTTTCAGATTTTGGACACTAAAACGGTGTCTCCCGTCATGCTGAAATCGAGGCATGGTGGATATGGCCTAAAAGTTGACGTTAAACCACGTTCATGAAATCTACAAAAAATATTTTTTTTTCCGATTTTGGACACTAAAACGGTGTCTCCCGTCATGCGGAAATCGAGGCATGGTGGATATGGCTTAAAAGTTGACGTTAAACCACGTTCATGAAATCTACAAAAAAAAAATTTTTTTCCGATTTTGGACACTAAAACGGTGTCTCCCGTCATGATGAAATCAAGGCATGGTGGATATGGCCTAAAAGTTGACGTTAAACCACGTTCATGAAATCTACAAAAAATATTTTTTTTTCCGATTTTGGACACTAAAACGGTGTCTCCCGTCATGCTGAAATCGAGGCATGGTGGATATGGCCAAAAAGTTGACGTTAGACCACGTTCATGAAATCTACTAAAAATATTTTTTTTTCCGATTTTGGACACTAAAACGGTGTCTCCCGTCATGCTGAAATCGAGGCATGGTGGATATGGCCTAAAAGTTGACGTTAAACCACGTTCATGAAATCTACAAAAAATATTTTTTTTTCCGATTTTGGACACTAAAACGGTGTCTCCCGTCATGCTGAAATCGAGGACTGGTGGATATGGCTTAAAAGTTGACGTTAGACCACGTTCATGAAATCTACAAAAAATATTTTTTTTTCCGATTTTGGACACTCAAACGGTGTCTCCCGTCATGCTGAAATCGAGGCATGGTGGATATGGCCTAAAAGTTGACGTTAGACCACGTTCATGAATTCTACCAAAAATATATTTTTCAGATTTTGGACACTCAAACGGTGTCTCCCGTCATGATGAAATCGAGGCATGGTGGATATGGCCTAAAAGTTGACGTTAAACCACGTTCATGAAATCTACAAAAAATTTTTTTTTTTCAGATTTTGGACACTCAAACGGACTCCCGTCATGCTGAAATCGAGGCATATGGCTTAAAAGTTGACGTTAGACCACGTTCATGAAATCTACAAAAAATATATTTTTCAGATTTTGGACACTCAAACGGTGTCTCCCGTCATGATGAAATCGAGGCATGGTGGATATGGCCTAAAAGTTGACGTTAAACCACGTTCATGAAATCTACAAAAAATATTTTTTTTTCCGATTTTGGACACTAAAACGGTGTCTCCCGTCATGCTGAAATCGAGGCATGGTGGATATGGCCAAAAAGTTGACGTTAGACCACGTTCATGAAATCTACTAAAAATATATTTTTCAGATTTTGGACACTAAAACGGTGTCTCCCGTCATGCGGAAATCGAGGCATGGTGGATATTGCTTAAAAGTTGACGTTAGACCACGTTCATGAAATCTACAAAAAATATATTTTTCAGATTTTGGACACTCAAACGGTGTCTCCCGTCATGATGAAATCGAGGCATGGTGGATATGGCCTAAAAGTTGACGTTAAACCACGTTCATGAAATCAACAAAACATTTTTTTTTTTTCGATTTTGGACGCTAAAACGGTGTCTCCCGTCATGCTGAAATCGAGGCATGGTGGATATGGCCAAAAAGTTGACGTTAGACCACGTTCATGAAATCTACTAAAAATATTTTTTTTTCAGATTTTGGACACTCAAACGGTGTCTCCCGTCATGCTGAAATCGAGGCATTTGGCTTAAAAGTTGACGTTAGACCACGTTCATGAAATCTACAAAAAATATATTTTTCAGATTTTGGACACTCAAACGGTGTCTCACGTCATGATGAAATCGAGGCATGGTGGATATGGCCTAAAAGTTGACGTTAAACCACGTTCATGAAATCTACAAAAAATATTTTTTTTTCCGATTTTGGACACTAAAACGGTGTCTCCCGTCATGCTGAAATCGAGGCATGGTGGATATGGCCAAAAAGTTGACGTTAGACCACGTTCATGAAATCTACTAAAAATATTTTTTTTTCCGATTTTGGACACTAAAACGGTGTCTCCCGTCATGCTGAAATCGAGGCATGGTGGATATGGCCTAAAAGTTGACGTTAAACCACGTTCATGAAATCTACAAAAAATATTTTTTTTCCGATTTTGGACACTCAAACGGTGTCTCCCGTCATGCTGAAATCGAGGCATGGTGGATATGGCCTAAAAGTTGACGTTAGACCACGTTCATGAATTCTACCAAAAATATATTTTTCAGATTTTGGACACTCAAACGGTGTCTCCCGTCATGCTGAAATCGAGGCATGGTGGATATGGCCTAAAAGTTGACGTTAGACCACGTTCATGAAATCTACTAAAAATATATTTTTCAGATTTTGGACACTCAAACGGTGTCTCCCGTCATGCTGAAATCGAGGCATGGTGGATACGGCCAAAAAGTTGACGTTAGACCACGTTCATGAAATCTACTAAAAATATTTTTTTTTCCGATTTTGGACACTAAAACGGTGTCTCCCGTCATGCTGAAATCGAGGCATGGTGGATATGGCTTAAAAGTTGACGTTAGACCACGTTCATGAAATCTACTAAAAATATTTATTTTTTTCGATTTTGGACACTCAAACGGTGTCTCCCGTCTTGCTGAAATCGAGGCATGGTGGATATGGCCTAAAAGTTGACGTTAGACCACGTTCATGAAATCTACAATCTGGATATGGCCTAAAAGTTGACGTTAAACCACGTTCATGAAAAATATATTTTTCAGATTTTGGACACTAAAACGGTGTCTCCCGTCATGCTGAAATCGAGGCATGGTGGATATGGCCTAAAAGTTGACGTTAAACCACGTTCATGAAATCTACAAAAAATATTTTTTTTTCCGATTTTGGACACTAAAACGGTGTCTCCCGTCATGCGGAAATCGAGGCATGGTGGATATGGCTTAAAAGTTGACGTTAAACCACGTTCATGAAATCTACAAAAAAAAAAATTTTTTCCGATTTTGGACACTAAAACGGTGTCTCCCGTCATGATGAAATCAAGGCATGGTGGATATGGCCTAAAAGTTGACGTTAAACCACGTTCATGAAATCTACAAAAAATATTTTTTTTTCCGATTTTGGACACTAAAACGGTGTCTCCCGTCATGCTGAAATCGAGGCATGGTGGATATGGCCAAAAAGTTGACGTTAGACCACGTTCATGAAATCCACTAAAAATATTTTTTTTTCCGATTTTGGACACTAAAACGGTGTCTCCCGTCATGCTGAAATCGAGGCATGGTGGATATGGCCTAAAAGTTGACGTTAAACCACGTTCATGAAATCTACAAAAAATATTTTTTTTTCCGATTTTGGACACTAAAACGGTGTCTCCCGTCATGCTGAAATCGAGGACTGGTGGATATGGCTTAAAAGTTGACGTTAGACCACGTTCATGAAATCTACAAAAAATATTTTTTTTTCCGATTTTGGACACTCAAACGGTGTCTCCCGTCATGCTGAAATCGAGGCATGGTGGATATGGCCTAAAAGTTGACGTTAGACCACGTTCATGAATTCTACCAAAAATATATTTTTCAGATTTTGGACACTCAAACGGTGTCTCCCGTCATGATGAAATCGAGGCATGGTGGATATGGCCTAAAAGTTGACGTTAAACCACGTTCATGAAATCTACAAAAAATTTTTTTTTTTCAGATTTTGGACACTCAAACGGACTCCCGTCATGCTGAAATCGAGGCATATGGCTTAAAAGTTGACGTTAGACCACGTTCATGAAATCTACAAAAAATATATTTTTCAGATTTTGGACACTCAAACGGTGTCTCCCGTCATGATGAAATCGAGGCATGGTGGATATGGCCTAAAAGTTGACGTTAAACCACGTTCATGAAATCTACAAAAAATATTTTTTTTTCCGATTTTGGACACTAAAACGGTGTCTCCCGTCATGCTGAAATCGAGGCATGGTGGATATGGCCAAAAAGTTGACGTTAGACCACGTTCATGAAATCTACTAAAAATATATTTTTCAGATTTTGGACACTCAAACGGTGTCTCCCGTCATGATGAAATCGAGGCATGGTGGATATGGCCTAAAAGTTGACGTTAAACCACGTTCATGAAATCTACAAAAAATATTTTTTTTTTCGATTTTGGACACTAAAACGGTGTCTCCCGTCATGCTGAAATCGAGGCATGGTGGATATGGCCAAAAAGTTGACGTTAGACCACGTTCATGAAATCTACTAAAAATATTTTTTTTTCCGATTTTTGACACTAAAACGGTGTCTCCCGTCATGCTGAAATCGAGGCATGGTGGATATGGCCTAAAAGTTGACGTTAGACCACGTTCATGAAATCTACAAAAAATATATTTTTCAGATTTTGGACACTCAAACGGTGTCTCCCGTCATGCTGAAATCGAGGCATGGTGGATATGGCCTAAAAGTTGACGTTAGACCACGTTCATGAAATCTACTAAAAATGTATTTTTCAGATTTTGGACACTCAAACGGTGTCTCCCGTCATGCTGAAATCGAGGCATGGTGGATATGGCCTAAAAGTTGACGTTAAACCACGTTCATGAAATCTACAAAAAATATTTTTTTTTCCGATTTTGGACACTAAAACGGTGTCTCCCGTCATGCGGAAATCGAGGCATGGTGGATATGGCTTAAAAGTTGACGTTAGACCACGTTCATGAAATCTACAAAAAATATTTTTTTTTCCGATTTTGGACACTCAAACGGTGTCTCCCGTCATGCTGAAATCGAGGCATGGTGGATATGGCCTAAAAGTTGACGTTAGACCACGTTCATGAATTCTACCAAAAATATATTTTTCAGATTTTGGACACTCAAACGGTGTCTCCCGTCATGCTGAAATCGAGGCATGGTGGATATGGCCTAAAAGTTTACGTTAAACCACGTTCATGAAATCTACAAAAAATATTTTTTTTTCCGATTTTGGACACTAAAACGGTGTCTCCCGTCATGCTGAAATCGAGGCATGGTGGATATGGCTTAAAAGTTGACGTTAGACCACGTTCATGAAATCTACTAAAAATATTTTTTTTTTTCGATTTTGGACACTCAAACGGTGTCTCCCGTCTTGCTGAAATCGAGGCATGGTGGATATGGCCTAAAAGTTGACGTTAGACCACGTTCATGAAATCTACAATCTGGATATGGCCTAAAAGTTGACGTTAAACCACGTTCATGAAAAATATATTTTTCAGATTTTGGACACTAAAACGGTGTCTCCCGTCATGCTGAAATCGAGGCATGGTGGATATGGCCTAAAAGTTGACGTTAAACCACGTTCATGAAATCTACAAAAAATATTTTTTTTTCCGATTTTGGACACTAAAACGGTGTCTCCCGTCATGCGGAAATCGAGGCATGGTGGATATGGCTTAAAAGTTGACGTTAAACCACGTTCATGAAATCTACAAAAAAAATTTTTTTTTCCGATTTTGGACACTAAAACGGTGTCTCCCGTCATGATGAAATCAAGGCATGGTGGATATGGCCTAAAAGTTGACGTTAAACCACGTTCATGAAATCTACAAAAAATATTTTTTTTTCCGATTTTGGACACTAAAACGGTGTCTCCCGTCATGCTGAAATCGAGGCATGGTGGATATGGCCAAAAAGTTGACGTTAGACCACGTTCATGAAATCTACTAAAAATATTTTTTTTTCCGATTTTGGACACTAAAACGGTGTCTCCCGTCATGCTGAAATCGAGGCATGGTGGATATGGCCTAAAAGTTGACGTTAAACCACGTTCATGAAATCTACAAAAAATATTTTTTTTTCCGATTTTGGACACTAAAACGGTGTCTCCCGTCATGCTGAAATCGAGGACTGGTGGATATGGCTTAAAAGTTGACGTTAGACCACGTTCATGAAATCTACAAAAAATATTTTTTTTTCAGATTTTGGACACTCAAACGGACTCCCGTCATGCTGAAATCGAGGCATATGGCTTAAAAGTTGACGTTAGACCACGTTCATGAAATCTACAAAAAATATATTTTTCAGATTTTGGACACTCAAACGGTGTCTCCCGTCATGATGAAATCGAGGCATGGTGGATATGGCCTAAAAGTTGACGTTAAACCACGTTCATGAAATCTACAAAAAATATTTTTTTTTCCGATTTTGGACACTAAAACGGTGTCTCCCGTCATGCTGAAATCGAGGCATGGTGGATATGGCCAAAAAGTTGACGTTAGACCACGTTAATGAAATCTACTAAAAATATTTTTTTTTCCGATTTTGGACACTAAAACGGTGTCTCCCGTCATGCTGAAATCGAGGCATGGTGGATATGGCCTAAAAGTTGACGTTAAACCAAGTTCATGAAATCTACAAAAAATATTTTTTTTCCGATTTTGGACACTAAAACGGTGTCTCCCGTCATGCTGAAATCGAGGCATGGTGGATATGGCCTAAAAGTTGACGTTAGACCACGTTCATGAAATCTACTAAAAATATATTTTTCAGATTTTGGACACTCAAACGGTGTCTCCCGTCATGATGAAATCGAGGCATGGTGGATATGGCCTAAAAGTTGACGTTAAACCACGTTCATGAAATCTACAAAAAATATTTTTTTTTTCGATTTTGGACACTAAAACGGTGTCTCCCGTCATGCTGAAATCGAGGCATGGTGGATATGGCCAAAAAGTTGACGTTAGACCACGTTCATGAAATCTACTAAAAATATTTTTTTTTCCGATTTTTGACACTAAAACGGTGTCTCCCGTCATGCTGAAATCGAGGCATGGTGGATATGGCCTAAAAGTTGACGTTAGACCACGTTCATGAAATCTACAAAAAATATATTTTTCAGATTTTGGACACTCAAACGGTGTCTCCCGTCATGCTGAAATCGAGGCATGGTGGATATGGCCTAAAAGTTGACGTTAGACCACGTTCATGAAATCTACTAAAAATATATTTTTCAGATTTTGGACACTCAAACGGTGTCTCCCGTCATGCTGAAATCGAGGCATGGTGGATATGGCCTAAAAGTTGACGTTAAACCACGTTCATGAAATCTACATAAAATATTTGTTTTTCCGATTTTGGACACTAAAACGGTGTCTCCCGTCATGCGGAAATCGAGGCATGGTGGATATGGCTTAAAAGTTGACGTTAGACCACGTTCATGAAATCTACAAAAAATAAATTTTTTTCCGATTTTGGACACTCAAACGGTGTCTCCCGTCATGCTGAAATCGAGGCATGGTGGATATGGCCTAAAAGTTGACGTTAGACCACGTTCATGAATTCTACCAAAAATATATTTTTCAGATTTTGGACACTCAAACGGTGTCTCCCGTCATGATGAAATCGAGGCATGGTGGATATGGCCTAAAAGTTGACGTTAGACCACGTTCATGAAATCTACTAAAAATATATTTTTCAGATTTTGGACACTCAAACGGTGTCTCCCGTCATGCTGAAATCGAGGCATGGTGGATATGGCCTAAAAGTTGACGTTAAACCACGTTCATGAAATCTACAAAAAATATTTTTTTTTCCGATTTTGGACACTAAAACGGTGTCTCCCGTCATGATGAAATCAAGGCAGGGTGGATATGGCCTAAAAGTTGACGTTAAACCACGTTCATGAAATCTACAAAAAATATTTTTTTTTTCGATTTTGGACACTAAAACGGTGTCTCCCGTCATGCTGAAATCGAGGCATGGTGGATATGGCCTAAAAGTTGACGTTAAACCACGTTCATGAAATCTACAAAAAATATATTTTTTTACGATTTTGGACACTAAAACGGTGTCTCCCGTCATGCGGAAATCGAGGCATGGTGGATATTGCTTAAAAGTTGACGTTAGACCACGTTCATGAAATCTACAAAAAATATATTTTTCAGATTTTGGACACTCAAACGGTGTCTCCCGTCATGATGAAATCGAGGCATGGTGGATATGGCCTAAAAGTTGACGTTAAACCACGTTCATGAAATCTACAAAAAAAAAAAAAAATCCGATTTTGGACACTAAAACGGTGTCTCCCGTCATGCTGAAATCGAGGCATGGTGGATATGGCCAAAAAGTTGACGTTAGACCACGTTCATGAAATCTACTAAAAATATTTTTTTTTCCGATTTTGGACACTAAAACGGTGTCTCCCGTCATGCTGAAATCGAGGCATGGTGGATATGGCCTAAAAGTTGACGTTAAACCACGTTCATGAAATCTACAAAAAATATATTTTTTTCCGATTTTGGACACTCAAATTGTGTCTCCCGTCATGCTGAAATCGAGGCATATGGCTTAAAAGTTGACGTTAGACCACGTTCATGAAATCTACAAAAAATATATTTTTCAGATTTTGGACACTCAAACGGTGTCTCACGTCATGATGAAATCGAGGCATGGTGGATATGGCCTAAAAGTTGACGTTAAACCACGTTCATGAAATCTACAAAAAATATTTTTTTTTCCGATTTTGGACACTAAAACGGTGTCTCCCGTCATGCTGAAATCGAGGCATGGTGGATATGGCCAAAAAGTTGACGTTAGACCACGTTCATGAAATCTACTAAAAATATTTTTTTTTCAGATTTTGGACACTAAAACGGTGTCTCCCGTCATGCTGAAATCGAGGCATGGTGGATATGGCCTAAAAGTTGACGTTAAACCACGTTCATGAAATCTACAAAAAATATTTTTTTTTCAGATTTTGGACACTCAAACGGACTCCCGTCATGCTGAAATCGAGGCATATGGCTTAAAAGTTGACGTTAGACCACGTTCATGAAATCTACAAAAAATATATTTTTCAGATTTTGGACACTCAAACGGTGTCTCCCGTCATGATGAAATCGAGGCATGGTGGATATGGCCTAAAAGTTGACGTTAAACCACGTTCATGAAATCTACAAAAAATATTTTTTTTTCCGATTTTGGACACTAAAACGGTGTCTCCCGTCATGCTGAAATCGAGGCATGGTGGATATGGCCAAAAAGTTGACGTTAGACCACGTTCATGAAATCTACTAAAAATATTTTTTTTTCCGATTTTGGACACTAAAACGGTGTCTCCCGTCATGCTGAAATCGAGGCATGGTGGATATGGCCTAAAAGTTGACGTTAAACCACGTTCATGAAATCTACAAAAAATATTTTTTTTTCCGATTTTGGACACTAAAACGGTGTCTCCCGTCATGCTGAAATCGAGGCATGGTGGATATGGCTTAAAAGTTGACGTTAGACCACGTTCATGAAATCTACAAAAAATATTTTTTTTTCCGATTTTGGACACTCAAACGGTGTCTCCCGTCATGATGAAATCGAGGCATGGTGGATATGGCCTAAAAGTTGACGTTAGACCACGTTCATGAAATCTACAATCTGGATATGGCCTAAAAGTTGACGTTAAACCACTTTCATGAAATCTACAAAAAATATTTTTTTTTCCGATTTTGGACACTAAAACGGTGTCTCCCGTCATGCTGAAATCGAGGCATGGTGGATATGCCTTAAAAGTTGACGTTAGACCACGTTCATGAAATCTACAAAAAATATTTTTTTTTCAGATTTTGGACACTCAAACGGTGTCTCCCGTCATGCTGAAATCGAGGCATGGTGGATATGGCCTAAAAGTTGACGTTAAACCACGTTCATGAAATCTACAAAAAATATTTTTTTTTCAGATTTTGGACACTCAAACGGACTCCCGTCATGCTGAAATCGAGGCATATGGCTTAAAAGTTGACGTTAGACCACGTTCATGAAATCTACAAAAAACATATTTTTCAGATTTTGGACACTCAAACGGTGTCTCCCGTCATGATGAAATCGAGGCATGGTGGATATGGCCTAAAAGTTGACGTTAAACCACGTTCATGAAATCTACAAAAAATATTTTTTTTTCCGATTTTGGACACTAAAACGGTGTCTCCCGTCATGCTGAAATCGAGGGATGGTGGATATGGCCAAAAAGTTGACGTTAGACCACGTTCATGAAATCTACTAAAAATATTTTTTTTTCCGATTTTGGACACTAAAACGGTGTCTCCCGTCATGCTGAAATCGAGGCATGGTGGATATGGCCTAAAAGTTGACGTTAAACCACGTTCATGAAATCTACAAAAAATATTTTTTTTTCCGATTTTAGACACTAAAACGGTGTCTCCCGTCATGCTGAAATCGAGGCATGGTGGATATGGCCTAAAAGTTGACGTTAGACCACGTTCATGAAATCTACAAAAAATATATTTTTCAGATTTTGGACACTCAAACGGTGTCTCCCGTCATGCTGAAATCGAGGCATGGTGGATATGGCCTAAAAGTTGACGTTAAACCACGTTCATGAAATCTACAAAAAATATTTTTTTTTCCGATTTTGGACACTAAAACGGTGTCTCCCGTCATGATGAAATCAAGGCATGGTGGATATGGCCTAAAAGTTGACGTTAAACCACGTTCATGAAATCTACAAAAAATATTTTTTTTTCCGATTTTGGACACTAAAACGGTGTCTCCCGTCATGCTGAAATCGAGGCATGGTGGATATGGCCTAAAAGTTGACGTTAAACCACGTTCATGAAATCTACAAAAAATATTTTTTTTTCCGATTTTGGACACTAAAACGGTGTCTCCCGTCATGCGGAAATCGAGGCATGGTGGATATGGCTTAAAAGTTGACGTTAGACCACGTTCATGAAATCTACAAAAAATATTTTTTTTTCCGATTTTGGACACTAAAACGGTGTCTCCCGTCATGCTGAAATCGAGGCATGGTGGATATGCCTTAAAAGTTGACGTTAGACCACGTTCATGAAATCTACAAAAAATATTTTTTTTTCAGATTTTGGACACTCAAACGGTGTCTCCCGTCATGCTGAAATCGAGGCATGGTGGATATGGCCTAAAAGTTGACGTTAAACCACGTTCATGAAATCTACAAAAAATATTTTTTTTTCAGATTTTGGACACTCAAACGGACTCCCGTCATGCTGAAATCGAGGCATATGGCTTAAAAGTTGACGTTAGACCACGTTCATGAAATCTACAAAAAACATATTTTTCAGATTTTGGACACTCAAACGGTGTCTCCCGTCATGATGAAATCGAGGCATGGTGGATATGGCCTAAAAGTTGACGTTAAACCACGTTCATGAAATCTACAAAAAATATTTTTTTTTCCGATTTTGGACACTAAAACGGTGTCTCCCGTCATGCTGAAATCGAGGCATGGTGGATATGGCCAAAAAGTTGACGTTAGACCACGTTCATGAAATCTACTAAAAATATTTTTTTTTCCGATTTTGGACACTAAAACGGTGTCTCCCGTCATGCTGAAATCGAGGCATGGTGGATATGGCCTAAAAGTTGACGTTAAACCACGTTCATGAAATCTACAAAAAATATTTTTTTTTCCGATTTTAGACACTAAAACGGTGTCTCCCGTCATGCTGAAATCGAGGCATGGTGGATATGGCCTAAAAGTTGACGTTAGACCACGTTCATGAAATCTACAAAAAATATATTTTTCAGATTTTGGACACTCAAACGGTGTCTCCCGTCATGCTGAAATCGAGGCATGGTGGATATGGCCTAAAAGTTGACGTTAAACCACGTTCATGAAATCTACAAAAAATATTTTTTTTTCCGATTTTGGACACTAAAACGGTGTCTCCCGTCATGATGAAATCAAGGCATGGTGGATATGGCCTAAAAGTTGACGTTAAACCACGTTCATGAAATCTACAAAAAATATTTTTTTTTCCGATTTTGGACACTAAAACGGTGTCTCCCGTCATGCTGAAATCGAGGCATGGTGGATATGGCCTAAAAGTTGACGTTAAACCACGTTCATGAAATCTACAAAAAATATTTTTTTTTCCGATTTTGGACACTAAAACGGTGTCTCCCGTCATGCGGAAATCGAGGCATGGTGGATATGGCTTAAAAGTTGACGTTAGACAACGTTCATGAAATCTACAAAAAATATATTTTTCAGATTTTGGACACTCAAATTGTGTCTCCCGTCATGCTGAAATCGAGGCATATGGCTTAAAAGTTGACGTTAGACCACGTTCATGAAATCTACAAAAAATATATTTTTCAGATTTTGGACACTCAAACGGTGTCTCACGTCATGATGAAATCGAGGCATGGTGGATATGGCCTAAAAGTTGACGTTAAACCACGTTCATGAAATCTACAAAAAATATTTTTTTTTCCGATTTTGGACACTAAAACGGTGTCTCCCGTCATGCTGAAATCGAGGCATGGTGGATATGGCCAAAAAGTTGACGTTAGACCACGTTCATGAAATCTACTAAAAATATTTTTTTTTCCGATTTTGGACACTAAAACGGTGTCTCCCGTCATGCTGAAATCGAGGCATGGTGGATATGGCCTAAAAGTTGACGTTAAACCACGTTCATGAAATCTACAAAAAATATTTTTTTTTCCGATTTTAGACACTAAAACGGTGTCTCCCGTCATGCTGAAATCGAGGCATGGTGGATATGGCCTAAAAGTTGACGTTAGACCACGTTCATGAAATCTACAAAAAATATATTTTTCAGATTTTGGACACTCAAACGGTGTCTCCCGTCATGCTGAAATCGAGGCATGGTGGATATGGCCTAAAAGTTGACGTTAAACCACGTTCATGAAATCTACAAAAAATATTTTTTTTTCCGATTTTGGACACTAAAACGGTGTCTCCCGTCATGATGAAATCAAGGCATGGTGGATATGGCCTAAAAGTTGACGTTAAACCACGTTCATGAAATCTACAAAAAATATTTTTTTTTCCGATTTTGGACACTAAAACGGTGTCTCCCGTCATGCTGAAATCGAGGCATGGTGGATATGGCCTAAAAGTTGACGTTAAACCACGTTCATGAAATCTACAAAAAATATTTTTTTTTCCGATTTTGGACACTAAAACGGTGTCTCCCGTCATGCGGAAATCGAGGCATGGTGGATATGGCTTAAAAGTTGACGTTAGACAACGTTCATGAAATCTACAAAAAATATATTTTTCAGATTTTGGACACTCAAATTGTGTCTCCCGTCATGCTGAAATCGAGGCATATGGCTTAAAAGTTGACGTTAGACCACGTTCATGAAATCTACAAAAAATATATTTTTCAGATTTTGGACACTCAAACGGTGTCTCACGTCATGATGAAATCGAGGCATGGTGGATATGGCCTAAAAGTTGACGTTAAACCACGTTCATGAAATCTACAAAAAATATTTTTTTTTCCGATTTTGGACACTAAAACGGTGTCTCCCGTCATGCTGAAATCGAGGCATGGTGGATATGGCCAAAAAGTTGACGTTAGACCATGTTCATGCAATCTACTAAAAATATTTTTTTTTCCGATTTTGGACACTAAAACGGTGTCTCCCGTCATGCTGAAATCGAGGCATGGTGGATATGGCCTAAAAGTTGACGTTAAACCACGTTCATGAAATCTACAAAAAATATTTTTTTTAGATTTTGGACACTCAAATTGTGTCTCCCGTCATGCTGAAATCGAGGCATATGGCTTAAAAGTTGACGTTAGACCACGTTCATGAAATCTACAAAAAATATATTTTTCAGATTTTGGACACTCAAACGGTGTCTCACGTCATGATGAAATCGAGGCATGGTGGATATGGCCTAAAAGTTGACGTTAAACCACGTTCATGAAATCTACAAAAAATATTTTTTTTTCCGATTTTGGACACTCAAATTGTGTCTCCCGTCATGCTGAAATCGAGGCATATGGCTTAAAAGTTTACGTTAGACCACGTTCATGAAATCTACAAAAAATATTTTTTTTTCCGATTTTGGACACTCAAACGGTGTCTCACGTCATGATGAAATCGAGGCATGGTGGATATGGCCTAAAAGTTGACGTTAAACCACGTTCATGAAATCTACAAAAAATATTTTTTTTTCCGATTTTGGACACTAAAACGGTGTCTCCCGTCATGCTGAAATCGAGGCATGGTGGATATGGCCAAAAAGTTGACGTTAGACCACGTTCATGAAATCTACAAAAAATATTTTTTTTTCCGATTTTGGACACTAAAACGGTGTCTCCCGTCATGCTGAAATCGAGGCATGGTGGATATGGCCTAAAAGTTGACGTTAAACCACGTTCATGAAATCTACAAAAAATATTTTTTTTTCCGATTTTGGACACTAAAACGGTGTCTCCCGTCATGCTGAAATCGAGGCATGGTGGATATGGCTTAAAAGTTGACGTTAGACCACGTTCATGAAATCTACAAAAAATATTTTTTTTTCCGATTTTGGACACTCAAACGGTGTCTCCCGTCATGCTGAAATCGAGGCATGGTGGATATGGCCTAAAAGTTGACGTTAGACCACGTTCATGAATTCTACCAAAAATATATTTTTCAGATTTTGGACACTAAAACGGTGTCTCCCGTCATGCTGAAATCGAGGCATGGTGGATATGGCCTAAAAGTTGACGTTAAACCACGTTCATGAAATCTACAAAAAATATTTTTTTTCCGATTTTGGACACTCAAACGGTGTCTCCCGTCATGCTGAAATCGAGGCATGGTGGATATGGCCTAAAAGTTGACGTTAGACCACGTTCATGAATTCTACCAAAAATATATTTTTCAGATTTTGGACACTCAAACGGTGTCTCCCGTCATGATGAAATCGAGGCATGGTGGATATGGCCTAAAAGTTGACGTTAGACCACGTTCATGAAATCTACTAAAAATATATTTTTCAGATTTTGGACACTCAAACGGTGTCTCCCGTCATGCTGAAATCGAGGCATGGTGGATATGGCCTAAAAGTTGACGTTAGACCACGTTCATGAAATCTACTAAAAATATTTTTTTTTCCGATTTTGGACACTAAAACGGTGTCTCCCGTCATGCTGAAATCGAGGCATGGTGGATATGGCCTAAAAGTTGACGTTAAACCACGTTCATGAAATCTACAAAAAATATATTTTTTTCCGATTTTGGACACTCAAATTGTGTCTCCCGTCATGCTGAAATCGAGGCATATGGCTTAAAAGTTGACGTTAGACCACGTTCATGAAATCTACAAAAAATATATTTTTCAGATTTTGGACACTCAAACGGTGTCTCAAGTCATGATGAAATCGAGGCATGGTGGATATGGCCTAAAAGTTGACGTTAAACCACGTTCATGAAATCTACAAAAAATATTTTTTTTTCCGATTTTGGACACTAAAACGGTGTCTCCCGTCATGCTGAAATCGAGGCATGGTGGATATGGCCAAAAAGTTGACGTTAGACCACGTTCATGAAATCTACTAAAAATATTTTTTTTTCCGATTTTGGACACTAAAACGGTGTCTCCCGTCATGCTGAAATCGAGGCATGGTGGATATGGCCTAAAAGTTGACGTTAAACCACGTTCATGAAATCTACAAAAAATAATTTTTTTTTCCGATTTTGGACACTAAAACGGTGTCTCCCGTAATGCTGAAATCGAGGCATGGTGGATATGGCTTAAAAGTTGACGTTAGACCACGTTCATGAAATCTACAAAAAAAAATTTTTTTTTCCGATTTTGGACACTCAAACGGTGTCTCCCGTCATGCTGAAATCGAGGCATGGTGGATATGGCCTAAAAGTTGACGTTAGACCACGTTCATGAATTCTACCAAAAATATATTTTTCAGATTTTGGACACTCAAACGGTGTCTCCCGTCATGCTGAAATCGAGGCATGGTGGATATGGCCTAAAAGTTGACGTTAAACCACGTTCATGAAATCTACAAAAAATATTTTTTTTTCCGATTTTGGACACTAAAACGGTGTCTCCCGTCATGATGAAATCAAGGCATGGTGGATATGGCCTAAAAGTTGACGTTAAACCACGTTCATGAAATCTACAAAAAACATTTTTTTTTCCGATTTTGGACACTAAAACGGTGTCTCCCGTCATGCTGAAATCGAGGCATGGTGGATATGGCCTAAAAGTTGACGTTAAACCACGTTCATGAAATCTACAAAAAATATTTTTTTTTCCGATTTTGGACACTAAAACGGTGTCTCCCGTCATGCGGAAATCGAGGCATGGTGGATATGGCTTAAAAGTTGACGTTAGACAACGTTCATGAAATCTACAAAAAATATATTTTTCAGATTTTGGACACTCAAATTGTGTCTCCCGTCATGCTGAAATCGAGGCATATGGCTTAAAAGTTGACGTTAGACCACGTTCATGAAATCTACAAAAAATATATTTTTCAGATTTTGGACACTCAAACGGTGTCTCACGTCATGATGAAATCGAGGCATGGTGGATATGGCCTAAAAGTTGACGTTAAACCACGTTCATGAAATCTACAAAAAATATTTTTTTTTCCGATTTTGGACACTAAAACGGTGTCTCCCGTCATGCTGAAATCGAGGCATGGTGGATATGGCCAAAAAGTTGACGTTAGACCATGTTCATGCAATCTACTAAAAATATTTTTTTTTCCGATTTTGGACACTAAAACGGTGTCTCCCGTCATGCTGAAATCGAGGCATGGTGGATATGGCCTAAAAGTTGACGTTAAACCACGTTCATGAAATCTACAAAAAATATTTTTTTTAGATTTTGGACACTCAAATTGTGTCTCCCGTCATGCTGAAATCGAGGCATATGGCTTAAAAGTTGACGTTAGACCACGTTCATGAAATCTACAAAAAATATATTTTTCAGATTTTGGACACTCAAACGGTGTCTCACGTCATGATGAAATCGAGGCATGGTGGATATGGCCTAAAAGTTGACGTTAAACCACGTTCATGAAATCTACAAAAAATATTTTTTTTTCCGATTTTGGACACTCAAATTGTGTCTCCCGTCATGCTGAAATCGAGGCATATGGCTTAAAAGTTTACGTTAGACCACGTTCATGAAATCTACAAAAAATATTTTTTTTTCCGATTTTGGACACTCAAACGGTGTCTCACGTCATGATGAAATCGAGGCATGGTGGATATGGCCTAAAAGTTGACGTTAAACCACGTTCATGAAATCTACAAAAAATATTTTTTTTTCCGATTTTGGACACTAAAACGGTGTCTCCCGTCATGCTGAAATCGAGGCATGGTGGATATGGCCAAAAAGTTGACGTTAGACCACGTTCATGAAATCTACAAAAAATATTTTTTTTTCCGATTTTGGACACTAAAACGGTGTCTCCCGTCATGCTGAAATCGAGGCATGGTGGATATGGCCTAAAAGTTGACGTTAAACCACGTTCATGAAATCTACAAAAAATATTTTTTTTTCCGATTTTGGACACTAAAACGGTGTCTCCCGTCATGCTGAAATCGAGGCATGGTGGATATGGCTTAAAAGTTGACGTTAGACCACGTTCATGAAATCTACAAAAATTTTTTTTTTTTTCGATTTTGGACACTCAAACGGTGTCTCCCGTCATGCTGAAATCGAGGCATGGTGGATATGGCCTAAAAGTTGACGTTAGACCACGTTCATGAATTCTACCAAAAATATATTTTTCAGATTTTGGACACTAAAACGGTGTCTCCCGTCATGCTGAAATCGAGGCATGGTGGATATGGCCTAAAAGTTGACGTTAAACCACGTTCATGAAATCTACAAAAAATATTTTTTTTCCGATTTTGGACACTCAAACGGTGTCTCCCGTCATGCTGAAATCGAGGCATGGTGGATATGGCCTAAAAGTTGACGTTAGACCACGTTCATGAATTCTACCAAAAATATATTTTTCAGATTTTGGACACTCAAACGGTGTCTCCCGTCATGATGAAATCGAGGCATGGTGGATATGGCCTAAAAGTTGACGTTAGACCACGTTCATGAAATCTACTAAAAATATATTTTTCAGATTTTGGACACTCAAACGGTGTCTCCCGTCATGCTGAAATCGAGGCATGGTGGATATGGCCTAAAAGTTGACGTTAGACCACGTTCATGAAATCTACTAAAAATATTTTTTTTTCCGATTTTGGACACTAAAACGGTGTCTCCCGTCATGCTGAAATCGAGGCATGGTGGATATGGCCTAAAAGTTGACGTTAAACCACGTTCATGAAATCTACAAAAAATATATTTTTTTCCGATTTTGGACACTCAAATTGTGTCTCCCGTCATGCTGAAATCGAGGCATATGGCTTAAAAGTTGACGTTAGACCACGTTCATGAAATCTACTAAAAATATATTTTTCAGATTTTGGACACTCAAACGGTGTCTCCCGTCATGCTGAAATCGAGGCATGGTGGATATGGCCTAAAAGTTGACGTTAGACCACGTTCATGAAATCTACTAAAAATATTTTTTTTTCCGATTTTGGACACTAAAACGGTGTCTCCCGTCATGCTGAAATCGAGGCATGGTGGATATGGCCTAAAAGTTGACGTTAAACCACGTTCATGAAATCTACAAAAAATATATTTTTTTCCGATTTTGGACACTCAAATTGTGTCTCCCGTCATGCTGAAATCGAGGCATATGGCTTAAAAGTTGACGTTAGACCACGTTCATGAAATCTACAAAAAATATATTTTTCAGATTTTGGACACTCAAACGGTGTCTCACGTCATGATGAAATCGAGGCATGGTGGATATGGAATAAAAGTTGACGTTAAACCACGTTCATGAAATCTACAAAAAATATTTTTTTTTCCGATTTTGGACACTAAAACGGTGTCTCCCGTCATGCTGAAATCGAGGCATGGTGGATATGGCCAAAAAGTTGACGTTAGACCACGTTCATGAAATCTACTAAAAATATTTTTTTTTCCGATTTTGGACACTAAAACGGTGTCTCCCGTCATGCTGAAATCGAGGCATGGTGGATATGGCCTAAAAGTTGACGTTAAACCACGTTCATGAAATCTACAAAAAATATTTTTTTTTTCCGATTTTGGACACTAAAACGGTGTCTCCCGTAATGCTGAAATCGAGGCATGGTGGATATGGCTTAAAAGTTGACGTTAGACCACGTTCATGAAATCTACAAAAAAATTTTTTTTTTTCGATTTTGGACACTCAAACGGTGTCTCCCGTCATGCTGAAATCGAGGCATGGTGGATATGGCCTAAAAGTTGACGTTAGACCACGTTCATGAATTCTACCAAAAATATATTTTTCAGATTTTGGACACTCAAACGGTGTCTCCCGTCATGATGAAATCGAGGCATGGTGGATATGGCCTAAAAGTTGACGTTAAACCACGTTCATGAAATCTACAAAAAATATTTTTTTTTCAGATTTTGGACACTCAAACGGACTCCCGTCATGCTGAAATCGAGGCATATGGCTTAAAAGTTGACGTTAGACCACGTTCATGAAATCTACAAAAAATATATTTTTCAGATTTTGGACACTCAAACGGTGTCTCCCGTCATGATGAAATCGAGGCATGGTGGATATGGCCTAAAAGTTGACGTTAAACCACGTTCATGAAATCTACAAAAAATATTTTTTTTTCCGATTTTGGACACTAAAACGGTGTCTCCCGTCATGCTGAAATCGAGGCATGGTGGATATGGCCAAAAAGTTGACGTTAGACCACGTTCATGAAATCTACTAAAAATATTTTTTTTTCCGATTTTGGACACTAAAACGGTGTCTCCCGTCATGCTGAAATCGAGGCATGGTGGATATGGCCTAAAAGTTGACGTTAAACCACGTTCATGAAATCTACAAAAAATATTTTTTTTTCCGATTTTGGACACTAAAACGGTGTCTCCCGTCATGCTGAAATCGAGGCATGGTGGATATGGCTTAAAAGTTGACGTTAGACCACGTTCATGAAATCTACAAAAAATATTTTTTTTTCCGATTTTGGACACTCAAACGGTGTCTCCCGTCATGATGAAATCGAGGCATGGTGGATATGGCCTAAAAGTTGACGTTAGACCACGTTCATGAAATCTACAATCTGGATATGGCCTAAAAGTTGACGTTAAACCACTTTCATGAAATCTACAAAAAATAATTTTTTTTCCGATTTTGGACACTAAAACGGTGTCTCCCGTCATGCTGAAATCGAGGCATGGTGGATATGCCTTAAAAGTTGACGTTAGACCACGTTCATGAAATCTACAAAAAATATTTTTTTTTCAGATTTTGGACACTCAAACGGTGTCTCCCGTCATGCTGAAATCGAGGCATGGTGGATATGGCCTAAAAGTTGACGTTAAACCACGTTCATGAAATCTACAAAAAATATTTTTTTTTCAGATTTTGGACACTCAAACGGACTCCCGTCATGCTGAAATCGAGGCATATGGCTTAA